>OY728159.1:887379381-888629381 GCA_963277665.1 Viscum album | reverse complement strand
TATAGTCCTTAGAATAAAATCATTTTTCCCATGAAAAAGGTAATAAATATTAATATGTGGAATTCCCCAATCAATTCATCATAACTAAATCATGGTGAATATTCATGAATAGTATAATTGGTAGGTTTTTCTCAATAAAAATACAATGCACTAGAGTGAAAGGAAATTGAATGATTGATTTTTATATCTTAACATATATAAAAAAATAATATTGAAAAGTTTTAATTATAGTTTATTGATGCATCTACATAATAGGTAATAAGTTAATTAGAAATATAATAACATTAAATCAATGAAATCATAATAATATGACACAATATTAATATAATGGATGTACCTGAATGTAAAATACTATAGAAGAATATAATTACCCTACATTTATTTATTGTTTCTTAAACATGAGGATAAAACCTTAAGGCCCTAATGAATCCTTGAAGGGACAATTAATTGTGTAAAATTATTGGAAATGCAGGGATAAATGGTTCAGAGATGAGAGGAATTGGAGGATCGGTTGGTATTTTTATTAAAATCGGTCAAATTGATTTATAATTTCTAAATATAGACCATGGAATTTTAGGTTGCTGAAAATTCCTTTAAGTTTGAATATCAAGGATCATTTTCATGGTTTAATATATTACAATAATATGTTATAACATATTAATACTTTAGACTGTGTATTAAATATTTTAATATTTTTTCTAATAGATGTTTAATTTTCCACAAAATAATGTTTTAAAACTTTTAATTTCTATTAAAGATATAAGATCTTCATTTTAATGTTTAAAATTGATTATAATCAATTAAAATACTTAATATAACAAAATAATCTATTTTTTATGGGATCTAGTTTTTTATTATTTCATATTTATTATATATTTATGAAGGCATAGATCATAATGCAAAAACGAATATGTGTTTTTACTATTCACTAAAAAACATTGTATTCTAGAAATCACTAAAAATTTCACCCAAATGTAATTTCAGCATTATAATTTCCTGTATAATTTTCAATTTTTCAAAATTATTTAATAAATATAATAATTTTATCTATTAAATGAATATAAAAATTTGTTTAGAAATATTAATTATTATTATATATATAACATTCCAATAATTATAAAAAATAACATGGATATTAATTTTTTTATATAATTAATATTTAAATAAATAATGTATTAATATAAATGTTCATGAAAATATTTTAAATTTAAAATACCTAATATTATTATAAAATGAAATAGATTTTCATAAAATAAAAGTAGGTTTTATTTGTATCTATAAATTTATTGACCGTATTCATGTTATATTAATATGATTTTTTTAAATTATTTAATTAAACAATTGGATACATGAAATAACTATTTCCTTTATTTAATTCAAATTATAATTGTATTATCCTAAGAAGAAATACATATCCCCTTATTAAACCAGCACACACTAAAAGGGAAAAGTTTATTATGCAGCTAGTTTCATCAGGAGGCTAAACTTACATCGATGTAGTAGTGATATCTATAATTGGGAACATATCCCATTGTATATTCAGATCATGTATTAATTTTTGATTCACTGCTTAGCCATTGTCAACAGAGAACCCTATTGATGATACCTCCCTTCAAAAATAAGATAAATAGCATTCCAAAGCCATGATCGAATGGGTTGAGTGAATCATTTCATCCATATACATAATATATATGTTTCAACTATCACATATTAAGATAAATTCTAAGTGAATCATTATTACCAACAATCATAATGTTCGATAGTCATATTAACCAATAGTCAGGTTGGAATTCATAATAGTGGAGTCACTATTCATAATTTTCAGGTTACCATTCTAATTGTTACATCACTATTACATTAGTTTTATTACCAGATACAAGTACCTATTAATAAAATGATTTATCACTTACATTAATTCCCCTAATGTTCTATATTTTTAACAACTCACTTGGATTGCTAGTTTTTTCATCGTTTTCAGTTTTTTTCATGGTTATGATAATTATAGAGGATCAATATTATCCAAATATTCCTATTATAGATATTAAATTTCATTAATGTTATTTTCCTTTAATAAAACATTCAATTATAATTGATATTATTGAAAAATTCCCGTACATGTCCTCTCAGATATGATGATAGTAACATTATCTTGTCAGTTTATTCTTTGATAAACATAAATGTGACCAAATTGTTTTCATCAATCCCATAAAAAATCAAAAGGAAATATTTTATTAGATAACATACAAATGTAACATTTATTTATTATTGTTTTGAAAATTATGATAATCTCATAACAACTAGGACTAATGAAAACTAATTCATAGTGATAAATTTTAAATCTTATTATACCCACTTTTTAATAATTGTTATTTCATTTTCACTAGATCCCATAATGTTCATTAAATATGAACCGTTTCTAGAGTCAACTAATTTATCTTCATTCATTATTTCATATAGATAAAACATAAGAAGGGTGTGCTAACATTATTTATAAGGGTACACACAATCATTAATAATTGAATGTCATTTATGAGAGTAATATGAGAATAAGTATATCATGACATAATCAATGTTAATTATCAAATAATAAGGGAATTTAAACCATCAATACATGGATAATAAATCATGAAATTTTTTATAAAGCCTTAACATATGGTAGAGTCATAGGATTCAATAAATGTGATCCATGTAATGATATTCTTCGTCAATGGAATAATTAAAAACATAATGATCTTCTCCTAGAAGAAGAAAAAACATTTTTATAAAAATAAACATATTAAAATACCTTAAAAAATAAGAAACTTTTAATAAAACCAAAAAAAATCATAGATAAAGCATGTTGGTAACATGGGATATCATTTCAATATCACTCTTAAAATCTCTCTTACAATGGGAAGAACCAAAGGGTTAACTTTTTTACCCAATGTATTTAAGGGTTATACTGGACACACGTATCAATGTATTATCATGGAACCCTCCTTCAACGGTTAATAATGTGACCTCCCATTCATGGATTATAATATAAAAACCCATAAAAATAATTAATCTCAATTAAAAATAACCTTCTCATAGAAAATGGAATCTCTTATGTCTATTTAAACTCAACAAACAACCACTATCCCATTCATGACTCGATTAAAAAGTGAAAAAGGAACTATTTTTACGCCAAAATCATTGAAACAATAATTATAAATCATGATAAAGAATGATTATGGTATCAATAATAAATATTCCTAGTAAAGAATATGTAAAATAATTGTTTTTTACTATGATTAATGAAAACACTCTTAAAAATTAATTCTTGAAAGACATGATGAAATTATACATTTCACTATGAAAGTAATTTTAAAAAATTATTATTTTGAAAAACGATCAAATATTTTTTATAATTTAATTAACAACTAAAACCTAAAAATTAATAATTAAAAAATATGTTGCTCTTGGAGGATGAATTTTTTTCATATAGATTATGTTAAAAAAATGATTCTTTTATGATATTTGGTTAATGTCAAATTATTCCTCATTTGAAAAATTCTAGGAATATTCCATTTAAAACTATACTAAAATAGTAAAAGAATTGTAACAATTACTTTTAAATTCATATAAAAATGTCAAAACATTTTTTAAAATTCCTCTTCAAAAACAAGGATATAGAAGAAAATGTATTTTTAATCAAATAGATTAATTTAATTAGAATATAATAAAAAATTTAAAACAATAATTTTTAGTACTGAAGATAGGATAACTGTATTATTACATCAAATTTTTTTTGAATAACCAGATTTAATAAATTGAAAGGGGTATATTATAAAATTACCAAACAATTAAATTCAATGGAATTTCAAAAAAAACCCTATTAAATTAGATCATAACATAAATACATTTACTGTTTAGGAACTATTAAATTTTATGTAGCATGAGTTAATGGCGTCAAAAAATTTAATAATTATCCTTAAATTAACAAGATTCACGACATTTCATAATAGAGGGAATAAATATATACCTCATAAACGAAGTTTTTATAACATAACATCTATCCCAATGAAGATATTTTGAGATGAGAACCCCATAAAATGATCATAAACTGTATATGAGAATTTATTAATGAATAAATAATGTGTTTCAAATGCAAATATAATTTAAATAATGTTAATAAAATAGAAGATAATAAAAATCCATTAAACATATTATCTATAGAACCCCCAGTTTGTGGTAATTAACACATTTTATAAGTTTTAAGTATATAATGTAATTGGGATACATGTTGCAAAATTTAGGGGAATATGGAAATGTTTTCTATGATTTATGGATGATATTGGTTTTATAACGGTTAGTCGAAATAATGAAACACCTCCTAGGAAACTATAAAACATAGATAGTGAGCAGTGGGTTGGAGCTTGGTTGGGAACATGGTTTGGCCATACCATGTGACCACCCAGGAGAAACTATTTAGCTGTAGATAAAGGGATTTACAAAGGTTGGTTAATGTATTATCTAAACCATCGAGAAAACCATGTGGTGGGTGTTTAGATGAAGTGGGTAATTTATTATTAAATCATTTGTTCCCTAACTATTCAACCTAACTAGGCATCATTAAAAAGGATCTAAGTTTTTTGGTTCAAATCAAAATCAGCTCTTAAACACCTCAATTTCCCTATAAGTATTCCTAACAATAATTTATCTCTATCCTAAGGATGTGGAAACCCTTTCTCCTGATCCTTGATTAATCTATTGGTGGACTTTAGTTCATTGGAGGATAGATCCATGGGTATGTTCTCATTCATGGTGGGTTTATGTGTTTAATTCTTCTTCTATCTCTTGGATTCATTAATCTAGTCTCTTGGGTGTAGATTAATACTTTTTTGTGCCAATAGTAATGATATTTTTCTCTTTTTATAATGGAATCAATATCAAAGGATTTTTTATAGTGTTTCATGTCATTTTGTTGAATATTTTATATTGTTATGTATTTCTACCTATATTATGAGGTATGTGGATTCTATCTTGAATCATCATACATAGAACATGATTGATTCATTTTGAATATATTTAATTTCTTAATGAAAAATTTTAATTTTTTGTTCAAGGTTTCAAGAAACCCCCTTTTTCGATGGTTTGTGAAATTTTAGAAATTAGTTGTTTTGTAGTAATGTTAAATTGGTGACATGAATTTAAAATGATGAATTTAAAATTCTTATTTTTATCGATGGATGGAAAATTGTTTGAAATGTATTCAATTTATAGATGTTTTATTAAAATGGATTTTAATTATTAGTTTAACTTGCTTTTTTTTAGAAAAAATGGTTGGGTGTTTTCATATGCATTTGGGGAGGATATGGGAATGAATTTCCCCCATTAAAAGTAGGATGTATAATGGTATGAACCTTCCCCCATCGAAATGGTTCCCCATGTGATTTTTTGGTGAAATGATTACCCAAAACACATGATTACAATGATGTGTGTGGTTTTTTCATGTGTGTATGTGTAGAAAATAATGGGTTATGCCAAATGGATTTGTAAAATGTATTGAAGAACATTTTTGATTAAATTTGAAAAAAAAATTATTTTCATGGAATATATTTTGGATTCATACAAACAGCACTAATTAGTTTTAATTACTTTTATATTAATGTGATATCATGTTCTTCCCTTATGTAATGAGTACGGATGTCATTTGAGAAATACATATATTATTTTAATCACACAATACATAGGATAACAGGTATGTTTTTATATATTTTATAACAAGAAACATAAAATGTAATGATATGTCATTTCATAATTGGATCATCAGGATACATTGGGCATGCCATGTGGAGTCGGAATTTGGATTGGATCATCAGGATACATTGGGCATGCCATGTGGAGTCGGAATTTGGAGAATGTTGGGTGTTTTGACTGGATATCGTTGGAGTCTCATGAATTTTCTATTTATTTCTTGTTTTTTCAGTTTCCACTTTATACTGTTATATATCTTTCCCTTTGTTTTTATATTGGTTGTAATTATGAGTTTTATTACTTTTTACACATTCATTATATATTAGTGTTTTGAACATGGTTATTTTTTATATTTTTTTTCTTTAAAAGGAAAATGTTATCCCCTCTATCTATGAATTAAATTGCATTCATTTCTAGACAGTGGTGTCTTAGTGATTTTACCTGTGACCAGTAACACCCTCCATTTATTCCCAAGACAAAGTGTTTTGGTAGGGATACTCTTAATTGTTTCATTCATAGTTGTTCCAAATATATTTTCATAAAAAGGGACTTCATATTGTTCAAAATTATATTTAAAATCAATCTTATTTAGTCCTTCAGTTGGATTAGTGTCAAGGTGATTGGATGATCAGAACATGAAATGAGGATCATGAAGTGTCATTTTTTACCTATTTATTTTTTACATTCATGGTAGAAGGGATTATGTGTTCATGAGTGTTTTGAGACACTTCTAGGAGTTGTAACATCATCATCATATATTTATCTAATGTGATGAGCATGGCATTCCTTTTTATGCATAATTTTCCACTATTGGTTCTTAATTGATTTTGATTTAGTTTTAAATTTTATAATTTTTTAAATTATTGAAAATGGATTGATTTCAAAAATGTTTTTTAGACTCATAAAGAATTGTTGGATGATGGAAATTCTTCAAATTTAGAAAAAACATATTTTGATATGTCTGATCTAGTAAATTTGAAATTTCTAAGACATCAGTTACAAGAGAGTGAGACAAAATCGATTTTTCTTCATGTTCTATAAAATGGATCCAGTAACGTATAGATGAAACCAACTTGAATATTATAATGATTTTTTAGTTTCACCTAAACCAAATGTGATCCAAGTGTTAGTTCAGAGTATTGTCCACGATTTTCAGGCTAAATATATTGGTAAAAGATGGGATGGACCATGCAATGTGGATCATTTAGTCCGATTCCAAATGTAGATTCCACCCATCTATCTGGGTGATACATAAGCATAAAATCTAGCAGTGTGGATGAATTTCACGAATCGAATATTTAATTTCATTTCCACACCAGCAGAGTTCATAGACTTGTTGGCAACATACATGTTGGGGGATTTAATACACCATTTGGGGGATTTATATATTCAGGGTAAATTGGATCGTGTCATTAAATGGGTTTATTTTTGAATAAATATAAAATAATAAATTCCTTCCTCACATGTTTAGAATTTATAGAACAACATATATTTTCATATTAAATAATGGGAACCACATAGTTATAGAGTATGTAGTTAAATCCATGAATTTTTTCATATTTGAACTAGAAGTTGTGCATGTGTATCCTTGAAGGAATGCATTTTTGTATTAGGGTTGAGGCCATAAATTCACACAAATAATTTCATGATTTTTATAATGGATTATAAAAATATAGTCAATAGAACGTTGGGGAATAAAACAGAAATATCTTGAAATATTAGTGGAGGAAGAATACTAATAGATATGGGAAATACTAGGATCTATAATGATTAGAATAAGAAAATGAGGTGAACCAACTTCTAATGTAATGGTTTGAATGAAAATCAGATGAGTATATCAGTAGATATCGCTCTTAACCCCATGGGTAAGTCCTGATTTTTTCAATGTGGACTATTAAATCACTTGAAGAGAGATTATATGACACCACCTATTGAATTCCAGAATTGCTTCCAGATGGGGAATCATCAGTGAAATTTTCATAGAGATCCAATGTTGGTTGAACATGAAACATCTTATGTATCTCAAAAATCGTATTCCTTTACACAATAAGGGTAGTTGAAAAATTCTCTTCACTAGAACTGATCTAGGGAGGGTGATTATATAGTTCCATGAAACCCCAACTAGTGAAATCTAGAATATATATATAATAAAGTGCATTTAGTAATTAATTGTGTGGAGATTATATAGTGATCACCAATGAACAATAGATAACATTGACATTTAGTGGTAAGATTACATTGAATTCTACCATTATAGAAGACTTTTTTGATATTGGAGCATCTAATATTTTTTTGAATCTCATGTTGTTTATATTATGGGTTTTCTTATTTATATTTTTTTAGAAGTGGTGACATGAATTGGTCACCCAATTCATACCCCAAAACATTATTAAAAACAAAACTAGTAGTACAAACAAGAGGTGTAACGAACTTACACCAGCATGGATTGAGAGAGATGAAAACCAGAAAACACCCACAAAAACCCAAAAAATTATCGAGAAGAAGAAAAAAACATGAATCAACATGCTATCAACTCTTGTATGATCTCCAAAGACTATATTGTCCATGGGTCTTCCATCAATCCATTTTCTGAACAAAATCTAATGTCGATTTCTCTTCTATCAACCTGATACATTATATTTTGAAACATCACAATCCTCTTGATCAATGAGAAAGATGATACATTATGTGAAATTATTTTTCCATAACTATTGATAGGGATGAATTTATATGTTTTTCGTCTATGATTGAGATTTATTTAAATTAAATTATCTTAGGTACAGATTTGTTGAAGATGTTCAAATATTACAATAAATTATATTCTTAATTTTTTTTGACAACTGAGGATGGCATCAAACATCACTAAAAAGGATACTAGAATTTATTGATAGGAACATTGTGATGTTTGGCACCAGTCGATTGAATAATAGTGTACCATTTCATATATTTGAACATAATATTGGTGTATGAGATCATGGAAATTTGTTTTTAACAAATTTTTTTCATTTTATAGATGTTTTCCCCGTGAATTTTTTGGTGTACACAAGTAAGATACGTGAAGTTATGATTGATCTCTTACTAAGGATGTAACAACCCATATTTTATGAATGTTACAACTTATTTTTTTTCAGTTAAAATATCTAGATTTCTTATGGTAAACATGAACTATAGCCTAGGTAATGTTCTAGAATAATCCATGTCATATTCAGATCCCAGATATCTGTGATTTTGGATGCAATATTGGGCCACATTTTTAGTGAAAACTATGTGGGGTAACAATTTTGAGAACATAGTGCCCTACAAGAGGTAGTACGGTTTGTTTAGAACCATAAGATTTTTGGTTCACACCCATGTTGAAATTTAAGACATTATTACATATCAAAATTTCCTGATTTACACATTGGATGGAAATCCAATTCCACCAAACATACATGGTCACTCTGATTGCGAGGTGTATATGGTTGGCTCATAGATTGGCCATAATTGCATCCAAACCATTCTACCCCATATGGAATGGTGAAATTATATTTATTCCATCGTAATGTCTCAAAATATTAATCATACATCTACCATATCATCAATAGTATATGGATCATCATCCCTTCATCCATGAGATATCCCTTTTCCTAATCTATGGATCATGGTGGATTAATTATTTGACTCCCAATGAAAAACTATCAGATGCATTGGATCTATAGTTGTAAAATATTGAATCCTATTAATTACATTCATAGTTTCTCTTCCCATGTATTGCTCTATTTTTCAAAAAACTCAGTCACCTTATATTCATGGAATTGATCCATAAATTTCATTTCATACAATATACTTCAACCTTGAACACAAAAATGAAGGTCGAATCATCAATGACCCTAAGGTTTGTGACATGGTTATTTTCCCTCAAATTTATAAAGTTTTCATTGCTCAAGCATTGCACTGCATGAAATCCAATGATTCACATCACCATAAAATGTGTTCTTCCATTCAAAAAAATTATACACAAATTTCTACACTCGTAGATCATTCCTAAGTGTTTATATGATTCAAACCACAATCATAGACACCCATTTTCTAGTTATAAATGAAATACTTATTTATATAAAATTTTTAAACCACTAAACACAGCCTATGTGATTGGAATGGCATAGAAATGGATATGTCAATATTCTATAATTGATAAATTAATAAGAAAACATTGTATGTGTTTTTATTGAACCTAAATATAATTTCCTTAATTAATTATTTTTTTGGATTAATTCTAATGATTGAAAATGGGTTCCAAAGCCTCTATATGTAATTGATGATTTATTACATAGAATATATGAACTATGGAACCCATTTTTATGGGTATTGATGTTTTTGGTGCTCATAAGGTGATCTATTAGTTATTATAATAATAATTATTATTGAATTGAAGTTGGATGATAAACGTTGGTTCAAGGCCTTCTGGGGTATGGTGTTTCACTATCCCTAAAATGTACTGTTGAGCATGATGTCTCACACTTTGAAATGTTTATTTAGATGAATGGAATGTCATACCAAGTTCATCTGTATCTGTTGTTATGCCACATGTATCACCTCACCAAATTAGAGTGTTGAGTATAACTTCTATGTTTTGTTATAAAATTCAGGACATGTGCCCTAGATTGAGCAAATGGATTGTTAGACTAGTTATAGATGCCTAAGTTACATCACTATTCTACCCAGTACCTTGTATCCATGTATATGCCTAATTATGTTTATACATACTTAGGGCATATATATTCATATATGATATTTTCTTATATATATATATGATTACTATATACATGGTACACAGTTCAAACACATTTTGGCATGTACTGAAGCAGGTGAAGTCCTCCATGTTTCTATTAGAAAACTGAGCTACCTGTTATGTTTTTCTAGTAGTACTTACTTTTATGTTGTATTTTCCAACTAGTATGCTTTGAACATTAGATGTATTAATTATAGACACAGTTTGTGGTTTTCTAATGAGTTTATCTCACCCATACTCATGAAGACTTTGGTAATCACTTAGACATTATGTATGTAGGTATGTATAAGGGCATGTACCCTACTTTGAATGCTTGATATGTTTACATAGAGTTTTGGTGATGGTAGTAGAGGATAGAATATTTTCTCACATTGCTAGAGAATATGTATTATAGAAGTTCTTTATTTTTATATTACATATTATATAATAATGTCCCCCATTTCCCATTTTTATATATCAGAATTCCATGATATCATTATATTTGATGTGTCTAATTCATCACTTTTAATAAATTTTCGTCTCTATTTATCAATGAGTTTATTTTTGATTATTATTAACCCTTATTATGCATTACTACTATGGGTTAATGGTCAGGTTTTTATAGTGTATGTTCTATTGTATTCTTGGTTATTCAGACACTTAGGCTACTTATTATCTATTTATTTATCTAATCTATTGTTACAAACAGATATGAGGTTATGTTCTCATTGTTATACCACCTTGGACCCGCACATCTATTTATAAGCCCCTGTAAAATGGGGTGGTAAACATGAATCCATGTGAACCACCAGCTTGGGGAACTATTTAAGTTGATTAGGAGTTGGGGCGTTACAAAGTGATGTCAAAGGTGCTTCATTTAATTTTTCTAAGTATTGGGTTTTTAGAATTCACATTATGAGGTAACAGAATCCAGTAATGAGCGTGTTCCATTTCACAACCAACCCAATAATAGGGGAACCCCAAATTACCTTGGATTTTTTATTGATGTTCTGACGTTTTTCCTATTACATTTTATATGAATTTACCAATGGGAAACAGACATGTCTTCAGATGTAATTATTATTATTATTATTGTTATTATTATTTCTCTAAGATATTTTTTCATTTAAATAATGAAATGATTTTGTGACATATCATGCTTTATTGGAGGGACCTCAAGACTAATATTCCATGAATTTTACAAGGCCACATGAACATTCTGCATTCATTTTATTATCGCAAATTATTAGTTAAATGATTATTATATGCTGAAATATAATGAAATTTATATAATTAATTGAGAAACTTAGTTGGTACATAGAGTTCTTATCATAACAAAAACAGTTTTTTATTGGGATACAAGAAAGAACCAAAGATGTCAACTATTGAAAATTGAGTTACGAACCATTGTCCACGTTGGATGGAATGTATTCTTTTATGGATTTTTTAGACACCGTATTTCTGTTAATGAGTAATGTGGGACCTTATGGATCATATGTGGTGAACCATTTGGTTAAAACATTTAAATGAAATTGTGAATATAAATAAAATAAAAATTCTGAGATATAAAACATAACCTAGAACCGACATTAGTATTGGGTAGATGGGGTGTGTCACACTTTCCTATGGCCATATATAGTCACTCCTTTATTAGCTAGAACTAGCTTTTAGAGCTGTAATAGAGGTATGATATTATCATGGGAAGGATGTATACATGCACTAGTTATTTTTCAATTTTATTTTTGTGTGAAAAAATTTATTCTGAGGCATGAGTATGGAATCACAGAATAATTACACCTCCACAGCCCTGAGTCATATTCCATGAAGGAATAGAATACTATGCACCTAAGGTAGTGGTTCCCAACACACTAATGATACCTCGTATAGTTACACCTATGGAACTACATGTAGTTCATAACATGTCCACTGACTACTATTTTTTATATGGTTTTGTATGTATGATGTAGTCTATGAAATGTGTCACATAACCCACCATGAATATGGCATAGTTAACATGGGAGATTCAGTAGAAGAATTATCCAAACATTTCTGGGGATGGAAAACCCAAAGATGAAGATTTTTCTTTTGAGGCTATACATTCTATTTGGAGCATACAGAGATGCCTCCATAGAAGATGATTATGATGGATACATATAACCTACGTGATTTTTTTATGTGATGGTGAGACACTATAACCTTGATAGAATGAAATCAAGATATTATATTGGTGGACTTGTGGAATTTATGGTATGAAATATTTTTTATAGAGACATTGATGACTGACTAGGCTAGAGATATTTTGATCATCCTTCTGGGAGCCATGATAGGAATGGAATATTCAAATCATTATATAGAGATATAGTGTTATGTTCATTCATTATCTATGGATGATCTTCTGACTATGAGGTGATTTTAGTATTGGTTGGTATACAACATATGATTACAGGTTAATGTTTTTAGGATGACTACAATTTCTGAGATTATAAATATGACCAACGTTATGGAGAAGAATCTATGGGAACCCTTTTTTGCAAACAAGGGTGTTTCAACACCTATAACCGGCAGTGATTCTTATATTGGAATGAAGTTACACTTTGAGGTTTCCTATGGTCTTTTTAGTCAGCAAAAAACTCATACTAGCCGCTTATTGATTCTCCACAGGTGCAAGAAGATGATACATATTAATCCTTAGTGTATACAGCATAAAATGGAATAAAAAGGTCGAGACAAGATGATGAATATCACAAAATCTAGATAAAATTTTTATCATTTCCTACTGTGAAGGGATATATTCATAGTCAATTTTCCAAAGAAGGTGCATTAATATCTCATCAACCTGGAAGTTGGAAATCCACCAGCTTCTCAGGGAGAGGCGGTGGTCGAGGCGGATGTATGCGGACATTGGAATTTACGCACCAACACAATAGGGATTATTAGTCAATATGGTCATGACTCTGGGACATTGTAAAAGCCAGTTAAAAGTAGAATAACCTATTCATGAAGATCAGAGAACCAGACCAAATGTTGTTCAATGTACTATTCTAGTACAGACCGCATTAGTGTATTCATTATTTGACATGGGTGTGTCAAATTACATTAGATATTATATGACTGTGGAGAATTTGGTCCTCATGTTATAACATTAATAGGACATTATGATTCTCTATATGCAATTGGGTATCTAATCAGAGAGGATACAATATTTTAAGGACAACCCAGTTGAGATAGGTGGATATTTCTTCGAGTTGTATATTTTCACCGTTGACATGAAATGTTTTAACGTAATCATTAGTGTATGTTAGTTTGATTCACATTGATACGGTATTAAATGTTATCATTGTAGGGTGATGTTTAAAAATCCATAGGGTAGTATAAAAATACAAATAAGAGAAAGGGATATCTAAACTACTCGATTAGGATGTCAGAACTAGGTGGTTGTAAGAGTGACATCCCATATTGAAGTATTTTTCTTAGATTGTTAGGGGTTACAACCTACAATTTTCCATCCGATTGTAGAGCATATTATGCATGTCTTCCTGAATGAATTTTATAGAAAACCTTAATTTACATATGTATTATTTTCCATTGATCTAGATATAAGAGTTGAACTAATTACCATTAATCTATACAATATGGAATATATGGAGTTTCTTGAGCTAAATAAGTAGTTATATGAGATGGAGGATAATGGTTTTATAATCAATATAATTTCTCCACGGGGTTCAAAAATATTTTTCCTAGAATGTGGATGATGTCCTCATGATTTTCATTGATTACCAAGAGTAGAACTAACTCATGGTTAAGAACTAGTATCCAATACCTAAAATTGACTTTCTATTAGATCATCACCAAGGGGTGAGAGTGTTTTCAAATATTGATTTGATTTTGTAATATCATCTTGTGTGAGTTGGATCATCATACAAACCTTATAAGGATATCATGTATAGGTATGACCTATATGGGTTCCTGGTTATGTCATTTAGTCACGCGAACCAACGAGTTAACATTATGGATATGAGGAATTAGGTTTTTACATGTATTAAGATTCATTTGGGGTAATCTTGATGGATAAAATCAAACTTTATTCATTCAATCAACACAACCATTCCAACCATATTAAGATCATATTTAAATGACCATGGGAGAAAATGTATATTCTATTATATGACAATTCCACTTTTGGTCAACAAATTGAACATACTAGTTCATATATTGTTAGTGATAGAAGTTTCGGTATACCCAGACAAGAAGTGAGCTACAATTTCCTGGGAGCAGCACATGAATTCCATTGATATTTGATGTTTCGTGGATCTAGTTGGATATAAGAGATTCATCATCCATAATTTATCATTCCTAATAGCTCCTCATACAGGATTGACTAATAAGTGTCTAAAATTCAAATTGACAGATGATATTGAAGCATCCATTCATGAGTTCAACAGAATATTTACTTTAGTACTAATCAAGATTCTACAAAATCTAGGGAAGGATCTATATTGTTGCATATGATTCATCATTTATTGAGTTGGGTGTTATTTTTATGGAGTATGTGAGAGTCATCATTTATGGGTGTCTCCAGTTGAGGACTCAAAAAATAAAATTACGCAACACCCAACTACGAGCTAGTTGCAGTTGTCTCTGTTATACGTTTTTGGAGACAATATTTACGCGGATAAATTTTTGGGGTATTCACTAATCTAAAAAATATAGTGTAAATCTTACTAAATTATTGTATCAATCTGAATGGGAACCAAAGGGTTAAAAGAAAACAATAATTGGATTTCATGATTGCCTATATTCAAATAAAGGAAAACCATGTACTCGATGATCTATGCTAGAAAGCTCGAATGGATGAACTTTGTTTGTCCAGTGGTGAGTGGTATCTCATTGTGTTGATTTTGGAAATTCGTGTGTATGTTTAGGAATATCAATGGAAGACTATCCATTCCGAATTATAATGGACCTCTAAACTTTTGAATTGGGTTTAGTGAGGCAAATTTCAGATCTTGGGAGATTAGTAATGAGGTAGAGTATACTAGATGACGATACATCATATGGTTGGATCATGGATCTTTATGAGATCCAATCAATTCATGAAAATGTTTAGGTCACAGTGGACATAAAATTCATATTGATTATCGAATGTCATGCTTCATTTTGGTCTATACAATCTTTTATCACCGTGAGGTGTAGAGACTCACATCTCAAGTACAGTTGTCCTAGTATGAAATGAATGGTAACTATTTATGTTAAACCATGTCACACATTGTAGTAGTTGATGGTGGAACACAAGTGATCAGATGTGAATTTAAAATTATTGTCCACTCTCAAGAGGAAATTGGATGATGATTTCATTGTCATCATGAATTAAATTCCTTTATTGCATAGTAGAAAAGACTAACATGCGTTGTCATTGATCATTTAATTATGGTCACATATTTCTTTCATATTTGATGGTCCTTATCAATTTACACGCTAATGAAGATGTACATTAGGGAGGTTGTACATCATCATAGAGATCTGTAATCTATAACTTATAAATGTAATACTCCCTTCACACCTCAGTTCTAGATGATTTTGTAGAAGGGCTCAGGTATATTGGTTCTTCTAAGAAAAAAATATCATCCTTAGACAAATAGAAAGACAAAGCATATGATTATTGTGTTTGAGGATATTATTTCTGCATCTGACATTGAATTTGAGTGTTCTTGGTAAAAATACATTCACCTTGTTGAGTCCAATTATAATAATATATTTCAGGCTACCATTTAGATGGATCCTTTTGAAGCCTTATATTTTATTCCTTTTTGTCGACCTGTGTACTGGCTATAGGAAGGGGAAGAAGCTTTTCTTGGACCACGTCTCATCGAGTAGACAATAAGGAAGGTCCAATTCATCATAATTTATATGTTTATATCTCAGTCTATGATATACATTTATCCCAATAGATATCAATAACAAATTCTATATGAAATTATAGATTGGATTTTCTTTCATTTTTTCCCAGTTTGGGATATTGAAATATTTAGAGGTAGTGTAAGATTTTTACTTCATTCATCGGACCCTTTAATATTTTATAATGAATCGGACCAATGAAAATTTGGGTAGCACTTCCTCGGATATACTAGTATATACATGAATTCTATCTTGATTATCAGCTTCATCTACATTATCTTGACCTACCATTAGATTTTCCAACATGATGTGGTTGAGTTAGGTAGGGGTTCATCATTTTTTGGATCACCAAGTGAGTATATTAGATTGGATCTATAATAATTTTCAATAATGGACAGTAATTTTTCTACATTCTCTATGGAAGAACGAATGAATATAAGATATTACTTTGGAGTGTGAAACTAATAATCGAGACCAATGGTCGATGCTTATCTCATACAATACCCATTTACCATAATATGTTTATCATAGGTATTAGTTTTTTTGTTATTGTAGTTTTTAATGGCCATATATTTCTCAAAGTAAGGACTAGTTTTTTTATTTTAATCATTTATTTTGCTCTTTATTAATGTGAATTTTTTCCAATGAGTGTTTCCTTGATCATATGGGTTTTGATTGGGTCTCAAATCACCAATACGTGGGAAAAGATAGTGGGCTTCATAGTTAGAGAATGGGTAGTAATAACATTGTAGGTTATCTATGTGGGGATGTAAATGGAATGTAGGTGGTTAAATAGTTTTTATAGAAACAGGTGAGTTGAGGCACATGTCCGTGAAGAAATTATCGATAACTTGACAGAGCCAAATCAAATGTTTTCACATTTTTTGCCAATAAATGTGCACCATACAAGTGCGGACCCCCCCCCATAGAATTATTTGTGTATGGTTATTTCCTGATTTATCCAAATTCATATAAAAAACATGTGACCATGTCTATAAGGGTCAAATTACATTTCCCACATTTTATGAAAGTGTGAATGTAACACCCAGAGATTTTAGGAAAAATATTATTTTAATTTTGGTGATTTATTATGTTGTACACTACACCAAAATTATCTTGTGCTATAGGCGACACCATATTAGGTTGCAGTATACACAACACTATTCTTGGCTCGTGTTACACACAATTTCAAGTTCGTTTTGTTGAAATTATTCGACGCAACATTAAATATAGATTTTGTTTAATGTATAAATTAAATAAGTTTTGAATTATGTTATACGGACCACCAAAGGTATATCTCACTACACGAACCCTGACCTGGCTTGCATTACACACAATCACGACCTTCCTCGATAGCATATGTTGTACGCAATACCGGGTTTAACTAAACAACAATATATGGTTATCACAAACTAGCCGTTATGAATAGTATTAACTACATTTTGAATTTTATAGCATTATTATTCATCTAACTCATTTTCTAGAACATGGAATGGGAATAAAATAAATGTTTCGGGTAAAATAAGTATTTTTAAAAAAAATTGCAGTTTTGCCGCATTTTGATGGCGCACCCACATTAATTCTATATTTTGAGATGTTTATAAGTTTAAATTTACAAAATAAAATTATTATTTGGAATCAGGATATAAAATTTTACCTTGGATAATATTTTCATATTATTCTGATAACATTCGTATTTTAATGAATATTAAGAACACGTTATATTTTAATTAAAAATAACTTTTTTTATCGTAATAATTTATGTGGTTAAATTATAATATTTAGTGGTTTTAATATATAAATAGAATATATTTTTACCACTTAATATAATTTATGGCATTATCATTGATTTTACATTGAATTCGTAGGTTAAATCAATTCAATCTTTTGCAATGTTTTAAACAAAAACCTGTTTTCTTTAGACAACAGGATTAATTTTAATTTAATTTCTGAAACATCAGTGTATTGAATTTGGAAAATTGGATTCCATATTAGGAATCAATGGGTCAAAATTATATTAATAGGATACTTTTTATTATTGGGTATTATGAATAGTAACTACGGTAAATTTGTTTTACCATAGTAAAAGGTAAATCCGGTAATTAACGGTAAATATAATATTATAAAATTACACTAACACTTTTATTAATATAATTTTATGATTATATTTCGTTTTAATTCATATTTGGGTCTAAATTAAATCCATTAGAACCCAATTGGAGGTGATTAAAACCTTTAGATTATTTTATTTAAAGGAAAGTGAAATATGTCTCACTCAAACTTTAATAATTAAAGTATTTTTTAATATAAGTTTATACAGAATATAAATTCAGTTATAAATACTAATTTCAAATCTAAAATATTTTTCTTTATCATGGTCAATTATTTGTAATTTTTAAGAGTTATTTAATTACCTTATTAGCTCATACATTAATGATATAGAAATTATTTATTTAGTAAAAAATTCAATAATATTGTTTTTATTGAAATATTAATACATATTAAAGGACTCAAAAACCTGACCAAAACTTATTGGTAGTGTATATATACACCATAAGAATACAATTACGGAATATATGATAGTTTGGAGTCTTATAAAAGTGATTATGACACTTATTTTATTTTATTTTATATGATTTCAAAGTTGTCACCTTCATAATTTAATAAATATAACATTTTAAAATTTGGGTTTTTTAGAAGATAAATCCTACTAAATGTATTATTATTAAATATATAAGATTTATCTTTATCCTTGTATTTTAATTTTAATTTTTATTCTAAAAAAAGTATATTTAATAATTATACAAAAATGTTTTAGTAATTCTTTTATTAAGAGAAATATCAAATAAACGGTTTTAAAAATAGTAAAATAAATATTATATGAACTATTTAATGTGCTCCACTAATTTTCTAGATTAATATGACATGTTAGGAACCTATCAAATATTTTAGTTCGAATATATCCTCTGTTTTTATTTTATTTGAATTCAAATAAATGAATAGTGTCAACATTGACACTATTGTTATTTTATAAATATTACATATTATTAAATTGTTTAAAAATCAAAACAAATATTTAAAAATTATAAATTTAAATTTATATAGTCTAAAACTTAATAAATTATCTAATTATGGATAATTCACAGCACATAAGTAATTATTTATAATAATTTAAAATTAAGAATCTTATTACCAAAAATAAAATTTAATAGATTGAATAAGGATAAATCTAGTTGATAATGGTTAAAATAATTTCCCTACATGTCTAAATATTATTGGTTGATTCTATTACAACACTATATCATCTAATATTCGAATATGTGTCATTTTTGGAGGTTTTTAATTGGTTTTGGAAATTATTGTAAATTAATATTTCTTATAATTCCAAAGGTGCCCCTCTCCTCTCTTATAAAAGGGAACCTCTCCCTCTACTCCTCACACCATTTTGAGCCTTGAATCTCAGAAAAACTCTACCCATTTAACTTCCCACTTCCCTAGAAAACTTATAGAGGTACCGGTTATCTCAAATGACCAACTCTTGTGCCATATGTGGAAGTTCAAAAGAGGCGCTTCGAGAAAGAGGTAATACCTTATACCGATTCATTCAAGTTTCATTATTCTAATACTTCATCTTCTTTAGTTGTTTCGTTATATTGTAATAACATCAGTATCACTAATATACCGATATGTTATTATAAATTAGAAACAACTCCATTTCACCTTCTATCCATCCTAAGGACAATGAAATCACCGCGCGTGCGTACGTACGGAATACCCCCTCCACACCATGGTGTAATCTGTTTTTCCACCACCACCTTACATGGATGGGTATAATGGTGTAAAGAATAACTACATATGATTAGTATAACATCATACTTATTCTATTATATTATATCATTCACTTCAATTCAATTCAATAAATATGGGAACGATATCATCGCTCGTGCGTACGTACGGATTACCGTCTTCACGACGTGATGTGATTCATTTTCCATGCTAACAATTCAAGAATGATTATAAAGTATGTATTATATGTAATCATGAAATATATGAAATAATAATTCTACTGTATATTTTTATATATATGTTTTTCATCTACTTAGTTCCATTCAATTCAATAATGAAATGAAAACAGCATTCTTCCATACGTACGGCCTACCGTCTCCATGAACGATGTATTTCTTTCCACTTATCAATATATTATATATATGTATATTCTGAATATAAAATATATATAAATAATTTTTTATATTCTGTAATTAATTAATCATGAACTAATTAATCATATGAATAATTACAAGTCCAAACACGGACGACAAATGAAACGATTTTACCCAAAACGCTCTTTAACATGGAATTTACAAAATAACGGGTCATATATAGTCATAAGTGAACCATAGATGATATAATAACAATGAATATGATTCTGTAATTAGTCAATGACATTATTTAAATCATTATACAGGAGGTTTGGATACGTACGAAGCATATCAAACCTAAGGTAAGGGATAATGTTTCAATCTCAATTGTTTTCTATATGAGATTGCTTATACGTAAGTATTTACAGGGGTTATATTTATAATCCATGTCCATGTTTTATAAAAATGTTTTCATGTATCTTTAAAGTCAGTTTTACCCATTTTTGACTTTTACTACATGGTAATCAAGGAATCTTTTTTTCCATACAAGGTATTTTTTGACTTTTTCGGAAAAAGTACGAGAATAATGTTTTTTTAACTTATACGTCATGAACGGATTTTTACGGTTTCATAAAATCTTATTTTCATGAAGTTTACTCAACATTAATTCATGGTTATTTTCAATAAAATCCTTTTATTTTAAAATTGCATGGAATTTTGTGAAAAGAAAATGATTTTTAAGAAGAAAGGATATTTTCCTCAAGAATTCATTTCAAGTGCATTATCAAAACCATTTTCCATATAATATGACATTATTTCCTATGATTATGTTTCAAGTATAATGTCTCTATGATTTATATGGTTTCACTTTTCTTATTATGAAATAATATCAATTTGTTTTATATGGATTCTGTTATGATGGAATGATGTTTATGAAACCCAGTTTATTATTTGGGTTATGAAGAATACTTTATGATTGCTTTGTGGAATAGGTAATAATGATTTCAATTTGAGATGGGTGGGACCTATATCTCTCTCCAATGCATTGGGTAATCATTTATATCTCATGAGATAGACATAGCTGAAATGACCAGTAAATCTGGTTCAATAATACAGGGCTGGAATGACAAGTAAACCCGGTTCAGTAAGGGAATTTGACCACTAAGATGGTCTTGGCAGCAATGCCTTGGCTACTATGGAAATAATATCATGTGATTAATGTTTTTCCAAAATTACAAGTTTTATTTCCAAGCTATTTTATCATGATTGATGTTCCATTATGATATATGCCTTACGTACTTCCATGTTTTATGTCACTGCTAAAGATTTCGATGTTTAAACATTATGTTCATGTTTTTATGTTCAAATGTATATGGTTTGTTTTATTTTCTACATGATTACCCTTACTGAGAATTTGAGCTCACCCTTTATATGTTTCCTTTTTTCTAGGATATAAAGAAAGGTTTTAGGTAAGGAAAAAAGGGGGAAGATCTTTATGGGAGGTATTGAAGATCTTTCACCATGATCAAAAGATTATATTCCGAGATTCCAAAGATACTAAACTATTACGGTCCATTGGGGTCTATTTTTTTATCTATTAAGTATTCCAAAAAAGTAATGTAATGTCCATGTACGTCAATCTTTGGGTCTCTATAGTTGGTATCAGAGGCAATGGAGGTAGGAATGTATCTGATCCTTGAGAACTCTCACATGTGAGCGTTGGAAGAAGCATGGCTCTCCGCCCAAGGGATTCATGAGGAAATGGGTGCCACTTGGGATGGTGGTTTTTCCTGCCCAGGGGGTGTAGCATCCCATGGAGTGCCCTAATAGGTATCAATTATAGTCCACTAGAAGTAATTCTCGACCGCTATAGTGAACCTATCAATAAATTCTCCTTTCCAGTGAAAGGTGCTTCCTACCATATTCTAGGACCTCTCCCTTTTCCTAATCATGTTATCATGATAGCTCCTACATCCATAATCCAAATAAATTTTTTTTCAAACCATTAGATCTATAACAGTAAGATATCAAATCCTCATTCTTCTTTATAATGTTTCCCTTCTAATCTCTTGTGCCAATTTTGTGTGAGATATTTAATCATATATAATGGAATTGGACAATTCATCATTTATATTATGGTAAAATTAATATTTTTATATGATATTGGATAAAGAGTCAATTACTTTATTAAGTTATATGTTATAGTGATTTTACAACAGTTCATGATGTTTCCATAGATCTGCAGTTGCACCACATACTAGAAATTGTTGTGTGTTAGCTAAAAATGGGGTTTTCATTCTAAAAAATTATACTCATATAGTTATTCACCCGTATACACTTTCAAATTTTCTAGAGGATGATGACTCTGATCATAGCCACCCTTTTAGGTGTTCCAAATGAAATTCTACTTTATATCAATTATTTAAAAGACTGAACACCACATATGTATTTGGTTTTAAATGAAAATGGGATTGTTTATAATTTATAACTATTAAATGTTGAGAAACACTTTATATGTCTCAATCATGATCTTGAATTGAAATTTCTATTATAAAAAATTAAAAGGATTAATTCCAATGATTGATAAGGGATGAAAATACCTCTCTATATGATGCGTTCTTTATTATATAGATAATTCAAACATTGACACCAATTTTTTTATTGGGGATTTAAGACTATGATTATTATGAGTTGATTCATAAGTTGTTATTATTATTATTATTCCATTGTTATTAATTAGTGAATGATTGTTAATGGTCTTACTGGTCGCGTTGTTTCACTCTACCATACTTTGGGTGTTGAGGATGATGACATCTTATGTTGTTACACATATATCTATACTATGAGATATTCACACCGTGTTTATCCATATCTGGTATTGGTTGTGACATCTCACCTAACCAATCTTCTTATTGATCATGGAATCTCACATTTATAGTAATATTCGTGGAATGTAACCTTTCTTGGGCATATAGCTCGTTAAACTGGTTCGGGATGCCAGAGTTACGCCATGGGTCTTTCCATCACCTAGAATCAAGGTATATACCTACTTATGTCCCTGTGTACGTATCATATATACATGTATATAGTATATAATTATCTATCTATATATAATATCTTGATATATTGTACTCAACTCAGACTCATTTCAGCTTGTAGCAAAGAAGGTGTTGTTTTTCATGTGTCATTAAGAACCTAAGATAACTAGTATTTATTTATATCTATCAATACATACATTTTAGTTTAATCCTCTCACTTCATAGCTATGTATAAAGGATGGATTATTTCTAAACATTGTTGGTGGTGGGCTGAAAAGTTTATTTCACAACCTAGTCGATCCACCATTGGAACCCATGTAGACTTTATATAAGAACGTATGGATAAGGGTTGGCTCCCATATATGGATGTTTGATTTTTTTTACATATTGCTTGGAATATGGGAGAAGAGGACTGAGAATATGCTCGCGAGTTTTCCAAAAAATTATTATATCCCTTTTTTAATTCTTTTATCATGATTTATATTTTATTGACATATTTAAACTTTTTGTATATCAGCATTTCATGAAATCATTGTATATTAGTCACTATATGGATCAATTTTATTATATTTTCATCCATAATTATTAATTTCATTATTATAAATTATTATTACCACTTATTATGATTCCACTATATTGGGTTGCTGGTCATATTTTCATAGTGTCAGTTCCACAATAATTTTGTTTATTCTTATGATTTCCCTCTTTATTTTCTCTTAATTTATATTATTCATTGTTACAATTTGATTTGATGGTATAATATCAGAACTATATCACTTTATACACTCAATGCTAGTTGAATGTTTTTTGTTTATAGGGTGGAGCCCTTGATTTATGTGTCCCACTAACTTGGGGAACCAGTTAGGTTTATCTTAGGTCAAGACATTACAAGGACCATTCTTATCTCACATATGTCTTATCGGACCTTAACATAATAATTAAGGGAATTGAATTACTAATTGGAAGAAATGTAATTCAATTATTTCATCCATCTAGTACATCATCATGGGTTACAATAGTTTTTATTTTGAAATGGGAGGATGTAACTCTTTGATTGTGTGTTTATTATCAATAGTATAACCATGTTACGATAAAGAATATATATCCTCTTCCATAAAACAATGATATGTTTGTTATATTGAGGGATCCTAGTGGTTATATAAAATTTTCCTATGATCAGGACAACAATAATTGAAGGTTTGGAATAATTATATTCCAAACACAACTTTTAGGAATAGATTTGGATATTATAAGTATGTGGTTATGCCTTTGGGTCTTGTGAATAAAGTTTCTATCGTTATGTAATTAATGAATCAAATGATTCAATGTTATCTGAAGATTTTTTTTATTTGATTACATATTTTTGTATTCAAGGGAAATATTGAGAAGGATATTTGAGATAGTGTTGGGTACTTTTTAGAATCATCAATTTTATGACAAATATACAATTTTAGAATTTTTTTGTACATAGGGTAGATTTACGATGACTTGTAATCATTGAAAATGTATATTCATATCACTCAATTAAATAGAGAGGATATGATAACTTGTAACCCACAAAAGAAGGTATTCGTGGACTTTATGGTTATTAACGATGATTTTTTCCATGACTTTTCAGGACAGGCAATAGCAATGAACGATTTGAAATATAAAATTATCCCTTTACAAAGAACTAATGAATGTAAGACGACATTTAATGATATTAATGTTTTATATAATTATAATTGATTATGATATTTTTAGATTTTGGAAAGGGATATGTGGTGTATTATGATTCTTAGGGATAGAAATTGGGGTGTGGTCTCATATATGTAGAGAATGTTATTTCTTATCAGTCAAGAAAGTTATGTGTGCATGATAATAACAACCCAGCAAAAGATTTTTTATTAATTGTGAAATCATTAAATAATTACCTATATGGTGAGAAATATTTGATTTTATACATCATAATATCTTGTAACACATTTCAGCAGGATGATATTTGAACATGAGATAAAGAAATGCATGTAGTATCTCCCAATGTTGTGAATCTAATTTATGTATATAATAGATGAATTCAACTTGGTGGAAGATGCATTAAGAAAAATGGTTTATAGATATTTGGTGAAATATGATACCGATCAATGGTAGCTGATGTCGATGATATCCGACATCACCATTGATTTTTAAGACCAAAGTAGTGTTGTAGTTTTTATTCTAGTCTCTTTTGTTGATGATTTTGTGGAAAAATTTGATGCTGCTAAAACATCTAATTCTGAATGTTTTTTATGAGGATAAAAATAATTGGTTGGGTGAGCAAGGAGGGATGGAATCTAAATGAGATATCTTTGTTTGTTTTTTAGATCACATGCTCATACCTACTTCCTTTCCGGAACAATTTATTCATACAAACTACCATTCAAGATCTTTTGTTCACACTCGAATACAAAAGATTTATAAATACTACTACAAAACCAGCCTTTAACAGATCTTGACATTATCCACACTAAAAAAAATTATAATTGTTCTCATTCTCAGTGTAAAAAATTAAAAGATAAAGGGTACCATTTATAAGAGCTTTTTTTATAGCACTGATAAACGAAAACATTTATCATTGCATGTTTTTAGCACCAATAATGTGATCCCTTCACAAGAACATTTTTTCAGTTCCCATAAATGAATCAATTACCATTTCTTTTTAGAGTATATTAGTTTCCTAATTAAATAAAATAATTAAATAAATAAAAATAAAAATTCGATATTATAAAAAAAATTAATTCCAAAATTAATTGAATAATTATTAATAAATGGATAAAATTGATTATAATAGATATATATATTTTTAATATTTTATAATAGTATATAATAAATATATATATATAAGTAAAATTAAAATTAGACAAGTAAAATAATAGTAAATTAGGAAAAATATTAAACATTAAATTAATTAAAAAATAAATTAGAAAGTAAATAAATTGGTTATATTAAATATATGAATACATAGGGATATATATATAATATAAAGCTAATAAATAATATTTATGATCTATATTAATGAGTAATATATTAATTGAATATTGTTATATAATATAAAATTCAAATTAATTAATAAATTTGACTAATTGCATTATGTAAGGGACATAATTGAATGTACTTAAATTTTTAAATTTAACATAGATAAGATATATTATATTGATTTCAAAAATACATAATTATTCTTTTTTTATACACAATTCACAGACATAAGTATTTTTTTGGAATTTAATCAGTTTCTGTTATTTATTTTATATAGATTCTTTTACTATGATTCAACATTTTCTCTATGTACTCATCTTTATTTGAAAATATATATGTTTTTTATGATTTATAAATATATAATAAAAAATATCTAATTCTTCAATAATGTTTAATTGTAGTTATTTTAAATTATTAAATTTTACTCGTTTTTTAAATTCTTCCAGCAAAGAGAAAATATTCATTAATAATTTTAAAAAAATATTTGTAAAGAAATATTTATAAATAAATATATTTATAAATTTACAATCAGTATATTATTGTATATATATATATGTAAATGTATAATGATATAAATATTTATTTTTTGAAAAAGTATTTATATAATTATATATAAATAATTGTATATTCAATGAATTTTTAAATTAATATTTTTTAATTAGTATTTTAATATATATATATATACAATTTTTATATAAATATATATTTTTAGGATGTATTATATTTATTTATCAACTGTAAAACAATCACTGGTAAACGGTGTCTTTATCATTGCTTCTTTAGAAGCATTGATAAAAGTGTCCTGATCTATTTTAAGAACCCCAACTATCCTGAACTAGTTCATGATATCTGATGATCACTAGAGAATCTACCCACTGCTAGTGCTCCACATTTTGAATTCAATATCGAATTTTGTCCATAATCAAGGAATCAATTATTTTATGGCTATAATCCATGGTAAGAACTATTCAAAGATCAAAAAAACCAAGGCACGAAAAAATCCATGTTTTTTAATATCTCTAATTTCACTCATTTATCTACTAAACCATCTCATACCACATCCTTGTATCCCAAGATATCTAGATACACAATCTTATAATAAAAACCCAAAAATTAAAATTTGTTTATGAAATATGAATGTATCATCTTCTCTGATAGCATTAGGGTCTCCATAGGACAATATTGGTAATGTGTGACATGAAATATATCAAATTCATTATTTGGTGATGTTTCTTTGAGGTATAATAGGATCCCAATAACTATATTCAATGACATATTCCTCTTTCAATTGTAATATTTTGAAAAATTCTTGCATATAGTAATCCGTGATAGAATCGTTTTGGAATATTCAATTTCAAATAACACAGTACCATCAATTTAAAATTTTTATTAAGAAGTTAATATTCAATGTCTTCCAAGATTCATCAATAAACCATGGAAAATGTTTCACCAACTAAATAAATATTGATATTTTTCTCACATTATCCCAAAACAAATTCTTTGTACTTTGACTAATATATAAATATTATGTCATCAAAATATATGAGTTCCAATAACCCTTGATCATTCACCTTCTAGATATAGAGGCTATGATTAAATCAGCTTTGATGAAAACAATGTTTTCATAAGTATTGATCAAACAATAAATATATGTTGGGCAGTTAATTCTCTATCATATATATAGATTTATTTAAATGGAACACTTTTCTATCATTTTCATCCACAATAAACCATATGATATATCAATGTTTATTCCCCCCTTAAGAACTCCATTGAGGAATATAGATTTGAGATCCATTTGATATTCTTTATAGTACATTTTAATTCAAATATCCATGAAAATTAAATTATATTGAAACTAGGATATGGGAGTAAAATTATCATAAATAAAAAATCATTTGATAGAGGACTTACCCTTGAACACAATCCATTATGAATTTTGAGTCACCATTCCAATTTCAATGATTTTATTACTGAACACTCACTTGGTTCTTATAACTTTTCCTAGTTTAGGCCTATTAAAAATTTCCCATGTGACATTGAACTTATTTAGATCATTCTCATCATTCACTGATTTTATCCAATTATCATCCATATCAGCCTCTCCAATAAATTTTGGGTTAATATAAGAAATATTGAGGTTTTTGTTGAGTCTTATTCCTTAATATTTTCACTAAAGAAGTCTGATCCCTAATGAAATTTTATTCATTTATACCATCCACGAATGTATTTTTTATTTTTGATATTCCATATTCATTTTCCTCACCGTCAATGTGTTATTTTTATTCCATCATAGCCTCATTTCAAAAGATGTTTCATCATTATTTTCATAATTTTCAATCTCCCCATTATAATTAGTAAATAATATTTATCAATTCTATCGCATCGACAAAAAAATATCAACCAAAACTTCTTATGTTATTATTTAATTTACTTATTATCTTATATGATCAACTTTTCTCTACCCAAAACAAATATACTATTTAAAACACAATAATCATATCTTACCCCAAATAAAAAAATGGATTGTTTGGTTTCCTATAATTAGTTAAAGGTGTAGACCTATTTGAAATTATATCCCACTCATTAATACTTCCTAAAAATAAATTCATTACAATCATCTCATATCTATTAAATACTAGGCACGTTTTACATTAATCCATCTAAAAAGGTATCATTCTTCGAAATTTCCTTTTTTTGGTTCCATCATTTTTACTTTATGATTAACATCCATGTAATGCTCAAAAATTAGAGGCATTGACCCATTTCTATAATAAAATGTAGTTCAAATATCTTCCTCGTCAGTTTCATCTCATTAATAGTTATTATTCCAATATGTTTCATAGGAATCATCATCTATCTCTTTTATGATTCTTGTTCTAATATGAGCAGTATCTATCTAATTGATGACTATGTACTTGATTATTTAGTCTAACATTGGCACATGTCCACTAGAGATGTAGGATGAGTACCCAAAAACAAAATAAAATAATTACTATAATGAATATGTGATGATGACATGACTATTTTCTATAACATTCATTAATGGATGAAATTAGATGAAAATGTCGACCATAGTGGACTAATTCTTTTCATAAATTCAATGAACCATTTTTTTAAATGAATGATGAAATTAATTGAAATAATAATATGTTGTGTTTCCCTTATTATAATTTTTTATATCATTTATGGGTAATTCGTTGGGGGCCGAGTCCCGGGCACTTCTCACGGGGCTGATGGTTTGCAGGAGCAGGGGATTTCTGGTGTCAACGGTGGTGTCAAATTTAGAAGTTTTAGTTAATTATGTTCAGGGGTGGACAGAAGCCCCTTGGGCTCTTTCTTATATAATTAAGAGGTGTGACTTGGATACCAACCAAGGTGGGATGATTCTTCATTGCTGAAGGGAGGGCAACTTCGTTGCGGATGCGCTTTTGAAGATTGGAAGTCCCAGGGACGAGGTTGTTATCTATGGTAGTTTGGGAACTCTTCCTATCGAGTGTAGGGGTTTTGTGATTAGTGATGATTTAGGTTTAAATTACTTTCGGCCTCCTTGAGTTTCTGGCCTATATGTTCATGGGCCTCATCCTTTCTCCATTTAATGAAATAAAAAAAAATGCAATTTACAATCAATTATTTATAACATTCAGTTTTGATAATGAATATATTATTTGTATTTATTTATTTAATATAAAAAATAGAAATTTCATGTACCAAATTAAGTATTTTTACAATCTATTAGATGATTGAATGCTTCAATCCAAGTTATCATATATTTTCTCATCATACTCATTCATTGATTGATTATTTAGTGAGATCTATTCACAGTTTTTTATCAGTATTCTTTCTTTACCATGAAAATATCCTTACGGTCAAAAATATTTTCACAATAAAGTAATTAACTATAGAATTAATATAGTTTTTCATATTTATATTTAGATTATTTATTTTCATTATTAACCAAAAATAAATTTATTTCATGTTCAAGTGGATTGTTTTGTTTGATTAAGGGGGGTTTGTTCGAGGCTGCTCATGCACATTAAGAATTTGACATCCGAGCCTGAAATGAGACAATGACAACAATAAAATGTGTCAAGAATGAATAATGTAATCATGAAAAGGTGAATTCCTTATAATTATTTAATTATTTTTTTATTATTTTATCTTTTATTTATATGTAAATTTCTATATCTTTTTATATAATACATATTTAGTTCTTTAAAAAATCATTTGAAAAGTCCTATTTTTATTTCAACTATCTATTGAAAACCAAAAAATAGAAAAAATGAGTCTTTATTCATATGTCACCACATTTTACATTTTCATATCCTTTATTTTTTTAAAATTCAACACATCAAATTTATTCTACATTATTATGCGATAAAACAATTACGTTTTTTAAATCTTGATGATTTTAAAAATACTATGTGCCCATTGAGGTAAATTATCATGATATAATCGGTACATGGTCTTCTTATTCTCTACTAACATTCAACAATGAGAAAGTTTTTTCAGCTAATAACACCAATCTAATATGAATTCTTGGATGTTCAGTATAAAAAGAAAATCAAAACGTGATAAAATTATGATTTAGAATTTTGTTTTGATACTCTATGATGTGTATGAATCATTCGCACATAAATCTGACCCATGGTATGACATGTATGTCTCAAAGTGCTTATTTTTATTTAAAATTGACATTAATTCTTTTAAAATGTACAATTGATATACTCAATGCTGATAAAACAAATTCTGATTGGTTTGATACTTTAGGGAAATGAAACATAAGTCATTTGGGACATGTAGGAATTAGAGTCACCTCAATTCGATGCTTGGTGTGACCACTATGACTCAATGTGTCCGTTAATGGATAACAATACGTATTTTAGATCAACCATGGAACTCATATCTAAATAAAGAAAACACAATTGGATTTTCCTGATATTTTCGAACATCATATTTTAATTCATTTTTAATGTATAGGAAATGGACTAACATTAAACTGAAACACCATGTGATCAATTTGAGTCAAAGTTCATGTTTCCAGTGTTAAATGACATTTAATGTAATCAAAGAGACATACTAAAAACCAAGGAAACACATTCACATTGCTTGATACATTATAACAGTAATCCATAATTCATTTTAGACATGTTGGAATCATCTGCAACCTAATATGTTGCACGATGGGACCTGTATGAATACATGTGTTTCTTTTTTTTAATGCCAACAATTTAGGTAAAAATAAAAATTGAGCTACTCAAAATAGATCACATTCATTCATATTTTATTGATACATTAGTTACTTGATCCAAATGTCATTTTTGATATGTAGGAATCATCTTCACCTCAATTCGATACATGATCTTCCTACTATGAATCAATATGTCCGTTAACTGGTTAAAATAGATAGTCAATATAAATATGTTCAATCACTAAAAAAATGAGAAAATTCACTCATAATAACATGATTCGTTAATACACCAATTCATAATTTATTATTGACATGTAGGAACCAATAAATTGTCAAATAGATACATCATGTGATGGGTAAGAGTAAAAGTATTTGATTCTAGTTTAAAGTGATATTTTTTTACATAAGAATAGTTACGTACACAAAATTAATTAAACAAAATCAGATAGTTTTTATAGATACCAAATATGATTCATAATCCATTTAGGACATATAAGAATTAGCCACACCACATTCAGATGCATAGTGTGGCTGATATGACTTCATGCGTTTATTTTTATTTAAAATTGGAAGAATTTTTGGTAAAAGGACAATGAATGTAATAAAAAAAGTAACCATTTTTTAATTGTTTTTATAATTTCAAAAAACGACTCACATGTCATTTTTGTTTTTTCATAATTAGACTCACCTCAATCTAATGCATGGTCTGACCAACATGACTCATAGTTTATCTTTTTATATAAAATTAACATCAATTTTAGTAAAATGAGATATTATCCAACTCATAATAATGAAACAACATTCATATTATTTTTATACTTTAGGAAAATTATCCATAATACATTTGAAACATGTAGAAACTAGTCACAACTCATTCTGATATATGATGTTCACTGTATGACTCAATGTGTCCATATTTTTAAATCGATATTTCAGTTCTAAATTTATCAGTCATTGAAATCTATGAAAACACACTGAGATTGTCATGATAATTTCAGAAAATCAATGTTAACTCATTTGTTACATCTTACAATTTTTATCACATTAAACAAACACACATTGGGACCACCATGAGTGAATGTGAATGTTTTCATTCAAAAATGACATTCTATTTAAAAAATACAAGAGATGTACATTGAAACGATCTAACACATTCATATTTTTTGAAAAAATATTATATTTATCTATAAATTATTTCAGATATTTATTAATTTATCTCACCTAAATATAATCCATAATGTGACTAACATGACTTTAAGTGCATATTTTCAATATATAAATGTCAGTTTTGTTTAAAACATGCATTACCTTACCAAAACTGGGATAATGATCCTAGATTTTATTGTAATCATTATATAAGATATTAATAAATTAAATATATTTTCATTTTTACCTAATAAATATTTAGTTTATTTTCAAAAAGTTAATTCTTCAAGGCAAACATGACATTGTCTGATGTGTGTGAATAAACCACAAATCAATCTAATACACAGTGTTGCTTGTATGAATAAAATTCTGGTATTAAATATACACATTTTAATAATTTATTTGTTGATATTATTACTAACATATGACCTTTTTTCTTATATAGGTGTATTTTTCCTAGTAGGTGTTAGGTCAAAAAAAGGGAGAATGGTGATTTTGAATGTATATAATAATTTTTAAATATTTTATTGTATAAACCAATGTTTGAAAAGTCTTTCATGAAATTTATTTCATATATTTGAGTTTTAAATTTTATTTCACTTCAATTTGGAGTTCATTTATGATATTTATGATTTCATGGTTTTTTTTGGTACTGTAGTGTACTATTGTAGAATACAGTACTATTCGCATTTATCAGCACTTCAAAAATTGATGATAATATTGTTCGTTATTATCTCATAAACAAGAACTAAAAAAATAATAGGGCATTAAATCTCATTCACGTTTTCAACTCTTCTCTATCTCTGATAACAAAAATTTTCAGAGCCATTAAAGGACTATATTGATGTTTTTATGGCAATGGAAAACAAATTTTGGTGGGTAGGAATGAAACTTATAGTGTTTTTGTTTGTTATTAGATACAAAACCTTTTAGAATGCCATGTAAGAGAATTAAAGGCCAATGCATTTGTTGTGGTATTCAATGATTCCCATGTGGAAATTGGAATATAGAGCGATGTATTTTGTGAAAGGACTCCCAAGGATGGTTTGAAAACAAGATTCCATGTAAGGGGTAGTGGATCCGATCAAAATATTTGATCACTTCTACTATATTTTTGTCTCTCATATTATGATAGACTTTTTAAAAATTTATATCTGATAAATAATAAGGTGGAATGGTTCACCATTGACTATTGTATCAAGACAGGATCAAATGATTATATATGATTTCTACAATTCTTTACAATAAGGCCATAGGATATAATTTTCTATTTTCATGTAATATCAACCATATACAGATGGAAAATTTTTTGGGTGATACATACACTTGAAGGTATGCATTAGTTTTGTGTAATAGATTTTACTAGCTCCTGGGTGGATCACATAACATTTGTAGAGTTATCATATAACAATAGATATTAGGCCTCAATACATATATATCCTTTTGAATAATTATATGGGAAAGAATGTCTTTAGATTTTTTTTCATGGAAATATGTGAGACATAACTAGATATACTGATCTTTTTGAATTAGAAAATAGATAGGATATAGTTTATCATGAAAATAATTTAAATAACATGGATTGGTTTGATAGTTATAGTGGTTCATCATCAATGGTTGATGACATTTGATGTGAGTGATCATGTTCTTTTGATAATATATACAAGGATTGGGTATCATTATCTTCAAAACTAGGGGATGTTATATCCTCAACACATATTCCATTTTTAGATACTAAAATGGATCAGTGAAGTGGTATATCATTTTTATTTTCAAAAAATAGATAATTTATTAGGTAATGAGTTATTTTTATCTGAATTCATAATGTGTCAATTTGATCATGACCATATGATTTTATGTGATAACATTTATGTAGTTCTAGATGCTCTTTTGGTGTGTGTTCCCATATGGATTGTGGAATGTAATGATAATTTAATTTTTGGGAAAATAAACATTTTAGTTAGGGTTTTAAGGAATCATGGTTAGATTTAAGAATTATCATTACAATAGGAGAAGTAAATGGTCAGGTAATGGTCCAAAATATTTTATAAAAATTGTAATTTTTAACTATCTTGGGAAGGAACAACCAATGATTTGATGATTTTAGAATCCCCAGTTTTATGAAATTTAATCTTTTTAACTATTTTATTTATATAAGGTAATTAGGTTAAGTGTGGGGAGGTTTAGAAGAATTTTTAATTTTTTTTGGGTCTTTTTTGGAGCTACAGGATTTGATCATAGTCAATAGAAATCAGTTAACATCTCCCAAAAAATAATTTATGTGAAACAATGGGAATAAGGAAGGCACATAGTTAGGCACACAATTTGGTCAGACCATGAAACCACCCTAGAGAAACCTTGAATGTCATGGAAGAAGGATTTGGTATTGTTAGTGTATAGTGTGTCTAACAATTTGAGACAAACATGTCTATTATGTTTTGAGATATTTATTAATACATACTTCGCATATGGATTTCCTAATCTTGCACCCAATTAATGCATCATTAAAAATAATATTTGGAATTTTGGGACATAATTCCAATCACCATTTAGGACACACATTTTTCCATAATCTGACAAGGAATCGATTTCTTATGCCTATCAAAGCTGTGTATACCCTTCATCGTGATACAAGAATGATCTATTGGTGGATTTTGGGGTGCTGGATGCTGGAATTTTTGGAAAGTGTGATTTCATGGTTGTTTTTGTTAGTATTATTCTTCTTCACTCAATCAGATTCATTAATCAAGTCATTTAGGAATAGATTCATGTTATTTGATGCCAATAATGATGATATGTGATTCTTTTGTCTATATGAATCAATATCTACAACATTTATAAGGAGTGTGAATCCATTTTGTTGATGAGTTTGTGTTGTTCTTTATTTTAAACAATGTTGTAATGATGGATTCATCACTCTTTTCTCCTCTTAGTTAGTAGTTCAAGACTCAATTTTAATTATATTAAATTGTTTTATTTTAATTGAAAAATTGATTTTCATGGTTATGAGAAGCATTCCTTCATGATGGGTTATGAAATTGTACAAATTATAATCATTATTTAAAAATGTTAGTTTAAAAACATTGTTATTGTTTTTATTAATTGACATTTTTTAGAAAATGTTATTAAAAATATGATTTTTTTAAATTTTATTCAATAATACGTTTATCATTGTTTTGGCATAAATGATTAGTGTGTGTTCATGTGATTTTAGGATAGATAAGGTTATGAAATTTACATGTTAAAAAATGGAACAATGTGGGTGTTGAAATTCCCTCATAAAAATTATTGACTAATTGATTTCTTGGTGAAATTATGAATCACCACTCATAATTATAGTACAGTCCATGGTTTCAATCATGTGTGTATTTTTCGATGGGATTGGTTATGAGAAATGGATTTTTAAAATGGATTAAATGACTAGTTGAATTTAATTTATTGAATTATTGATTGGTTTGAAACAATTTTGGATTAATATAATCTAATATAAATTTAATTAAATGGTTTCATATAAATTTCATAACATGCTCAATTCTAGTAACTTGTGTAAGGAAGTAATTTTGGAAATACTACATACATACCCCATTCTTGGGAACACTTGAGAATATATAGATATTTTATATCAATATAGATGTAATGGAATGGTATCCCATTTATTTAGTGATGCATCATGATTCATTGTGAATGGATTCTTGAGTTGGAACATGGATTATATTTGGATCTGTTGAGATGATGTATTTTGGGAAATGAGTTTTTTTAGAGTTTAGTTGGTGTCTTTCCTCTTTATATTTTGATATAGATAAGAATTTTTTTTAGATTGATTATATTTTTTAGTTTTATTATCTTGGAATAGTGAATAATACATAAGATTTTTTGTTATGGTTATTTCATTTGGTTGTTTTATATTTAAAAGGGAAATCAACCACAACTATTTTTGAAACCCTTTGAAATTATTATAATCCTTTAGTGTCTTCGAGATGTAACTTAAGACCAGTAAATTCTTGTGAATCTAAAAAATATAGTGGGTGAGGGGTGGGATTTTATATTATCATATAATAATAAAAAAATTAATATAATTAATAATTTATGGAATGAATATATAGTTATAAAATTTTTACCACTTCGTATCATTAAATTAAAATCCAATTGAATAAATTATTTCAAATTGAAAAATATAATACCATGAAGTATTAGTTATTAATTATATTACATGTATATGGGTTTATAAATATTTCATATAAATGAAAATATATTCATTATATTTTAATATTCATCAATTAATGGAAATGGAGGTTTATTTTCTTTAACTTGAGTCTAGAATTTTAATGTATTTATTTTAACTCCTATATAATAAAATTTTATCAATTATTTTATTTTTGGAGAAAAATATATTAATAATATAACTTTTACAAATAAATTTATTTTATTTACATATTTAAATATTTAATCTATGCCATGTATTTTTTGATTGTTTGGCCCATATTTTAAAAATTTCTTCTGTATGTTTACCATTGTCAAAGAGATCATTATGCCAAAATATACTATATTATAATAATAACATAATTGAAATTTTAATAAATCATTTATACATTTAAAACATACAAAATATTTTTAATATTAAAATGAACTACATTAAAATAATGGATGCAGTAGGCCATATATATACATGAGTAACATTTCTATTTTAAAATATCGTCATCGAAAGAATGTAAGTATTATATTATCTGAAAATAATTATAATCATGTCATAAATACAATATTCTTTATTTAAATTTAAATCATTGTATATCATCCATGTTATATAGTGATAAAAAATAATCACATTAATTTATGGAGTCATTAGTCCACATTTATGCACGGACAACATTATTATTATTCATTTAGTGTAAATATTTGAAATAAAACTATATATTAACTATTTATAATTATTAATATGTCATTAATATCATTATTATTTCATATATATCACGAATATTCACTAACATTATCTGTATAATGTTTAATGGAAACTGTTAGTAAAAAATGTATTGCAACCCTTTAAGAGGAGAAGTCTTCCATATGCATAGGGAAAATTTATTATAACTTCCACAAAATTGAACATATGAAGGTATATATGATATAAAAATTAAATATTTATTTTATTGTCACAAATATCATATAAAAACATTAAATTAATAATTTTTAAAATTCATAAGATACGCTGCTGAAAAATAAATTCTGTCATATTATGGGGCATTATTCCGTCGTAGACCCGAATGGTGGGTTTTTTTCACATTTGATTAAAGAGGATAAGGAATTAGATTAAATCATTAAACTATATCTTCTTATTATATGTGACATAAATTGTTCTGATATCCTAAAATTTTAATAATATTTCAAGTAGTTGGAAGAATAAATGTTATAAAAATGCTATGTTTGTAGGATACCACTTCATTAGAAATATTCATTATGTTAGAAAAAATTAATTAATAGAATGATATTATGATAAAAATGACTTCCCGGATTTTTTTATGGAGGTAAGTGATTTGGAAAAGTATTTTCTGAAAAAAAAAATATTCTTTGTATGTGTGTAGATGAGAGGAGATTGGCTGGCCTTTTATAAGTGGTGGAGAGAAAACAATTGGTGTTTTTGTAAATAAAAAGTGATACCTCCATTTTCAACATAATAAAATGAAAGAAAATAGATCATTTTGAATCCTTTCATTAGAAAATTTTGATATATATACAAAAAATTTGAATTTAGAGCAGTGTATAACTCGTTTTAACTGTTATTTTTTTTAACCAATGGAAAATTTGTTTTTACCTTAACCGTTATAATTTTTTTATTGGTTTATCTATTCATTATGAAATAATTTAATTTACATTTAAATATAATATAATTGTTATAATTTAAAAAATTAAAACCATTTTGAAATATTCAATTATTTAATGTTGTAGAATTTAATTTTAAATGAAACTAGCATTCATGACGAAAATGTTGATTTTCAAGAAACATATATTTCTTGAATAAGATGATACTATATATTCCTTATTCTTATTAACAATAATTATACTAATTCCAAATAAATATTTTATTTTATATAATATATATTATATTTAAATAATTCATTATTAGGAGTGTTTTTTCATTATATTAAATGGAAAAAACATTAAAAACATTGAAATAATTTTTTGAAAATGATCCTTTTAACCCAAAATAAATTAAACTAAATATAATGTATTAATGATTAATACGTAATTAATTTTATTAAATAAAATAAAATAATATTAATAGAAATCAAATTTAAATCATAATTAGTCTTTTATTTTAAAAAGTTGTTAATGTTTAACAATAATATGTATTATTCTATATTCAGTGAAAAATCAATATTTGTCAAAACAATAGAAAATTTTCAAAATAAGTTTTATTTTATATGATCATTTAAATAATGAGGTTAATTTTATAATAAAAATAATCTAATTTTATAGATATTAATATCAATATTTTAATAAAAATGAATAAAAATGAATTTTCCAGAAATATTCTTTTTGATAGATATAATTACATTACTACAAATTGAATTATTAATTAGTTGGAATTTATATAAAATAATATATTGATTAGAAGATTTATATATTTATTTAATAATTTAATTAATATTATTCATATATTATAATTTAACTACTTGGTTATAAAGATCATATATTTCATGAGTTTTTTATTCTTGATGTTTCGTGTCATTTACGGTAAGGATATAAATATCATCTTAAAAATCCAAGTGTGTTACATTATAAACCTTTTATTTAATTTTATCCTTCAAATATGAACCTTTTATTTATAATTAATTGTTTAATATTTTAAAATAATTTTCTTTAAATCCCATAACTTATGAAGGGTTAATAAAACATTTTAGAAAAGTGGGAATACAGAACTCAATTTTTTTCGGTAAAACAGGTCACTAGATATGAAATAATGAGAACATTGGGTGGATATGAACATATGGAAACATACATAAAGGGTAATACCAAATTAGTGGTGGAGAGTGATATATATAGTTGATCATAATAGTGTAAATAATTATTAGAATGAAAAAAATCAGAAAACAAGAAACTAATGTTGTGTATAAAGGTCCATAATCATACTAGAAATGAATTTAATATGTTGAAATATTTAATTTTTAGATACTTTTTATAGAGTTGAATAAATTTTTACATTCTAAATTAGGGATTTTATTATAATATAAATAACTAAATGGTATAATTTCATCCTTTATACAATTTTTCCCACAATCCCATATTCCTCAAAATGATGAGTATTGAGAATGAATATCCCATTCCTAAAGCAATAAATTACACATCTAATATACCACATAGATAAAAAAATTAAAAAAAATATATTTCTCTTACCATTAGTTTATTTCATAAACCAGAATGGAAGTAATGCGTAATTTTAAATCCCAAAATGAATAAATATTCATATCCTTATTCTCTAAAATTCAAAAATAATACCCTATGTAGAAACTAAATAATTCCATAAATAATTTACTATATATCCCAAATAACCTCAATAATAAGAAAATTGATGATTGATTTAGCCTAAAATGTTATATCATACCATTTTGAATAAATTCTTTAGAATGTTTTGATATTCTTTAGAAATAACATTCATACCTTATTCTCCCAAAAAATTCAATTCCAATTGTTATCTATATGATAAAACATATATTCACCTAGATTTATTAATATCTACAAATAATATTTACCCTAAATTTAATCATTTATTTGAATTTATTTCCTCAAAATTTAATGGCATACATGTTATTTTTCAAACCTCTATACTACATTCCTTTGCTGAAATCTGGTGTTTGAGTTGTTCTGGTAGGTCACATTGACTTATTCCAAACAATTTTACAAATTTCCACACATTCTCATAGATATTGTCTCACAGATACTGTCTCACATGGACGGTCTCACAGATGCTGTCTCGCATAGACAGTCTCAAAAAGACTATCTAACAAAGGCAGTCTCATAGATATTGTCTCATATGTTCAATCTCACATAGAATTTCTAAAAAGGTGTGTCACAAATATTTTGTCCCATAGAAATGTTCTCACAGATACTGTCTCATAGAGACTGTCTCACAGTGACAGTCTCAGAGATACTATCTCACAGATACTGTCACATAGATAATGTCTCACAAATACTCTCTAACAGATACCATCTCATAGATACTGTCTCACATTTACTATCTCATGTATATTGCCTGAAAGTCACTATCTCACATAGGATGACTCACAGATACAATCTCATAGATATTTACTCACAGATACAGTCTCACAAATAATGTGTCAAAGAAACTGTTTCTTGAACAGTGTTTCCAGAACTGTTTCATATTTCGTATTCCAAATTTCCATATTTTTTGTGTTTCACCTATTTAATGTTTTATTGAATGTAAAACTAATTCAAGGCCTTATTTTAAGTGATTTAAGGATGATTCATATTCCATGACTCCAATATTATTTTTCATAAGTCTAGGGATTCATTTACCTGCTCAAACCATGTGGATTAATGTGCTATTCTTTTAATGGAAAATATAGCATATCTTAAACAGATACTCTATTAAATCCTTGAATAATGTTAGATATTTTCCTCCCTTATCCATCACAATGGTTTCCCAATATGATATTTCCAATTTTTTTCTTCCATCTCATTGGAGTCAGGATATCAAACATTCCTCTGTGGATTGGTTTCCCTAGATATTCTTCTTGCTGTAAGTGCACCCCATATTTTAGTGAAACCAAGTAGTATCAATCAATGATTGATATATGGTATGATTTATCATAGTTATTTTAGGTTCATCTTCTCTTGTTTTTCCTTTCAATGTTATGTCATGTGATCTCCAGGATTTTTATGGAGATTTATTGGGATTCGGTTGGTGCTGCCGTAGCATGACATCCTCGGGTGGATGGAGTTGTCACTGGAGGAGGCGATCATGATTCATTTTGTGGAACGTTCTTGTATGAATAATGGCTAGAACCTTTTGAGGTATGGGATTCATTAATTATCTTTAAATTTATGTGAATTCATGTAGTTAGCTTGATTTATCCACTTAACCAAAATGGAATTGACGTAATAATTATTTGAACTGGATAAGTAAATTAATATTGATCATATGTTATTGCCTATTGTTTTTATAGATAATTTTTTATCCATTAAGTCCATGTATAGAATGTTGTTCTTGGTGAAAAATGGTATAGAACATAACCTAATATTAATTGTAATTATCTTTAAAAGATAAAGTGTCATGTAAATGAATCTCATTGTTGTTGTTATAATTTTATGTAAATAATATATATGTATTAAGAATGTTTAATAAATTTTCAATAACTATGATATATTTATTTTTATGATTCCCTTTTTTGGAACCTACTATAAATGATCCGGTTAATTAAATTTTGATTAAAGAACTGTTTTTTTATAAAATAAAATGCATATTAGGGTTTTGAGTTTCACTCTAGATTGTATGGCCCAGTGCCTTGTGCTTTGGACCATTGACAGCTCATTATGCTTGATGGTCGAATTCCTTGTTTATGGGCTAAGAGACTAATTGTTATGATGTTTGTTTTCTGGTTTTATGTTCTATAATGTGAGCCTGGACGATTGTTGTGATTCGTTGGGGAAAGGAGGCCCAATGGTTGTGGCAGCAGTTGACACTTAGAGTGGAGAGATGCATAGGTTTATGCATGTGGGTTTCAGGGAGGACACTAGAGATGACAAAATGGGATGGATGTGAATGTTTGGATGCTTGATGATTCTTGTTGGTTGTTTTCTACGTTAATTTTCCCAATAATCAAGGTATATTTTATGATTACCCTCCATCAAAATGGGGCGAAGAAACTCATTGTATGCCACATGATTCCCATTTTTAGCTTCTCAAGGGAGTATGGGTCTATGCTCTTGCTATAGGTGGAAACGACCTGATGGGTAGTTCATCTACTCGTCGAGTTGATCCCCCTTGTCTTTAGTATCTTAGAATATTTTTCTTGAATTCCTATGAATATGGTAAATTAATATTGATGTATTACATTATTGATGAATTATTACTAACCCATGGTGTAAGAGTTTGTTGGGGTGCAATGTTGAGGTTACATTTTAAAGGAACAGTGGAATTTTTGTGAGATGCTAATGAAATCTAATGTGGAATTTTTAATGGGGAATTAATGTTTAAATAATTAATTAATGTAAAGTGTAATAGATAAAAAGGGATAAAGTAATATAATTAAGCTTTGTAATTGGTTCTGTGTGTGTAGGATACCAAGTTAAAGAAGTGGTAACAGGGAGTCCGAGAGAAGTTAGCTGTAGTTGAGTTTAAGACTAGGTTATGCCCATAGAGTGGTTGGGATATATATTTTATTCTATGATTTTTGTGTTTCCTCACGTTACCCCACCCTGTCAGTTAGGAAAATTGACTCCCATGGTATTCTGAGCCTAGGGGTGGTGTTTTCACTATCATTCTAGTGGGAGGATGGATGGATGACTACCCCATTGGCCTCATTCCCTTCTATTGGTTGTTACAAGTTCTTTTAGGCATAGTGGTTAGTATTTTATTTTATATATGTGTAGAGGGTTTTAATTTCTTGTGGTTTTTCACACAAAATATTCTGGATATAGTTTTCTATGGACTACTATAGGTTTAACATGTATAGGTTGTGACGACTTGAGGATCATTATTCATTTTATGGGTTGTAATGTCTTGAGGTATAATGTATGATTTATTATACATGTAATGTTAGTTGTGGTGGATCTAAAAAACAACCTGGTTACGTTGGTTTCATGGATGTGGTGGTTGTAATGCCTGAGGTTCATTTTTTGTGCTTCGTCCAGGTGTTGACGAGAAAGCCCTTTGGAGAGAAATACATAGGATGCACGATGTTTGGGAAAAGAAGAAAACTAGTAGGGAAGTGGTAGTTGGGTACCCTTAAAATTATTTATTATATTATATACTCTTGTATGTGATACATGGGGAGATTTTCCATGGTGAGGCTGGGAACATACTATATCTGTTTAGGTGATAAGTTAGTATAACTTGTTATTATTGCGCTTTATCATGATTTCATTACTTTTTCATGAGAGGCTTCAGAGAGGATCCTACGGAGTATACTATTACACTCACCCTATATATATATATAAATTGTTTCTCTTGGAATTTGGAGTAGGTTGTAGATTAAGATTGTTAGTACTAGATTAGGTTTATAGGAGCAGTTCGAGCTTCAAGGTTGTTGATGTTTCTACATTATTTTGGTACATACAGTTTTTATCGATTCACTCTTCATAGTTTTTTGGGACATTACATTTGTGTAAATGGGATTTATTTTATATTATAGTCTGATTTGGTGTTTGTTGGTGTCTGTCTTCTCTCTCTCTTTAACATGTGTTCTCTTAGTGGGGAATTCCTCCAATTTTGTGATTACTATACCTTCAGTGCTAGTCGCCAACCCAGGGCCTGCTAGAGGTAGGACTTGTGGGTCACTATCTCCCTTCTCACATTTCTGGCCCCGGAGAGGTACACCTTAGGGGGAGTGGGTCTTGACAGATTGGTATTAGAGGTTTGTTTGAGGGATCATATGGAGTTTTCTGTTAGGAATATATTAGGATGCATGTGTGGTTATGGAAATAGTGTAATTAAAGTTTAAAAAGTTATGTAAACACTGGAGACCACCTGGGACATATGTGTTTAGCCCCCCCTGGGATCTGATGCCCAATCCTTCATGTTTAAAAAGCCTAATATACAATGTGATACTATTTGCAGGGTAGAGAACTAGGAAAGGATCACGCATCATTATTCATTGTATCCTTTATTTAATTGGTAGACATTGGGATTAGTTGGCCAAAAAATAATAAAATAAAACAATAAAATAATTTATGTTAACTCTTCCATATTCCAAGTTTTTGAGCTCAAACTATTTGTTATTTTTCTGGTATGTCTCCTTTTCGATGTCCCTATCAGGTTCATGCTGAATATTTCTAGCAGGTTGTGCCATAATATCACCATAGGGTAGAGGTTTATGAGAAAGACCCTTGGGGGGAGGAGACTCTAAGAGTTTTAGCACCCGAGTCATCGGATGTACGAGGGCTCCATTTCAGATGCATTCACAAAAGGCTTGTTAGAGGAGGTTGAGATATAATTCAGTTCGATCTGTTCTAGGAAGTATCACTAGGTATCTTTTGGTTGTTAAGATTATGTGTGGAGCATAAAATAAGTGGTGGTTCTTTCTCCTATAGGATCATGAGGAGTCAAGGATCTCATGGGTGGTGTTCCAAGACATGTTCAGAGTAGAGTTTTTTTATTTGACTGTGACAGTGTCCAGTCATCAAGAGCTTCTTACCCTTCGATAGGGGAGCTCCATGTGCATGAATTTTTAATCCATTTCAAAAAAAAATTAGATATGGGTCATTTCTCTTTCCCAATTAAGAGGCAAGGGTGAGGCATTTTGAGGAGGATTTTCATCTAGAGATCCAACGCCGGGTCACCCTGTATATGATAATGATTTATCCTGAGGTGCTAGAGGGGGAGGAGGTCGTCAAGAGGAAATTAAGCAGAATCATATCATAATGAGAGGGTAGTCTTAATGATTCCTCATGAAGAAGATTTGTGGTCTGAGGTTGCCATTTTTTTCAAGAAGAAGTGTTTTTGTTCAGCTGGGGGTATGTACTAGAACTCAGCATCTCGGTTCTCTAGGGGATGTGTCTCTAAGACATTTTCCAATGGATCATGTACTTGTATTTCATGTCATTGTCGAGGTCATCAACAACTAGTGTGCCCGAAAAATCAGAGCAATCATCGTTCACATGGTGTTCCACTCCAGGTTCCTCCATTAAGGCAATTCTAGTCGAGGCAGTAGTAGTATGTTGCACCATTTCGGATTAGTAGAGTGTTGTTGGGGTTGGAAGAAGATAGTGGCATGATGCTCCTCATCCTGAGAGAGAAGAACATGGTTGTGGTGTTTTTCATCATCGGGTTCATATAGGCTACGGAAGGGGTCATGTTCGGCTTCATGATTTAGCATTGTTAATACTAGGCAATCCGAACATCATTCAAGGTACACATTGATTATATTATACATTGGTGTATTCCTTGATTTATTTAGGAGATACCCACTACTTCGTATCACCCTCCCATGTCCATTCATTGGGACTGGAGGTAGAGAGGATTCCAGTACCTTTTGAATTGACTTCTCTAGTCAGAGGTGGAGCTAACATGTTTGACGTATGTAAAGACAATGAGCTAGTGCTTCGGAAAAACCAAAATTAGGGTGATTATATATGTATATATATACCATCATATGATTTCATCCTCATAATGGATTTTTTTTATTTAGTGCAGGATATCATTGATTGCTTCTGATGGTAGATGGTGTTCATCGATGATTATGGAGAGCCATCGGTATTTTTTGGTGAGTGAGACCCTCTTATGGGTCAGAGGCATGATAAGCCCCTATCATTCTTGTTAGAAGAGATGATGTGGAGTTCATTGGATGTTCAGTAGATGTAATTTCCTTGGGTCATATAATAGTACCCTAAACTCTTTCCATAAGAGGTTTTAGTTTTATGACCATGAAGGGAAATTGAGTTTGCGATTGAGCTACATCCAGGAGAATATCTTATCCCAATATCTCCATAAAGGATAGACCTTATTTGTTACAAGAGCTATGTATATATCTTTATCTTTGTTTATAGTTAGGTTTTATTCGGTTAAGAGTGTCACCATTGGGTGAACCAGTTTTGTTTGTGAAGAATGAGGATGGAAGTTTGTGTTTGTGTATTGATTATAGTCACTTAAACAAAGTGACAGTGATAAATCGCTATCATATTACGCATATTGATAATTTATTCAATCAATTGGTGGGTCAAATTTGGTTCTTGAGGATCCAATTTTGGACTATATATCATCATATGCATGTGAAGGATGAGGATGTCCCAGAGGATTCATTCCATTGTCATCATGGTCATTATGAGTTTGTTGTAATGTGGTTCAGCATCAAGAATACTCCAACTGTGTTCAGGGGATTGATGAGTGTTGTGTTCTATGAGTTCCTAGATATGTTCTTGGTGGTTTTCATCAAATCAATCCTTATGTACTCCACATAAATGGTAGAGAATGAAAAGAAACTGAAAACCATTTTTGGAGTTCTTCGTCAACATCCGTTGTTTGGGAGGTTTTCGAAGTGTGATTTTTGGGCTCAAGATGGCTGTTTCATGGGTCATGTTGTATCACAAAATGGATTAGCTATATATCACTCAAAGATTGAATAAAATACATCTTTGTAATCTCCCAAGATGGTGGAAGAGGTTCTAATATTCATTGGTCTCACAGGTTACAACATGAGGTTCATAACTGATCTATCTCGGGTCGTGAATCCTCTAACATCATTGACCACGAAGGATCAAAATTGTTTTTTAACTAATTAGCATCAGGAAGATTTTTAGTATCTAAAGTTGATGTTGTTAAGTTCTCCAGTTCTATGTCTTCCAGTAAAGGGAGTTTAGTTTGCTGTTTTCTATGATTCTTCACATCTAGGGTTAGGCTATGTTTTGATACAAAATAGATGAGTTGTTTCTTATGTGTCTCAGAAGTTTCGTACCCAAAAACGTAATTATTCCACCAATGATAATGATTTGGAAGTAGTGGTGTTTTATCTGATGTTTTGGATAAATTACCTCATTGGTGAGAGCTTTTTGGTTTTCACCAATCATAAGATCATGAGATATGTTTTCTCTCAGCTTGAAATAAACTTTATGCAGCATCGGTGGTGGAGTTCTTACAAGAATATGACTTTGAACTCTCATATACACCTGGGAAGTGTACTGTTGTAGCTGATGCGCTAAGCAGGAAGTCACGTAGTGAAGTAATGAGTGAATCTGGAGATTCATGGAGAGTAATTTAAGAACATTCATCATTACATCTTGACATGGGATAATTTTGGAGAATATTTAGTCATTTATCAGATGACAGTGTAGTCATCTCTATTACAGCAGGTGGAAGAGTCCCATTTTTGGGATCTATAGGTAGGGGTCTGTAGAGAATTAGATTTTTTGTAGTGATCCCCCTGATGGTGGTATAAGGATGAACAATATAGATTATTTTATCATTGATGAATTTATTTCCATTTGTGATGCATTAGACGGTTCTCAGAGAGTTCCGTAGTTCACCCTTACTTGTGCAGCATGGCGTGAAAATGATGTTTCAGCGATTGAAGAGTCAGTTACGGTGGCCTGGGTTGATTCATATAGTATTATATATTTTGGCTCTATGTTTGGTCTGCAAGATGGTGAAGGTCGAGCATCGTGTCCCTGATGTTTTGATCCAGCGGTTAGATATTTCCTAGTGGAAGTGGCAGGACATCTCAATGGACATCGTTACAGGTTTACCTCGTGCCTAGGGACTACATGAATCTATTTGAATGGTAGTGGATTGTTTAATAAAATAATCCCACTGCATATTAATCAAGGAGTATATCTTATTGGATGTTTTTTTGTGGAAATATTCGGAGGAGGAGGTGAGAATCCATGAAGTCTCAAGGATGATAATTCTTGATCGAGATCCTCATTTTACCTCTAGGGTGTCGGGAGGTCTCTAGTGTACTTTTGGTTATCAAATTTTTCTTTATCCCTTATTCTCATCCACATATGGATGTTCAGATAGAGTGGACTATCCTGACTCCTGAATACATGTTACACACTTGTGTCCTAGATTTCGGAGGTTCAAGGATGAGGCATTAACCCTTGATGGAGTTCTCTTACAATAATAGTTTTCACTACACCATCGGTATGACACTATTAGAAGTGTTTTATGTCCTACATTACAAATATTTATTGTGATGGATTGGGGTAAGAGAGACAACAATTCTCGATCCAAAAATATGGCAGAATACGATAGAGATGTTTCAGAAAAATTCATGAGAGGATGATGACAGTGCAAGATCGTCAAAAATAATTTTCTGATTACAAGAGGAGACCACCAGAGTTTGATTATGGGGATCACATGTCTCCAAAGGTGACTCCTCATTATTGGAAGTGATGGTTTGGTTATGGTAGTAAGCTATCACCCTAGTTTGTTAGGCCTTTCATAGTGTTGGCTCATGATGGTGCTATGGTGTATCATGTAGAACATCCCCCACAGGTGATCCAAATACATAATGTTTATCATGTGTGATAACCCTTTTGTTTTATTCATTATGACTCTCACATAATCTATTAGGGATAGATTGATGTTGATGGTGATTAGACTATCGAGGAGTGTCCTACAGCTGTCCAAGACTGTAAAGATAAGGTGTTTAGTGGGTGTTCTATCACCTTGGTTCATGTCTTATGGAGACACAGATGTGTAGAGGAGAGTACCTGGGAACATGAGTTGTAGATACGTGCTCAGTACCTCGAGTAGTTTTATGATTAACTAATTTCATGAAAAAATGTTCATTTATGATTGGAAACCATTCATATTTATGACATTGCATTATTTTGTAGCTTTCGGGGATTTCTCACTTTGAGAAGTATCTCGGTGGGTTTTTTTATACCCCCTATAATCTAGGTTGGATTCAGATTCATGGGGATGAGAATGTTTTGAGAGGTATTTGATGTAATTTCCAATACCTCTCTAGTCCATTCCTTTGCAGAAATATGGTTTTTGTGGTGTTGTAGGAGGACAAGGTGACTTATACACAACACATATCCAAATTTCAAGACTGTATCATAGATACTTTCTCACAGATACGTTCTCACTGATAATGTCTCATATAGAATGTCTCATAGAGACAATCTCAAAGAGGCTATCTCAGATATACAGTATCAAAGATACTGTCTCACAAAGACTATCACATGGATATTATCTCACTGATAAGGTCTCACAGATATTATCTCACAAAGACTAGGTCACAAATATTGTATCATAATTACCGCCTCCGAAATATTGTCTCCCAGATACTGTCTCACATAGACTGTCTCAAAGACACTGTCTCACAAATATTGTCTCACAGATACTGTCACACAGATACTGTCTCACAGATAATGTCTCAGAGGTACTGTCTCACAGATAATATCCCACAGATACATTTTCACAGATATTGTCTCATTAAGAATGTCTCACAGATAATGTGTCTCATATACTATCTCACATATTCTGACTCATAGAGACTGTCTCACAGATACAGTCTCCGAGATACTAGCTCACATATATTATCACACAGTTACTATCTCACAGATACTCTGTTATTGATACTATCTCATAGATACTATCTCATTGATACTATCTCACAGAAACTGTCACATGAACAGTGTTTCCAGAACTATTTCATATTTCATTTTCCAAATTTCCTAGTTTTCCATGTTTCTATGATTTAACATTTTCTTTGACGTAAATTGAATTTAATTCCTTATCTTAAGGAATTTAAGGCAAATTTAAATCCCATGACTCCAATAAAAATTTTCCAAAGGATATGGATTCATATAATTGGTCATACTGGGTGGTTTAAATTGATCTTCTTTTAATGTAATATCCATGGTATCATACACCGTTGCTCCATTATATCTTCTAAATCGGCGAGATACCTTCAGTCATTTTCATTCACTATTTTTTCCTTCTATGAGATTGACAATACTTTCATTAATTCCCATAGGATTCATGATATCAAACATTCCTCCTGGGATTTTTTCCCCTTGATGTTCTTCTTTCTAGAAGGACACCCTCTATTTTGGTTCAACCAAGCAGTTTCCATCAATGTTAGATATATGGTTTGTTTTATAATTATTCTTTAGGTTGCATATTTTTTTGTTTATCCTTTCCATGTTATGGAATGTTATCTACATTCTTCTAATGAATTTTAGTTGGGTTTTGGTTGGTGTGGTCGTGCAGTGACATCCTTGGGTTTATATATTTTTCATGGGACGAGGAGATCATGATATGTGGTGTAGATTATTCTCTTATAAAGAATGCCAAGAAATATTTATGTAAAGGGATTATTAAATATCTATTATTTATGTGCATCCTTAGAGTTATCATGATTTATCCACTAGACCATAATGGAATTTCCAAAATAAATATTTGAATTGGATAAAAAATTAGTATTGATCGTATGATATTACATGTTTTTTGCTAGATAGTTTGATATCTATGATTTCCTTTTTTATATTTTCATTCCTAATGATAATTGGTATAGAACATAAACTAGGATGAATTTTAAATATTTATCAAAAATAAAGATTCAGGTAAATGAATGCAGTTGTTGTTATAATTTTATGTTAATAAAATTGATGTGGTATGCATGTTTAATAAATTTTTGATAACTAGGTTATCTTTATGATTAGGTTTACCATAGTTGGAACCTACTATTTATGAATGGGTTAATTAAATATGGATTAACAAACTGGTTGTTGGATAAAAGATAATGCCTGGTAGGGTTCTCAGTTACCCTCTTTCTTAGAGGTCTAAGTGCCTTATACTTTAGAGCCTTCAGAGCATGTTAAGTTTAAAGGATGGATTACTTGTATAATGGCCAAGAGACCAGTTCATATGATGTTTGTTTTCATTCTAATAGTATCACGATGTGATCCTAGATGGTTGTTGTGATATGTGGGGGCAAGGTGGCCCATTGGTTTTGGCAGCGGTTGAGGACTAGAGTGGCGAGATGCATCCGTTTATGCATGTGGGTGTTCGGGAGAACATCAAAGATAACAAAACAGAATTGATATGAATGTTTGAATCTTGTTGATTCATGTTTTTTTATCTAATTTACTTTCCCAACTGCTCATGGAATCTGGTCTTGGCTACCCTTCTTCCAAAAGGGGTGAAGACGCACTGGATATGACAAGTGCTTTCTACGATTATCACCACAAGATAGTATGGATCTATGATCTTTTTATAGGTGGAAAATGCATGTCATGTATTTAATCTACTCATTGAGTTGATCCCCATTGTGTTTAGAAGCTTAATTTTTTTCTATAATATATGGTAATATGAGGAAGTAATGATGTTGTTAGAAAATGGTTGAATTAATCATGATTAACCCATGGGGATGGAGTTTGTTTGGGTGTAATGTTGAGGTTACATTTTACAGTAACAGTGGACTATGTGTGTGGTTCTAATGAAATATAATGTGTAATTGTTAATGTTTAATTAATGTTTAATTAATTAATTAGCATAAAGTGTAACTGATTATAAAGGATAATGTAATATAATTATGTTTTTTAAATAATGGTGTTATTATATGATACCTAGTAATAGAAGTGGTATCCAGGAGTCCCAGAGACGTTACTAGTAGGTGAGTCTAAGACTAGGTTATTCCAATAGTGTGGTTGTGACCTAAACTTTAATATTTACTTATTTAGTTTCTATACACTTCACCACCCTATCAGTTAGGGAAACTAAAACCATGTATATTTTGAGCCATGGGAATTTTTTTCCCAACATTCTCATAGGATGATGGATGGCTGACTAACCCCTTTGGCCTAGCTCTCTTCTCTTTGTAGTTACTTGTATAGTTGGTATAGTGGATATTTCCCCCCCCCCCCCAACATATGTGTGTAGAGGGATCTAATGGCTTCTGGTTATTCAAAAAAAAATATTCTAGATATATTTTCTAATGGACTACTGTATGTGTAATAGGTATAAGCTGTGATGGCTTGAGGACCCTTACTTGGTGTATGGGATGTAATAGATTGGGGTATAATTTCGAATGTATGATACACGTTATGTGAGCTATGGTGGATCAGAGAAACTTTTGTGTCACATTGGTTGCATGGATGTTGTGTTTGTACTACACATGGTTCCTATTGTGCTGCTTCACCCAGGTGTCTGTGGGAAAGCATTTTTGGATATTGATTCTTAGGATGTGCAGTGTTGGTGAAAATTAGAAAACCAGTAGGGAAGTGGTAGTGGGATACCCTTGATATTAATTGTTTTTGAAGTGCCCAGATCAGTGTGAATCACTGAGAGGGGGAGGGGGTGAATCAGTGATCCTTTAAAACTTTTTACTAATTGATTCTTTATCAATTAATCCTCTATGGCTGGTTAAAGCCTCGATCCACTCTTCTTGTATCTATCACCTTTCCACGAATGATGCAGTAAATGTAAAGGCACTGTACACAAGGATTTACAAGGTTCGACACCAAAGGCCTACGTCCTTGCCATGTTGGTTATACACCCCAACATGGTTTCTTCCATTATAATCTGTTAGTATTACAATGGTCGATACAGCATCCCACTGTATCTCTCCTGAGTCCCACAGGAGGGTCTTTATACTGCGCCCCACAGTGTTACCAGAGTCCCACTGGCCTGCTCCAGAATCCCACTGAAGACTTCTTCCACCCTGAGTCTCACAGGGGGCTTCTCCTGGATACTCGAGTCACACGAGTAGCTCTTCTTCTTGTTTAGTTCTTCAAGTAACTTCAGCAGTCTGGGATAAAGACCGCTGGCCTTGCTCTGTACCTCTGCTCACTTGTGATAAACAGGTCCTCTCGTCTTGCTCAGGCTTTATCACCTTCTTCTCAGGATGACCTGGCTTCTCTCTTCAACTACTGAATACTCAGACAACTGATATCTTTAACTTCAGTCTGGTCCAGTCTCACAGCAATTCAACTTCATGCACTGAATGCATGGCAACTCTGAATCCTCATGCACTGACTGCATGGCCTTCTCAATTCTCTTCAAGAACTTCCGGTCTTGGTCAACTCAGATGCCCATAACCAGATTTGTCTTTGTTCACGTGTGCATGTGCATACATGCAAGCATGCACTCCCCTTCTTCTTCTCTTGGTGCAATAAACCCACAAAGGGTGTATTCTCTTTGAGCACACACCTTCTCACTCCTTCACACGTTTAATTCCTTTTGATTACACACTCACAAGTGTGTTGTACTTTAGTGTGAGGGTCTCCTCTTTCTTCCTTCTTCTAAGTGTGTTCACTTCACTTAGTGCACACACACTAGGTTCGGCCTTTTAGTTCTTTTGCACACACAAATGCCTATGGCCTTCTTCCCTTCTTGTACTCTTCCACTTTGCACACAAAGCACTAAGGCCTCGTCCTTCCTCTTGTTTTTCACACACACAAATGTGGTGGCCACACTCCTTTTGCTTCAAACTTGCCCATGACCTTCTTGTTCTTTTTCACTTAGCATGCACACACAAAATGTGTGATCTTCACATTGCACACAAGAGATGCAAGTCTCGGCCTTCACTTCTTCTTGCACACACAACCCATAGGGTTTCTTACTCCACCGAAGCTCCTGCCTTAGTGGAGGCGCGCAAGGCTCTTGGGTGGCTTCGCCGCGCAGGGTTCAAAGACCACAAGCGCACAGGGTGCAACACCACTGTGGGTGTGCAAGTGCAATGGCACAAGCAGCCACGCAAACACCTCCTGTCGCGCAAGTCCGTGGGCAGAGAGGGATGTAACCACGGGCGCGCAAGGATGTGGCCACGATTCTTCCTGTCGCGCAAGGAAGGCGCACAGGGGACTCCCTTTCTTCTTTCGTGCAAGGAGTGCACAAAAGGAACACAGCCGCGCAAGTGGGTTGCGCGGGGATTCAGCTTCGCGAGGCACAAAGTGCTCCGCGGGACTTCGGGTTTTTAATAAAACTTCAGCAAGATTCTCCATCGCCTCGGGCTCTCTTTATATAGGCAGAGAAACGCCTCAAAACATCCGCGTGGGATAAATCTCAAATCCCCGAAGTATTCGGATCTTCAAGAATTTTTTTAAATCTTGAACTTTCTCCTCGGTTCTCCACGGGTTATTCTCTTTTTACTTTTCTCTATGTGCATGCGACATAGAATGCATGCACGACCTCTTCTCTTCCAATCCATGCAAAGGTATAAACCCTTCACGGCCTCGGCAGCGTTGCTTGCCTCGACCGAACTTCGAAATCCTCATTTGTTGCATGCAGAGTCATTTTAATTCATGGACATGTTCGGTGTGGCCAGACGATCATGAGGGACACTTCGGTTTGATCGGAGGTGGCCGGGAACTCGAATTCTTCATTCGAGAGGCCTCTGGTTCAGCGGCGTCGCGGGAGGTGCCTCGGCCAAGCTCGAGGAAGGGGATGATGCGGCAGCCGTCGGATCAGAAGTTTGAAATACATCGGACGGCCTCGATCAGAAGATCTCGCGCGGGATCGATCGTGCGGTCGAGATCTGGCGTGCGATCGATCGAGCGGCCAGGATTCGCTCCCGGTAAATTTTGCGCGTCCCAAATTGAAACGGCGAGCGGTTTTGCCGCGGTTTATCAACCATCCGCTCCCCCAGCCGGCTCAATTGAATCTCCTCCCCTCTCGGTGCCGCCCTGCGCCGAGTTCTCCCTGCGGGCGCGCTCTGCGCCCACCTATGCTCCCTTCGGGTGCGCCACTGGCGCCTACTATGCACTGCTTGACACTCGCGGGTGCGCTCCTGCGCCCCTACCGCGCTCCTCCGGGCGTGCGCCAGGAGCCCATGCGGTGTCTTGGGTGCGCCCTTCCGCCCTGGCTCGCCCCACGGGTTCCCCCATGGGCGTGGTGCCCTAGCGCCCATGCCTTGGGGTTGAACCCTCAAGGTGCCTTGGCTGGCCAATTTTTTGGCAAAGGCATGAATGAGGACATTGTTAAAAACAACGTGCCTATGTATAATATGCCACATGCCACTTCTCTAAGACATCCTTCTTCTACATTTCTTCTTCACTTGAATTCTTCAATCACCCTCAACATGTATTCATTACTTAGGAAGGTTCCTTCTTCAACCAAGCTCCTGAATCAATTAAATCTTCAATATTCTTCAATGATCCAATTAGAGGTCAAGTTGGATCACATTCACATTGTCATGAACTAAGAATTAGTACATGGTATTCTTCAGCTCACTTCATCCACTTAGAAGTTGTGGATGGCTCTTTTCATCTCCTCATGCATTGTCAGTACAATGCATGGTCTTCAAACATTGTTGCGACATTGTATCCAGTTGATACAAGTTCTTGGAACTTTAAGAACAGCTCAACAATCTTCTGATTTACTGATGCTCCATCATCATTCATTCTTCAAGTGTTTTCACTTAGTATCATCTTGAAACAAGTATTGAAACATTAAGATCAGTTCTACAATCGTCTGATATACATAGAGAATGTTTCAACCACAACATCCTATGTCACTTAGTGAATCTCCTAAGTGACATGCATCTTAGTACCATGGCCATTCTCCATTCATCACCAACACCATCACATCCTTTGTCATTCACATATTGAACCTCCTTGACATCCATCCATTCATTCCTTGACAACATACCTCATTGACAACAAATGCAACACAGTGCACTTCAATCTCCCCCTTTGTATTTGTTGGCAATACACTAGAGCACATATGAATGGGTCAATATGTGTGCCAATATTTCTCCCCCTTATTGGCAACCAAATGCAAAGGTGTGGTGTGGTTCTCTTTCAAAAATCTCTTCCTCCCTTTGAAATGTATTTTCTTGAAAAACACTGAGAGAGGGATGATGTCACATGTTCGCTTTATCAACGAACCTTTAGTAAATCAACTCTAAGTCTACTTGGGCTAACCCGGTGTAGAAAACAAGAGTGATGTAACCAAGGAACTCAATGCTGTCCAAAATTCACTGTACATGTGAAATCATGCTTCAGGGGTTTGAAATTTTTTAGATATAACAATGAATTGCTAAATCATGCACATACTTCACCAAACACATTAGAAAGTTCAAGTGCAAAGATAAAGCTCCCCCTTTCATCCATTTGTCTTCAATCCATACTCCCCCTTAATTGAAAAGATAAACTCAATTAAGAAACAAGGGATGAACGTATGATTGGAATACCTTCACTTTTCTCAAGATGGTACTAAATCTTAGAATCCCATCTTCTTCTGATTGGCTCCCCCTCAAGGGGTGCACTCCATTCTGTCCAAAACAATCTCCAGATGAGAATGATCATCATCTTCAATTCCCTACAATGTTAGCACATGTAAATACTAGAAGTATTAGGGAATAATATGGAACCTCCTTGGTTCATCAATGTGAACAACAAGGTTGAGAAGATTCTCTCAACCGAGATGTCCCATTTTCACCATTCTTCACACTTGCACATTTGATCTTCAATGATGTTTGTGCTGGTGTGGATCTCAACACCTCTTTAACTTCTTTGTGTGTGACTCCTGTATTTCTAGGTGCCTTCTGAGCACTAGAGTCTCCTGGTGCAATCTTCATTCTTTTGAAGAATCCCTTCTGAGCTGGAATGAATATCATGCATTTATCACTAGTATGTCCAGCTTGATTGCACCTCACACAAAGAACATGATATTCATGTGAAATCTTTTTCTTTCCTTTTGCCTTAGCAATTGCAAGAACTTCATCTTCAGCTCTTTGCAGATCTTTGGAAAGTTGCAACTGATTAGGCCATATGACTAGTAAGTCACTTGGAAGTATGGCCTCAGTTCTGGATATTCCACATGGTTCTTTTGATGCTGTCAAGCTACCTTTAATAGGCAACTTGTTTTCAATCAATTCCTTCTGCTTCTTTTGGATTGATTGTCTGTTTGAGTTCAGTTGGCTTCTATTGATTTCCATGGCTTGTTTGCAAAGATCCATGGTATGACCTTTCTTTCCATAGTAGAAGCATGTTTTCTTGGTGGTCCTTCTGGATGCATCACCCTTCTTGGATTTAGACTCCAAGGAATTCTTTTCCTTTTTCAAAACCTTCTTGGGAGCATCTTCAACTTTCTTCTTGCTTCTCAAGGATTCCATTTTAGCCAGGTTCAGTGATCTTCTCTTCTTTTTAGCTCTGGATACAGTTGGAGATTGACATGTATCTTTTTGACCATTTTTGCAATCATCCCAGATGTTGTCAAGTAATCCAAATCTATTTGCAGTAAACATATGTCTCTGGACCTGTGGATGCTGCTTCTTTTCCTCTGGCTTGCTCCCCCTAGGCATGGGCTTCCTCTGTGCTTTGGCATTCAGTGGATTGTACCAACAATCCTTTGCACAATGCCCATACTTGTTACAACACCAACATTGACCCACAAATCTTGACCTTTTGATTCCTTCTGATTGTTGGGTACTTTTCTTGACTTGCTGTGTTGTTTCAGGAGAGCATTCTTTCTTCACTGTCTTCATCCATACTTGTTTGGAATTATTCTTCCATCCTGCACTTTTTGTGGAAACACAATTAGAAGCATTAGTACAAGATGGTATGGATGGTACCTTCTTTTTATAATATGTTGCCCTTTAATTAGAGGATGTCTTTCTTTTAGAATCATCCTTCTCAAAGCATACTTGAGTAGCAACATTTCTCCTTTCAGCTAACTGGGAGGATTTGGCTTTGGGTGATTGCTGATTGTTCAATATCACCTCCAGTTCTAAGAATTTCATATTGAGGTAGTTCTTCTCATCCTCAATAGTTCTTAGCCTTCCTTCCAAATTTTCTTTTAGCTGTTCTAACTGGTCTTCATGCACCTTCTTCAATTCTAGCAATGAGTTTTCAAGCTCCTTCACCCTTTTGACTTTATCTTCTAGTTGAGAATCTTTGAGAACCATTGAAACTCTGTGCAATTTTTCCAGTGCATGGAAAACTTCTTTGACCATTGTCTTAAAGAATTCTTTCTCAGAAAGGCATCTTTGCAATTCTTCAGCAGTGTCTTCATATCTTTCATTGCAAAGAGAAACAGTTACATCTTTAGCCTTTACCAGCTTTCTGAGAGTGTTGGTTATGGCAACCCTTTTAGCCAATTAGACTTCCAGAGAATTGGCTTCATCTTCTAGCTGTAATTTTTCTTCTTGAAGATCAAGGAGGCCTGTAGCTATACACATTGCCACTTCCTTGGGGACTGTCTTCTGAAGATATTTGATTGCATTTAGAAGATCATTGTTCCTTCCATCTTCATCACAGCTAGAGCAGGCTTCATTAGAATAATGATAAAAGGAATTGTCATCTGATGTGACTTTCACATTTCTTTCCATAGAAGGAGTTTCTCTGATTGCAACAACCTTCTTCCTCATCTTCTTTGCCTATTTCTTCTTTCTATTTTTCTGAGTCTTGGCAGATGTCTCCATTTGAGGTTGGTTGCTCATTTCCTCAAATCTGCACTTCATAAAGACTCTCTTGGATCTTTTAGAGGAAACCTACCTTTGATACCAATTGAAGTGTCCAGATCAGTGTGAATCACTGAGAGGGGGAGGGGGTGAATCAGTGATCCTTTAAAACTTTTTACTAATTGATTCTTTATCAATTAAACCTCTATGGCTGGTTAAAGCCTCGATCCACTCTTCTTGTATCTCTCACCTTTCCACGAATGATGCAGTAAATGTAAAGGCACTAGACATAAGGATTTACAAGGTTCGGCACCAAAGGCCTACGTCCTTTCAATGTTGGTTATACACCCCAACATGGTTTCTTCCATTATAATCTATTAGTATTACAATGGTCGATACAACATCCCAATGTATCTCTCCTGAGTCCCACAGGAGGGTCTTTATACTGCGTCCCACAGTGTTACCAGAGTCCCACTGGACTGCTCCAGAATCCCACTGAAGACTTCTTCCACCCTGAGTCTCACAGGGGGATTCTCCTGGCTCCTCGAGTCACACGAGTAGCTCTTCTTCTTGTTCAGTTCTTCAAGTAACTTCAGCAGTCTGGGATAAATACTGCTGGCCTTGCTCTGTACCTCTGCTCACTTGTGATGAACAGGTCTTCTCATCTTGCTCAGGCTTTATCACCTTCTTCTCAGGATGACCTGGCTTCTCTCTTCAACTACTGAATACTCAGACAACTGATATCTTTAACTTCAGTCTGGTCCAGTCTCACATCAATTCAACTTCATGCACTGAATGCATGGCAACTCTGAATCCTCATGCACTGATTGCATGGCCTTCTCAATTCTATTCAAGAACTTCCGGTCTTGGTCAACTCAGATGCACACAACCAGATTGGTCTTTGTTCACATGTGCATGTGCATACATGCAAGCATGCACTCCCCTTCTTCTTCTCTTGGTGCAATAAACCCACAAAGGGTGTATTCTCTTTAAGCACACACCTTCTCACTCCTTCACACGTATATTTCCTTTTGATTACACACTCACAAGTGTGTTTTACTTTAGTGTGAGGGTCTCCTCTTTCTTCCTTCTTCTAAGTGTGTTCACTTCACTTAGTGCACACACACTAGGTTCGGCCTTTTAGTTCTTTTGCACACACAAATGCCTATGGCCTTCTTCCCTTCTTGTACTCTTCCACTTTGCACACAAAGCATTAAGGCCTCGGCCTTCCTCTTGTTTTGCACACACACAAATGTGGTGGCCACACTCATTTTCCTTCAAAATTGCCCACGGCCTTCTTGTTCTTTTTCACTTAGCATGCACACACAAAATGTGTGATCTTTACATTGCACACAAGAGATGCAAGTCTCGGCCTTCACTTCTTCTTGCACACACAACCCGTAGGGTTTCTTACTCCACCGAAGCTCCTGCCTTAGTGAAGGCGCGCAAGGCTCTTGGGTGGCTTTGCCGTGCAGGGTTCAAAGACCACAAGCGCACAGGGTGCAACACCACTGTGGGCGTGCAAGTGCAATGGCACAAGCAGCCACGCAAACACCTCCTGCCGCGCAAGTCCGTGGGCAGAGAGGGATGTAACCACGGGCGTGCAAGGATGCGGCCACGGGTCTTCCTGTCGCGCAAGGAAGGCGCACAGGGGACTCCCTTTCTTCTTTCGTGCAAGGAGTGCACAAAAGGAACACAGTCGCGCAAGTGGGTTGCGTGGGGCTTCAGCTTCGCGAGGCACAAAGTGCTCCGCGGGACTTCCAGTTTTCAATAAAACTTCAGCAAGCTTCTCCATCGCCTCGGGCTCTCTTTATATAGGCAGAGAAACGCCCCAAAACATCCGCGTGGGATAAATCTCAAATCCCCGAAGTATTCGGATCTTCAAGATTTTTTTTTAAATCTTGAACTTTCTCCTCAGTTCTCCACGGGTTCTTCTCTTTTTTACTTTTCTCTACATGCATGCGACTTAGAACGCATGCACGGCCTCTTCTCTTCCAATCCATGCAAAGGTATAAACCCTTCACGGCCTCGGAAGCGTTGCTTGCCTCGGCCGAACATTGAAATCCTCATTTGTTGCATGCAGAGTCATTTTAATTCATGGACATGTTCGGTGTGGCCAGACGATCATGAGGGACACTTCGGTTTGATCGGAGGTGGCCGGGAACTCGAATTCTTCATTCGGGAGGCCTCTGGTTCAGCGGCGTCGCGGGAGGTGTCTCGGCCAAGCTCGAGGAAGGGGATGATGCGGTAGCCGTCGGATCAGGAGTTTGAAATACATCGGATGGCCGCGATCAGAAGATCTCACGCGGGATCGATCGTGCGGTCGAGATCTGGCGTGCGATCGATCGAGCGGCCAGGATTCGCTCCCGGTGAATTTTGCGCGTCCCACATCGAAACGGCGAGCGGTTTTGCCGCGGTTTATCAACCATCCCCTCCCCCAGCCGGCTCAATTGAATCTCCTCCCCTCTCAGTGCCGCCCTGCGCCGAGTTCTCCCTGCGGGCGCGCTCTGCGCCCACCTATGCTCCCTTCGGGCGCGCCACTGGTGCCTACTATGCACTGCTTGACACTCGCGGGTGGGCTCATGCGCCCCTACCGCGCTCCTCCGGGCGTGCGCCAGGAGCCCATGCGGTGTCTTGGGTGCGCCCTGCCGCCCTGGCTCGCCCCACGGGTTCCCCCATGGGCGTGGTGCCCTAGCGCCCATGCCTTGGGGTTGAACCCTCAAGGTGCCTTGGCTGGCCAATTTTTTGGCAAAGGCATGAATGAGGACATTGTTAAAAACAACGTGCCTATGTATAATATGCCACATGCCACTTCTCTAAGACATCCTTCTTCTACATTTCTTCTTCACTTGAATTCTTCAATCCTCCTCAACATGTATTCATTACATAGGAAGGTTCCTTCTTCAACCGAGCTCCTAAATCAATTAAATCTTCAATATTTTTCAATGATCCAATTAGAGGTCAAGTTGGATCACATTCACATTGTCATGCACTAAGAATTAGTACATGGTCTTCTTCAGCTCACTTCATCCACTTAGAAGTTGTGGATGGCTCTCTTCATCTCCTCATGCATTGTCAGTACAATGCATGGTCTTCAAACATTGTTGTGACATTGTATCCAGTTGATACAAGTTCTTGGAACTTTAAGAACAGCTCAACAATCGTCTGATTTACTGATGCTACATCATCATTCATTCTTCAAGTGTTCTCACTTAGTATCATCTTGATACAAGTATTGAAACATTAAGATCAGTTCTACAATCGTCTGATATACATAGAGAATGTTTCAACCACAACATCTTATGTCACTTAGTGAATCTCCTAAGTGACATGCATCTTAGTACCATGGCCATTCTCCATTCATCACCAACACCATCACATCCTTTGTCATTCACATATTTAACCTCCTTGACATCCATCCATTCATTCCTTGACAACATACCTCATTGAAAACAAATGCAACACAATGCACTTCAGTTTTGTTATATAATATTGTTTGAGATCCATGGTGATAGATTTCAATGTGAGGATGGGAACATAGTATATCAGTTTATGTGATGAGTTAGTTTCACTTGTTGTTCGATGTGCTTTAGCGTGATTTCATTACATTTGCACGAGAGGCTTCAAGGATGATCTAACTGCGTATACTGTTATAATTACCCTATGAATATATAATCTTTTTTTCTCGTTAGAAGGGGAAGGTTGTATATCATACCAGTTACTACTAGCTTAAGGTTTCAAAAGCATTTCGGGCTTCATGTTGCTGTTGTTTTTACATTCCTTTGTTTCTTACATTTTTTTCCATTCAGCTATAGTTGTTTTTCCTTACATTACATATGTGTACATGTGATTTATTTTATATTTTAGTCTGTTTTGGATTTATTTGGTGTATATCATATATCACTCTTTATCATGTGTTCTCTTAGAATCTAATTCCTCTCATTTGTTGTTTTATTATACCCTCGGTGCTAGTCACCAACCCAGGTCCTACTAAAGGCAGGATTTGGGGTTCACTCTCTCCCTTCTCACATTGTCGTACTAGGAGGGGTACACCTTGTGGGATGGGGTCATGAAATACATCCCATTATACTAGTTATTTATATATAATTTATTATAAAATCTCCCATAATTCCATTAACCTAATTAAAATGTCACAATATAAAACCTTCAAAAGGGGTCTTGAAGGATATGTAATTATGATTAGACCAAAACCTATAAATACTTGATAGAATCCATTAATCATCATATAAAATCAAGTAAAAAAATCATAATCTATAATTTTATATAATGGAAAATATGATACCATCTATAAATACCTTGATCCCACACACAAATATCCAGGCTAAAAAAATATTATCTTTACAGTTATGGCTTTGATACAAATAAGTGGGATCTATCCATTTCCATACAATCCTAACCAAATAAAATTGGAATATTTGATCACATAACAATCTAATATACCTTTTCGGTCTTGAATTTTGTAAAATAATATAAATCATAGAGAATCATAAATACATTAAAAATAGGTTCATAATTACTAATTACATCTTCCACTAATCCCACCTTTTAGTATTATATATTATGTCTCCAACATCTCCCATTAAATTATTCATAAAAGAAAACATTTGATACGAAAAAATAATCATAACTATTTATAACGCTTTGAAAATAAATCATAATAAAGGTTATATCACATGATCATTAAGGGATAACATAAGAATTAATAACCGAATTTAATTAGTGAGATTAAGATGATCATAATTGTAAGAAGATGTAATTTTTTTAAAAGAATATATAGGTGAATTCAAACAAATCAATACATAGATCAACTATCATTAAAAAATGGAATAAGCATATAATGAGTAAAATATTCCTATAATTCAATAAATAAGATCCCTATGATGTCAATCTTGATTAAATGAATCATTAAACACATTTTTATTTTCACCGATAAAAAGTAGGAAATAATTTTATTTAATCATAAACTCGTTAAAATTCATTAAGAAATCAAAATATATATTTAAAACCCTATATAAAGCATAAATAAAATATTTATGAGATTTTGGAAGTCATATACACATAACTCATACAATAAATCATAAATATGGAACGATCGCAATGTTGACATCAGTGGATAAATCATTCGATTGTTATCACATGCTCACCAATCCATAGTTTACCATAGAACCAATAGTTTGTGGTTAATAACATAACAAACCATACGTTGTTTATAAAATAACCTCTCATTAACATAATGATTTCCCAAAGACCATAACATAGTCATAAATCATGGAATCTCTCATTTTATCCTAAAAATCATAAAACAATTACTATCCCACCCACAACATAATTAACCTGTCAAAATGGATTGGGTTCCATGACCATATCTTTGGGAAAATCATACTGCAACTATATAAATAATGAGTAAGATATCATAAATAATTTTACCATGTGAATAAAAATTATCATTAGTGGGTTTTATATTGATGAATTTAAATACCATTAATAATATCATTTAGGATTTTGATGAAATCACCTTATCACATTGAAAATTTATATTAAAAACTAAAAATTCATAAAATATTGTGGAACTGTTTTAATATAAAAATTTACAAAAGGATAATTTAATATATTTAATGTTTATTAATGTGGAAAATTTTATTTTTGTTTTTTATGTTAAATTAAATATTCCTCCCATATGTATTCAAAAAATATTAACAAAATACTAATTTGAAAAATAGAATGAATAATCCAGTAAAAAGCTATATATTAAAATATTAATAAAAATAATATAAATATTGTTATAATGTTTAATATACTTAGAAAATAATATTAAGAAAATATGTATTTTGAAATCAAAAGTAATTTCAACCGAATAGATTAATATATTTAAATTTTATTGATTATATTTTCAAAACCAATTTAAGAAGCAAATATAAAAAATTATAATATTACACAGCCATTTCATGAATAGAGAGGGGAATAATTTTAAATATATCTATTATAAAAATGATCAAATAATTGACATCAATGGATATTCAGGTAAAAATAATCCCAGTAAAAAAGGACACTCTAACATGAAGCTTTTTCGATATTTTTTATATTAAATAATAAGAATTGTGGATGGAATAAATTTGAATTAAACATTAATAATAGATATCATAAATATATTAGGGATATAACCTATCAAATTGGAAATATATACACCTCCCAAAAGTAGGTATGTTTATACCATAACATATATCCCATAGAATTCAATTTGATTCAAGAAACACAAAAGTGATCATGAAATTAAATTGAGAATTAATAAATTAAATTATTACATGAATCGAATATAGTAAAACATGTGGTTATATATTCTAATGTAATCAAAATCCCTTACACACAAAATATTTAAATATTATTGACTATTAATAAGTAATATAACCCAAGGGAATGAATTCTTGTTACCAAATTATTTCCACTTTGTAACATTCATTTAAAATCCCCATAGATGAAATAAAAAAATTGAATCATAAAATTACATAGATTATAATTTATTCATCATATTATATATATTACTGGTATGCTCATAAGAGAAAAATAGTATACAATGATGTGAAATCAAGATAAAGTCCCCTACCTTGATTCCAAATATTTAATGCGTGTCTTTTATCTACTGTATGTTAGGATTATGTAAATTTTTTAAAATGGAATTTTTATTGTATAATAACATACATTTTGATAATTTAATTTATTTATTTTTATCGTATATTTATAGGTTTAATAAGTTTATTCTATGTGAGGTACTTTTAAAGAAGTTTGGTCCATATTTTTAGAACATATTTTGAATGATGACCATTTTTAAATAGGTCATTTTTAAATATTTTAAAAAATAATATTCATGAAATTATTTTTTTATAAATAATTTTTTATTTTAAAATTGATCATGAATGATGATAATTATAAATGAACTACATTAAAATCATGGAATTAGTAGACAATATATATACATAAGTAACCTTTTGATTTTTAAATAATCATTATGAAAATATGGTATGTTTTATTTAATATTTACGTAATTATAATGATATATGTAATTAAATATTAATACTCTAAATATATTAATATATATTATCCATTCAATACATTGATGTAAAAATAATCATATCACATATTTTTAAGAGTTAGTCCACATGAACTCATAAACGATGATATTATTTTATCTTCATGGAATTGTATGAAATAAAATGTTATATAATCTTTTCATATTGATTAATATTCATTAATATCATAATTATTTCATATATTTATTTTATATTCATTGATATTATTTTTAATAACTCCAATATAAATTTTTAGTTTGAAATGAATCACTTCACATTGTGAGGCGGAAATCCATAGTTCACACAAGTGACATCATCATATACCCAAGGGAATGCTAGCAGAAAAGAAATATTTGATATCATAATTTCCTATGAATAATTATGTAACATATATTATATATATTTTTAAATCAGTATCTATAACAATCCATGAATGGTGATGATAAAAAAATAATTACATATTTTAGTGAGGTGGTAGTATTCGATATAAATTAATAGAGGTTTTGTTTCCTATTTTATGGAAGTGGATATGGATTATGGTTTTTACATCAACATAATAAATTATCAATTTTTTGGATATACAGGTGCTATTATATTAGTATTAAAAAAAGTACCATTATGATTTTTTTAGAAGGACACACTATATTTGATAACGTAAAAGATAATCCACATCAAGTATAAACTAACAAATAAATATTATAATTTATATAAGACCATCATCACCTATCTGTTAAATTGGAAGATATGAATATGAATAATTGATAAATTAAATGATTATAATGTTCAAACTCAATATGAATTTATTTGTATGTTCTTCATAAATAATCCCTCAATTTATTATTATGGTAATGTTAATCTTAAAAAAAATATAATAAATATATTTTTAATATAACTATGAGTTTATATTATAATATATTGATGTTCTATAAAATTTATTTGAAAAAATTAAATTCTTTTTTGAGATTATAATTTCATAATTATTTTCATGAACCAAATCAGATCTCCATCAAAGTCGACACCAAACACAGCCCTTGACATGGCCCTAAGGGAATTCCCTATCCTCACGAGTCAGAACACATTCCTGGGAATCATATTTTTTGATTTGGGAAATATTTACCTATGTATGGATACATAAAATATCAAAAATACCTGATAAAAAAATATGAAAATTCAAACCAAACCGGATTTAAAAAATTTTTTGAACAGAATAAATAAGATTAAACCTTGAACAATAGATCTAAAGACACATTACAATAAAAAACAGCCCCATGGACTCCACACAACAAGGGTTCATCACCCACAATCCTTCTCCAGAACGCCGCACTATGGGGAATAACAACCCGAACAGCCATCATCCAAGGCCTTGCCTTTCGCTATGCCAAAAATTATCATGTCTATATACACCCATGGTGTGTATGTAGGGTGTGATCCTAATAACAATAGGATACAACCATCATATTTTATATAGTAAAAAATACAAGATAAAAAGCATTCTATTTTTGATAAACATGAAGGGGAAAAAATAATTTCTAAAGAATAAATCTTTTTAATGTAACTAGTATACAAATGGGATTTACCATGATTGAGATCAATTAATTAAATCTTGTAAGCTAATTAATTTTCTTGAAAAAACATTCATATGCTAAATATAATTACAAAATAGTCGATGATCACTAATCACGGGAAAACACTTAGGCAATAGTTATTCTCGGGCCAAATATACCTCATTCCTAAATGTAATGTAACAATAGAAAAATATGTTCTCGTACATGATACACAAGTAGAGAACATACCAATTACATAGAGGTTTCAAATAATCATTTGTAGAGTTTTGTTAGTGTTGTCGTTATCCATTTTTCTCAGTGAAATGGGGATAAAACCCATCTGGATTACTAGCGTACTAGTACATATCTTACCTCCTAGATATCTGAGATTTCCCCTTTGTCCGAAAACTATTATCTCATGATAAAAAAATACATTAAAACATTAAAACATTTTTTTGTCATAATCATCTCAAAATAGTATCTACACATGTTTTTAACCACTCACACCACACAATAAAACCTTTAGGATTTTCATAAAATAACTTCACAAAACATAACAATGTTTTTCACAAAAAAAACCCTTATAACCCCACATTTAATACCATGTGCTTATCAATATTCATCAGAAATAGAATTGGAAGCACCCAAAACATTTCTACAAACCCATTATGTGAGTTATAAAACAACCTCATTTGGAATAAGAAATTATAGAAAAGTAAAATACAGAATTCAAAAAATCGTACCTAAAATTGATTTGCATGACATAAGTCACCCAAAATAGATTTTTAAGAAATGATAAATAAGTTAAAGTGGGATAAATAAATTCAAAAATTCTATCTCACATAGTATTTATTACTCATAGAATCACCTACCACAAGTGTCAAAATCCTGGAATCGTTGTGCGAAAATTCAACCGTACCACCATCGCACAACAAGGAACACATATCTAGCCTAAAACTAAATGAATATATGAAGAAATCTTGGATCACACCATTGGTTCAAAACCATACCTGATGGACATTAGTAACTTCAATAATGAGGGAATAAACTCTTTTAAAAAGGATGGAACTATAGATAAAATTAACTTATTGGAGATGCTTGATGTTTCTACACCAAACCCCCATTCAAAAAGGAGTTACAATTAGGTTTTGATGTGTTTTGGGGAATTCCATGGATAATAGGGTCTAATAGGGAATGAAATGGGATAGTTTTTTTCAAATATTGAGAGGGAAAAAATTAATACTAACTACATTTTTAATCAGTTAGACAAGGCCACATAGTTTGCTTGTACGATTTTGGAAATCGCACGACCAAACTGTGTGCCCTATTTTGTACACTAAAAAAGTGTCCACAAATATTCAAATCCATGGGGTACTAGGGAAAAATTATTGGGGGATGTTAGGTAATTAATATATGTGAATAAGGTACCATAAATGAAGGACATGGGTGTGATAATCTCCCCACCGTTAAAACTTTTCATTTTGGAATGTCAACCAGATGATTGATAGGAAAATGGGAACATGTAATCTTCCTCGACCAGTGATATTTTCACTCACGACTCATGTGTATCATTACCATGCTTCCAAAGAACCCAGACTGGTGGAATAGACTTTCCCCAAAGCACCTTTTCTAGGAAGTCCACTATTGTCATCGGTCGCTCAAAAACAAATAAATCAGGCACTACATCCAACTCCTCCAAATTTAGAACATTGGATGGATCAAGGTTGTATTTCTTCAACTAGGAAACATGGAAGATGTCATGGATGGATATCAACTAAGAAAGAATGTCTATCTTGTGTGCCACCATTCCAATATGCTCGATGATCTCAAAAGTTCTGACATACTGTTGTGTCACCTTCCATTTCGTTCCCAATCAAAGATGGCCAAGATGAGGGGCCATATTCCAGAATACCCTGTCTCCCACAGAATAATATAGGTCTCTATGACATTAGTAATAATATATATTATAGAAATTATATGCTATAAATAAGTGTTTCTGGATCAACAGGACCATCTCCGATGTCTCTTGCACTAGACTAGGAACTATTAGTGTCGTCTCACCTATCTTATCACAAAAAAGGGGGTACCGAAAAGGCCTACCATAGTGCACTTGTAAAGGATTTATTATAATAAAGGATTGGAAAGTAATATTATATAAAAACTCAAAAAATCCCAAATGGGTATCCCAGGATCCTCCAAATTCTAGAACACATGCATGGAGCATGTCCTCTAAATCAAATTCTTATTCTCTTTCCAGTCATCCGTTTGAGGATGGTTTGGTGTGATCATCCTAATATAAGAACCCAAGGCCTTATGAAGGCCTTCCCAAAATTGATAAGTGAAACGAAGTTCTCTATCTGATACAATTACTGATGGTACACCATAGATCCTTACAGCCTTCTGAAGATACAAACTGCCAAAATCATCCATTTTATATGTATCTCTGATTATAATGAAGTGGGATAATATGGTATTAGGTTCAATCTACACCCAAATGGAATTATTACCCTGAGGAGTATAAGGATATCCAGCAATGATGTCCATGGTGAACTCAGGCCACATTCAGGTAGGAATGGTTAAAGATTAGAGAAAATTGGAGGGCCTTTGATGATCTTCTTTCACCTACTGGCGTGTGTAGCATCTCGACACGATGTCCATAATGTCTCATATTATACCATGCCACTAGATCTGCAAACTTATATCATAATACATCTTGGTGGCACCCTTATAGACTTCCCAATGAGACTAGCGGCTATCCTACATCACTACCTTCCACAGAAATAACGACACTACTAAACGGCCATCGAAGCACAGGATGCCCTCAGGAGAGGACGACCAATTAGAAGACATCTTCCCATCAGAAAGATACTAATTTGACCACAAAACAACTCATCATTGGAATTTTCTCACTGAATTAGCTCTAAAAGAGAAGGAGTCAACTGAATGCTCGTTAAGAATGTACCCCCATTTTTCTCATTTGTCTCCACATGCTTCTGAGAAAAGAGATCCATCAGAGTCCAGTCATAACTGGACTTACTCAAAGCATGCACCGAGAAGATATACCTAAGGCATTTTCCACCATGTTACCCTTACTTAGGGTATATACAATGTCAAATTCTAACCCCTACAAGTACTCGATCAATTGATGCTTCCTCATGTTGAGGTCCTTCACCAAAAAGATATAGACCATGATTTAATGATCATTGTAGACCATAAACGTCTCCAAAAATAGGTAGTGACATCAAGTCATCAATGCATGCATCACCTATTCTAACCCCAACTCATGTGTTGGTTAATTCTTTTCATGTGGTTGAATTTGGAATTATCCATACGCCACCATACGATCATCCTATATAAGCACACAACCAGGACCCATACCTGAAGCCTCACAATACAATACATACCCCTTTCTAGCCTATAAAAAAATCAGAATGGGGGTGGTAGTGAACCGCCACATCAACTCCTCTAATCATTCCTGAAATTCCAGGCCTTATACAAACATCTACCTTTCGGGGTCAGCATGGTCGTTGGTGAAGATATCCGAGAGAAATCCTGAACAGAACACCTATAATAACCAGCATGGCCAAGGAAACTCATGATCTCGAACACATTAATTGGATGCTTCCATGACATAACTTCACTAACATTCTTTGGGTCCACTTAAACGCCCTTATTAGTGTTCACATGCCTGAAAAATTTCACATCCATGATCCAGAAAATGAATTTGGACATTTTTTCATAAATGTGAAGTTCTCGCAACGTGCCAAGGATGATCCGGATGTGATTCTAATGTTCCTAGTCGGATCTTGAATAAACTAAGATATCATCCAAAAATACCATGAAAAAGGAATCGAGATACTATTGGAAAACCCTATACTTGTGTTCCATAAAGACTTCTAGAGCATTGGTAAATCCAAAGGGCATGGACAAGTACTCAAAGTGGTTGTAACTGATTCATAAGGTTGTCTTTGGGATATCTTCCTCTTTCATCCTATTTTGACGACAGCCCAAACACATGTCAATTTTAGAAAACCTATTTTCCCCCTTCAACTGATTGAACAAGTAATCAATTGTGGGAAATGATATGTCACGACCCGTCCTCGGGGCCCGTGCCGTGACTACCCCAAGCCCTCCTTCCATAGGCCAGGGGCTGGAGACTAGAACCAAGGAATAAATCCTAGTAAAAAGGGAAGGAATTGCCTTTGTAAAGTAAAAAAACACCACAGAGCAAGCAAGCACTAGAAGTAAACACTAAGAAAAAACTGAGTACAACAGTAAGTGCAGAAAAGTAAGTGGGCCAGTATACAAACCCAAACTGAAAGTAAAGTACAACTGGAAGGGAAAACAGCAACTGAAAAGTAAAGCCGCAACGCCGAGTTGTCCACTAGAAATCCCACCTAAAGGGTGGGTACAGATAGCCTCCACTACTCCTCGGGTCCAGCCGGCCGCTCCGAGTACGTCCCGCCCAGTGGTCAACCTCCATGTACCGTCCTGCTCAGCAAGCCTCAACCACGATCAGCGATGTCTGTCGTCTGCAACCAACACAACTTAGTGAGAGCATAGACCGTGCAGGGGTGAGTATAAGAGACTCAGTAGGGACCCCGAGACCCCCGAAGGTCTCCCAGAATCCACAAGGGATAATCCACAAGGAAATATACATTCACGAAGTAACATTCGACACTGCTTAGGTATATGCCCATACATATTCCTATGTCATCAATTCCAGTACGCTCCAACATCCGAGCCAAAGTACAACGTAGTCCACACAGGAAAGAAAAACGTAAATCCACACAGGATAGCACAACACAATCCACATAGGAAAGAAAAATGTAAATCCACACAGGATAGCACAACACAATCCACATAGGAAAGCAAAGCACGATTCAGCTCACACAAGAATACTTCATTGTATGACGATAGAGATGATCTAATATTTCCACTGATTCATCTAAGCCATCAGACCCACAAAGGATCAATAGGTACCAACCCCCGCAATGACCCACAAAGGATCTGACCCACAAATGATTGATAGTTAACTAAACCCCGCAATGACCCACAAAGGATCTGACCCACACAGGATCGATAGGTAACTAACCCCCGCAAAGACCCACACATGATCTGTAGCCGCTGGCCCACACAGGACCGCTGAGCGCTGAACCACACAGGATCGGACCCACACAGGATATGTAGCACTGACCCACATAGGATCGCTGAGTGATGTAGTCGTCACCGTCGAATCCACTGAGGATCTCTGCACAGTCGTCGTCATTGCAGTCGCAGACAACACTAGGGTTCCCGCACACAGAATGCTCGTTCGGGAGGGTCCGCTCCACGAGCTGAGAGGCTGATCCATAAAATGACACATATTCCAGAGTTGATGTATCAAAAAGTTCCGTATCGTCAACAGGAACTCAACGTCACAGACGGCGCGTCAATCGGCCGCCCGGTCTGAGAGTTATTGACTTTTTCGTCCCAGGGGCCCGGTTGGTTTTTAAGGAAAAACCAACCCGACTGTACTCCACCTGCGTCCAAACCTCAGGCGGAGTAAGCCAAAAGATCCATCTCACTAAGAGGAATCCATCAAGTCGATGGGACGTCAATCTAACGTCCGGAGCTCAAGTTATAAGTGTTTCCAATCCGAGGCTCTAGTTGGTTTCGTGTACGAACCAACCCGGCTAAACCCAAAGTACTCCGAAACTTTGAGTGTGATATACCGAAACGATCGCCTCTATCCAAGGATCACATAGCCGCTTATGGTGCATCGATCGGAGGCACGTTTCTCATTTTATGAGCAAAAGACCGAAAAGGTCTGAAAACGGGGGGTCTGGGCCCGGACCGACCAGACCCGACCCCCCATGGGTCGACCCGACCCGGGTCCGACCCGATCGGTACGGTGCAGCCCAGCCTGGGTGGCCTGGCCCGACCTGGGCGCGACCCGGCCCGGCTGGCGCGGGTGCGGCCCTGCCGCCAGGAGGTTCGGCTCGGCCAGTTACGACTGAGCAGGTGCGGGGGGCGCGCTGCCCCCGCGTGAAGGAACCGCAGCCCCGCGTGGGGCCGCCCTTGCCACCGGACACGGCAGCCAGCCGCGTCCCGTCGTTCACCGGTCCCGCGCGGTCGCGGGACGGCCGGCCCACCGTCGTGGCTTCAGCCACGACAGTTCTTCCCGGCGGCACGCCGGGCGCCGCTGCCTCTCGCCGCCGGCGCCGCCGTGCCGGCGGGTTGCACCTCAGACCACCAGACAAGTTCCGGTGGTCGGAAGTTATTTTAGTCTTCTCCAAAATCCCTCTCGGGCTTCGTCCTTTACTTTGAGGACCTTACATCGCCCGTGTAGCTGATTTTATCGACGTTCTCCGTTTCTCAAACCAAGAACGAAAGGAGCGGTGGGTTCAGACTTGTTCTTTAGTCCACACCCACCGCGTTAGCGGTTTCAAAAGTCTCCCAACAATTTTTAATAATATGCCGTGGGTATAAATCGCAAATATTTAAAATAATAAAACCCCTACCTCGTCGTTGTCGTTGGACGTGAGTTCTTCCCGGGATTGACCGTGTGGAAGAATAGGATCGTCGCGTCGCTGAAGGGGTCGTCGCGTCGTCGCGGTACACGGCGTTGCGTCGAGGATCTCGGAGGGTTAAAGAAAACACACAGATTTAATTGCACGTTTAAACCAATGTTGAGGATAAAATACACAATGAATTAGAAAACCGTAATCCCCTACCTAAAGAAGTTGATGATCGGAGATTGTTACGGGGAAGAAATGTCGCGGAAGAAGCGCCACGGAAGGAGAATCGTCGGTATCGCGGAGCACAGCATCGGGTCGTCGATCTCCGAGGGTTCAGCATTCTATGTGTTCATCGTGTTCTTCACTAAGGAGGATGAAGATCTCAAGACTTAGAGTCTTCTCCAAATCCTCTCAACGAGCAATCCTCATGAAAGACATGTGTTTCCCTTATTTTATTTACATTCCAACAATTTCAAAAACAAGTTAAGAAACGAACCATTAATTCGGTGAATAAATGGTAACGTCTTAACTGTCCAATTAATAGGAGCATTAAGAGATTAGAAAATGCACCAGTTGACTTTCATTAAAGAGGAGTTTTTGCGGGTGCGTTACATAGAGGAAAAGAAACGGTGGGGCTTGTGTGGGCCCCGTCTCACAAATATCCTACCAAGAGGGTAGGATATTTTGGGTTCCACCCTATCCGCTTCAACTTAGCATAAGTGGCTTTAAGTGGCTATAAGTGAAATAAAATAAAGTTGTCACACCACTTTATTTTATTTTTTTAACTTAACCCCAAAAATTAAAAACCACACCCGAGAAAACGCAACTCCGGAAAAGGTGTTACTAAGAAAATGCCGGCGTGGGGATTCCACTGGTGCCTTCGGAATTTGATTCAGACCAGTGGTTCAAAAGTTAGAAAAACCCACTTGTTCGCTCACTGAACGTACCCGAGCCAAACTTCAGAAAATGATTCCAGGCACACCGGGCCTCGGAATCACGTGCCGTCAGAAACTGCGTTCTTGTAAAATTCCAAAGAATGTTAAGAAAAAGTTTCCTTGAATTTTACGGGTCTTTACATCACAGCAACCTCAGTGCTTTACTTCCTCGTAAAGATACATCATAAACTAGGGAAACAAATGTGAGTACTGAGAACTCATCTGAGCCTCCCGCTCCCATGTACTCTCCTGGAGGTTCACGTGCTGCCATCTGATGTGCACTAGAGGAATCGACCGTCCACGTAGGACCCACTCATGTCGATCCTCGATCTCCATCGGGACCTCCGCAAAAGTCGACCCATCATCAACGTACAACTCTCCATGGTCAATGATATGCGACGGGTCATGCACGTATCTCCTTAGTTGAGATACGTGGAAGACGTCGTGCACCCGGTGTAATTGACGTGGTAGAGCCAGGCGATAAGCAACCTCGCCAATTCTGCTAAGGACCTGGAATGGTCCGATGAAGCGTGGAGACAATTTTCCGCCTCGGCCAAATCTCCATAATCCACGTCGAGGTGAGACACGCAAGAAGATGTGGTCGCCATCCTCGAACACTAGTGGCCTCCGCCTTCTGTCAGCATACGACTTCTGCCGGCTCTTAGCTATCCTCATCCGCTCCTGGATGACCTGGATCTTCTCTGTCGGGGCCTGGACCATCTCCGGTCCCACAAGTGCTGACTCCCAAGGGTCTGTCCAGCACAAAGGAGATATACAAGGTCAGTTGTACAACGCCTCATATGGTGCCATCCAGATGGTGGAGTGGTAGCTGTTGTTGTACGCAAACTCCACCACGGGTAGGTGGTCCTCCCAGCTGTGACTAAAGTCAAGGACACATGCGCGGAGCATGTCCTCGAGAGACTGAATGATCCTCTCCGTCTGACCATCTGTCTGAGGGTGAAAGGCAGTGATCAGATGTAGCTGCATCCTGAACGCCTCCTTCAACCCCTTCCAAAGCCGAGAAGTAATGTGAGAATCTAAAACGGAGACGATAGATGATGTAACACCATGAGGCCGTACAATCTCTTGAACGTAGAGACGTCCCAATCTTTCCACTGAGCCTTGCTCTCTGATGGGTAAGAAGTGAGCCAACATGGTGAGTCGGTCGAAAATCACCCAAATGGAGTCATGACCTCTGGAAGTGCGTGGAAGTCCAGTCACCATGTCCATAGATATCCCATCCCACTTCCAGTCCAGGACCTCCAAGGGCTATTCCAAGCCTTCTGGTACCTAGTGCTCTGCCTTCACCTGCTGGCAGGTGAGGCATCGAGAAACGAACTCTGCCACAACCATCTTCATGCCCGGCCACAAGTAATTTCGTATGAGATCCTAGTATATCTTCACCACTCCATGATGTACCGCCAAAGGGGAAGTGTGAAACTCTCTCAGCATATCCTCTCGTAAAGCAACTGGTACCAAGGTATGTCCTCTAAAAAGGACATCATGCTCTTCTCCAAAGGAGAAACCATCAGGTTCCTAACCTAAGGATATCATTGCACGCCGCATCTCATAGTTAGCATCGCCACGTTGTGCCTCTCGGACCTGCTGTAGTAGTGGAGGAGTGACTGTGAGTGACTGAAGGAAAGCAGCTCCATCTCTATCCACAAAGGATATCCGCAAAGCGGCTAGCTGCTCTGTCGCCTCCTCAAGTAGCTGAATGTCCGTCCTCCTGCTGAGAGCATCGGCTACCACATTCCCCATCCCAAGAGTATATACTATCTCAAAGTCATAGTCCTGGAGGAACACGAGCCATCGCTACTGTCTCAGGTTCAGGTCCTTCTATAGAAAAGATGTACCTGAGACTGTGATGGTCAGAAAAGACTGTCAAGCGCTCGCCCATCAGATAGTGTCGCCATGCCTTCAGAGCGAAGACCACTGTTGTGAAATTCAGGTCATGGGTAGCATAGTTCTGCTCATGCAGACTCAACTGACATGATCCATAGGTGATCACTACCTGCTCCTGCATCAGGACACATCCAAGTCTGGTCCCTGATGCGTCGCAGTAAACTACGTACCCTACTCCCTCCTCCAGCAACCTCAAGATAGGTGCGCTGGTCAATCTCTGTCTCAGCACTTGGAAGCTCTGTTTACATCTGTCTGACCACACAAGGGGTTTACCCTTCTTCGTCAAAGCTGAGAGTGGTGCCACAACTCTGCAGAAGTCAGGCACAAATCTCTGGTAATATCCAGCTAGTCGCAAGAAACTTCACACCTCCGTCACGCTCTTGGGTGGATCCCAAGCTAGCACTGCCTCGATATTCGCAAGATCCACTACAACTGTCGCCTTAGAGATGAAGTTCACCATGAAGTGGACCTCGCGTATCCAGAACTGACACTTCGAGAGCTTTCCATAAAGATGGTGCTCTCGGAGTGTGTCTAGCACAACACGTAAGTGGTAGGCATGCTCCTCCTCAGTCGTCGAGTATATCAAAACGTCGTCAATGAAGACCACGAAAAATCTATCGAGGTATGGCTGAAAGATCCTATTCATGAGGCCCATGAACACTATCGGAGCATTGGTTACGTCAAATGGCATAACCAAGAACTCATAGTGGCCATACCGACACATGAAGGTCGTCTTCTGCACGTCCTCGTCCCGAACTCTGAGTTAATGATATCCTGACCTGAGGTCTATCATCGAGAACCACCATGCTCCATTGAGCTGATCGAAGATGTCATCAATCCTAGGTTGCAGATACTTGTTCCTCACTGTCACCTGGTTCAGGAAACTATAGTCGACACAAAGTCGCAAGCTCCCGTCCTCCTTATTGGCGATCAAAATCGGGGAACCCTAGGGTGAAACACAGGGTCGGATGAATCCCTTTCCCTGCAAGTCCTCCAACTGTACCCGTAGCTCTCGAAGCTCAGCGGGGGCCATACGATATGCTAGAGTCGATATCGGGGCTATCCCGGGGTACAAGTCAATATAAAAGTCAACCTCTCTGCGAGGAGGTAGTCATGGAACGTCGTCGAGAAAGACGTCCGCATACTGATCCACCACTACAGGAAAACTAGGACTCTTCACGTCAACTGCTCCTAGGATGAGGCTAGCCAACTGATGAGTGATGTTCTATCCTCTCTTCTGCGAGAGTCCATCATGTGCTGCGAAGTCTCTCTTCTCGCCGGTGAAGGTGAACCTACTCCCATCGGTGCGTACACATCGCATCTTGCACCTGATACAGTCAATCTATGGATGGACTGTAGATAACCAATCCATGCCCAAGATGACATCGTAAGGCCTCAAAGCCGCTACAAGAAGATCCCAGCCGAAGCTCTCGCCTCCTAGAGTAATCTCACATTGCTGGCACCAGTGCGTAATCGTCGAGTCTGCTCCCGTAGGAGTCTCTAGACATAAGAATCGAGCCAACAGCTCTGTCGGAATCTCCGAGCTCCGAACAAGGGTAGCGGCTATGAAAGAGTTACTCGCTCATGTGTCTATAAGAACTGCATCAAGGGTGGAATAGACACATATAGTACCTCGAATCATCTTGGGTGCACCGTGGTCAGAGGCCTCCTCTTCCTGGAGATGTGCATGTCTCTGCCCACCAGCTCCCGGTGGCCGGGGTGAACCTCCTGGTGGTGGTGGTTATAGAGCCTCAAAGAGTCGCCCACCACCTGCTTCTCGGCCATCTCCTCTGCCTCGTCCGTCTTCTCCCTGCGGACCGCCACAGTCGACCTTATGCCTTTACCTGGGTGGCCCCTCAACCATCTGCTGCTCCTCGGCACGGTGGGTCGGGCAGTCATGAGCCATGTGGCCCTACCCGCTGCATGTGTAGCACTGCCTGCCTCTCGAATGACTGGCTCCATGCTGTGTTCCCTGCACTGCTGAGCCAGTGTCTTGAGGTCGTCTGCGTGAGGGTCTAGTCTAACTGGACCCATGAGTCATTCATCAACTGCATGCTGCAGAAGACTCTGCTACATGCCGCCCTGCGGTGGGTCTCGGCGCTGATGAAGGCTCAGCAAGAAACCTCTCGATCAAAAGGGCTCGCTCCAGTACTCCTGCCTAAGTCGGAATGCTGAGGGAGATCAATGATGCCCTGATCTCATGTCTCAACCCTTGATCAAAGGTCCGTGCCTGGAAGAATGGGTCTTGTACCATGTCTGTCGAGTAGCGCGAGAGATTGGTAAATCTTGCCGAGTACTGGGCGACCGTCAAGATTCCCTACCGTAGCTGGAGAAGCTCCTGGATGTGCACCACACGGAGGGTGGCCGGGATGAACTCTGAGCAGAAGAGGCTCTCAATTTCTATCTAGAGAAGTGATCCTCATCATGCACCTGGAGCATCAAGCTCCACCATCGGCCCGATGCCGCGTGCAGTAGACTCGCTGCGAGGATCACCATGAGGTGTGCTGGTGTCCTCACTAACATGAAAACTCGTACCACTGCCTCCAGCCAGTCCTCGACTGCCAGGGGGTCCATCTCCCCGCGGAACCTGGGAGGTCAATGGCACTGGAACTCGTGCAGTGCACTAAGGAGACATGCATCGTCAGCGGCTGGGGCTGGAAGCATTGGTGGCTCGACGGGTAGAGGTACCGCCGGTGCCTCTGCTGTCAAAGGGCCCTGTACCGGGGCCTCGTCGCTCGGTGGGCTGTCGTCACGCTCAAATCTCGGAACCCTAGCTGGCTGCCATCGTGGTGCTATCTTGAAAAGGAAATAGGTGTGCCATGTTCAGAAGAATATACCTGGTGAGCTGACACAAAGTAATCACAAAGAAAACTTGAAACACACATGCAATCAATGTTTTCATGCATTAAGTCGGAAATCAGAAGTCAGGGTCCTGGTGTATGGATACATCGGCCGCCGCACCAACACTGGACTCCATGAACTGATAACCACACCCAATACGCTTAACACTATTGCTTTATATAGAAAAGATCATAGTCCCATGTTCTGCGGTATAACCGAACTCCTTTGATACCAATTTTTCGCGACCCGTCCTCGGGGCCCATGCCGTGACTACCCCAAGCCCGCCTTCTATAGGCCAGGGGCTGACGACTAGCACCAAGGCGTAAATCCCAGTAAAAAGGAAAGTCATTTCTTTTGTAAAGTAAACAAACACCACAGAGAAAGAAATAAGTAGAAGTAAAAACTAAGAAAAAACTGAGTACAACAATAAGTGAGGAAAAGTAAGTGGGCCAGTATACAAACCCAAACTGAAAGTAAAGTACAACTGGAAGGGAAAACAGCAACTGAAAAGTAAAGCCGCAACGCCGAGCTATCCACTTCAAATCCCTCTTGAAGGGTGGGTACAGATAGCCTTCACCGCTCCTCGGGTCAAGCCGACCGCTCCGAGTACGTCCCGCCCAGTGGTCCACCTCCAGGTACCGTCCTGCCCCGCAAGCCTCTACCACGATCAGCATTGTCCGTCGTCTACAACCAACACAATGTAGTGCAGGCATAGCCCGTGCAGGGGTGAGTATAAGCTACTCAGTAGGGACCCCGAGACCCCCGAAGGTCTCCCTGAATCCACAAGGGATAATCCAAAAGGAAAGATACAATCACGAAGTAACATCATACACTGCTTATGTATATGCCCATACATATACCTAAGTCATCAATTCGAGTACGCTCCAACATCCGAGCCAATGTACAACCCAGTCCACACAGGAAAGCAAAACATAAATCCACACAGGATAGCACAAAAAAATCCACATAGGAATGCAAAACGTAAATCCACACATGATGGAACAACACAATCCACATAGGAAAGCAAAGCAGAATTCAGCTCACACAGGAATACTTCTTTGTATGATGATAGAGATGATCAGATATTGCCACTGATTCATTTAAGCTGTCCGACCCATAAATGATCAATAGGTACTAACCCCCGCAATGACCCACAAGGATCTGTCCCACAAAGGATCGATAGGTAACTAACCCCCGAAATGACCCACAAAGGATCTGACCCACACATGATCGATAGGTAACTAACCCCTGCAAAGACCCACACAGGATCGGACCCACACAGGATCTGTTGGCGCTGGCCCACACAGGACCGCTGAGCGCTGACCCACACAGGATCGGATCCACACAGGATCTGTAGCACTGACCCACGTAGGATCGTTGAGTGCTGTAGTCATCGCTGTCGAATCCACTGAGGATCTATGCACAGTCGTCACAGTCGCAGTCACAGCCAGCACTAGGGTTCCCGCACACAGCAAGCTCGTTCGGGAGGGTCCGCTACACGAGCCGAGAGGCTGATACATCAAATGACACATAGTCCAGAGTTGATGTATCCAAAAGTTCCGTATCGTCAATAGGAACTCAACGTCGCAGACGGTGCGTCAATCAGAGGCTCAGTCTGAGAGTTATTGGCTTTTTCGTCCCAGGGTCTCGGTTGGTTTTTAAGGAAAAAACAACCCAACCATACTCCACATGCGTCCAAACCTCGTGCGGAGTAATCCAAAAGAACTATCTCACTAATAGGAAGCCATCAAAGTCGACGGCATGTCAATCGGACGTCCAGAGCTCATGTTATAAGCATTTCTGCTCCGAGGGCCCGGTTGGTTTCGTGTACGAACCAACCCATCCAAATACAAAGTACTCTGAAACCTTGAGTGCGATATACCAAAACGATCGTCTCGATCCAAGGATCACATTTCTGCTGACGTTGCGTCGATTGGTGTCTCGTTTCTCATTTTATGAGGAAAATACCGAAAAAGTCTCAAAACGGGGGGTCTGGGCCCGGACCGACCCGGCCCAACCCCCCCTGGTCGGCCCGAACCGGGTCGACCCGACCCGGGTCCGGGTCTGACCCAGCGGGCACTGCCTGGCCCGACCTGGGTGTCCTGGCCTGGCCTGGGTGCGACCCGGCCCGGTCGGCTCGTGCGGGGGGCATGCTGCCCCCGCGTGAAAGAACCGCGGCACCGCGTGGGGCCACCCTTGCCAGCGGACGCGACAGCAAGCCACGTCCCGTCCTTCTCTAGTCCCGCACGGTCGCGGGATGGTCGGCCCGCCGCTGCGGCTTCATCCGTGGTGGTTCTTCCCGGCGGCGTGCCGGGCGCCGCCGCCTCCCGCCGCCGGCGTCGCCGTGCCGGCGTGTTGCACCGGGAGGTTGCTCCGCGGACCACCGGATGAGTTCCAGTGGTCATAATTTCTTGCCGTCTTCGCCAAAATCCCTCCCGGGGTCCGTCCTTCACTACGAGGACATTACATCGCCCGTGCGGCTGATTTTGTCGATGTCTGTCATTTCGCACACCAAGAACGAAAGGGGCGGTGGGTTCAGACTTGTTCTTTAGTCCGCACCCACAATGTTGGTGGTTTTAAAAGTCTCTCAACAATTTTTAATAATACACCGCGGGTATAAATCACAAAGATTTAAAAGAATCAAACCCCTACCTCATCATTGTCGTCGGTCGTGAGTTCTTCGCGGGATTGACCGTCGTGGAAGAAGAGGATCGTCGCGTCGCGGAAGGGGGCGTCACGTCGTCACGGTACACGGCGTCGCGTCGATGGTCTCCGAGGGTTAAAGAAAACACATATATTTAATTGCACGTTTATACCCATGTTGAGGATAAAATCCACAAAGAATTAGAGAACCGTAATCACTTACCTCAAGCAGTTGATGATCGGAGATTATTGCGGGGGAGAAACGTCGCGGAAGAAGCGTCACGGAAGCAGAATCATCGGCATTGCGGAACACGGCGTCGCATCATCGATCTCCAAGGGTTTGGCGTTCTTCATGTTCTTCGCGTTCTTTACGTTCTTCGCGTTCTTCGCGTTCTTCACGTTCTTCGCGTTCTTCGCGAAGGAGGATGAAGATCTCAAGCCTTAGAGTCTTCTCCAAATCCTCTCAATGAGCAATCCTCAAGAAAGACATACGTTGGACTTATTTTATTTACATGCCAACAATTTGAAAAACAAGTTAAGAAACGAACCATTAATTCGGTGAATTAATGGTAACGTCTTAACAGTACAATTAATAGGAGTGTTAAGAGTTTAGAAAATGAACCAGATGACATTCATTAAAGAGGAGTTTTTGCGGGTGCGTTACTTAGAGGAAAAGAAACGGTGGGGCTCGTGAGGTCCCCACCTCACAAATATCCTACCAAAAGGGTAGGATATTTTGGGTTCCACCCTATACGCTTCCACTTAGCTTAAGTGGCTTTATGTGGCTTTAAGTGAAATAAAATAATGTTGTCGCACCACTTTATTTTAATTTCTTAAATTAACCCCAAAAATTAAAAACCACACCCATGAAAAGGAAACTCCGTAAAAGGCGTTTCTAAGAAAATACCAGCGCTGCGATTCCACCGGTGCCTTCAGAATTTGATTCCGAGCACCGGTTCAAAAGTTAGAGAAACCCGCTCGTTCCCTCAGTGAACATACCCGATCCAAACTTCGAAAAATGATTCCAGGCACACCGGGCCTCGGAATCAAGTTCCATCAAAAACAGCGTTCTTGTAAAATTCCAAAGAAAATTAAGAAAAATATTTCTTGATTTTTACGGGTCTTTACATGATATTTTTTATTTATTGTTAATTTATTCAGCTTCTAGGAGTCAGTGAACAACTGGAGGGATCTGTTTGCCTTTTTCACGGACAATACCTGGGTAGCCCAAAAAGAGATGCATAGGTGTATTAATCCTTTGGAATATATGTTTTCTATATTTATATTTAATTCCTCCAGCTCAGTGGGGGCTATGCGATAGGATAGAACATATATTGGCTATGTTCCTAGTGAAGATCAATCGAGAACACCACATCCCAATCCGTGAAAAAACCTGAAAAATCATCAGAAATACCTCTAGAAACTCATCAAATACAAGAGTTAGTCCACCATTAAGAACATGGACATCATCCTATATCAAGAAAGATAATAATTGAAAAACTATATCTCTATACTCAGGGATTGGAGGTCCCACACAGCTCGACTGAAGAGCCCATTCCCCCACAAAAAACATGACGGCTCCCATTAGGTGTCGCAAAATTGACCCACGCCTTATAGTAATCGATGTTCACATAGAAGTGTACTATCCAATCCATGAAATTTATTATGTTAAACAGATCCATATCTAAGACCAATAGGTCTCACTTCATCTTAACCCCTAACAAGGAAAACATGCATGATGGTCATCTAAGACCCTATTCCTTATTCTTTCCCAGCGACATCACAAACTCCACCTTAAAAGAAAAATATTAGATTGAAAAATTCCATGTGTCAACAAAACAGGCACAAATGAATGAAACAAAGGAATCAGTATCAAAAGGAGGAGCATATTTTGAAGATTCAATCAAATGGTACCTTGAACAGAAGACAGTCTCTCCTATGATCCTGCAGGTGCCTAATCCACCACATGAAGATGTCTTCTATCTACTTAAGGGTGATCACTAGTCTTTGGTTGTGCCCCAAACTAGATCATCCTAGATGATGACCCATCCATACCACATTGGACACCAATACAATATCCCTCGTCCTCAAAGACTCTGACTGATCTAGAACTCCTCTTGAATTCACTGATCCTGTCCCACTTAAAAGTGGACGTTCCGCCCCATAAAAGTACTGCATGTAACCCATACCTCCTCCTTGATAATAGGGCTTTAGAGTAAATGCATATATTGTTCATATACTCCCTAGAATCCCACATATGTGGAACACAAAAGATCTCACATCAGAAGACACATAGGAAAGATGCTCGGAAGAGTGGCCTGATCTACCACCTCCCTTATTCCCATGCTCCTCATTCATCCTTTTTATCATTGAAGAGATTACACTCTACACTACTAATATTGTCCCAAAGAATCCAGCCCCACAATTTTTTTCAATCTCCACCATACATTCTCAGTCAATAACTACATCATAGGTCTTCATCTTAGACATGGTAATCTGGGAGTATATCTTTGTTCGTAATTCTTTCTTAAACCTCTTGGCCTTCATGACCTTCTTTTATACATTATTGACGATTTAAGGAGAATACCAAACTAGCTTAGTGAAACGATTGGAATACACCCTCCCAAAAATACCCCCCCAAAAAAATTATCCATGATCTCTCCGGGTCTAGTGTATGCCATGAATTCAGGGAAGTTTTGTTCATTGAAGACAACCTTGAAATCTCCCTAGCGCATATGCCCAATCTTCCATGTTTGACGTACTGATTCCCACAACATGTGGTTGGGACCCTCTAACAGAAAATAAGCACACTTTACCCTGACCTCCTTTGGTGTGTCTAAGATCTCTATCATTTGATCGTTCCTTTTGATCCATTCCTCTTCTTCATGGGGTTTTATGCTACCTCAGAAAGTATGAGGCCAATATTTAAGAAACTCCTATGCCTTGTCCTTCCAAGGACCAGTCTCGTATTCTATTACTGGAACTAGAAGATCATTTGGTCCATGTCCCAGATCTTAAACATCCCAAACCACCGCCACAACTAGCCTCTTATCAAATGGTGAGGGAGAAATCTCTCTGGCTTCCTCTCGTGGGTGCTTGGAAGATTTTTGGAGAGTCAAGTTTCTACAAAAGGCCAAAATCAAAAGAGAAAAATATAGTTCACCAATTATGATAATTTTATCCATAACAAATAATATTAATAATCCAAACACATTAAAATGATAATAGAAACAAATACCCACCCCCACCTGATGTTCACACGTAATATGTAACCCACACATCCCACATGGAAGTGAAGTCAAAAAAAAATACCAATGTCCCATGGTGACTCATGTTCTTCTAATAGAGGTGTTGGCACAGAACCACACTCATTACCAAAACTCTGGTTCCCAATTTTCCTAGTCTCTATCTATCCCAACTCGTCCAAAAATAATAATTTAACCCAAAAACATTAAGCTCCTCTGAAACCATTTTGTCATGATCCAAATCTAGTCTCTATTAAAACCAGCACAAAATTTTTCCCATGAAAATTATTGACAGGCATTACCTATCCCAACAGGATGCAACAAGTGCTCTAGGATTATATATTTTAGATTGGGAATGATTTACACAAGTATGGATACATAATATTTCAAAACCACTAGAGTGAATGAATCTGAAAATTCATACCAATGATGATTTAAAAAAATTCTAGAACTGAATACATAACATTAAAAATTGAAAAAGATCTCCAATGACAAATAAAAAATATATCAAAATAGGCCCAATGTTTCCAAATGACAAGGGGTCATCAGCCAAAATCTATCTACACAACGCTTTACTAGGGAATGGGACTAACTACCCGAACTACCATCACCCATGGCCATTCCATTACCTATGCCAAACATTATCAAATATAATTACACCCAATCGGTGTATGTATGGTGTGAGACTAAGACCAAATGTATTTCACCAATAGATTCCATATATTAAAAAATACTACATAAAAAGAATACCATTTTTGAAAAATAGTAAGTGGCGTAAATAATTTCTAAATAATAAAACTTTTGAATGTAAGCCGTTTTCAAAAAGGTATTTTCCATGAGTGAGAAAAATTATGTAAAACATGTATGATAATTTATTTTCAAGAAAAAACCACTGTATTCAAAATATAATTTCAATAGAGTCAAGGATAACTAATATCAAGAATTAATCAAAGAACTAGTTAGTCTTGGGCCCCATGTACCTCATACCTCGGTGTAAAGCAACAATAGAAAAATCGGTTCTGATGCATGATCCGCTAGTAAACAATATACCCATAACCTAGTGGTTCCCAATCATCGTAAATATAGTTTTTATAGTGTTGTATTTATCCATTTTTCTCAGTAAAACTGGGATAAAACCCATCTGGATCAGTAGTGTACTAGTACATATCATCCCTAGACACTCTGGCTTCCCCTATGTTCTCAAACCATTATCTCATGATAATAAAAGCCATTATAACATAAACACATAATTTATGTCCACAATCAACTCCAAACAGTATCTACACATGATTTTTATCACTTACTCCACTCAATAAAAACTTTAGGATTTCAATAAAATAACATCAAAAAACATAACATCATTTTTCACACAAAATCCCTTAAAACCCCACATTGAACTTTTTGTGAATATCCATATTGATCAAATCAGAAATTATCGCACCCAAAACCTTTCTAAAAACCCATTAAATGAGTTGTAAAACATACTCAATTTTCATAACATATTATAAACAATTAAAACACCCAATTCAACAAAAAAATTCACCAAAAAATTATTTTCATTACAGACATCATGAAAACTGGATTTTGCTGCAAGGATAAAGAAGTAGAGGTGTGCTAAAAACTGAAATTCAAAAAATTTAACTCATCTAAAATTTATTACACATGGAATAACCTAGTACAAGTGTGAAAAACTCTACATCTTTTTGGGAAAATTCTATCGTACCACCGCCACAACAGAAAAGACTTAGATCAAGGGTAAAACCAAAAGAATAGACCAAGAAATATAAGATCAAACTCTAGGTTTGAAACCATACCTTCTAGACATTATTAACCTTAATAAAAAATCAAGAATACCCATGAAAAAGGAAGGATCTATGGATGAAATTCACTTACTTGAGGATGGTTGTTGTTTCTCAACAATAACCAGATTCAAAATTGAGTTCCAAAGAGGGTTTGAGGTGTTTGGTAAGCTTCAACGGTTGTTTGGGATGAATTGGGAATGAAATGGGTGTGTTTTTAAAAATACAGGGCAGGAAAAAATAGAAATTAACAACAGTTTTAATGATCTGGATAAGGCTGCACGGTTTAGCCAGTAGTGCACCCAAACAGTGCTCCCCCTTTTGTCCACTCAAAAAGTGTAAAAACCACATCAAATTGAAGGGGGCCTTGGGGGAAAATTGGGGAAAAGTTAGGGGAAAATATAAGTGAAAAAACTGCCTTAAATGAAGGAAATGGGTGTGATAATTCTATTCAAATTAATATTTTTAATCTTCTAAAAATATTTATTAATCATGGAATAGTATACTATATTTATTATTAATGAAAAAAATATTTTAGTATTAATTATTTACATTGTAAATGAAATTAATTATAATTTTCAATTTATTATAATAGATTTAATATTTTAAAAATTATTATTATTTTATGGAATGACAGAATACTTACCATTAATCAATTTTATCTTATTATCATAATTTTTTTTATTTTAGGTCTACTTTGAGCATATGTGTGAAAATTTGTTAATTATGGACATTTAGTAGTTTTCTGTTGCCTATGTATATTTAGTGTACCCCGTAAAATTTGGATCTGATTCATATAATTTCTTTTTTATGATCTCTATGTTATTTTGGATAAAAATTATTATTCATGAACAAGATACCATTTGAAATAAAACATGCCTAACAAATCATCTATGTTGCAATGTTATTTTGGTCAGTATAATAGACCATATGATATTAAGGGATATATATCACATGATACTGACCTCAAAATGGGATGATTCAATATATATTTGAATAACAACACTAAGGGGAATATTAATATTAAATTTAATGCATCAACTCTTTTATTAAGGCATCCCTTGAACTGGTAAAGGTGGGGTTGATGGTATAGTGTTCATAGGACAAATAAATTTAGTTAAATTAAATTAACCCTTACTTATTTGAAAGGAATCAAAACTCTTCAAAATCATGCATGTATATTACCAACTAAATTGGGAAAATTTTATAACAAGGGATCTTGGTATTATCTAATCATCTGGTGGGAAAACAGAAGAATACATCTTGACGATAGATTCTTGTGAAACATTTTGAGCTCTTCTTTTTTCCATGTTCTCTTTCTTTTTAGTTATTTATTGTATTATTCTTCCCATTTATTAACAATTACCCTTTTAATTGTTGGGTAATCCTTTGAGTGATTGGGGAATGAGAGATTATTAACTTATTTAATGTTATTGTTCATTCACAAAATTGTATGAAATATTTCTCTCTTCATGGTGCTGGTTTCAAATTGAAATAACTAGTTTTATTATCTTTTGCGATCAAAATAGATTTCATGTTTTCTTGTTATTATTTGTATAGAATATGAATATTATCTCCCTCCACCAAGTTCAAGTCTATATACAATAGAATATATAATCTCTTAGTGGGGATGTACTTAGTGATCGTCAGTATGTGTCGGAGGAGTAGTGCATATTATTGATTGTTTGGGATAAACAAGACATGATCAGGGAATTTCCTAAATCAATTGAGGCTATTCCCTAAAACACATATAAAAAATTAAGGAGAGTATACCAAACTAATATCTTGGTATGTTTTACTCTCACTATCATCATTGACCAAGGGAGTGAGATGTAGAAATCATGGAATCTCACATTAACTAGATTAGAAGAAGACTATTGGATTAATAAGTATTATGATAAAACTATAGTTAGAAACCAAATTCTAATCTTGTCACTAAATCCTTAACACTATATTAATCATATTCATTTTCAATTTATTTTTAATCTTTTACTTTATGTTGTTTGTTTCATTTCATTGTTTTAAAACCCAAAAGTTATAAAAACAACCCCACATCATTTATAAATTTAAAGTGACATACATGATTATTGTTCACTCTTTTAGGGTGACAACCAAGGTTAAACACAATACAACATTTTTAATTTATGAATTAATTGTGTTTTCCACACCCCATGATAGGAATGCATCAAACTAGGTATTGTTTCTGGGGTCCACTACCACAACCTAATTATATATATTTGACACTTTTCAAAATAAAATAAAATTAACTTTATCATAATATTTTCAAATGATCATTTCATTAATTAATGGAATAAATAACCACCACTATAATAACCACTTAATATCTCATCCTTTTACATGTATGATTGTGTTTATATTATTTTATGATAGGTGAGGTTATTTTCGAAATAAAAAAATGGGAGCAGGAATTTAATGAATTCATAGCTATCATGAGGGATGAAATGAACTATAAATGATTTGATGTGATGGAAAGGAAGATAATAGAGTTCTACTATTACATTAAATAATATTATAATTTGGATGAGATCCATGAATAGGTGGATCTTGACTACCCAATTCAATCTCCTATTACTCACCTCCAAGAGGAACATTCCACAAAAGAAGAAATTGAAGCTGAACAAACTCTGGGAGAAGATCTGTTCGTGAACTCATTATCATATGATTTTATTAATTAGTAATTTATTATAATCTAACCTTGTATTAGATTTTTAGAATCAGCCAAAAATTTTATTTCCTGGGTGGATGAGGAATATAAAAGAATATTCAAATGAACATGAACTTCTGAAGCCCTTTGTACATGCCAAATAATTAATGGAGGGTGGTCGAAAGGAGACCGAGGTGGAATTTCCTCATGAGAAAAAGACAGAAGATTATTACATATAAAGGTATTAATTTTATATTTATTCATTGTGTTTTAATTTTATTCAAATATAATATCACTCCAATTCTCAAATTGACTATTCTTTTGATGCAACATGCCTTGAGAAACTACATGACCATGATAAAGAAGTTATGATAGTGGAACCCAAGAAAACAGAGGACTTATTATTTATCCAACCCCACCATTCATGGTGGATATAATTTTTTGGGGATAGATTTTATATACTCTATCCATGGATTCCTCAAGAAGAAGGATGGATTTCATGATGTTTGGAAGAAGTTATGGTGGTTCATGTTAAAGAAACTTCACCCACCATCTGATGGGGGATAACCATCTAGAACATCCCATCTAGAGGTAGTCCACACCTCGGGACACATTGGGGATTAAACCAAGATCTATCCTTATATTCCAATTATATATCTATTTTCTTTTCTTTTAATAAATATATTATTTTATGTTCTCTCCTTTTTGTTATATTTCATCATGTCTGCAACACATAGGTGATTAAATCAACATTGTACTACCAATAATTCATGTTTACATCTCTTTAATACTAAATTTCATGGTGTGATTCCATTTGAAATATTCATACATGAATCATGTATAGTGAATCATTTATGATTTGTGAAGGGAACACTTTTTTAGATTAGAATTTTCAAATATGTTTTTTCCATTTTTCAAAAAAATGAGATTATTAATTTTTTTGTGTTTCTGAAACTTTTGAGCTAAAAGTATTAGCATTTGCATTTTTGAAACTCGTTTACATGACTGAAACAATTTATTCCATGAATCTAAGATTATATGAATGATGAAAATCACTATGCTTCATTTTTGAATCTTTTGGAATTTCATAAAAAGTACTCTAACTTTTGAATCTCATTCCAAATTTCAGTATATTTATATTTGAAATCAAATAACTATGAGGCTTGTGATATTTTTTTCCCATAATCATTACATTCACCTCGCTTCTTTATGTAACTAGACCATTCAATATTTAACCAAAAAAATTATTTTATTCTATAAAAAAATGAGCATTTGATGTACTTGTGTTTTTAATGGTTTGTGAATTTATGTGTTTTTATTACCCCTATTTCAAAATAATAATTTTATAATTACCTACCATGAAAATTTAATCTATGTAGTGCTTATAATCCAAGAAAATTCTATTAGTTTAGCCTTAGTAGATGAAATTTTTTCCTATACATCCTGCCCTAGATGTCAAATTGCATGATATAGTAGAACATCAGTGTGGGGGAGATTTTTTTATTGTTCTTTATCATTTTGTGATTCTTTTGGTGTAAAATAAAATGGTAAGGAGATTTCTTTTTTACTAAAACCCCATTTTATTGGATTCTGTGAAAATTTTAGAGCATTCTTGCATAATAAGTTGTTCTCTTATAGAGATTCCAATGCAAAACAGTTGTTCATATTTGGAGCTTTCATAAAATATCCTGACTGATATGATGGAAATTGTTACTTTTTAATTATTTAATGGTTTAAAAATTCCACGAAAATTCAAATATATTTTGAATATTATTTGATTCTATGGGGAGTGATTAGAAAATGATACTTGAGTGAAATTTTGAATCCTGTAATTATTCTTCAAAACAATAGAATCACCCTTTATACAACTTCAAAACCTATCACATATAAATCCTACAAAAATAAACCCACGAAAAAATCCTGAAAAAGTGTTCAGGATAGATATATTTATTTAACTCACATCAATTAGAGATGTAAAATATTTATGAAGCCTATGTTTTCCCTTGTTTGAGTATAGATGATAAATACCTTGCTGAAAATTTGACATTAGTGTGATAAGGGAAAATTCAATCGTGTTAAGTGTTATGTGTGCATGGGAGGATAGATGACGAAGAAATATATTGATTGAAATGAATTAAGAATTGAAATAATTGTTTTATATAGAGGCATGATATATTTTGTTTCATTATGATTATTTGGTAGATCTCACAATCATGTCCTTTATTTGTTTTTTTGATCTTATTTTTATGTTTACATATCTATGAGTCCAAGTGAATAATCTCAACGAATTGACAGAGTAAATGTTATTGTAAATATTCATATTTTATTAAATTATTTAATCCCTTCTAATAAATAAATTTTATCTTATTTTCAATATTTTATGATTTTTGGTGAGTTTTCATCTTAACTGTGAAAATTGTTTAATTATAGACATTTTTCATTTTTATATTGCCTATGTATTTATAGAATAATTCCAAAAATTTGGGTCCAATTCCTGTGATTACTTTTTTTTGGCTTTATATGTTCATGGGATAAAAATTATTATTCTGGAACATGATATATTTTGATATAAAACATCCGTGAAAAATCAAATAAGTTGCAATGTTATTTTGGTTTTAAGAATGAACCCTAACTCGTTAAATGGGGTATATCCCAAGATAAAAATATTCAAATTGGATAATTATTGATAGATATTAAGACTAACTCTAATGGTATGATTTATATTAAATTAAATACAAAAAATCTTTCATTCAGGCCTCCCTTTAACCGGTAAAAGTATTGTTGGTGGAATAGTGTTTGGATGCTAGAAAAAATTGTCTCTATTAAGGGGGCCATATCTTCATTGAAAGAATTCCAAAATCTATGAAATTTTGAGGGTAAATTTAAACATCCATTTCTAAAATCTTATAAGAATATAACTTAACTTGAATCTGTCATGACCCATCCCCTGAGGCCCGTGTTGTGACTGCCTCAAGCCCAACATCCAAGGGCCAAGGGTTGGTGACTAGCACCGAGTTGGAATATTCCACGTGTACGAGTCATTTTTCAAATAACCTATACTCACACACCCATATCCATGAAAAATATGAAACTGGAAACACTATGTAAAACAGGATGCACACAATTATGAAAACCCACTCAGAGTCATGATACAAACTAAAGAGTAAATGAGCCAGAAGACAATCCCAACTGAAATCGAAAACTAAAAGATCTTGGTTCTCATCATTAAAAAACACTAACTAAAGGGATAGTATAGTAAACGGTCTAAATATCACTGATGTTTACCACATCTGTTAGGTCAACCTGAAGAACCCCGTGTCTCTTGCACACCAAGAACTCCATCAATGTTGTCGATCTTCTGCACAAGACATGACACATACTGGTGACGACTCTGTAGGGTTAAGGAAAACAATACTCAATATGGACCCCAAACCACTGAGGAATTGATGAATTTAATCAAATGGAATCACCCGAAGTATACCACAATGAATATCACTATGAAATACACCAGGTCAACTAAAAAAAATCACATGAAGTTTATCCACTAGGAGGTACTTTCAAGAGAGTCACTAGAGTCAACTCACACATAGTATATGTCTATTGTATATAAACATGATAGTCTTATGAATCCACAGTACCCTATAGTAGTAAAATAGAGACTCTTAGTAACACATGAGGTATAGGTAACACCCGGAATATATATAACACATAGAGTATTGGTAACACATAGAGTGTAGGTAACAAATTGAGTGTCATCAAAGACTAGGAGACCCACACCCTTTTGGGATAGGGGTGTACTGAATCAGTCTTTGTAAGACACATACTCTATATAATACACATATTCTAGTTAATAAATTTAGTCTAAGTAGTAAAACAGTTTCATGGTCGCCGCCAAATGCAACATTCCATCCATAGCACACTCAATCTTGGAGCATCTACAACTCTATTCAAAAGGACATATTCCAACATCCACATAAACATTCATAGAGTATATTAAAAGGAACCACTCATAATAATGGTCCCAAGAACTTTTAAATATTATAAAATGAATACACGGTTTGAGAGTTATGGGATTTTATGTAAAAAGGCACTGGTTGGATTAGGGTATTTACCGATCAGACTGACAAGACATGATACGACCCAACCCTCATACCGCATGACCCAAATAGCTTGGTTTGGCTCACTGGGTCTGGTTAACCTAGACTGGTCCTCTTCTACTTTCGGTTTAACACACTGTCGGTCTTGTCCTCTTGTTATTTCTCGGTCCGCTAAAGGGGGTCTATTCGTCTCACCTAGACACAATAGATGTCATGTCCTACTAGCGTGGTCGTTCATGTGTTGGCCTCTCCTCCCACAAATGGTATGTAGGACTGCACACTGACTGGAAAACGTGGCGTCATGTCTCATCACCTGTTCACTCTACCACGACCCCCCATCACTACATATGGTCGCACAATTGTGGGCCCCTACCTCTATAGGTTGTTGATCTGGTGCACTATGTCTCCACCACCACCAATGGACCCCTACTATGTGTCATCCTGTATCCATTATCCTACTATAACATTGGTCTCCATTTAAATCAGTTCCCATGATGGCATTAATCTTCTTGGCATGGCCGCGCTACTGTCCGATGCTCCCTCTATCATCTATTGCTCCGCTGATGGCCTTCTCTCATGTTGTGCCTTCCGTCACTCCATCACACGGTCATTTCCATACTAGATTATTTTCCACATTATTTTTTCAAAATGGATCAAAGGTGCAACAATCAATCCTCTCAAATACTTACAATGAACGAAGGGGAAAATAGAAACAGAAGACTCTCAAATAGAGTATCCGGAACATTGTTATTTTCATCTGGAATTTTTTCTTTTTAGTAGGATCAAGAAGAAAAAAATTTAAGTCACAAAGATCTATTTCCTATATCAATCACACATTTATATACATCCCATATAAATGAAGTAACTGAAGATCAACTAGTTCATGGTTTGGTCCAAGTTCATCATTGGAATCTTGAATAGGGGAATGAATCAAAAAGAAAAATAAACCTCGTACCTGTATTGTGGATAAATCGGTGAAGAATCATAAGTCATGTGTTCGTCATTTGTCAACCTATCAATGCCCGCTTAAAATTTTATCATTGATCCTCCATCGTTCTTCTTTCCTCGATGATTTGATTTTACAACATGTTCTATTTTTTAGAGCATCTAGGGATTGTGAATCTAATCACTTATCCCTACCATGATATTAAATAATGAAACATGATTCAACATCACTATTCTGATGAGTTAAAGAATTGGCACATTTTTTCTTTTATTAAAGGAAAAATATTCTTGTTTCTTCATCACAACAACATTAAGTTGTCATGAAATGTTAAAAGAAAAAGAAAATAATTATTTTTGTCCAGTTTTATTGTTCATTAGACTCACTGAAAACAAAATTTATGCATTCGACCCATGTGGGTCGAAAATAGGTCATTCATAAGAAAAATTTACTACATTGAAGCCAACAATTCCCTCAAATTTCGAATACGAGAACTTGTTTTAATGTTACAAAAACTGAGCACATGTTTTTATTTAATAAACTTAAAAAAGATAAAACATTTATTCCAGGAACCCTAGGCCTCAGAATAACATTTTTTCTATTCACGTATTCTCAAAATAGTCCCATATGTTTAAAAAAAATACATCATTAATATGGGAAATTACATTCTCCCCACCCTAAGGATTTACATCCCCAAAATCAAAAATAAAGGTTAAACAAACAAAAGAAGATACTGAGCATGAATCTGATCCTCCTTCTCCAATGTGTTATCTTAGAGATTACCAGGCTGCAACCGAACACACACTAGAGGAATCTATAACCCACAATGTTTCTTATCTTATCTATCCTCAATCTATTGTGTGTACTCCATGAATGTTTCCCCATCCTCAATGTCCATATCACCCCAATAAATGATGTGTGGAGGGCTGCATACAAATTTCCTCAGCTGTGATATGTATAATACATCATGAACCCTCTCTAAGTGCAGAGGTAGATCCTAGTGGTACGAGATGATGAAAAATCTATATATTATTAGAAATGATCCGATGAACCTCATAGATAACATGCCACCCCATCCAGATATTAGTATCCCATGTCATGGAGACACCCTAAGGAACACATAATCTCTATCCTCAAACATCAAGGGTCCCCATCGCCTATCATCATAAGAATTTTGATTGCTTTTTGAAGTTTTCATCCACTCCTGGGTGACTTGATACTTATCTATAGTGTCACGTACCAACTCTATGCCTAGTAGTGTAGAATCATTTGGGGTTAGTAAAACAAAGTGTTGACTTGCAGGGTCACCCGTACAGGGCCTCAAACGATGCCATACCGATGGTGGAGTGGTAAATGTTATTGTATGCAAACTCCCCTAGGGGTTGGTGATCTTCCCACCTATAGCCAAAATCAAGGATGCATTCACGTAGAATTTCCTCTATGACCTGAATGGTATACTCCATCTGGATGTCTGTCTACAGGTGGAAAGTTGTACTCAAGCATATATGTGTCCCAAACGCCCCTTTCAATCTCTTCAACAGCCAACATTTATGAATTTATCTAAATATGATACTATTGTCTGTGGGACACCATGGAGTTGAAATATCTAATGTAGGTGGAGGAATCATAAGATCTCTACTAAACCATTTTCCCAAGTCACTAGGATGTAGGACGACAAAGTTAACTGGTCAACAATCTCTTAGATGTTTTTGTGCCTTCTAGATGAATGTGGTAGTACCATCATAAAGTCCATCTATATTACATCAAACTTAGGCTCAAACACCTCAATGGGTTGAATCCAAAATATAGGAAACTTATTCTCATCCTTCATATATGGGCAGGTGAGGAATCTTGAAATAATCTCTAATAGAGCATTCTACATTCCCGATAACTAAAACTGACATCGGAGGTCCTAGTACATATTTTTCACACCCGGATGTACTACCAAAGGGGATGTATGAATTTCTATAAACTTCTCCTCCCATAACATATCTAGTACAACTATTCATCCTTTTAAATGGATGATGTCAACCTAAACATTCGATAATCCATCACAGGCCTGCCCTGTGGACATTCGAGCATGTGTAGTCTCACAGTTAACATCTCCGACCTATACCTCCTGAATGTGCTATATGAGGGTAGGGGTTACAACTATTGACGAGAGATAAGCTTGGTCTCTCTATCCATAAATGATGTATGAATAGAGGAAATTTTTTTGGATGCCATGTTCAATACATGTAAACTCGATTTCATGCTGATCTCATCAGCCACCAAGTTTCCCTTCCCAAGAGTATAGACTATTTCAACATCGTAGTCCTAGAAGAACTCTATCAATAATCTCTATCTCCAGTTCAAATCAATATAAGATAATATATAATTTAGACTATTTTGGTAAGAGTATATGATAAACTATTCACACATAAGGTAGTGTCTCAACATCTTGAATGTGAAGACCACAGCTACCAAATCATGGTCATGGGGTGCATAGTTTTCCATTGTGATCACAACTACTGTGAACTATAAGTAGTCACCATTTTCCCCTATATCAAAAGACATCCAATTCCTATTCTTGATGCAACATAGAACACCACGTACTCATCACTCTCCTCTAGTATTATCCTGAATAGATCGCTCTTCGAACTCTTCCATAGCTACTGAAATCTCTCATGACACTTCTCTATCTATATAAATGGTTTCCCATTTATTTTCAACGATTTCATGGATACTGATACTCTAGAATAGTGAGTAAACAATTTATGAGAGTAACGAGCCAATCCAAGGAATCTCTACACCTTGGTAATACTCTTGGTTGTCTCCCAAGAAATCACTGCCTCAATCATTGTTGGATGTACAGTTACCTCGGCCACTGAAATGACTTTTCATAGAAAGTGGACCACTCATATCATGAATAGAACCAACGAGAGCATCCTATTTTTCTAGTGCTCTAAGATTTTGTCGAGGACCATCCAAAAGTGTATCATTTACTACTCCTCGGATGTCGAGTACAGTAGTATGTCATCAATGTAGACTAGTACAAACCAGTCTATGTACGACATGAATATCATGTTCAGGAGTACCATAAAAATTACTCAGGAGCCTTCCACACCAAACGATATCAATAAATACTCGTAGTGGTCATAGAGACATCTAAAATCCATCATCGGGATGTCATTATCTCAAACATGAAGCTGGTGACATCCTAATCTGAGTTCTAATATAGAAAACCATCTCACTCCCTTCAGTTGATCAAAGAGATCATCGATCATAGGTAGTTGATATTTGTTCCTCATGATCATCTAGATAATGAAAACTAATTCTACAAATAACCACAAACTACCATATGGCTTCCTAGCTGACAAAACTGGGGCTACCTGTGGTGAAACACTTGTCATCATGAAGCACTTTCTCTACAAGTCCTTTAATTGTACCCTAAACTCCCAGAGCTATATGGGAGAAATCAAATACACAGGTGTAGATATTGTGACCATCCTAGAGAACATAACAATTTAGAATTGTAGTTAACTGGAAGGAGGTAGCCCTGGAACATCTGTCAGAAACATGTACTCTTACTAATCCACCATTATAAGAAACTGATGACCCATCTCATCCGCTACACCGACTGGAATTCTAGCGAACTGATATGTGATCAGTTTCACCCTCTTATATGAGAGTATATACTGTGCTTATTGTGTATACATTTTTACGAAAAAGGAAAACCTTGTCCCATATTATTGAACACACTGTACAATGCACCTAAAACATTTGATTAGAGCATGAACGGTGGATAATGAGTCTAAACACAAAATTTCATTGTATGGCCTCTACCCTAACACAAAGAGATACCAAATGAAACTCTCACCCCCAAGAGTATAGGAAAAACATCAGAACCAATGTGTGATCATAGAATCCCCCCATAAGAATCCATTGTGTGGGTATCGAGTGAAAAGTTTCAATGTTATATATGTGTCATGAAAAATGGTTTTTTTTTAGAAAAGAGTGACTGGATCCCCTATCTATCAAAACTGATGCTAGGGAGCAAACAACATAGATACTAACTCTAATCATCCTAGGTGTCTCTAGATCATAAGCCTCAATATCCTAGAGCTGGCCTCACCCATGTCCACTAGCTCTCAGAGCTCGTGGTGGACCCCCTAGGAATGGTGGAGGTAATTCCTTGATCCTCCATCCAACTCTTGATGCTCATCATACACATCTTACACATTCTCCTCCTAGAGTACTGAACTATTACTACCTCTATTGATGCATCAGTAGTCCCTCAACTATCTCTTATTTGGCCATACACCTCTTTTAACTAGCTTCTTCCAGATGCACTCGACCGCCGCACGAGTATCATAATCTATCATTAAAATGACTTTCTCTACCCTAGGAGGCTCTCACAAATATACCCATGTCTTGGGGTTATCCATTAGACTGTTTGAACCACTTGGGTCCCAACATCATGTATCGACTACCCTCTGCCAAAGACTCCACTACCTATCTCCTGGTGGTAGATATAACTCTCAGGGCCTGTTCTACATTGAAGCTCTATACCAGTAGAGCTCTATCCAGCACCCCAACAAGCGTATGGATGCTAAGGGATATATTCAATTCCCTAATATACTTTTGTAGTCCCTTATAGAATATATGGGCCCTAAAAATGAGTTATCCACCATATTAGTGGATTAGAGAGATTGATCTAGAAATCCCACTAAGTTCTCTGATATTGACTGAATTCCATGCTGGTTGTGCAATAGAATTTATATACACATAGAGCTTATCATATCTGGAAATAAACCATCCCTAAAGAGGAACTCAATGTCTTTCCAAGAGTGAGTAACCTCATTATGCGTTTGTGACATTATGTTCCACCTTTTCCCCACCAAAACATTTAAAATACTCACGGCTAGTTATGCCCTCAAGTCAAGAGGCATCATCATCAGGCGGAAAACTCAGGTCAGCGCATCCAACCAGTCCTCATCTACTTGAGGATTCATCTCAACTCAAATCCTAGATGGTTTCTATATTTGGAAGTCATGAAACACACTAATACTGTATGAATCCTCTATAAGTAACACCGATAGAATCTTCAACTACCTGAGGGGTTGTATCACTGGTACACCACTGGGAGATGCTATCTCAAGCAACAGTCCTTGCATCGATGCCTCATCACTCGTAAAACCATCATCATGGTCACACCTTGGAATCATGTGTGTATGAATGTGAGGATTCATTCAGAAATAGAATAGGATGTACCAAACTCTATTATGTATAACAGAAAAGGTGATTCTATCTCAATAATGTCATGAGAACACACTCAATTATTATATGTTCTTGTAAAGTGTGTTGTCATATACTGAAACAAAAAATACTATTCATGTTCAGTGTGTATATGTACATCATCCTTCACACCTTCACTCTTTTTGAAGGCCTGAATTATGAACTCAAAACACTTAAAACTGTATCCCCAAAACAGGAGTAAAACCGACCACCTTTTGATACCACTCCCTCACGACCCATCCCCCGAGACCCGGGCCATGATTTCCCAAAGACTGCCTCCCATAGGCCAGGGGTTGGCGACCATCGCTGGGTAGGAAAATTCCACATTTGGGATGAATTTTCCCACATACATGTACGCATGATCCCTTATTGATGTAGAAGATGATACAAAAAATACAATCTATTAAAGGATGTGAACCACTATAAAAAATCCACTCATAGTAACTGTAAAAACATAATTTTTTAAACAATCCAGAATACTAGATCAACGGAAAAGGAAATGTAAAATCTCATGGATCTCATCTTAGAAAAACCCAACATAATATGTAGTTATAGTAAGCTGTCTAAATGTCACTAATCCATACCACATATATAAGTTCACTTGAAAGAACACCATGTACCTAGCCCACCCATGAATCAATCAAAGTTGTCTATTGTAAAAAAAGAGACACGAAACATGTGGAAAGGCCCATGAATGGGTGAGTAAAACAATACTCAGAAGGGAATCTAAACCACTGAGTAATTAAATAAATTAAACTATAAAGAATCGCATGAATTATAACAAAAATAAGATCACTATAAAATACACCCTGTAGAATACAAAAGAGGCACACGATATGTATCATCTAGAAGGTACAATCAAGTGAGTCTCTAGAGACATCACACAAAAAGAATGGGTCTATGGCATGTAAATAGGATTGTCTTAAGTACCCAAAATACCCTCATGTAGAAACACATAATGTGTTAGTATCACACTGTGTGTATGTAACACACAGAGTGTAGATAACACATAGAGTGTTGGTAACACATAGAATGTTGGTAACACATGAATTGTCATCATGGACATAAAGACCCAAAACCTGGTGGGATAGTGGAGTACCAACTCAGTCAGGGTAAGACATAATGTCTAGATAAGAAACATAATATATGTAATACATGCATTATATTTTAACAATAAGCTTCTAGGATGCAGCCAACTACAAGATTACATCACGAGAACACTCATTCTACGATCACCTACATCTCGATCCAAAAGGCCATACATCGACTTCCACGAAAACTCACTTAGAGTATATCAAAAGGATCACCTCATAGAGAGCGTTCCAACAATACAAAAATCTTGTCAAACTAACACACACATTTAGGGTTAGAGGATTTTAAGTTAAAAGGATTCATTTGGCTTCGGGGCCTATCTGATCCTGTCAGACCGACCATATCCAACCCTTCATGTCTGACACTACCTTCTTGGTCAACCTAGCCCAATGGGTTCTACCTACCCCATCCAGGCATGGAATACTATTTAACTAGACTTCTAGATCTAGAGCAGTCTATTAAAGCAGGCTAATTCATCAAACACATATGTGGTGGCTTCCGCATCATACTAGTGTGGATGGATGTGTGCAGGAAATTACTCCGACACATGTTCCTCAGGACTGTGCGCTAATCGGAAAACGTGACATTTCACTATGTATCCTGTCTGCACTACCATTGTCCCCTTCCCCTGTCGGTCATCTAGCCGAGGACCAACTTCATTACCACCACCCATGGCCCCCTTTCATGGATAATTCCACCATCATGGTCTTTCTAGACCACAATTCTACATTTTAGTCATCTCCCTTGCTGGTGGTCGTCCACATGACCCAGTCGCTCTATCAGGCCTAAGCTGCTTCTTCCACCAGTCACTCCACTAGCGGCCTCATCCCGTGTTTCGGTTTCCGTCGCTCAACCATGGGGTTGCTGGGTGCCAGATTGTCGACCTTGGGATTGTGGTGCCACGAATCAATGGAACAATAATCAATCAACTCACATCCACACAAAGAATGAAGGGGGAAAGGGAAACCCAAGAACCCATAAAGAGTGTTTCTATGCATTTGTTCACATCAGCCAAAATTTTATATTGTTTGTAGGCTCATGAAGATCAAGTTAAAAATTACATTTAACTAATTACCTCCTTAATCCCTCATTTTAAACCATCCCACATAAATGATTGAAGGGTGGATCAACATGTTCATGGGTAGGTCTCTGTTCATCGTTGGAAACAAGAATGGGTAAAAGAATCACACAGAAAAATAAACCCCCTACTAGGACTGTGGATGGATTGGTGAAGAAGAGTGAGTTTTGTGATCATTATTCATCAACCCATCCACACCTGTTCCTAATCCATTTTTTGATCTTCTCCCATTTATCATTTTCCAACAAGATGATTTTCGAAACCATTCTCTATTTGTTTTAGAGCCTCTAGGGATCGTGAATATGCTCTCATATCCCAGCCAATATATTAAATGATGAAATTTGTTTCAGTGATAATATTTTTCTATGTTGTTGCATTACCATGATTTTTCATTTATGATAGAAAACAGATGGTTTCCCATTGTGTCACATCATCACATTGTTGTCCTGAATCCTAAAAATACCAAATTTTAAAATTTATTTTAATTATTCTTTTAAATGTCCAAAAATTATTTTCCATAGTTGACCTAGTCTGATAAAAGTTAGATACTAACTAAGAGAAACACACTGCTCTAAAAACAATGGTTCCCTTGAATTTAGATTCCAATCACTCATTTATATGTTATTATAACCAAGTAGGTTCACTTTTTAATAAACATAAAAAAAGTTCAACCATTTATTTCATGTACCTAATGCCTCAGAATCATATGTTGTGTTATTACCTGGCCCTTAAATACTCCCATATAAATTTTAAAAAACTTTACATAAAAAATAACCGACATTATAAATTTAATCATTTGGTGGGAAGAACATAAGAAATATTCTACATGACAAATTATGGAGGAAATTTTTATGTTCTTCTTTTTCCAATTTCTCATTTTTTTAAGTTTTTTAATTTAGACTTTTCCTGCTTCTTCTCAATTTTCCTAAACATGGTGGGGTATTCTTTTGAGTGATTGGTAAAGTTATGTTTTTAACTATTCTAATGTTTAGGTTCAGGCTAATAATTGTATAAAACATTTCTCATTTCTAAGATGTTGGTTTCAAATTATAGAAAATGTTTTTGTTATCTGGTGTGATCACACTGGATTTAATATTTTGTTGATATTATTTCTTCAGTAATTCAAAATCAAATCCATGCACTAGGTTTGTGTCTATATACAATGTATAAAATCAGGGATACTGGTGAAGTACATATCCATAGTCAGTTTTTGTGGAGTGAGTAGTGAATATAAATGAGTGTTTGTGATAAACAAGACTCAATTAAGAATTTCCTAAATAAAATGAGAATATTTACTGCATATCTTACTCCAAATGAAGCACAGTATATGAAACTAATATCTTGGTAAGGTTTACTCTCTCCATCACTATTGACCATGGGAGTGAGAGAACGTTTTTGTGAAATTTCACTTAAAATAGAGTAGAAAACATTGATTAAATTAATTGGATCTAGGATAACATTTCAATTGGAAAACCAACACCAACCTGATCACCTAATTATTTTCACTATTGTTTATATGATACTTTATCAATTTTATTAAATCCTTTACATTATTGCATTATTTTTTCTGTTTTTTTAAACAAAATTATATTTAAAATATCCCCACATCACTATCAAATTAAATGTGACATACATGATTGGTCTGTGCTCTAGAGAAAACCTAGGATAACAAATTTACTAAATTTTATTATTGAAAATATATTTTTTACCATACCCCATGACAAGCGCTTGTTATATTAATTTAGAATACTACATGTATTATTTTTGGAATCATGTTTTAAGAAGGATTGAGAATATAAGGCCAAGAGAGAACATAATTTATATTTTAAACATATTAAATATTTTATATATAAAACACATTTTGTTATTCTAAAAAGTGAAATAATTAATATTGTATCATATCAGATATATAAGGATACCATTGAGTATGGATAATAGGTTCCATCCTTTGCACAATATAATTTTGGAGTGAATCAAATGATGGGGTTGTTGTCGTTCATGTGTGATTTTTTAAATAAATTAAATAAATAAAAATAATTAATTTTACTAATTATTCATGACCTAAAATCATCCTTAAATACGGGGATAAGACTAAATATCTAGGGAAATCCACATTCATAATCATTAAGAGGAACTACTTGTGGATGTTGTAAGATGACATCAAATTGAGATCAGATCCAACAATATTGCCCCAATGGAGATTTAAAATCAGGCCAAAAACAAAAAATCAACACCATTATTCATCATTGATCGATCCATACTCTAGGTAATATGTTAGATTTTTCTATATAATCTCGTTCATTATGCAGATAAATTATAGGTCAATTTTACAAAGATTAATTTATTTGAGCAACGATGCATGATTTTAGTTACTATTGATTAATTGTTCATTGGTTAATTCCCACTAAATTATTCCATTTCTTTGAAATATTATCAATGAAAAAATAAAAAATGTAATAGGTTTGTTTCACAAATAATTTTTTTATGGATCAACCATTTAATTTTATAACATTCATCGTCAGTGTTTTATTTGGTAAATACATCGATGAATACCTGGTATTTGATAATTGAGTGACCATTATTCAGAAGAATGGATCAAAACCATGAGAATTTTACCTGATAAGGGTTGTGATCAAGGAATTATTGTAATACAGGATGATCAAATATAGAATGGCTGGGTAGAAGGATTCTGTTCATCCCAATTTTGATGTGCGGCAATGGAAGATAGCTCAACGATGATTTTTTTCAAACAGATGTGAAAAAAAATTCTAACTAATAGTGATATAAAGGGTCTTCCAACCTCATATCAGTTGATTTTTTGGTAAGGGAAACTATTGTGATGACACATAGTATGATTCAGATGAGAAAATTTAAGATTTGGATAATCCTGTGTTACATGGCCTGTAATCTAGAGTTACAAGCATTATGGGACACCCATATGGGACAATAAGGATAACACAGAGATAATATGATCACAAAACATGTAACCCCTATCGCATATAGTGAGACCCATTTCATTGGCTTAGTCTATTCATTGGAATATATATGGGAATATGACGACTAGGAAAGACAGACGTAGCTAGATGTACACATGAAGAGCCATGTACATGGGAAAGGATAGACAAAAAGTTAGGTTGTCAAGAGACCTGTACACACAAAGTATGATTATAAACCTGAAGTGTATTATGAGTTTGACCTGCCATGTGAGGAAGAGAAACACTTTCAGGTGAAGTGTTTGTGGAAAATTATACATAACACCCTTTGAGTGTATTTTGAGAAGAATGTTTCTTTTAAAAGGACTCGTATTGGATGAGAGTTGTACTATTGTCTATCCACTTGTGGTAAATATTATTAATTATGTCTATATAACAGTATTTTGATCCCATCAAGAGGATGAATCTAAAAAAGTTTTTTTTGTTGTCCCTCTATGAGATTGTTGTGTGATCCTTGAGAAATATTTCTTATACCATAGATGGGGTTTCTATAATCTACATGAAATAAATGTATGGGGAATTGATCCTCTATATATCAAGTCAATTTAGTGGAGTTCATGGTAACATTATAATATGATACCAAATATAGTGTTTTGATCGACATTGGTTTGTGGTGTCCCCTAGAAGTGTTACCTGTGATCTTTTATATATGTATCATTGTATTTCAAGACCATTGAATTTTCAAATGTGGGTATCGATGATCATGTCTTCATGGACGATTTTTTGTGATGATAACATGGCTAATAGAATTGTTTATCCTAGAATAGTAATTTCCTAGATGTTTCGATTGGAAACATGTTGCTGGCAGTTTGGTTGAGACCACCAAGAGGAATGTATTCATTCATAAATATATCTATGTTCTATTGATCAATTGATTTCAATACCGGTATCATGGTCTGAATATTATTATTTTTATGTGTTTATTATGGGGGGTCCTACTATGTATTCTCATACTCAACCCAATAAGGGATCATCTAGAACATGTCTTTTCTTAGGAATACCATGATTCATTTGACATTGTGGTGGGAGGACGTGGGGCCTGCATAGAGTATGTTTCACTAGAATTATTGAATTATTTTAGAGTGGTATTATTTGAATACATTCAACACATTTTGGGTAGGTTGGATTCTCTACAGTATTTAGTTGTTCTTGAAGTTTTCCACTTTATAACTTTTGAAATCCTACTATCAAACTGTAATTGTGAGATAATTGATATATTCATAATATGGTAAATGTTTTTTTAAATTCCACCATTATATTTTTTGACATGTGTGTATGTGAACATGTCCATTAGGCTAATTCATCACTTCTTTGTGAAATTCCTACCAACCAATGGTGTCTAACCCCTGGACTATAGGAAGAGTTCATTGGGTAGTTGTGTTTTGGGTCGTTTTATGTTGGTTTATGGAAGAGTGATAATATTGTATTTTATTCTACCATATGTCCAAATTTTTTGAGGTTTGTTTTGGGTTTTTTGGAGAGAATGTTATTTCTATAATGTATGGATACTATTCCAAGGACTCCAATGTTGGTGTGGAATCAAATGTATCCATACACCAGGATTCTGATCACCAACATTTTGAATCATGTGTTGATATTGGTTTCATTGAAAACATTGTTATATGATTTATAGAATAATGGGTTGATGTTTTCATGTCATCCTTGAATTAAAACCCCAGATATACTCTTTGACCATAATACTTCTTCTGTATCTAGGATGCATCCATGAATACAACTATCTAGGATTCCACTACATGATTAATAATATGATCTATAGTGTCACAAGGCTTTACTATATGGAAATTTACTAGTGATTGTACCTTCGGGTGGTTTACGGTATATACTACAACCCGTTTAGCATCAATTAGCGCTGGTGGTTCATGTTGAGGATTGATGAATGAAATTTTTTCTACATACATTATTGAGATAGTGACGACACTTTCATCAGATAATTCCAAACCCCATTGAGGAATAAGGATTTCTATAGGCAATCACATATGTTTTACACCATTTAATTATGATTTGATATCATATGGAAGTCATCCATGTAGGTCTTTAATAAATATTGGATGGGTGAATGTGGAAATTTTGGGAAATAGTAACATTAGAAGACATCTCTATCCTGGTAAGAATTGATCATCTCTTCATGAAATAGTTTTATCCATCCAAATTTTGATCAATGAAAATCTAAAATCAATTTCACCCATATAATGGTAGAATTACTATGGGGTAATATTCTGTGAGGTTTATTATTCCAAGAAGATTATCCATGGATATGTTGTGTCATTTGTTCATCAGGACATATATCTTTGATCATGTATTTCCACAATATATTAGGGATCCAACGACATCTTATTGCATTAAAACTTATTCAGGAGTGATGGATTGTGCCTTAGCGCTGTAGATATTCTTGTAACTGAAGAAAATGACAATGGTTGTTGGAAATGGGTACCTAAGAGATGATACATCATAAGAAGGTAGATAACTATTATTACATGGATCCATGTGTATCATATAATATATCATATGATCCCAGGAAAAAAGATCATAGGTGTAGGGATCTTTTGATGGATTCAGTTAGACAAGAGATATTTGGTGTTTCTTCTTCAACGGTTGGGTACATTTGTAATGGAAATGTCTAGCCAAGCATATTACCAATTTTGAGATATCTAAGGGACCAATAATGATAACACATTTGTTAGATCATGGTGTTCCATAGGGGCGATGGATGTAGAAGAGGGGATAATAGAGAAACATGAGGAAGTAAAAACGTTTACATGTTACCACAACCACTCATATGTTGTGCAAGATAGGATTTTGAGAAGTGGTGGTCAGGGATGAGGACAACTGCATAATATAATGGCATATAAACCCATGTATCTAAGGATGATATTTGGTATTCTCTTTATCTTCTAATCCTTGGATAAATTATTGATATATATGTGTGTGATTCATTATTTACTTGTCATAACTCTAGTTCAGGACATAGAGATTACTATTGAGACATTGGCTTAACCGTTGTTCTTGGTTACTCATATAGGAGGGGACACAATGATTGTGATAATTTTCCAACAGTATGATTTGATGCATAGATGTGGGAGATTTTTATTAGATCTCCTTGTAGAAACAATTAGTCCCTATGATGTCATGTGGGTTATAGACCGTCTATCCGTAGTTCACTGCCAGATTAACTATTTTAGTTGGAGGATATTGTGTTTCCATTGAGTTGAGTTGAAATTTTCGGTTGTGGGTGAAGAAGAATAATTTACTGAGCAGGATCATTTTTGGAATTGTAGACTTTATCAGATTACTCCATGGTTGGATAACTTGTATATTAGTGTAGTAGATTCTATGGGATAAAAGTTTACTGAAGCACTGGCATGGTATGAAGACTAATTTCTATAGGATGTTCCAGGATTACCTTCCCACTAAGATCTATAATTTATTGTTTAATTACAACGATTTAATTCTCCAATATCTGGACCAACATATAGAATGGTTACCAATGTGCTTCATGAGGTGAGGGTGCATTTAGAAGTCTTTCAAAATAGGCGATTTGTGAGACCCACTGTTTCCCCCCACATTAGCCCTAATGTTGTTTTCCATGAAGGCAATTGATATCTTGAAGAATTATGTGGATTTCAATTTGATAAACCATGGAACCATGAAGAAAGTAAATCCACTAATAATGATTAAGGAAAAATTATATCTGTTGAGAGGGGATGAATGGTTGTCAAAGATTGACATCTTATTAGGCTATCAGAACCTATGGGTATAAGATGAGGATGTAAAAATGATGGAATATAAATGTCTCTACACTCTATTTGAGAAAATGGTGATGCCCGTCGATATGAATAAATCCTATGTGATGATCATGGGATTCATGTGCATGATATTTCAGCATTTTATACACATGTTTTTGGTGGTTTTCATAGGCAATATCCTAGTTTACATGGTGTTAGAGTAGAATCAAACAAAACAAATCAAAATTATTCAAGATACACTATAGGATCGCCATATTTATGGGAATATCTCGATGTGTTAGGTTTGTATTCGATATTTTCACTTCTTATGACTCATCATCTCAGAGGCATGATTTTTTGTTGACATGGTGAAGGTTAATGTCGTGGTTTTTTTAGAAGAAACACTAGGGCATTATCAAGGTATGGAGTTTCCATAGGTTGGTATGAATCTATCATAGGTTTATACATAATTTCTCCAGAGTGGTGGACCCCATGATAGTATTGACTCAAGAAGGTTTATCATTTTATGTGGTTTGAATGGTGTAATAACTGCATTAAATATTTGAGGCATAGGATGATGAGTTCAGCCATCATGATATTTTTGGAGGACAACATCAAGTACACATTGTTCGGTGATGGATTATGGATTGGGCATGGTTCCTTAGTCATGTATAGGCATGCAATGTTTTCTTATGGGACCATGTAGTTGATACCACATGTAAGAAACTACATAACCCATGATATCTAACTAGTTGTCATAGTCATCTCCCCAATGATGAGGAAAATCTACCTATTGGGTGTGTGGTTTATTATATACTATGACATGAAGAGTCTCATTTATATACCATTTCTCCAAATGATCATATAATTAGATTGTGTATATTTTTATAATTTCTCAACAGAAAATGACATCATTATTTTCTATACTCATGGGATGTGAAAGATAGTGGATGATTCTCTCACCATGATATGTTTATCTCAATTTTTATTGACGTTCCATAGTACTTATCCTCATTGTCTCTTCATTTAGTAGATAATGATTATTCACTATATCTTTAGTTGCGGGTTATTGGCCAACTACTTTTACAACTTGTTGCAGAAGCTCATAATAGATATATCGACTATGAGAAATTTTAAAATCATATTTCCATTGGATGTTCTCTTAATGGTTATTATAAAGGTTGGTGCACATTATTCATTTTCGAATATGGATGATGATACCAATGATATTTCTAGAGGTGGTAATGAATAATTTTCATAAACCCCATTTAATGTTAATTATATGTGTGGATAATATTTAACAGAACCACAAATTTAATTTTGGGGTCTATGAATGAAGGGTTTTGTTACATATTTTGTATCATGATACCTCATTTTTTAGCAAGTAAAGAATGAGAACTATTTTCCAATGGATATAGATATAACTAATGAGGTTCTAGAGGGTAATTGGTATGGGATATACATATAATTTATGATGGTTTTACTAAGTATGTTCTAGGGATATGATGCCATCTGGGTGATCATAGATTGATTTTGTAAGACATCCGACATTATATCCATTATATAGTAGAGTTTAGTTGAGAGAATGATATGATTATACATAGATAATACAATCTTAATCAATGGAGTTACCTTGATAATCAATCCAAAACATCATTATTCCTTCTCATCAAATTTATAGAGAGGGTTTCTGAAGCCCTTTGGGACTTGGTTCTATTTCAGAATGATGTTTCACCCTGAGAATGATGACAGAATGAGCAGTCCATTCATGTCTTGGAAGATATGTCATAGGAATGAATGTCAGATTTTTTTGTAGTTAAGAGGATCTCTGACCCATGGATGTGTGTTATACAACTAAAGATACTACTCTACTATTGGTAAGGCACTATTTGTGGCCACATATGGGTGACATTACAGGTAAAAAAATTGTTGGTCAATTTCATGATAGGCATCACTCATAGGCCCAATCATAGTGAGAGCTGTAAAATTTAAGGTTGATGTTCATCATGGAGTGGATGTGGGATACATAGAGTTCTCAAAATTCATACACTAACTGATGATTGAAAACTCTAGAGTTAATGAGTGAGAAAATGTGTTCCTAGGCTTTAATTTTTTATGGAATATTTATTTTATTCTCATTTCATCACATGTTCACTATTTAAATGAACATTGGTTAAAGGTAAAAATAATACATGGTATTTGATCAATGTGAGACCATTCTATGGAACAATGGATTAATAAAATAGGTATGGTTCTTAATGAATGTTTTTATCATTGTGTTATGATGATGGTGTAGAATCATAGGAGAAACTGTAAGATCAATGGATTTCATTCATACATGTTATGATGTGGGGTAGTGACAGATTGATAGAAGGTGATTTTTTAATAGAATATAAAAAACTCGATCCTATCATGTGGCGAAAAAATTGTTTGATCAAACTCATGTACATGATTTTCAGAGAGGATGACTATGGTGGTTACTGAGAGGAAAAAATGGAGTTATTGAAAAAAAGGGTTATACAACATGTAATATAGATTTTTGTGTTGTCTGGGACCCCACTTTTTCAGAGCTAGGGTTTTAATAAATAGAAAATGATCACAAATCATATTACCCATATTGGTGGATCAACATGTTCCACATAGGATACGCACGTATGACTAGAAAAAAATACACAGACAAGGCGAAATATACCCCAGTAGAGATGTGTACATGATTATGGAAAGTTTTCATGGTCTTGGTGACATGTGGCCTCTTCAACCTATGCATGATTACATAACAACTTTTTTATTTTGAATTTTATATTCTGTGTGTGGAAGAGACATGTTGTCATTCTATAGTGTTGGGGAAAAAATTGTGTACCCCAAGTACTTGTCATCTAACACCCTTGTAGGATATTTGGAGACCTTCATTTCCTTAAATTTTACCCAAATCAGTTTACAATGTTTCATAGGTCCATCCATTATTGGGTATAGTTTTACATGACATCATTATTTCTTCATTCATATCCCCTCGAGCATATGTTTATCAAATATAGATTATGGATTCCCTCCCTAAGATCGAACTGTGATCCTCAATCATTCATTCTTATACCCAAGGTGGGCTTACTAAATCACAATGATATCCATGAATGGTACGTAGACCCTTGATCTAGAATGTCATCTAAGTATAGTTCCTAGTATTATTATAATACAAACCCATATATATAGTGGGTTCATTCAGATTAGGTTTTTTATCCCCTTATGGTCGTGGGTGTGATCCCCTATCTGAGTAGCACACTCTTTTGTGACAGAATTATTTTTCTAGGAGTTTTCTAATGATCATTAAGTCTTGGATAATAATTGTGGATGATAGAATTCCTTGTTTTGGTGGTTCGGTTGGAATTACCATTTCATAAATGATTTGAGAAGAATCAAATGGCTGGTTGTTTGGTTGTGACTTCCTGGATGTGTGTAGTCCATTGTTATTTTCTTTGGGGATTGTATATTCATTTATTTTCATATCCTTGTTATCTATGTACTATTAATGATTGAATGTGTTTATTGTTTTTTGGGATTCCTACAGTGTATTTTTATACTCACTATTTAATGGCCTCTTCTCATAAATGTTATGTCTTTTGTAGAAAATAGTCAATTTGATGGTGTCCTAAGTGGAAAAGAAGCATGTGGATCAAATATTGATATTGAAATGCTTAGATTGTTTTGGGAGGTTTTCAATTGATAATATTCTCCACCTTTTGATTGGGTTAATCTCTCTATATTTCTATACCGGTCTTATATTTTTTCCATTTTACTCTTTCATTACCTTACACCGGTACTCTAATTGGAAGATTATAAATGTATGAATGCATTTGTTTTAGTTTTGTAACATTTCATGATTTTATGGGTGTAGAGACGTTTTAGTGTGTAGCAATGTAAATTAGTATAATTTCTCCCATTTTGTGATATTAATACTAGCATTGGTTGTCATCCCTTGGCCAATTATAGGAGGGAATGGGATATTTATTATGAAAGCCTCATTGGCCAGGGTTGTGATAGTAAAATAAGGGTATGGACTAATTTTTTACTATTATTAGGTCACTATTATTTTAAAAGTTCCAATTGTTTTTTTGAAATTCATGTTATTGTTGAATTTGGTATCACAATGTTTTATATAGATAAATGGAGGTTTTAAAAACTATTTTACCTTTTTAGACCTTTATTTTTAAATATAATTCTTAAAATTCAGTTTTTTTATTTTTATTAAATCTATTCTATATATGGGTTTAGTGGGTCCAAATTTTTTAAATTGGAAAAATTTATTTTAGAATAATATGAAAATTCAACGTTGTAATTATAATTAATACAGTAGAGGGTAAATCATATAATTTATGTTAAATGTAAAATAATAACATCTAAAACCAATCCAAACTAATATCTAAATATTATTGGAAAAAAATTATCACAAAATAATCATTCTTTTCGAATATATGATCATTTTTTGTCTATTGCGTATGATTATGACCATTATAATATTTTATATAATGAACATTCAATCATGTTACTATATTTTTAATATCTGTAATAATTTTAAAATTTTATTTTCTAGAGGATATGTTGGAATGTTAAGATGATTTTAAAAGATAATTTTTTATTATTCATTATGGTAATTTATTTTTATTTTTATTTTGAAAAGAAATTATCTTATATTTGGGTTCAATGTTGTTACAGTAATTATTTTATTAAATTAAAATAAAAATTAAATGAGATTCATAATATTAAAATAAATATAATTTCGGATTATTAATGTGATCAATTTTTTTTTGATTAACATGAAATTTTGGAATATAAAAAAATAGTTTGTAATAATTATAATTGTTATCTTTATATTGTTGAAGAAAATGTAATGAATAGTTATAAAAATCGACATTATTGATATTAATTAATAAATATTGATTTATTTAATGATATAAATTTACCAAAAATAATAAAATTGTAAAATTGATTAGGATATGGTTTTAAATGTATCCTAATTTCTATTTATGATTTTGTTTCAATTTTGTATTAATTATATTTACCATCAAAGAGAAATAATACATTTGGTGATGGTAAGAGTTTATGGGGAAAATAGTAGTTAAAACAAAAAGATAAAGGTAGAAATATTGTAAAAATTAATCAATTTTTTATTATTCTATTTATACTCTTAATTTAATCATATTTCAATTGATATTTTTGTATCCATTTTATATAAAATATTAATTTATATTAATTTGTTTTTTTATAAGTTCCATGAGTTCCCCAACCTCGATTATAAAATTGGACCACTTATTATATTTTATACCAGAATAAAATACCCTTTTAATTTGACAATGCTTAACATAATACATTCCTACAATTCTTACCCATGTTATAGATGACTATATTTAAGAATAATACTAATCTTTTAGTGTCTAAGGTGTTAATAAATAAATGTTTTCCCAATAAGAGTAATAGTTTTCAATAGCAAGATTCAGAATTGCATCCTCTTCCAACTACAAAATATAATCCATGATAAAATAATAAAACACTATCATTCATATTTTGAGTTGTTATTATTTTTATTTAATGGCTCAAAAAAATTTCTAATTTTACCGAATGTGAATATAATTCCTCATCTAGGTGTCTAGTAGGCTACATCCTCGCAAAAACATGAAATTAATATTCCAAAACTATCTCCCATAAATGATTATAATTATAGAAATAATGTTTTTATATGATATTCAGTAAATATTATTCGTTATGTAATGATAATATATCATTTACATTCAAACCATTCCTTACATTGAAAAATGAAAATTTTATTTATGTGTCTTTGTGCACTTCCACCTCTTGGAAGAGATATTATTCATTTTTAGCAACAAATCACATGGACGATATATATAAGTATATTTATATAATTAATAATAATATATTTATATATTATTATTATTCTATAGTGTTAAAATAATTCATACCATCCTTCAATATTGATCATTGGAAAATGAAAACATTACTCATGTGTACGTACGACATACCATTCCATGATTGTAATGTAGTTTTTTAAATACATATAAAAAGGAATTTGTTTCATTAATATTGATCTATTTATGAAAAAATCACGATCACTTTGACTACATTCAACCTAGTAATTTCATTCTGGACTTTTGAAACGAATATCATACAAATACCTTTTATGATGTTAAATGATTATGTAATTATATAAAACATTGTAATAAGTGATATAATATTAATAATAAAAATGAAAAATAATCATAAAAAACTATAAGATTAATATATGTTTATTAATCCAGAATATAAATAACATACATGATGTTTCAGGCATGAGGTAAGGGAATTTATTTTAGTAAAACCTCTTTTAACGTTCCTCTTTCATTTATAAAAATTTTCAAAACATGAATATTTTTTATCATATAAAGTATGAGAGGATAATATCACCATTAAGAGTCCTTAATTATTTAATTCTTCCATTAAAACTTTAAAGGGTTATTTTCATAGAATTTTTTTCCATTGAATGTGAAATTTTTTTATAAAAATATTAGCTTTTAAAAGTATTGCTTTATATTCTTTAATAGTACTTTTATGATGAAAATAATTATGTATTAGGAATATGATAGTGTTCTTGATCATTTTTTATAAAGATTATTGGTTACATTATAAACCAAAAATGTTTAGTTCTATGATAAATCATGGAAAAGTTGTAACATTATAATCCCCAATAAACTGGGTACTATTGAGATTTTTTTCAACAGTATTGTTATCATCAATATTATATGGATTTAACTAATTAGGATTATTGTAAAAGATAAAGGGAATACACATTTTTTGTTATTCCAAGATTATTTATGATTGTTAATCATGAGTAGTTTTGATGTATATAGTAATGTACTATTCATTATATTACGATGTAGGTCTTCCATGAGTAGGTGTGGTGAGTACTCAAATGATTAATATAGTTTCCAAAACAATTTACATATTTTTTCTATCATTTATATAAGTTTTATTTGAAGAAAATATTTATATTTATCTTTTAGAAATTATTATTTCATAAATCACATATTATAATTTGATTAATGTATGTTTATTTGGTAATTTGTTATTTCTCACTCAAAAATATTTATATATCAATTTTGGTTACATAATAATATTTCTAATTCCTTCCCATGTTTAAAAAAATTAATATGGTTAAAGGATGATTAGGCAAAATATTTTCTTTACTATGAAAAATTTGAAAAAAAATTATAAAAAGAAACCATGTTTTTTATTAGAAACATATTTGGTGGGAAAATAGGTATTGAGTATAATTATCCCATTTTAATGTATGTGTTTATATTTTTTTCTAAATTCTATAAAACACTAAACTGAAATGATTTATATAATTTCTATAATATTAATTCTAGTTAAAAACCAAAATAATATGTAATGCGTATTGATGGTTCCATACAGATTATATTAGGGGAGGTCGAAGAAAATATTAAAGAATAAGATTTTATATTAGTGATTTTTTATGATTTATGGATATCATTATGGGATAAAATTTAAATGTTGAACATAAGTCAAGGTATTAGATAACCCCATATATTCTACAAGTTATAAAATTTTAATGTGTCTAATGACGTTTTTGGAGACATTTATTTATGATGTAATTATGAGATATTATATTTTCATATGTAAAATGAAATTAATGAGATTAAATTTGATGTTAAAACATTTATTTAATGTTTAATATATTTATATTATTTTCATAATGTTTGTCACATTTTTAAAATTTTGTAATTATTATAGTAATATTTTGTAAATAAGGATATCACCAAGGATGGGTGAAAAACTATCACACCCGAAAAGGCCATGAGGTTTGAACCCATAACCAGAGGGTTACAACGGTTCATTTCATACCACTAACCTATGTAAAGACCTAGTAATTATTATATATTATTTCTAGTTAATAAATTTAATGGATTAATAAAAATATTATTTTGGGAACATATGTTTTTTGAAATTGATAAATAAGGAATTGGAAAATGATTTGGGGATTATATGATTAATGATATTTTAGAAGACATTCACTATATTGGTAACCCTATATAAAAATTGAAACATAATCAAATTATATTTTATTTTGGTAATATTGGTTTAATTACATTTTTAGCCATATATGAGTTTCTTTGGGATTTATGGTTACTAGTGTAATTTATTCAAATGATTGTCATATTTTTGAGATAACGTAATTTAAGAACTAATATTTTTGAATGAGACATAGTAATTAATTGATGTTTTTAAGAGATAAATATAAAAATTTATCTTTTATGAAAATGTTATCAAATCATTCTGAATCATTGTGTTTAAATTTTGTTCATTAAATTTTTCAAAAAAAAATTAACTCTATTTTTTTTTGAATGTTCTATTTTTAAATTTGGGTGTTAATGATAAATTTTCGATATTAAAGAAGTTTTATGTATATGATGATTTATTCAGTTGGATAAATTACTTTTTCTTGTACTAATAATTTTATTTTTGAAAAATGTGTAATTAAAAGAGGAATATATATTCATTATTTTGTGTATTAGGTGATACGTAGAAGTTGATTATGATTTTTTAATCAGAAAATAGTAATCATAAATACTCATAAATTGGAGAAACAATGAAAGAAATAGTGAAATTTATTACACCATGAAACTAAATATTTCATTTAATTTTTTTCATAATTTTTTTAGTCTACGTGGTAAAAAAATTCCACAACTGTAGAAAAATTAATTTGAAACAAGGTCACTATTATATTAATTTTCTTATCGAGTTGTAAATATAATTTTAACACATACCAAATATATAGTTTTTATGGTCAAATTTCACATTACAATATTCCCAATCAATCACTACGCTTACATGGGAGTTATCTTTCATGATCCATTTCAACATTTTTAAGAAAGAAAACCATGTTGGTGTTATTACATACAACCCTTTTTACTTCCTTTTTTCAATATCAATTTGATGTTTTATTTACCATTTTCACGATGTACAATTTCATCACTGGAATTTTGAAAATTAAAAAACAAGGTTACAAACCCAGAGTTAAAAAATTCATGGATGAAATTTTCAAAAGGGGGGATAATGTTACATCTCATGTTTTTTAATAAAAAAATATGTTTGATAACATAAAATATAAGACACATAAATCTTAAACAAAAATCTAAATGTTATTAATCAAATAATATTTTAATAAACCCACCATTAATTTGGAGGTTATGGATAGTAATAACTAATTTATTAAATACATATAATACACTATATCAATATTAATGTATTGGAATGGTCTTTTAAAATTATCAATAAATCTATTAGTAATGTAATTGTATTCTTCAAAAAATAGGTTGTACGTAAAAAATATTAATCCATTTATAAGTAAATATTGTAATTCCTTTATTTTCATACAATTTTATTTGAAATAATGATTTTATCATTTTAATTAATTTTGTAAAAGTTATCTTAAAATTAATTTTTGAGAGCTTTTATGAAATTATTTATTTTTCAAGGAATAGTAATATATTTTAATATTAATTGAAATTAGTACTTTAATTGTAATGTATATGAATGATATAATTATCTTATGAAATATATTTAAAGTATTATTAGTTGAATTTTATTTAGAATAATAGAAATATGATTTTAAATGGATTTTATTCTTGAATTTTTTATAAAAGCTTTTTATATTTATAATGGAAATTTATTATAAAAAGACTATTTTTCGTTGTGTTTTGAGGGATACTTTTTTAATAATATTCCAACACTCAGGTGTTTTTAAATTTTGAAAAACATCTTTCCATATTTGGATTTGGTGGGTTTTAATTAAGTAATGAGTTCAACATTATATTTTATAATTTTTAATAGTAAACATAGTAAATTTTATTACCAAGGTAGTTGGTAAATTAATTAATTTATGTTAAAAAATGACTAGAAAAATAATATTAACAAAGGATTACCTAAATATCTTTTTATAGGTTTATATAGTCCATAAAAATTTAATGGTCTAATTTATGATGTTATGGGTCAACTCAATTAATATAATAAAATTTATAATATTAATTTTAATGATTAGTCAAAAATTTATCACAATTATTTTTAATAAATGTAATATCTTTAATATGGTGTTATCTAGAGGATATGTTTGAAAATTAAATTGATTTTTCATCATCATGATACTTTATTTTTTTTAGAAAATTAATAAAATTATATACTTTCAAAAGACATGTGTGGTAATTATTTAATAAATTAAAAAATCATATTAATGATATTAAAATATTAATATAACTATAAGTTTAGATAATTAATTTGATCAACAAATTTTATAAATTTATTTACAATATTGATATTTTATAATAAATATTCTTTTATTTAATGAAATGTAATTCGGAAAAATCTTAAATTAGGCCAATTGAATATGATAGGAATTAAAATAAAATGTGTTTTTAATTTATGGGTTACATAACATTTTATTATAACTATATTAACTATCAAATATTAAAATTCTATTTTATCATGTTGAGAGTTAAATGGGTTAAATAAAGGTAAAAACCAAACAATATGTGTATAGATATAGTCAAAACATAAATTATTTTTTGGATGATGGGATTTCAAGTAATCATAAGAAATTTATTGAAATGAGTTGTTTTTGATCCATTTGGGATAAAATATTGATTTTTATTATTTTATTATATTTTTAGAAATTTCCAAAGTGTCCACCTATCATATTGAAGATATCCCAAATTTTCATTTAAATGGAGTTCAAAAACATTAATTTCTATTAGATTCCCAAATAAATTCATAAAATCTATATCATAATTGTATTGCCATTATTTTAGGAATAAAAACAAACTTATTGTGCATAAGGTGTTAGGACAAGGAGGTATTCAAAATAAAAGGTATAATTTAAAATAGTACATTGTATATTTTTTCATCATAGAAATCCTTCAAATATTCTTAATCCATGATAAAATAAAAACTACATTAACCTAAATGTACTTATATTTAATTATGTTTATTGTATGATCCATAACAATCTATAATTCTATCAAATGAGAAAAATAATTCATTGTCCATGTGTATGGAGGGCTACTGCCACATGACGGATGTAATTCGTTTTAGTAAGCATCTTTTATGACTAGTTATAACGATGTTATTAATGTTGATATGTTTTATTTTTGAAATATTTTTCATTATGACAATAAACGATATATTTTACATTCTGACCATTCCATGAATATGAAAATTATAATATCATTCGGGCATATTTATTGATTCCCACTACCATGATGTGATGTGATTTTTTTATCATGACCACATCACATGGATGATATATATATAATTTTTTTTGACTAATTAATATTATATATATATATATAATATTTTGATGATTATATAAAGATAAAATGATAATTAACAAGTTTCTGTAATGATCATTGAAAAATAGAAAAATTACACACATGTACATATGAGCCACCATCTCCATAACTGTGACATAGTTTATTATTCATAAGAATATAAAATGGTTGAATATAAAACTATTAGTGTTGTATAAAAATTACAATTATGTAATTAATATTAATATTGATATTGTGTAATGATTATATTTTTTACCACAACTGACATACTGATTCTTTTCTGGACTTATGAACAAAATATCATCATAACATACAACGTAAAACTAAATGATTAAATAATAATATATCAAATATTAATATGTAATATAAAGTGAAAAAAATAAAGATATATTTTGTTAATAAATTATAAAATTAATAATATTTTATTATCTGATATGTCAATGAACGTATGTGATGTGTAAGACTCGTGTTAAAGGAATCTTAATTATGACACCAATTTTAATGTTTCTATTTAAGTTTTTATGAAAAGATTAAATGTAATAATTTTTAAAATATATGTAATGATAGTAATTTCAAAATTTCAGGAATTTAAAATATTTTAATGAATAATTTACATTTAAAATTATTATTTTAAAATAATGTTTTTATTTTTTATGCATTATTTTTCATAAAATATGTATCTTAAAAATGAAATGATCCTTTTTACTTAGGTTTATTATTATGATGCAAGCAGTAAATGTTGTGAATATGTTTTGTTTCAAGGGTATTGTTTATGAATATTTGTGGTTATTTTATAAACCAATTATGTCTGGTTTCCTGGTAAACAAAATATGGGTTGTTTTGTTATATCCCCCAATGAATTAGGTACTCGAGAGATAGAAGTCGACTATATGGTTATTTCATATGTGAGTTGAATTTAAATAATTTGGAATCTCTTAAAGGATAATGGTAATTCAATTTCCTAGTTATTCAAATATTTACTATAATATATAATCATGTTTACTTTTTATGGTTACTCTACAATAATTTTTGGAGGGTAACTAGGTTGTTATTCCATAGGTTTATATAGTTAATAATCTAAATATTTTACAACCTTCCAACATGTTTTATCTATTTTTTCTTTGGGATTTAATTTCATTCATTTCAAATAACGAGTATGTTTTTCATATAAGAATTATTAATTCAATAATCTAAAAAAATTCATAACAGTAGGTATATTATTGATGTTAATGTTTCCAATTAGACTCATGGTATTCTTTCCTTTTATATCCCTTTCTTAGTTTTGTTTCTCATTAAGTGTGTTGAAAATATTATTCATTGGGTTTAAGGATTAGTATGAACAAGGATAAGGTATATATTAAAAAATTTAATATATATTATCAAAAAAACATGTTTTATATTAAATAGTATTTTTGGAAAATATATATATATAGTAAAAACGTCCACATAAACTTATGTGTCTACATTGTTAGAGTTTTTCCTAATGAATTAAAAATATAAAGTGAAAAAATCTCTATAATTTTAATAATGTTAATTTAAGATCTAAAACACTATAATAAATAATTATTAATGTTGGTTTTTTGAAGTGATGTTTGTTTTAATGGAGTGGATGAATAAATATTGTTAAATTGTTTTGTTATGTGTGATACCTCTTCTTTTTTCAACATCCTTCGGTTTTGAAAAAAAGTTTTTATAGGATATGATTATGATCAAATAATGGCCTATATTATATCATGTGGGAATAATTTAATGGATTTGGGTTTGTATTGTTTGAACCAAATGTCGTTGGATGATGGTAAAAGTGAAGGGAGTGAGTGGCCTTTTATATGTGGTGTACATGAAACACTTGGATTTTTTAATAAGAAAATGTGATACATGTGTTTTTAAATGCCAAAAATATAAAAAAAAAAGGAAACTAATTGATTCTTAGAAAATAAAAGGTTCAAATATTTCAATAAAATAGAATTATTTAAAAATTATATGTCATTGTACCTGTTATATTGAGTTTATCCCCCAATAAATTTTTTTAACATAATAACATTAATAGATTTTTACCATTTTTACTATTCATTATGAAAACAAATTACATAGAAATTAATTTTTAATATAAATTATGGTGATTTCAAATATGTAGTATGTTTTACCAAATTCAATTCATAGAAGCGGAAGAAATTAATTTGAAATAAAATCCAAAGATGCGATTAAAAATAAGTTCTCTATGAAAAATATTTTTCATAAATAAATTGATTTTATATTTACATTATGAGTAATGATAAAAATTATATATATTTCCTTTTATATTTTTATATATTTATATTAAAGAAAGTTCTCATAAAGAATTCCTAATTTTTTGTTGTATTCATTATATAAAATGGACTAACATCTCATACTTAATATTTTACTAAATTTTTTCTTTTAAACTCATAAATAAAATTATACTAAAATTAAATATTAAGTTGATTAAAATGTATATAAATACATTAATATAATAAATGATAAATATATTTCCTCAAATCAAATTTATAGGATAATAGATCAATTAAATTACAAAATTTATTGAAATTATATTTCTTTTGTAAAAAAAATTATATTATTCTCTATTCACTGAAATATTGGTTTTTAGGGAAAATCCTTGAATCTCTATTAAGAGTAATTTTTATAGGATTTTATAAAAAATTAATTTTATTTTAAATTATACATTTTTGAATATATATATATATAAATTATTTATAATGATTTCTCACAAAAAATATAAATTTGTATTAAAAAACATATTTTTCAATAATAGAATTACTGTACCAAAAATATATGAATAAATTATTAATAATATTCCCTTAAATTTATATTGAGTTGGTTATTTATTTATATTTATCATAAAGTTTTTGATAAACATTTATGCATTCTAATTTAATTTGTAGGTTACGAATCTCATATATTTTTTGTGATTTTTATAGTCAATGTTGTGGATCATAAACTCTATAATACATAATGTTCTTCATTTAAATTGTCATGCGGATATACTATACCATCGTTAATGAATTTAAAACTCAAAAATTAATATCTAACTTCATAATTAATTTTTTTAAATTTGAAAATAACCTTTTTGATGTCGAACATCTTAAAAGGGATTCATAAAACATACATTTGAAAAGTAGAAAATGTGAATATAATGGTAATCTAAAATGAAAAATTAATAGATTTATAAATAAAAAACACTTGGCTGGAAGTGAATATATGATAATCGGATAAAATAATATCGACTAATTAGTGATGGATTTTGGAAAAGATCATAAATAACAAGAAACTGAATGATCATGAGGCTGTTAAAAACTCCAAAACCATAAACCAAAGTGGTGTGAAAAATTTCATCGTCTCATTGAAAATAAAGGCAGTATTATAGTATTTTAAATTTAAATATCCTATTCCTGTATTAAAATAATTTTTTACCTTCTAAAATTAGAACATATGGAGAATATACTTACTTCAAATGAATAATTTCATCAACTTATTAATTTCAACGCAATATCACATTTTTCTGCGAACAATGACTACTAATAATGAATTTCTTAGGGATGAATTCCAACGATGAACATATATAAGTTAACATAATTAAAAATTGGATTAAAAAAATTCCCCCTATCATTACACATCATCAAAAACCATTGTGTTTTGAATTAGGGATTTTTAGCCTCAAACTGAATAATAATTCTTATCATTAATCTCAAGAATTCAATGATAATACTAAAAGTTAAAACTAAATAATTCAGTTAATCAATAAACCTATATATGAAATAACAAAAATATCCTCCACATTATTGTTTTGTAAACTATTTTTTTTCTCATTCCTTTTATTGTATATTCTTAAAAAATAGAAAGATCATATTCAGAAATAACATTAATCACATAGACACAAAAAAACATTTCAATTTCCATAGTTATTAATATGATACAAAATTTATTCCTAGAATAACCTCAATATTGAACATTATATAAACCATAAATTTTATAAATACATAAAAACCCAACGGAAAAAAATATAAAGGCATATATCACATTATATATTTTTGTATACATCAATAAAACATCTACCAATATGTCATTAATCATCTTAAAATATCATCAATTAAATACTCAAGATGGTGTCTATGTATTTTATTTTATGATTAACCATAAACATGTATACCCATAATGTAATAAATATAACTTAATATATCCTCGCATGAAATAATCCAAATCTCAAAACGTATTCAAACCAATAATTTATACCAAAAATTAATGCCCAAATCCCAAAGTTCTCGATTCTGTGTCGAAAAAAACATATTTACGATTCTGGATTTGATACTAATAGTTTTAACCCAATTATTTCCATCCAAATCATACAATACCAAAAATAAATACCGGATCACTAAATATTCCCATGTAAAATTTAGTAGTATAGTTTAACATAATTAGGATAAACTCTTAACATCATTGATTCATAAAAAATAGCTTTTAAAGGTGAATTTCATCTCTCACTATACCCATATTCACATATTTCATATTATGTATTGACAATTTCCCATAAAATTACTCACATATGATTCTATTATGAACTCAAATCATTTATCATCATTCAGTATAATTAAATTAAAGGGGAACAAATGAATTTTTAGATTGCATGCCTATTAATGGTAAACAGAATCACTAACAACATAGTTTAATTAGTTTGAGTATGATGAAAATAAGGGTATTATGACATAATAAAATTTCATGATCATAAAAAATTGAATTCATACACATCAATACAAGGATCGTAGTTCTTAAAAAAATTCATCAGGATTTAAAAAATTTAAGGGTGATATAATTTATTAATAATGATAAATGGGATGTTAATAATGGTCAAATAAATCATCAAAATCCTACCGATTTTCACTGATATGATGTAGAAATTAATTTTTTTTAATCTTACTCTCATTAACAACCTTTATAAATCATCTTATTTTCATAAAACCCCATATAAATCTATGACAAAACATATAGGTAACATCGATAATAATTTATATATCATTATTAAAAAACGATAACGAATATAATTATAATATAGTTTACTTCCATACCCAATGGGTAAGAGGGATATCATTAATCATCCAATCCTTGGTATATCATGGAACCACCAATCAATATTTAATAACAGGACCACCCCTAAATATTTTATAACAAATCAACCCATCAAAATAATAATTGACCATGAACAATGTCATAATCATTAAACATTAACACTAACATTTCATTAAAAACTCATAATATAACCATTATCCATTTTATGGATTCATTAACTCATGGTAGTAGAACGAGTTCCTAAAAAATATTTATGAAAGAATCAAAATATATCAATATATTTATTGAGGATTGAATCATAAAAAATTACCCTCATTGGATAAGAAGTAGAATCAAATGTTGGTGACATTGATAAATAAAAATACCATTAAAATATCATTAAAAACATTTTTTAGGAAAAAAACATTTTCAAGAAACATGACTTGAAGAATCATTAAAAAAATACACATTAACATATTTCTAAAAATGAAATTTATTAATTATGGAATTAAATTTATAACATTAAGGAATATATTTTTTCAAAACATTTACTTCGATGCCATATGCTTTTCTCCTAAAGGGAGAAATAATATTAGATTTACATAAGAATAATTTCACAACTAATTTATGTAAACCAAGAGGATAATGGTAATATCGTATGAAAAATACATGAATAAAAATAGTATTATAAATTAATATTGGTTTATTTTTCAATGATAAAAAAATTTCCTACAATTTTTAGTCAAGCAGAAACAACACTGATAAAAAATGATATCTTAATATAAATCTATTAACACTTTTTAAATATTCAATCAAGAACCCTATGAAATAATATCAATAAATGAATCATTAAATATCATTATGATAATAATACTAATGAAATAACATAAAAATGTAATTATATACATTTCAAAAAAAACATAGGTGTATAACATAACCAATATCCTTAAGAATAATTTTATTTCTTAAGAACCATAAAAATGATCATAATATTGATGTGAGAATTAATCAATGAATTTATTTTGGGTATCAAATTCAAATCCACATAAAATAAGTGGGAATAAATAATAATATAATAAGAATTAATTAAACTTTTAATAATATTGTATAAAATAAAATTATGAATTAATTTAACCAAATGAAAAGAAATTTAGTTATGTAATTATTTACACCATAGTAACATTCATCTAGAATCCTATTGATGAAATAATTTATATTGTAACTAGAAATACCATGAATTATGAATATTTCAAGATATTACATGTAAAAGATGGTTTTTATACACTATATAAAATAAATAATGTGCATAATACTAAATTATGACTCAATATATAGAAATTCAGCTGATGTCCCATACCTCGAGTCCAGACATTCCATGTATATCCTTAAACTCATTTATAATAATCATATATCAATTAATTTATTTACAAAGTACCTTAATAAAGGTTTAATAACTTATTAATAAATATTTTATTTTATTTATATTAATTAAATATTTCTTTATTTAACAAATTTGGTATACATTGGATGTTTTGAAGACATTCGGTAAATATTTTTATAACATCCTCAATATGTTGACTTTTTTCCATGAAGAAAACATTCCACCGTATAAAAAATAATAAAAATTAAATAATTATATACTCTAAAAATCATGTATACTTTTATATTCAATCTTGAAATCTGATTATGAAAAATTATCTATATTACAATCATAAATACAATAAGACATAAATATAAATGAGTAAAATTACAATTTCGATCAATTATTTTGGAAAGTACATAAGTATTATTTTATAATTTTATATTTATCATAATATCATAAAAAATATTATTTTTTTAAATATACTTAAATATATCATCTATGTGACATGGTGATTTTAAAATAATCACTTCACTTAGTGGAGTTGGTACTCCATACATAAGCATAAACAATGTTATCATTTTTTACGGTGTGAAAAGGAATGAAAAATGATATATGATATATTTAGAAAAATAATTATTTCATAAATATCATAATTATGTCATAGATATCTGATACATTATTTCACAATATACTTATTATCTTCCATTTTAGATTATCTGAAAGATGAATTGCATCACATTGTGTGGTGTTAGTCTACCGTAAAAATTATTGATGTTATAAAATCCACCAAATAATGGAATATATGAATGTATACATTATAAAATAATTAAAAAATGTATAACTAAATTTAGATTTCCCAATATATAATTGAATGGAAGCATTATAACAATCCTTGAGAGGAAATGCTGAAAAATGAAATGAATCAGAACATGTGGTGGTAGTCTACCATACACTATAAAGATGGTTTCATTTCACATTAGATAGATTAGAAGATAAATTTAGGTTATTATATAAATGTCACAACCCATCCCCTTGGGGCTCATGCCATGACTACTACAAGCCTGCCTCCCGATGTCTACAGGAGGTGACTACTGCTGAAGGCATCATCTTGCAAGGGGTTGGAATTTTCCAAAGTACATGTATGCTAACAAATGCCAAAAGACTTCCCAACATTCCAAAAGGGGATAAAATTAAACGACAAAAACAAAGATGAGTGCAAGTACATGTTAAAGTAAGAGGACCATAATACAAACCAAAAATAATAATAAAAACAGTAAAATACAAATTGAACTGTGATGCCGATCCTCATTAAACCCTACCTAATCATGAGAGTAGTAATGCTACTTGAGGAAAATGCAGTATGTCATGTCCACCCAGTCCTACGAGGCCACACCTAGTAGTGGGACACAAATTCCACCATCATTGAGTCAGTAACTCCCATCTCCTTGATCACCTCTATCGAAACCATGGTTGTCTCCACAAAACACAACATGTGTGGGTAATTCCCATGAATAGGTGAGTAACACAATACTCATTAGTGACCCCAAAACTAAAAGAAAAGACCACACTTTAATTCATCAAAGTAAAGCACGAAACAGGAGATAACTCATACTAAGAAGATTAAAGTGCAGTAATAGAATCGTCATCAGTCACATCATCGAACACCTCGCCTGCTAGATAAATCCTCCTCTAGTGAGTATTTTTGGCCTTCCATATCATGAAGAGGTTCTTCTAACTAACCATGAACTTCTTAGATAAATCTCCCGATCATGTCTTGGGGGCCTAAAAAGTGCCAGAGAGGTGATTTCCAGAAGTCATTGCCTACTAAGATACTCTAAATTGTTTACTTCTGGCCATAAAAATCACAGAGAGGTACTTCCCATAGTGGGACTACAAATTCACAGAGTGGTGAATCCCACTGGGACAAAAGTTAGCTGTCTTTGAGTCTCAGCCAGCCATAGGGGTCTATAAATAGCGCGTTTGGGATAATAATTATGCATTCCCTTAATTATATCTCAACAACCACTAATGTCAATATAGAGCATTCTAATATATCATCCTTGTCAAGAGGGTCCCAATGACACAAATGGCTCATCAATCGGATGTGCAGTTTGCAAGATATTAGTATTTTAGTAAAAAGGGATAGGATTGATTCGATTCGGATGCAACCCAACCAATGCTAACCCCCACCAAAACTCCAATATAAAAACTCAAAAGGACTGTATCAACCCAATGGTCCTCGTTCCACATGAGGACCATCAGTTGGAATACTGGTCTGCGAGTTATTAGCATTTTTGTAACTATGGGGACATTTTGGACAGGGCCCAGTATGACCTGGTCAGACCAACCAGACAAACCCGACCAGACAATCCCACATACCTCGTTTCATTTATATTTACCTGGCCCAAACTATTGTAGGTTCAGATTGGTCTGGAGTGGACGAGCCAATTAGCCAGGCCCAATATGACTCACATGACTCGACACTTTTGGCTGAGGGTCCAATGTTCCAGGTCAAACAGGGGACCCAGTCATGTCCGTCCTGACCTGAAGGGGTAACCTGTATAGGCCAATGTAATGAGTCTGGTATGCCGGTGTGAGTCCGAAATGTTGGTGCATGTCCATCCCGCTGGGCTCGGGTCTATCTCGCTGGGGTCTCGGCCCACCTACCGGGGACCGGCTGTGCGGTGTGGCCGGTGGTGCAGACTAGCCGGGACACAGCCTGACTGCCGCTTCCAGCTCCACCATGGCCCCATGGATGTTGGGCCCCTCCACCAGCCACGATAAATGGAAAAAAAATTTCCCTACAGTTCGGATGACCCAGACGCGGGTCGTCCCTTCACGCGGTTCCCCACGTGGTGCCTTCTCCTCGAGCCCGTCGTCGCGGCTAACGTGCCGCGACTTCCCAGTCAACGCGGCTCACTGCTACCAGCCACCTCCTCTATACACCCAGAAAGACTGGTTGTCACTGCTTCTGTCATTATTATAGTCATAGATAGGTGTTTAGCAGAACCCCATACACTCTCAGGTTGTCCTTCTATCAAGCTTTCTGCGTCTATGGACTCCAGGGAGTGACCAATTCACCACGAGTATCCCAAACCTACATTTTCATAATTTCGAGTGTATGGCCACCAAGAATGCATAAGAGGATGAACCTAGGAATTATATGATTTGAAAATGGGCCTCCGTGTTAGAGGGCCAAAGATGAGGGGGCTCGGGGGGTTTCCGTTGAATCATTTCATGCCATGATTTGTACCCTGATTAAAATAACACCACGAATAAAATCACCCTCCTATATAATGCACGAATTGAAGACAAACCTATTCATGGGTTGATCCATGTTTATCATTTATAAAAAATCTACAAAAGACCATCAAATCAATGACCCCTACCTCTTATAATGCCAGATTATGCGGCGTTTTTACTTGATGGATTAATATGTTGACGTCATTTCCCATCTCTGATCTTCAAAAGGCATCAAAAATGATGAAGTCCCACACACGTTTGTTGTTCTTTTCTAGGGTGGATGTCTGTCAGAGGTCCGCCAGAGAATCCTCAAAAATTTTAATCCTTATTTCCTCAGTGCTTCAAACATTAAATATGAGAATGTCGCAGTGTTCCCATTATGAAGAGATATCGTGTTGTTAAGGTTTATCATTTTGAAAATAACATCAATTTTTCCCTTGATTTATTGCAATGGTACATTGTGTGAAACGGGCCATTAATGAGTTTAATTAATATTCCTCATTAATGCCTGGTCGCTACAGCATAGAATCGTCATCAGCCACCTAAGGGTGAGAAAATAAATAAAATACTTCTTTTAAATTCATTTATTATTTTTCTAGAAAATTCCAAAAAATTGATTTTTTGCTCAGCCCTTGCTAGTCGAATTTAAGCCATTTGTTGGAGAATCCCAGTGATCAAAATTCAATACTGCTCCAAATTGTTTTATCAGAGTACCTATTAAAAAGTTAGAAAATATTTCTCGCATGTTTATTGAATATACCTTGAAAAAGTTAAACAAAATTAACATTCACCCTCGTCCCATGCCAGTCGAGGTTTAGCTCCGCGTAAGGGGAACCGACCCCCACGAGTATAACGATACTCTCAAATTTTCTATCCGAGTTACAGTTTTTTAGTTATATGGTATTGAAAATAAAGTATTTTTTACATTATTATTTTATTCATGGTCAACAAAAAACTACCACTATTGTCAAACGCCATCAGATATTAGGGTATATCTAAGGATTACATACCCTCCCATGTTCAGTGATGGTCTCATATTTTATATCTATGTCAATGATCCTGAGTTATAACAATTTGAAAAATAAAATTATTTTATTAAATACTTTTATTTACAGTTATTCCATTTTTGGGTTTTCTCACTGGAGGTCTGTGCCAACAAAATTTTAGTCTCACCTAGTGTAACCCCATAATTCTGAACTCAACGATGTTCTCAGATTTTGGATATGAGAACCAATATAGGAGTTATTTAATTTTTTATGAAAATTGTACACACATTATTTTTAAATATTAACATTTTTTACGGATCATTTCGGGCACTGTAGGCCTTGAAATCATATACCATTGAATTTTCCATTCTTGAAATAATTACGTAAAAAAATAATAATAAACAGTAATTCCATGACATTACAATTAAAATAATTTCACATATGTATTTTTAATGTACATGTGTTATTATATCATCATAATTAATGTTCATTTGAATGTGGTGGAAGAATAAATAACATAAAAATGATTGTTCATTCACAATACATCTTTAGAAAATATCTAGAGATAACACATAATAAATTCCTATGTTGTATTACTAATAAATTTAATAATATGTTGTGTCTGGGTTTTTAAGGAAGGTATTTCCTTAGATATTTCTTGAACCAAAATATATTTGATGCTTGAAGAGGATATAAAAGGGGTAACATTTTATATGTAGGGGAGAGGACACATTTTTATTATTTTAAATGAAAAAGTAGAACACACATTTTTACCATGGTATAATGATATAAAATGGAAACTTTGAGAGCCTTTTATGATATAAGGTCCGTCTATGGATATGCAACATATTTTTTACACGTTTTTAGGTCATTCTAACCAATATCCTTTAATTTTACGCAATGGTAAATCGTTTTTTACCTTAACTGCGACATCTTTTTTAATGTTTTCAATAATAATTATGAAAAAATATGTGCTGATCAAATACTATAAACAAATTTTTCTCATTCCAAATATGGATTCAATTTCACTAAATTTTCTTTACAAATCTTGTAAAATTTATTCTAAAATAATTCTCAAAGATGATCAAAAAATATATTTAAAAAAAATTCATGCTTACAATTGTATTATATTCACTATATGACTATTATTTATCATTATATGTAATTATATTAATATATATATTTAATATATATATATTTAATTTAAGACAATCTTATTTATGGTTTGTTTTAATTATTTTATATTGGATAACATTCTGAATATTAAAAGTTTATTTGGAAAAATATTTTCTCAAAACAAAAAATAAATTTATAATAAAATCTAATATCAAGTCGATTAAATTGCAGTGAATGGGTTTGAATTTAAATATATAGACATATATTACATTAAATCAAATAATAAGCATAATTTTTCTATTAAATTCCATATTTAATTGGAAATAAATGATCGCTTTACAAAATCACTATTTTTCGCCACCAACTACATAATCAATATTTTCGTAAAAACATAAAAATGTATCCCTAACTTATTTTTTATATGATTATTTCAAAAATTATGTTAAACATAAAAATTTAATTTTCTAATATCTATAGATATTTTTTTATATTTTCATAAAAATAAATATAAATCAATTTGGAAGAAAACATATTCTTAAATAGTAGAATTTCATTACTAAATATTGATTGATTATACAATAAGAATTTACCATTTTGTTTTTATTTATTATAATATTATTTATATATATATAATAAATAATTTGATAATATTCATATATTACAAATTAATATCTTGGTTATAATGGCCATATATTTTTCATGTTTTTTATAATCCACGTTGTGTGTCGTATAAAATATTGAACGTAATGTTCTACTCAAAAAAATATTGGTATTTTAAAATATTTTATCTTTAATATTAATTTTCAAATGAATGTTATTATCCTATTATGGGAATATGTTATAAAATACAATAATACTTTAATTATGTACCATGATTTCTTTTGTAAAGGGATGTTTTGGGGCATTATAATAATACCTATGGATAATTTTAAATAATTATTTATAGAAGCACATTGAATTTACTTTTTATTAGTGGAATGGAAATATATATAAATTATAATTAAATAGATATCAATATCAATAAATAATTTTAATATTTTCCATTAAAAATATTGATGGAATATTGATTTTTGTAAAAAATATTAAAGAACAGTGATCTCAAAAAGATAAGAGATGGAGAAAAATAAATGAAGTAAAGGAAATGAATGAAGTTAATTCAATTGAAGGAAGATTGATATATTCAATGATGTATCATAGAAGGGGATGATACTTTCATGGTGTCATTCACTAGTAACTTTTGTAATAGAAGAAGTAATAGGTTATGTAGGGAAACATAAATACACTCAGTGCATCAACACAATAATTGTTATATAGTTCTTCTATTTAATTTCATGGTAATGTTTTTTTAGTCAAGAGTTTTGAAAAATTCTAGAAGATTGAGGAAGTTACCCATGGAATGTAGTTCACCATCCCAAATCATATTAAGGGGACTAATGCTAGTCCCTGTGTTCACATTCTTAGAACCTCTCCAAAAATTATTTAGATAATTCTAATACATCAATAATTTTTTTATATTCTCCTTTCATTTTACATTTTATATAAACCATGTAAAATTATTTTTTCATGGTTGAAATTTATATTTAAATTATTCAAGACACAAATTTGTGTCTTTGTAATATTTACTCAGGGAATAACATTATTTAGTGTACTAATAACAAAAATATATTTGGATCGTCATCGAAATAATTAAATAATAGTAACCCTACTTACAATGGCCTTAATAGTATCATGGGTAGTGAATGTTTTAGGTTTATGTTCTTAAATTGGAACATGTACCACTTCCAACCCCTCCACCCAGAGTTCAATTAATTCTAGATAACTATTTGGTGCTGACAAGTTGTATCAAAGAATATTTTCGTTTATTGGTATTTATAATCTTATAAATTAATTCAATTACTTCATGGAGTTATATTTTATAGTTCCATCAAAATTTTATTTTGAAATAGTAAATGGAAATAAAATGAATAATATGTAATTATCAATAATAATTCTATAAAATGGTATAAGTTTGGTGAACATTATATTTATAAGAATAATTAAAATTAATATGAAAATGATTAGAAGAATTATTTTGATATTTAATATATTAATTCATTCAGTGTTTTTATATGACTAGTTATGGTTCCAAATATCACATGTAATGTTTAATATACTAATACCGAGAATATACAAACAACATCAATGTTGGAAGAATTCCATTAATCATCGTTGATAGAACATGTGATATAAATAGATATCATGAAGATAGATATACATAATGAGGCACAAGAGTTCTCTATTAGACTACTAAATGTGGAAGGGAGAATATAACATTATTCAATAAAAATGCTTTATGTGAAAATTTATATAACGTAAAAGAATGATATACAGACAAAATATTTTTTGGATGTTTTTTATATTGGTGATACATAAATATTTTTCCAAGGAGTGAGTACATATAACAGGTGATGTTTATATTTCTTCAATGTGGATAATTTTTTTCAACCATAAAAGAATTGGGAAAGTATTATCAAAGAATGATGCCACAGATGGGTACCCATAATGATTCCATTTATGGGAGAAACAAAAAAAAATCTATCTAAGTGAAATAATATATATTCATCCCAAAGAAATTGATGATTAAATTTATAAAGGGATGAATCTTAATAAGGAATTAATATTAAATAAATATAAATCAAAAAAATTATCCTTCAACATAGTGCTGAAACAATCATTGTTATAAAATAAGAGAAGAATTTGAAATCAATGTATAAGGGAATTTGATATAAGGGCTTATGTTTTTATTTTTTTATCTTTCAATAGGTGATAGTATGATGAAGTTAATATATTTTAAATTGATTCGGAATCATGAATTAATAATTATATCCCAATGTTCAAAGTCCGTGAGAAAACTCATAATTGGTGATGAATGAACCTCTTTGATTTTTTATATGAAGAGAAATATCGGATTTCCTAATGTATATGAATATAGATTATTTTACTAAAACAAAATAATAATGTTCCTTACACAAAATATGGAAAAAAGGATGAGTTCTTAATGAAGGTATGAAGATATGTGCTATAATTTTTTATTTCATTGTCATTTTTTTATTTGTAAAATTTATTTCAATATATTAATTATGGTAAAGTAAAAGGATGTATTTAAAAAAATGTTTTTTGTCTATTTAAATTTTTTTAATGATTATTTTCTAATAATACATACCAATAAAATTTTCTATATATTAGATATTGTAAGAGAACATTATCATGAATGAATAATGAAAATGAGAATTTATTCAATGAAAAAAAATCTATAAAAAACTTATTCCATGGTCTAATTAATGAAGTTCAATTAGATAATAACTATTCAATGATGAGTTCAAAATAACCTCTAGATCATACTGATTAATTCTTGGGATAGAAGAAAAATTCAAACTGATAATGGATAATATAATTATGACATATGAAGGTAGTATCCCAAGATAAGGTTTGTATTATGAAAGAATGTGATTCATGAAATATAAAGAAGGTACAAATAAGGTGTATAAAATTGATTTTTATTTAGCGATGTTTTAATATAACCTTTTTTGGATTAGTAAACTGGAATAAAAATATTATGATATGTTATATGAATAATACAAATTCCATGGAATATTAAAAATATGTTTTATTTCATCATGATTTTCTTTGGGGATGATATCTTAAAGTCTATATTAGCCCATGATTCTGAATATAATTTTCAATGCATTAAATGACACCGATATATGGGTTCATTGTCTTCATATTATTAGGAAAATATTTATATTATCTTATACCCAAAAACATCGTCATTATATAAAATGTATAATATTTATTATAAATTCAATTTTTCATATAATACAATAAAGGATTCCCTCTAGAAAAATACCTAAGTACAATATTTAGCTAGAAATCTAAGTAAGATAATTCATATAATAATAATGAGTAACATAAAATTAAATATCCATAACATGATATCATAATAATAGAAAACATATTCTTTTAAACATTTAATAAATAAATGAAATTATCATATAATAGAATCATGGAACATTTAGAGAAAACATAAGACATGAAATCATATATCTAGGTCAAGGTTCACACCCAATACCATCAACATAATATTTGAAAATTCTAATGGTGGATTATTTATCCTCAACATTACCTTACATATCAACTCAAGTTATTTGATGCCTTCAAAAATGCAGTAGAAGTCTATATAAAATTTAGACTATGCATTAAATATCATAGCATACTTCAACTAACTGCATATGCACAATAAATAGTGGATAAAGTCTCATAGTGTATTAGGTTCACTCTATAATCCCATAAATAACATCTCATCAGATATAAATACTTACACAATTTATTGAATGTATTTATAATTCCATTATCACTAATCGAATATATAAAATCACACATATTCATTTCACATGATGAATATAAATCACAAATAAAACATAATCATGATAAAACCCATGAGATGAAAGCATATTTCATAATTATAATTTCATTCATAATAGAAAGTTAAATCATATGGATTCCAAAAATAAATATGAATTTATTTATTGGGATTTTCATATTTTAAATTGAACATGAATACATGAACAATAGTTTCCGAAATAGATATATCATGAGAATAATTTCATAGAAGAATGAATAATAAATGTTAATCATTGGTTAATATTTATTAAATTTGTAAAGGATCATTTTAAATAAATAAATAAAACGTTTTTCCAAAAAACTATAATTAAACATAAAGGTTTTTAAATAAAAAATTTGGGATTTTATAAGTAATTATTATATTATATATATTAATTCATGACAGGATACAATAAATTACAATGTTTCCTTAATTTGGTTGTACTTAAAATATATATATTTTAATGAAAATAAAAACTGTTTGAACATAGAAAATTAATGGATCTTTATCTATGTTTTTATTTAGGAGGTATATATAGAAAAATAATAATAATTTCTTCGTAATAATATTTGTTAAAATAGGAAAAATTTATCAAAATATATTAAAGAAAATTCATGATGGATGTATGAAATATCCATTAACATAGAATCTAGATTCATTATATAAAGAAACATAACTTTATTTGACACTTAATCATATTCTAAATATTTCCTTATAAATGAAGTTCGTAGGATGACTTCCATATACTATGAGATTGTGTTTGAGAAAATTATTTCCTTGAGTTTTTTAGAGTGGTTTCTAAGGGAAATAAATATTTTATGTTTAACTATGGTGGGGTGGGAGTGATCCAATTTAATAATTAATGAAACGGGAACTTTTATTAATACACTAAATAGTTTTATGTAGTTAGTACACCATACCATGGTATGAAAATTAAAAATATTTTAATTATTGTATTGGGGATTATATTCGTTCGAGGAATCCCAATAAATTTTTAAACATGTTTCTGATTTTTAAGAAGATATTTATTTACAAATCATTATATTTATAGTTCAAAATGTAACTTGTTATTAAGAAATTTAATTTATATTTTTTAGATAAATTTTAGGTAACCAATATTTGCCTTTATAATTTTAATGAGAAATTTTATCTATATAAATTTATAAAATTGAGAAAATGATCTTTTTAATTAAAACATTTCACATCATAAATAATTTCTAATGAAATGTTACATTTCACCATTATATTTTTTTAACATTATTTACTATAATCAATGAATTGGATTATTGTTAATATTTTCATATGTAAGATGGAACTTAATATTAGGGTTATAATTTAATTTATAATATATTTTTAAATAAATTAAAAATTTATGAGTTTAATAAAATATTTATTTTAGAAATGGTATTTTACCATTGTTTGTGAAATTAACACTAATATTACAAAATTTATCTCTATTTCTAAAAATGATATTTAAATTTCATGAATTTGGAATTTATTTCTTAAAAACGGACACTTTACCAGGCCCATGGAAAATCGTGACGGTTATTCTCAAAGCATATGTGCATCAAAATTGTGTTTGGGCATCAAAAAACACTCTTGGGAATGATTTCTCCAATGATAATAAAATTTAAAAAAATATGGAAGATATAGGACATTATAACCAACATACATAATACAAGATATTGAAAGAGTATACTACAACATGAGCTAAACATTTTATAACTACAACTAAAAACAAAAATAATAAAATGGGGAGGGAAACCAACAATCTCCGTAAGCCTCCATGAAACTTGTGGTTCAACACCCTCTTTCCACCACATCCAATTATTTCCAATAATGGAACCACTAGAACGAATATTCACCATCACCACCATGAGGAACGATATATTTACATTGGTCATACATTAAAGGATCTACAAACACCTGAGTGAATGTGTAATGTGTTATCCAAATTTCTAATATAATACCGCCAAAATATATTCCATGAAATGACATTAGATAATAAATTAACATAAAAGTTTCTTTGAAAAATAATGAATCAATTTTAAATTAATCATGATTTGAAATTATTAATGACAGAAAGAATAATAATAAGCATAATGGTAAGCCTGACATGAGGACTACAAGAAATCCACAAGGTTGTAGGGTTACAGGGGTCTTGGGCTCCTTGTACTCTCAATGAATAGATATCTTGGACATGAAAGTGTTCCTTTATCCTAAAATTCATACCTTATAAATGATTATTTATGTATTTCATATCAATCATTGTTATGTAGACCATGAATCTACCTTTCTAAATTATATAATTTTATAGACCTAGTATTCCCACCTTGATACCTTGGATTCCCTTTTTCTAAATTTTATTCCCTCTGTCACATGAACAACCCATTACACAATCATAAATAAAGTAATAAAACAGACATGATAAAACCAATATTCACTAGGAAATACATTATTAAATCCCTACACACAAATAACATAGAAAACAATATTTTCATCACCCATGAAATTTACTAAACACATTAAAAACCACATCAAGCATACTAAAATAATAATAAAAATTTCGAAGCATGAACCCACCTACCTATTTCATTGAAATCACCCACAATAAATTGGAAACCACAGAATCACCAAGGAGGTACCTTGTAATGAAATTAAAACATAAAACCCATATATTTACCCCTATGAAAAAAGATCGAACCCAGTCATGAGAAACTAATTTTATGGAGAATTGTGAACCTGAGAAAGAATTGAAAAGAGAACATGAAGAAGGTGTAAACGAATAATAGTATGTATTAAATGAATCTTCCATCTATGAAAAACTCCAAATACACCCAATGATTAACACCCCGACCCCAGTCACCATGATTTAGTGAATTATTACATTACATTAGCATGATACAAGGAAATCATGTCCCGAAAGACCAATAAGTTTAGTATCCATTTAAATATTAGATTAACTCATAGTATTACATTATATTATAAAATAAAAAGCTACAACAACATTGTTTCCATAGACCACACTCATATCCCATCAGATAGTCCCTACAGGTAAGTCATAAAATACTTCTTCACATCCTTGGAATGATAAAACATAGAAACGAGTGCGCTCAAATGTTCAGTAAGGATAACAATATAGTAGAAACATTCATAAATAAGCATAAACATTTAAGGAAATGTATAAGACTAAAATAATAGATATTTAAAATTGAACATAAAAATAATATGGAAAGGATAAAATCATTTAATTACATTAACTTATTCACATGGATATTCTACTAGTCGAATAATCACATGCAATATCAATAGAAACTTTCATAATGATGGAATGCAGATTGCCAGACTTCATAACCTTAGATTCAAGGACTTGTGCTAAGACTACAAATAAGATTTTCCAAAATCCTTGTGCCAAGACAGTATTTTGTTTCATGAGACATACCGATGCATTGAGGAGCTATAGTGGGCTCCACCCCTCACATACTCTGTATGAGTCAATCCTCATATGAAAAGGTTTAATCATAACATAAACATTCATATTAAAACTAGAATACGAAATTTCAATAAGTTATCTGTAACATCCCAGGTAATTAAAGAATAAATAATTTTCATATTTATTAATATTAGAGAATTAAATATGAATTTTAATTAAAAGGTGTTGCTATGTTCGATAGCGTACCCGATACGCAACGATGAGTTTCTTTGAAACTTACGTAGCACACTAGTAATATAATAATATTATGTTAGTTAACAAGTAGCCGTTGTACTGGCGGGAATGAATAGAAATAACTAAAATATGAATAGATATGTTTTTAGATGTTTTTACATTTACCCAATAAAAGATAAAGGCTTAAAATACGGAAAGAGTTCAATTTTAGGCTTTTATACTCTAATTTTCACTAAAGGTTCACTTATCACCTTTTAATGGTGAACCGTCATTAAATATAGTTTTGATCACTCTTATACATTCTTTTGGACCAAATAAAACTTTTATTAAGAATCGGGACATCAAATTTTACTTTGTGTAATTTTTGGTACCTTTCTGATAAAGTTCATTTTTTTTTTATGAATAGTGTAAAATGTTGCATTTTAATTCAAAACCTCTTTTTGATCTAATTTATTTATATGATTAGATTATCTTTTGAACTGGTTTTAAAGTGAAATTAGAATATATTTTTACCATTTTATCCAATGGTGGTCATTGGAATCAATTTCACTTTGAAATTAGACTTAAACTGGTGTCAATCTTTTGATACTTATTGTTTTGTAAAAACACGCTATTTGCTCTGGCAGCGGGAATTAATTATTAAATTAATTAATGTGACTTATATGATTTGAATTTTGTAAAATAGACTTCATTTTTGAATTCGGAATATCAAATATAGCTTAGGGTGAATTTTTGGTAATTTTCTGAAAAACTTCAATTTTTGATGAATAGTGAAACCACTAAGTGGTAATCAAGCAAACTGATTTTTCAGTTAAATGAAATTTTACCACTAATGTGTATTGAATTTTGAAAATCCGACATACATGGTTGTCATTAAGAAGTAAAATGTGGTTCAATGAGATTAAAATAATTTTTTGGTGAATAGTAACTTATTAAGTTTTTAATCGCAATTAGTGGTAATTAGTGTAGTTTAAGGTATAAATAATACTTTAATAATATAAAATGACCTATACACATGTCCCAACCTCATTGGTTGTGTCATGGCCGACCAAGACAAGCCATGGCCAAACTTGGGGACCCCATGTATCCACTTTTGTTGGGAAATGACATAAATTACTTTTTATTTAATGTTAAAGTGAAAATGACACTAACATAAATTGTTTTACTAAAACAATTTTTGAGTGGGGTTATACAAGTCCAAATTTAGATTATAAATAGTCATTGGAAAGCTAAAAAGATTTCCTATATCATAGTATTTGTTTTATAATTTTTAGAAATTAAATAAATTAAAGTATTTATGACATAATAATGATGCAGCGATGACATCATTATTTGGCGATTTAAATAAAATGGAAAGATAATATAAAATATATGAACTACACATGTCCAAAACCAATTGGATGAATGGATTTCGAAACCTTATCACCTTATCCACGAATTCTATCAATGTGGGACCTTTTAGAACCGAAACACATTTTCAAATAAATTAATATTTCTTTACTTTCCAAAAGTGCCCCTCCTCTCCTCTTATAAAAGGCCCCCACCTCTACCTCATTTCACACACCTCTCAAGCCATTGGCTCGGCCAACCCCTGCCCATTTGCTCTCTCCACATCCCTCTCCTCATCCTAGAGGATTCCCTTTGGGCATAATCCTTTCAAAGGAAGCCTTTAGGCTCAAATCAAAAGGAGTTACACTTTTTAAGGTAATTCATTCTCTAATGTTCATTTGTTTTATTTTGCTTCTCCAACCCCCTAAACTCTTTTTATTTACTTCTTTTGTAACAACACCAGTATCTTCAATATACTAGGATGTTGTTATAAGATTTATTTGAGCCACACTCTCACACAACTACATCAAATGGTTAAAGAACATACTGTTTCCGTGGATGGCGAAATTCTGCCTCCCGAAACGATGATTGTTCAATACTCATTTAACACCTTCAAAGGTGGCCATTATGATGTCACTATTTTTATATATGATATATAATATGTATATGTTTTCCTTAAGCTTCTGTTTTTCTTCATTTTGGTCATACTTTATGGCTTCCATTATGGGTATACGCGATATCTTCATTTAAGGAAGTGCGGACTACCGCCCCCTCAAAGTGATGTGATTCGTTAATGCCATATGTGGGACGTGTAAATGATGGATTTAAAGTTATTATATATGATGTTATACTGGAATTATAATATACCTATATATCATTATCATTTATTTCCATTAAAGTATGAGATAGAAATGAAAGTAGCGTTCATGCGTACGTACGGACTACCGTCTCCATGAACGGTGCATTTCATTTCTTATCCCCAAATGTAATGTACTATTAAAAGTACATGTAAATAATGGATATATATAATTAATGATATATATAAATGATGAATATAATTCTGGAATTAAAATATACATAAGTCTCATTTAGTTTTAATTCCGTTAATATGACAAAGAAATGAAAGTAGCGTTCATGCGTACGTACGGCTTACCGTCTCCATGAACGGTGCATTTCATTTCTTACCTCTAAATGTGATGTAATATTATAAATGAATGTATGTACTGGATATATATGACATATATGATATCTACATCATGAATACTATTCTGGATATAATGAAACATTGACCAAATTAACAACATGTAAGTGTAAGAAGTCTATTTTTGACTTAAGAACCAAATACCGACAAAATGAACATTATTAACTTAAATGATTACATGATGTTCATAACATGGAATAAAAGGAATAATGAACTTGGAAAAGATTCATAATCAAGTAGAGATTAACTAAAGTTTATTATTCAGGAGTTTAAAGAACGGTCGGGTCAAGTCAGATACGAGGTATGGGAACTTCTTAACCCAATTTCCATTCTTTGGGTTAATATCCTATTTTCAAATTATGTCATTATGTTATTATGTCGTATCTTGTATTTGTACTTTATTTATGTGTACTTATAGTGAATACACATAATGTATCTATTTTATTTTAAAAATTATCTTTGTATGGGACCTCGTCTCAATCTCCTTTCGTTGAGGCATATTTTATTTTATACACAACTTTCTTTTATACGGTGTATAAACCCCTTTGACTTTTACGTTTACTCAAAAGGAATCTTTTTTATACGAAGCGTTTACTAAACGACAAAAGGGAATGTTTTTGTCGTACGTATGCGGCGACAACGACTTCTCCGCCGTCGTAACCGTTATTTGAGTTTTGGCTTCCTCTACAAGCCATACCTTTTTTTTTAAAAGAAAAATAAATACCATGTTTTACTTTGGTATTGAAAATGGTTTTCATAATGTTTTTATTATATCAATGTGTTGTATTGATATCTCGTGATTGAAATGTGGAAATGTTATGTTTCCTTTATGCATGTTTTATGGGATATGATTATGTTATGGTTCTTGGGCATTATTATGAAGACGGGTGGTTCCGTGATAAACTAAGGGCGGGTGAGCCCGTTATAGCTCTCCAATGCATTGGGTAACGCGAAGGAGTGAAACATTAAGGTTTCTCCGAAGAGATTTTTAGGGAATATACTGTGATGGGTATTCCAAACGTAACCAAGAGGGTTACTCCCTACGTAAGAATGTTATGAATGCCTCAAGTTACCTTTACGTATTATGATTTATATGATTTATTCATGTTTTGATGAGGTATGTTAAAGTGCCTATGTTGTATGGGTAAAGTATGATTTCATTCTTATGTATATATGAATTCATGTTTCCTTTCCATGTTTTTTTTTATAACCCATACTGAGTTTTTATGCTCATCCCAAGTTTTTGAAATGTTTTTCACAGGTCAAGGGAAAGGTACATGATAAGATGATAGAGTCAAGGATGTGTCAAGAAATAATCCATGTTTTATTTTAAATGTGTTTCCATTGATGGGAATGAAGAATAATATCTTTATGTAACCACTTGGTTTATATGTGGAATGTAATGCAAGTCTTATGATCTAATTCTCTAAAACTCTAAACCCGAAAAGATCCTCAACGTGTAATCTTGTAATAACTCAAGATTAAGTAAGGTTTAAGGCTGGGGCCTTATAGTTGGTATCAGAGGTCGGTTTAGACAACTTTAGGAGTTAGAAAAGTGTTAAATTATAATATGATTTAAATGATATAGCATTTACAGATTACCATGTTGCTTCGCCTAAGATATTTCGGTGTTCAGAATGGTTTTCCGCAGAGGAAACAAAGCAGCTATGTTGGGACGACATCAGGAGGAAGACAACCTTCCAAATCAACAACCTGAGATGGTCGGAATCGGAACTGAACAGTTTGTTTCAGTGATGGCACAGTTGACACAGGCTATAAATGGTGGTGGTATCCATGCACGAGATCAGCCAGATCAACCGCAGAGGAACATGTCAGTGGTGGAACATTTCATGAGGCAACATCCACCATCATTCAGAGGATCATCTGACCCTGTGCAAGCTGAAGGGTGGATTAAAGCACTGGAGAAGATTTTTGATGTCATGGGATGTTCAGACAATCAAAAGGTTAGTCTTGCTATTTATCGTCTGGAAGGTGAAGCAGATCAGTGGTGGTCTATGGTTAAAAATATCAGGGACGCCGATGAGATTGATGCTCTTGACTGGGATGAATTCAAAGGTATGTTTCTTGAGAAGTATTTTCCTAAGGCTGTTCGACTTAGGATGGAAAATCAATTCTTGGAATTGAGGCAAGAGGAAGACTCAGTGGCTGCCTATGAAGAAAAGTTCACTCGATTGGCAAGGTATGCTCCCAATTTTATCCGGGACCTTGATAGTAAAATCAATCGTTTTTACTCAGGATTAAAGCCAAAGTATCGAAGGGCATTAGCTTCTCGTGAGTTTGAAAGTTATGAAAAGCTTGTTCGATGTGCTGAGAAGGTGGAAATGGAGTTTGCCGATGACCAAGTGTCCTATAACAACCAGCAGAAGAAGAGACCGAGGTGGCAGGAGAAAGGTAAGAATTCTTCAAAAAAGTCTGATGGTAAGAGAACTAAGTTTCCAGTTTGTGATAAATGTGGCAAAAGGCATGCTGGGGAATGTCTTCTGAATTCTGGAAAGTGCTACCGATGTGGTAAGATGGGACATAAGGCTCGTGATTGCACTGAAAAGGATCAAGGTGAAGGTAAGAATAAATTTGATTTACAGTTAGTGAAATGTTATAAGTGCAATGAGATGGGTCACTATGCAAACGAGTGTCCGACAAGGAGCTTGAGTGATGGGAAGCAGTTAGACTACAAGCAGAAAGGGGTGGTGAAATCCTTTGCAACTACTTCAGCGGATGTTGGGCCATCGAATGAAGTGGTGTCAGCTCCAGGGAGCTCAGTATTTTTCGAAGATTGACTTGAGGTCGGGGTACCATCAGTTGATAGTAAAAGAAGCAGATGTTCCGAAGATTGTGTTCCGTACTAGATATGTCCACTATGAATTTGTAGTAATGCCTTTTGGGCTAACCAATGCACCTGCTGTATTCATGGACTTAATGAATAAAATTTTCCATGAGTTCTTGGATAAGTTTGTGATTGTGTTTTGAGATTTGGGAAGAGATTGTGTGTGCCTTCTGATTCACAATTGAAGAGAGAGTTGTTATGTGAAGCTCATAGTTCTCCGTTTTCAGTTCATCCGGGCAGTACTAAGATGTATAGAGATCTGCGGGAGTATTACTGGTGGGATGGAATGAAAAGAGATATTGCTGATTTTACTGTGAAGTGTTTGACATGTCAACAGGTTAAAGCAGAGCGGCAGTTACCGAAAGGGATGCTTCAGCCTTTACCAGTGCCAGAGTGGAAATGGGAGAATATATCCATGGACTTTGTTGTTGGATTACCGAAGACATCTCGAGGTAATAATGCAATCTGGGTTATTGTTGATCTCTTGACCAAATCTGCTCATTTCCTTGCTATACGAGATACTTTCTCTCTTGATCAACTTTCCCGTTTGTATCTTAAAGAGATAGTCAGGTTACATGGAGTTCCTCTCTCCATTGTATCGGATCGTGATCCCAGGTTTACTTCTAACTTTTGGAAAGGCCTTCAGAAGTCGTTGGGTACTGAGTTAAATTTTAGTACAGCTTTTCATCCTCAATCAGATGGGCAGTCAGAACGAACAATTCAGACATTGGAGGATATGCTACGAGCTTGTTCTATGGATTATCAGGGAAGTTGGGACCAACATCTTTCTTTGGTTGAGTTTTCAAATAATAACAGTTTTCATTCTAGTATACAGATGGCACCATTTTAGGCATTATATGGGAAGAGGTGTCAAACTCCAACTTTCTGGGATGAAGTGGGTGAAAGGAAGTTGATGGGACCAGAATTGGTAGAAGAGATGGCAGAAAAAGTTCAGCTGATTCAGAAGCACATGAGAACAGCTCAGAGCCGGCAGAAGAGTTATGCGGATAACCGGAGGAAGGATCTATCTTTCGAGGTAGGTGATCATGTTTTTCTCAAGGTTTCTCCTTGGAAAAGTGTGATGAGATTTGGTAAGAAAGGAAAGTTGAGTCCAAGGTTTGTTGGACCATACGAAATTCTGGAGAGAGTTGGATCAGTTGCATACCGAGTGGCTTTACCTCCGAGTTTATCTCAGGTACACAATGTTTTTCACGTTTCGATGTTGAGAAAGTATATGCCAGATCCATCTCATGTTTTGAGTCCAGAGGTAGTTCAGCTGGAAGAGAACCTATCTTATGAGGAACAACCAGTCCAGATTCTTGACCACAGGGAGCAAGTGTTACGGAATAAGGTGATTAAGCAGGTAAAGGTTTTGTGGAAAAACCACATGATTGAAGAGGCAACGTGGGAATCTGAAAATGCTATGAGGGATAAATACCACCACTTATTTTGATAAGTGAATAAAATTGCGAGGACGCAATTCCCAAAAGGGGGGAAGGATGTAACATCCCAGGTAATTAAAGAATAAATAATTTTCATATTTATTAATATTAGAGAATTAAATATGAATTTTAATTAAAAGGGGTTGCTATGTTCGATAGCGTACCCGATACGCAACGATGAGTTTCTTTGAAACTTACGTAGCACACTAGTAATATAATAATATTATGTTAGTTAACAAGTAGCCGTTGTACTGGCGGGAATGAATAGAAATAACTAAAATATGAATAGATATGTTTTTAGATGTTTTTACATTTACCCAATAAAAGATAAAGGCTTAAAATACGGAAAGAGTTCAATTTTAGGCTTTTATACTCTAATTTTCACTAAAGGTTCACTTATCACCTTTTAATGGTGAACCGTCATTAAATATAGTTTTGATCACTCTTATACATTCTTTTGGACCAAATAAAACTTTTATTAAGAATCGGGACATCAAATTTTACTTTGTGTAATTTTTGGTACCTTTCTGATAAAGTTCATTTTTTTTTATGAATAGTGTAAAATGTTGCATTTTAATTCAAAACCTCTTTTTGATCTAATTTATTTATATGATTAGATTATCTTTTGAACTGGTTTTAAAGTGAAATTAGAATATATTTTTACCATTTTATCCAATGGTGGTCATTGGAATCAATTTCACTTTGAAATTAGACTTAAACTGGTGTCAATCTTTTGATACTTATTGTTTTGTAAAAACACGCTATTTGCTCTGGCAGCGGGAATTAATTATTAAATTAATTAATGTGACTTATATGATTTGAATTTTGTAAAATAGACTTCATTTTTGAATTCGGAATATCAAATATAGATTAGGGTGAATTTTTGGTAATTTTCTGAAAAACTTCAATTTTTGATGAATAGTGAAACCACTAAGTGGTAATCAAGCAAACTGATTTTTCAGTTAAATGAAATTTTACCACTAATGTGTATTGAATTTTGAAAATCCGACATACATGGTTGTCATTAAGAAGTAAAATGTGGTTCAATGAGATTAAAATAATTTTTTGGTGAATAGTAACTTATTAAGTTTTTAATCGCAATTAGTGGTAATTAGTGTAGTTTAAGGTATAAATAATACTTTAATAATATAAAATGACCTATACACATGTCCCAACCTCATTGGTTGTGTCATGGCCGACCAAGACAAGCCATGGCCAAACTTGGGGACCCCATGTATCCACTTTTGTTGGGAAATGACATAATTTACTTTTTATTTAATGTTAAAGTGAAAATGACACTAACATAAATTGTTTTACTAAAACAATTTTTGAGTGGGGTTATACAAGTCCAAATTTAGATTATAAATAGTCATTGGAAAGCTAAAAAGATTTCCTATATCATAGTATTTGTTTTATAATTTTTAGAAATTAAATAAATTAAAGTATTTATGACATAATAATGATGCAGCGATGACATCATTATTTGGCGATTTAAATAAAATGGAAAGATAATATAAAATATATGAACTACACATGTCCAAAACCATTTGGATGAATGGATTTCGAAACCTTATCACCTTATCCACGAATTCTATCAATGTGGGACCTTTTAGAACCGAAACACATTTTCAAATAAATTAATATTTCTTTACTTTCCAAAAGTGCCCCTCCTCTCCTCTTATAAAAGGCCCCCACCTCTACCTCATTTCACACACCTCTCAAGCCATTGGCTCGGCCAACCCCTGCCCATTTGCTCTCTCCACATCCCTCTCCTCATCCTAGAGGACTCCCTTTGGGCAGAATCCTTTCAAAGGAAGCCTTTAGGCTCAAATCAAAAGGAGTTACACTTTTTAAGGTAATTCATTCTCTAATGTTCATTTGTTTTATTTTGCTTCTCCAACCCCCTAAACTCTTTTTATTTACTTCTTTTGTAACAACACCAGTATCTTCAATATACTAGGATGTTGTTATAAGATTTATTTGAGCCACACTCTCACACAACTACATCAAATGGTTAAAGAACATACGGTTTCCGTGGATGGCGAAATTCTGCCTCCCGAAACGATGATTGTTCAATACTCATTTAACACCTTCAAAGGTGGCCATTATGATGTCACTATTTTTATATATGATATATAATATGTATATGTTTTCCTTAAGCTTCTGTTTTTCTTCATTTTGGTCATACTTTATGGCTTCCATTATGGGTATACGCGATATCTTCATTTAAGGAAGTGCGGACTACCGCCCCCTCAAAGTGATGTGATTCGTTAATGCCATATGTGGGACGTGTAAAGGATGGATTTAAAGTTATTATATATGATGTTATACTGGAATTATAATATACCTATATATCATTATCATTTATTTCCATTAAAGTATGAGATAGAAATGAAAGTAGCGTTCATGCGTACGTACGGACTACCGTCTCCATGAACGGTGCATTTCATTTCTTATCCCCAAATGTAATGTACTATTAAAAGTACATGTAAATAATGGATATATATAATTAATGATATATATAAATGATGAATATAATTCTGGAATTAAAATATACATAAGTCTCATTTAGTTTTAATTCCGTTAATATGACAAAGAAATGAAAGTAGCGTTCATGCGTACGTACGGCTTACCGTCTCCATGAACAGTGCATTTCATTTCTTACCTCTAAATGTGATGTAATATTATAAATGAATATATGTACTGGATATATATGACATATATGATATCTACATCATGAATACTATTCTGGATATAATGAAACATTGACCAAATTAACAACATGTAAGTGTAAGAAGTCTATTTTTGACTTAAGAACCAAATACCGACAAAATGAACATTATTAACTTAAATGATTACATGATGTTCATAACATGGAATAAAAGGAATAATGAACTTGGAAAAGATTCATAATCAAGTAGAGATTAACTAAAGTTTATTATTCAGGAGTTTAAAGAACGGTCGGGTCAAGTCAGATACGAGGTATGGGAACTTCTTAACCCAATTTCCATTCTTTGGGTTAATATCCTATTTTCAAATTATGTCATTATGTTATTATGTCGTATCTTGTATTTGTACTTTATTTATGTGTACTTATAGTGAATACACATAATGTATCTATTTTATTTTAAAAATTATCTTTGTATGGGACTTCGTCTCAATCTCCTTTCGTTGAGGCATATTTTATTTTATACACAACTTTCTTTTATACGGTGTATAAACCCCTTTGACTTTTATGTTTACTCAAAAGGAATCTTTTTTATACGAAGCGTTTACTAAACGACAAAAGGGAATGTTTTTGTCATACGTATGCGGCGACAACGACTTCTCCGCCGTCGTAACCGTTATTTGAGTTTTGGCTTCCTCTACAAGCCATACCTTTTTTTTAAAAGAAAAATAAATACCATGTTTTACTTTGGTATTGAAAATGGTTTTCATAATGTTTTTATTATATCAATGTGTTGTATTGATATCTCGTGATTGAAATGTGGAAATGTTATGTTTCCTTTATGCATGTTTTATGTGATATGATTATGTTATGGTTCTTGGGCATTATTATGAAGACGGGTGGTTCCGTGATAAACTAAGGGCGGGTGAGCCCGTTATAGCTCTCCAATGCATTGGGTAACGCGAAGGAGTGAAACATTAAGGTTTCTCCGAAGAGATTTTTAGGGAATATACTGTGATGGGTATTCCAAACGTAACCAAGAGGGTTACTCCCTACGTAAGAATGTTATGAATGCCTCAAGTTACCTTTACGTATTATGATTTATATGATTTATTCATGTTTTGATGAGGTATGTTAAAGTGCCTATGTTTTATGGGTAAAGTATGATTTCATTCTTATGTATATATGAATTCATGTTTCCTTTCCATGTTTTTTTTTATAACCCATACTGAGTTTTTATGCTCATCCCAAGTTTTTGAAATGTTTTTCACAGGTCAAGGGAAAGGTACATGATAAGATGATAGAGTCAAGGATGTGTCAAGAAATAATCCATGTTTTATTTTAAATGTGTTTCCATTGATGGGAATGAAGAATAATATCTTTATGTAACCACTTTGTTTATATGTGGAATGTAATGCAAGTCTTATGATCTAATTCTCTAAAACTCTAAACCCGAAAAGATCCTCAACGTGTAATCTTGTAATAACTCAAGATTAAGTAAGGTTTAAGGCTGGGGCCTTATATTATCCATAAACCATCAATGGTGTAAAAATAACACATCCACATCAAACAGATTCCAAATCATTCAATGCAATATAGAATATTTGTATCATAATAAATCAACTTCAAATAATCCTAAAATCCATCAAAAGATGTTGACATTGATGAAATCCAAACTTTTTTTAGAGAAATATATATTTCTATTTTTAAAATCATTTAAAAGTAATATAATTACAAAATAAAATGTTAATTTTGAAAATATTATTATTATCTTGTAAGGGATGATTCGACAATGTTATAATGACATAAAACAGCCCCACCCGTCGTATAGGTTAAAAACATTCTTAACATAATTTTGTTGAAAAGTTCATAAAGTGCCTTGTTTGGAAAATGACGGAAAGATTCCTTTAAAAACATATAAGTTAAAATAAGGGTATAAATAACTTTAACCCATTTTCTAGTATATAGTAAAAAAATTATTTGAAATACATTTTCATAAAGCATGTATGTGGATGATAAAGAGGTCACAATGGATAATTAAGTATAAACAACCTCGGATAATAATGAGATTGTGAAATTAACCCTTACCTTGTACTTTTCATTGAATGAGGGTATATAGAAATCTTGTATAATAGTTATGTCATTGTTATTATATTATACAATAACCATATACATATATATGTTATCATATATGATCTTATAATATTGCTTGGTTAATAATTTTTTAGTATTATTGTTGTTTCGGGTGTTATGTGATTCATTTTACTTTATATTCATTGTTATGTGAGTCATATTTGTTATGGATGGGATGTGTCTTATTCATATCCAGAATGATATCAAGTTGTAAAACTTTTTTTAATAATTAAATGAAAATTAATCTTGAATGGATACGATGGGGAATGAATCTCATCGCATTCGTGGAGACGGTAATCCATACGCGTGCACAAGTGAAAATATCATTCTTTTGATATTAAAATAGTATATAATATGATTTAATATAATATATAAATAATAATTAGCATTTATATTTATTATTTTCATCATTTATACTCATTATTATTCCTATCAAAATGATGAAGTGTTTGAATAACAAACTACAACATAACGTGGAGGCGGTAAGCCGTACATACGCACGTATGGTGACATGTCATTCATAGGATGGATAAAAAAATGAATATTTTCGTACCATATTTATAATAAAATCATAGTATATTGAAGATACTGGATTTATTATTTTATAATGGAAACAACAATGAAAGAAGAAGTAGAAGAAAAAAAGAACATGAAAGAGGTGATTAACTATTTACCTCTTCTTCGGGTCCTTTCTTTTGATTCATTCAATATGGATCCATAAGATGGGTTTTAGACTTAAAGAAGGTATTTAGAATGAATTTAGGAGAGTTGGGAGGATATTTGGGTAGGGTTTGGCTGAGCCTATTGGCTTTTATGGTGTGAATTTGAGAGAAGGGGAAGAGCCTTTTTATGAGAGGGGTGTGGGGCACCATAGGAAATGATTGAAATATTATTTTATAATAAAATAAATTTCGGTTTATAATGGCTCCTAAATGATTTATTTTTAAGAAAAAATGGGGATAGGTCGAAAAATACTCTACCAATAGGTTTTAGATAGGTTTGAGTCACTATATTAACCTTATCTTTTAGATTTAACTCTTAGTTAATTAGTTTGACATTTACCATATCTCTTTGTATTTTTATATTATATGGTTAATAAACATACTATAAACTTCAAAGAAAACCTTAAGTGTTCAATAAATGACATATACAATATTATTTATGACATTTGGTTGAACCTGGGAGTTTTAGGAATATATTATCAATTAATAATATAATATTTGTTTTAAAATCTCTTTTATGTCAATTTTGACACTATTTACTATTTTGTTTTTGTTAAATTCGTAAGATCCTTATTACATCAAAAAAATTCATTTAATAAATCCTAACATGTTATATTATCCTATAGAAATTGTGGATGGAATCAAAACGTTCAAATTATATTTATTTTAACATCTATAATACAATTTATTTTATTCTTCCATTAATAAAGAAAATACTGCATTATCATTGTGTCATAAATAAATTTAATTATTTAATGTATAAAAATTTTAAATAAAATTATATTATATAGGAAATATTTTTATCTTTATAATGAATATTTATAGTTAGGTAGATAGCATATATATCCCTGTTTAAATTTTTTTACTAAAAGTAATATGCTTATGTCATTTTTGTATTTCCTTTACCTTAATTAATATATAGTGTCATTATCACTTAAAAGTGGCACCATGGGGTCATGAAATCGACCCAAGGATACCCATGGTCGAACATGTATCAGAAAATATGGTTAGAACACGTTTTAGGTTAATTTAATATTATTATAATATTATTTTTTACCCTTATTTAATGGATTTACCCTTTAACCATGGTAAAGAAAATATTTACTGAAATAATTATTCAAAATTTATAAAAATAAAAGATACATATTTAAACAATTTCAACGTACTAATTCAAAATATGGAATCAATTTTTGTAAATTCAAAACACATAAGTGGAAAAAATAAGTTTAAAATTATTTCTCGTTGTCAAAACAAAAAGCGTGTTATTAAGAAATAATAACTACCACAAGATTGACAATAGATTATGTCTAGATTAAATGTAAAATTATGTTCAATGATCAACATTGGATTAAAAAGTAAAAATATATTATAATTATACTTAAAAAAACTCAATATTATAATTTATCACTATAAATTATTTTGATTAAAAAATGATTTTAATTAAAACTTAGTATTTTTCACTATTCATCAAAAATTGAATGTTTTTAGAAAAATATTAAAAAATAACCCTAAGCTAATTTCGATATTAGAAACCCAAAAATGAAGTCCATTTAGAAATATAAAATTTATAAAATTTCAAAAAGTGTGAATTACTATTCATACCAGCTAGTTTGATTGGTCGCAATTTGTATGAATCTCAATGTTGCATACAACACAAGTTATTGCATTATTCAAAGGGAAATGTGCCAATGAAGATTTTAGGGTTACATTATCCCATCCTTCAAAAAATATTTTCCTAGAATTTTCTATAATATTACTACATAAATTGGTAATGGTGGTTCTTCATCATAAGTTCCATGAGTTCCCAGGTTGCATCTTCCATCTTATGGTTTCTCCATAGAACTTTTACCAGACAAGTAATCTGGTGTCTCAACACTTGTTCCCTTGTATCAAAAACCATAACAGGATCTTCAAAATAAGACATATTGGATTCTAGATCTAATTCCTCATATGTAAGTATGTGCGTTGATTCAGGCATGTATTTTCTCAACAGTAATACGTGGAACACATCATGAACTTTGGAGAGACTTCGCGACCTTTCCAAACTGTATGTTATAGCCCCAATTACTTCTAGAATATCGAAAGGTCTAATGTACCTGGGACTGAATTTACACTTCTGACCAAATCGTATAATTCCATTCTATGGAGATTACTTCAAGAAAACATGATCTCCAACCTGGAATTCCAAATCCTTCATTTGGTTATCAGCATTTCTCTTCGGCCTACTTTGAGCTAATTTTATGTGGGTTTGAATTACCTTCACCTTTTCCATTTTTTCCTTAAAATGTTCTGGGCCAATGAGTTTTCTTTCACCAACATCATCCCAACAAGTTGGTGTACAACATCTCTTTCCGTATAACACTTCAAATGGTTCCATTTGAATACTTGAATGGAAGCTATTGTTGTAGGAAAATTCTAATACAGGTAAATATTGATCTCACATACCATGAAATTCAAGTGAGTAAGATCTCAACATGTTTTATATGGTTTGAATAGTCCGTTCTGATTGTCCATCAATTTTAGGGTGGTAGGCAGTGCTCAAATGTAGATCAGTATCTAGGGATTTCTAAAGACTTTTCCAGAATCATGATATAAAACGGGGATCATGGTCAAAAAAAAATTGATAAGGGTACACCATGAAGTCTTACAAATTCATTAATAAACAGTCTTGCTAAACATTCAAGTTTTAAATCTTCTCTTATAGCATGAAAATGTTCTGACATAGTAAAAATATCAACAATGACCTATATTTCAATGTTTCTTCAATGATTCTTTAGTAATCCCATGACAAAGTCCATCGTAATATTATCCCACTTCCACTCCGATATGGGATGATGTTGCATGACTCCTCCAGGCTGTTGCCTTATAGCTTTCACTTGTTGAAAAACCATACATATTGACAAATAATCAGCAATCTCCCACCTCAAGTGGTTCCACAAAAAATGTTCCTTAAAATCTCTATACATTTTGGTACTCCTATGGTGTATAAGGAAATTTGAGCTATGGGAATCATCCAAAAATTATATTTTTAGATCAGCTATATTAGGAACACAATGTCTCTTCAAAAATTTCAATATTCTATTTTCATATATGAAGTCACTAAATCTCCAGTCATTCACACCATAAATCTTCTTTTGAAAATCCTCATCAACTACCTGAGAAATTTTTATCTTTTCTAGTAAAGATGGTTTGGTAACCATTTGAAAAAGCAATGATGTTTCACATTCCATGGTTATTCATGTATCCATATTTACTAGATACATGTATATAGGATCCTTTTCAACTCTCATCTTGTTCAAAACACCATGATATTTTCTACTCAAATCATCTTCCACCTTATTTTCCTTCCACAGGTGGTAGTGTATAGTGCAATCATAATCCTTGATTAGTTCAAGCCATTGCCTTTTCTTCATGTTATGTACTTTTTGTGAGAAAATATTATTCAAATTCTTGTGATAAGTATAAATCTCACATTTGACACCATATATATAATTTAACTATATATTCAATGAAAATATTACAATTTCTAACTCAAGATCATGAGTAGTATAGTTTTTCTAATGAATTTTTATCTATTGTGATACATAGGAAATAGCCCTATCATTCTTCTTAGGGACACAACCAAGTCATTTCTTCGAAGAATCACTATAAATAACAAACATATCATTACCAGATGGTAGAGTAAATATAAGAGCATTGAATAATCTTCTCTATAATTTTTGAAAACATTATTCACACTCTTTTTTTCAAACAAATTTAACCCCTTTATTTGTGAGCTTGGGTAGTGGGTTTTCCAATCGGGAAAAATTCTGAACAAAACTTCTATAATAACCTCCTAAACCAAAAAAATGTGTATCTCAGTTATACTCGTCGGTTCTAGCCATTCTTCTATCACCTTGGTCTTTTAAGGATTAACAGAGATTTCGTCTTTAGAGACAATATGGCCAAGAAAAAAATCTCATGAAGCTAGAATTCACACTTGCTAAACTTCTCATATTATTCATTTCTTCTAAGAGACTTCAAGATAATATGCAATTTATTTTCATGATCCTAGTTGATATTGGAGTATAAAAATATGTCATAAATAAATAACACCAAAAATTAATCATGATATTCCTTGAAAACTCTATTCATTAGATCCATGAAGACATAGGGTGCATTGGTGAATCCAAAATGCATTACTGTAATCTCGTAATACCCATACCTGGTTCGAAATGCCATCTTCGGAATGTATTCCTCTTTAACACACAAATGATGAAATACATATAGAAGGCCAATATTTGGAAAATATTGAGCTCCATGAACTTGGTCGAATAAATAATCAATGAGATGTAGGGGATACTTTTCCTTTATTGTTATAGCATTGATCTCCCTGTAGCCAATGAACAACCTCATAGATCCATATTTATTCTTAACAAAAAGGATAGGGGATCCCCATGGAGAAACACTAGGGAGAATAAATCAATTATTAATTAATTAATCTAGTTGTTTATTTAGTTCCACTAATTCCATAGTGGTCATTCTATAAAGGTTCTTTAATATGGGCCTGAACAAGTAATTAAATCAATAGAAAGATCAATTTCTCATTCTAGAGGATGTCCTGGTAAATCTTCTAGAAACACATCATCATATTCTTGCAAAATAGGTACATTTTATATTTGAACATTAGTTTCCTCACATATAGTTATTTCATTCATTTCCTCCCCAAAAATTGAATTTAGTTGTGCTATTTGGGGTGGATCTAGATAAGAATCAGGTGGTGACGATTCTGATCTAAAGATAAGGTGTTCATTATCATCGTCATCCAAAATTGTAACCTCCTTCTTATTATAATAAATTTTATGAGTCATTGTCTGAAAGCCTATACATACAGAGAATTATATCAAATTAAATCATGGGTATGATGATGATAACAGCAGACAAAGAACATTTATACACCATAATGAAGACTGTTTCACAAAACTATGTTGCAATGACACTTCACATAGAAGTATTGAATTAAAACTCCCTTGATAAATCAAATTGGAAATATCTAATTTTAATTGCAAGCTAGGAAGATATGAAACAATGTGATGATCCATAATCAAATAAATCATTTTCTAGACTTGAAAAAACCACGAAATTACCTGCCACCATGTCTTTCGGAGCTTCAACCTCAGCAGTAGTGATAACATAAGCTTGACCTAGATCCCTAGACCTATCTTGAGGTAATTTTCCTTGGTCATAGGAAATTCATTTGGATAATGACCCGTTTATCTACAATTGTAGCATTCAATATTGACAAACTCTTTCTTCCCCTTGCCATTACATTCTTGGTGGCCTTTTTCACTACACATGTAATAGAATCCCATTCCCTTTTAGGCAAGTACCAGGGAATTTCTTCCCACATTTACTATAGGATGGATATTCGTATTTTCCCTTCTTCCACTTATTTCCATTTCCAGATTATTCATCAGATCTATTTTTCTCTTTTTTTTCTTTAAAGTCATAATACATAAGGAATTCCATTTCTCTCTTTATAGAATGTGAGTCAATGTCTTCATATGACGAGAAGGATTGTGAGACTAATGCTCAGAAGAGAAATAGTTTCAACCCATAAAATAAATGATCAATCATTCTTCTTGGGCTAAGTATGTAATCTACTACATGCCTTATTAACCTTGTAAAGATAGTTTTATACTTTCTGACATTCTCATCGTCTTTATCCCTCAGACTCCAAAATTGCCTTTCCATATCTGCTTGATGGTCACGAGGAAAGTATTTTTCTATTAAATGTTGTTTAAAATCCCTCAATTCCATATTTGATACGTCATCATCTTCCTTTTTATTTTGAATCAATCACCACCACTCGTCAGTCTCTCCATTGAGGTGGTAAACTGCCATGACAACTTTTTCCCTTTCACTACTCCCCAAGGTGTGGAATATTTTCTCGAAAACTTTATTCGTAGCTAAACCACTAATGGATTTATACTACCATTGAATGTTGGTGGTTGGTGACTCATGAGGAGATCTAACATTGATCCTACACAATGTGGATCAGGGTGCTCCATACGGGTAATGTTATTATTCATAACCTGAGTGAGTTGTCCCAGTATGGTAATAAGAAGATCAGCACTAGTTTCTTCACAAGCTCTACTATAATTATCTTTAATAATAAGGAAATACCTACATGGATTACATGCATTGATACGGTTTCAATTCCTTCCACTAGGAGCCATTTCTAAAAAATTGCATAAAATGGATTTGTTTATGAATCAAAATACAGAATTCCAAACATGTAAAACACTTAACATTAAAATAAAAGTTTATGGATATAATCCAAAATCATAAAAATGTTTTCATGGAGGATTTATATACTCATAAAACCTTCATAATTATTTTTAATGAAAATGATAATTTTCTAAAGCATATCCCCCAGGAGGGTCGTAACCAAGAGTGCAGCGAGACCCATTGTCGTGCACCCATTCCCGTTCGAGTATAGCTCAAAGAGGTGTTTTTAGGTCTTACCCCTAGGTACATCTGTGCCAAAGCCACCACTACCTACTCGTATCAAGATAGGGATGTATTTCCTGGAAAACTCACAAATCTCTACAATTCCAGAATTCTAGGAAGTTCTTCTAAACTAATCCTCAATGTCAATCTAAGGGTAATGTTCTCTAATCAGATTTTATCTAAATCTTGATTCCAAGGTTTGTACTAAACTTCTTCTTATACCAATGGTAACACCCCAACCCTATATTCCTAGATTCAGTGCATTATTACATAACATTGGCATGATACAAGGAAATAATTTCCCGAAATCATGATATGTTTAGTAGCCTTGGAAATACTAGATACATTCATAAGTTTTACATTAAATTATAAAATGAAAAGCTACAACAACATTTTTTCCATAGACCACACCCATATACCCTCATACTATACATACAAGCTAGTCATAAAATATTTCTCCACATCCTAGTAAAAATAGAAAATAGAGAGGGGTGATCTCAGATGTTATGTAAGGATAAAAATATAGCAGAAACTTTCATAAATAAGCATAAAAATTTAAGGCAATGTATAAGACTAAAACAAAAGCCTTTTAAAATTGAACATCAGCATAATATGGAAAATATAAAATCAGATAATGCTAATTACTTATTCACATAGATATTCTACTACACGAACAATCACAAGAAATATCAATAGCCACTTTCTTAATGATGGAATTCAAAATGACAGACTTCATAACCACAAAGACAAGGCCTTGTTCCAATACTATAAATAAAATTTTGTCAAAGAGTTTTTCCAAGACAGTAGTTTGTCTCATGAGACCTACCGATTCATTGATGAGCTTTAGTGGTCTCAACACATCACATACTATGTCCAATGCAATTCTTATATTAAAAGGATTAAACATTACATAAACATTCGTATTAAAACTATCATAGAAAATTTCAATACATTATATATAAACCATTAATGGAGTAAAAATAATAGATAAATAATCAAACATATCACAAAACCTTGAATACAATACAAAAGTTTTGTATCATAATAAATCAACTTCAAATAAACATAAAATCAATCAAAGGATGTTGACATAGATAAAATCAAAACATTTTTTATAGAAATATATCATTCTATTTTCAAGTCTTTTAAAATTTATATAATTATAAAGGAATTTTTTTTTTTGAAAATTTCATATAAGCTTGTAAAGAAAGCTTCGACAATTTTATAACTGTAGAAAATAGCTGCACTCGCCGTATAAGTTAAAAAACATTCTTACCTTAATTATGTCGAAAATGTCATAAAGTATCTTGTTTGGAAAATGATAGAAAGATTCCGTTCAAAACATATAATGTCAAATAAGGGTATAAATTAATTTAACCCAGTGTATATTAAATATTAAAAAAAATTGAAATACATTTTTAAGAAGCAAGTATGTGGATGATAAATTGGTCCTAGTAGATAACTACGTGTAAACAATCTCAGATAATGATGAGATTGTGAAATTAACCCTTGTCTTGTACTTTTCCTTGGTCGATGGTAATTTATTATCCTGTATAATATTAAAATTATTTTTATTAAATTAAAAAATAACCATATACATTAATATGATATCATATAAGATCTACTAATATTGATTTGTTTATAATATTTCAGTATTATCATTGTTTAGGGTGTTAATTGATTCGTTTTCCATTATATTCATTGTTATATGAGTCATATTAGTTATGGATTGGATGTATCTTATTAATATCATGAATTATATCATGTCCTTAATTTTTTTAGATCATCACATGAAAATTAGTCTTGAATGGATACGAGGGAGAATGAATCTCATCCCATTCGTGGACACGGTAATCCGTATGTACACACAAGCGACAATATCATACTTTTGATATTATAATCATATATAATTGGATGGAATATCATATATAAAGAATAATTATCATGTTATATTTATTATTTTGATAATCTATACTCATTATTATACTCATCCAAATTATGAATGGATTGAATAACAAACTACCCCACGACTTGGAGACGATAAGCTGTACGTACACATGTATGGTGACATTTCATTCATATAATGGATGAAATGATGAATATGGTTGTACCATATTTATTCTAACATCACATTATATAGAAGATACTGGAGTTATTATTTTATAATTTACAAAAATGGATCAGTAAGTGGAAGAAGAAAAGAACATGAAAGAGGTGATGAAATATTTACCTCTTCTTCAGGTTCTTCCTTTTGATTTGATCTAAAGGGATACATAAAATAGATTAATGACTACATTATGGAATCTAGGATGATAGGAGGAGATTTGGGAGGATATATTTGAAGGTTTTGACTGACCCTAATGGATTTCAAGGTTTGAGTTTAAGATAAGAGGAAGTTCCCTTTTATAAGAGGGGTGAGGGGCGCCTTAGGGAAAGATTGAAATATTATTTTATAATAAAATAATTTTCGATTTCAAATGGTTCCTAAATGATTAATTTCGTGTATATGGTGGGTATGGATTGAAAACAAATAAACTATTAGATTTTAGGTAGGTTTGGGTCACTATATTAACATTATCTTTTAGATGTAACTCTTAGTTAATTAGTTTGACATTTACCATATCTCTTTGTAATTTTATATTATATGGTTAATAAATATACAATACAATTACAAAAGAACCTCAAGTGGTTAATTAATTAAATATATAATATTATTTAAGACTTCTGGCTGAGAATTATATTATTAGGAATATAATATAAATTAATAATATAATATTTGTTTTAAAAACTCTTTTATGTCAATTTTGGCACTATTTATTATTTTGTAATTGAAAAATTCTTAACAAAATTATTAATTAGAAAAAATTCATTAATAAATCCTAACATTTCATGTTAACATAGAAAATTCATGGATGGTATCAAAAAAATCAGATTATATTTATTTTATCTTCTATAATACAATTTATTTTATTATTTCATTAACTAAGAAAATGATGTTGTATCATTGTGTCATAAATAAATTTAATTATTCAATGTATAAAAATAATAAAGAAAATTAAATTATATAGGAAATATTTTTATATTTCTAATGAATATTTATAGTTGAATAGATTACATATATATCCCTATGTAAATGTTTTTTTACTAAAATATATATGCTTATGTAATTTTTGTATTTACTTTATCATAATTAATATAAAGTGTCATTATCACTTAGATGTATCTCCATGGGGTCTCCACATTGACCCTAGGATTTCCATGGTCAGGAATGTTATATCCAATAGGGTTAGAACATGTGTTAGGGTTATTATTATTATAATAATATTAATTTGTTTACCCTTATTTACTAGATTTACCCATTAACCATGGTAAATAAAATAATTACCGAAGTAATTATTCAAAATGTCTAAAAATAAAATATACCTATTTAAAAAAATTGTACCTCTTGATTCTAAATATGGAATAAATTTTTCTAAATTCAGAACATAGAAGTGGCAGAAATAAATTTAAAATTAATTCCCATTGTCAAAATAGAAAACTTGTTTTTATGAAATAATAACTATCAAATGATTGACACCTCTTATGTCCAGTTTAAAAGTGATATTACGTCCATTGACCAACATTGGATTAAATAGTAAAAATATAATCTAATTATACTTAAAAACCACAAAATATTATAATTTTTCACTATAAATTATTTTGATTAAAAAATTGTTTTTAATTAAAATTTAGTATTTTTCACGATTCATATAAAATTGAATGTTTTCAGAAAAATACAAAAACTTCACCCTAAGAAAATTTTGATATTTCGAACCTAAAAATAAAGTCCATTTTAAATGATAAAAATGATTAAATTTCAAAAAGTTTGAATTTCTATTCATAATAGATAGTTTAATTGGTCGTGATGTGTTATAATTTTAAATGTGCGTACAATGCAATCTATTACATTATTCAAATTGAAACGTACCGTCGAAGATTTGGGTGTTACATAATGAATGAAGACGAAGGGAGAGGTTATGAAGGATGATGTTTAACTAGTGTTGTAGACCTCGAATGGGTAATTTTATAGGGATTTGGGGTTAAAATCACAGAGGGCAAGAATCAAAATGTCAATACTCTTAATGTTCTTGAAGGTGGCATGTGAATGTTCGGGAAGTGAAATAATCTATTAAAAATATTGAAATTTATATCTCAAACTGTATGTACATTTTTTATATTTAATTTATAAATGTGATCTAGTCTATTTTTTATTATATTCATTCATAAAAAAAATTTAGTGTGAAATATTTCTTGAATTTAAAAAATTATATAATGTTTTTTATAAATTCAAAATATTATCATTAAATTAATTATATTTTTAATAAATATTTATAATTTTTATATAAAATTTGTTTAAATAAATTAATTTTAAATCATGTATTTGAAAAGTAATAGTTTTTAACAATATACAAATTTTATTATTGACATATTTCCCAATTAATCTACAAAAACCATAAAATTCATTTGAAGCTAAAAATAATATTTTAAAATATTTTCTAATTTAGAAAAATTCAAATTATAAATGAATAACAAATATTGGTATTGAAAATTTAGTGAATACAATAAATTCATCCTTGTTTAATTATTGTAATGGTTGTCATGATTAATTTGATTCTATTAATGATACATGGTTATTGATTATTTCATTATTTTGTGTAACATATGATGCTAAAATCAAAACAAATTAATGCTGAATTGTTAATAATATATTAGTTTTTTTCATTCTCCCCCATGAAATTACCTCCTCGAAAATATATTTCATAAACTAGGGTAAAATCCAATGATGGTACATTTTTAATGGTCTCTAAAGGATCCCACATTTCAAATTCATAAATTTGGTTCCACTAGAGTAAAGTGACTGAGTGTGTTGTGTTCTTATACAGAATTTTTTTCTCTAAATTCAATGATCTTTATTAGACTATCCCTGTAAGAGGGATCATTCTCCAACTATAAAACCTATTATTCATGTAAACATTATATGTAATGGACCAGAACCCCCATGGCCATTACTTTTCCAAAAATAATGTTTCACCAAGATAGTGGCACCGTGATAGGGACATCGTGACAGTGGCACCATGAAGGTGACACTATGACGGTGGCACCATGTCCTTAGCCAGCACTCTGTTTTTTTTTCAGTCCCGCTCCCACAACATCTTTTCATGAAGTAAATTAAGTGTTTTACCCTCTCAATCCAATTTAAAGCCCATAATTAATTCCTAAAAATCCCGAGAAACCTCCTCGATGGGCGATATTAAATAACAAATTAATGCCATCATGTGTAAATGTCAAAACATGTGGGAATCCGCGATCTGACATTCCAGGTGTTCAAAATTCCCCTATCCCGTAACAATGTGATCTTATCTATATATCACACGGTATGTTCTTTTTCCTCTTCTTCCTTGGGCTGGCTTCGTTCTTCCCCCTGGTGCGCCTGGAGTCCCTTCTTTCCATGGAATGTGATGTGCCTCTGCTGGAGCTTTCTGCACCCTTTGGAGTCCACGAAACTCCTCCCCTGCAAGCCGCGCATCCCCTATCCTTGGCGCGTGGAGGAAAACATTGATCCTTGATCAATCAAGTAGGGATTTTTTTACCTTATCCTATCCTTTCTATGTATCATGTGGGGTGGGTACTCTACCGTTTCTAGGGGAATGTATGAAACCGAACCTTAACGAAGATAATGAACCTACTTTAATGAATTAAGGGGGTGGGGTGTGATCGATGTTCTTCTGTACTCTTTTTAATTTCTATATGTTGTGAAATGTATGAATTTATGCCTACTGAAAATCATGGTCGTTGGTGGTCTTTCTCTGTGCACTGATAAACTCTTGTCTCTTGTGATGATTAAATGGCGGTAACATAGAAATTTTTTTAATCACGTGAACTTGGTTGATCAAATGGATTCCCTACAAACATATACCCTTATGTGGTCACCCTAGTTAACTAACAGAAAGAGGAAATAGATGAATGATGTGTTGAACCTGGATGTTTCCATGCTCTGTTTTGGTGGTAGGCATGTTGTTCTGTTTGTATGCTTATGGGGTGATGTGGGTGAGGATGGGATCCTCTGATGTGGCACGATTGCTAGTTGTGAATATGGGTTTGTGGTTTCTCTTCTTATATCACGAATTTGGGTGGAATCCTCTTCTTTTGTGAAGCATTTGTATCCATAATTTTGTGGATGTGGGGGATGTATCTTGAAGCCTTCTTTGGTGCCAATAGTTGGAGGGATCTCACATTGTTGTGAATTTTCAAGAGAACTGGGTGTGAATGTTTAAATTGTTGTTGGTTGTAACTTCTTTCCCTAGGCTTGTGCTTGTGCCTGTTAGTTTCCCAGTAGTGGAGGATTTATATAAACAAGATCACATGAACATGAAGACAAGAATGGGTTAATTAGGAAATTGATTCTGGGAATGAGTTGTGACTCGGTTTTGAGTAGTATGCATTCTATGAGTAGTGACTAGGTTGTTCGTGCTTGGGTTAGATGTGGAGACATAGATTGGGTTTAGTGTTTGTTACCTATATATATATAATTGTAGTTCGTGTGTTTCTTATTCACGCGCCACCCAAGTTCAGCATTAAGTGCTGAACACCACAATTTCATGGGGGGTGTTTTTCCAAACACTCCTACGAGTGGCTAGTTAGTATCTCCTTTCTGCTCACTTTCCAAAATATCCCAAGACTCTTCGTGTTGGCTGTGATGGCATGATGTCCATTATTAGCCCATAATCTTCAAGCAGGGTAGTTGTGGTGGTCTGCCCAGGTGTTTGAGGGTAGGTTGTTTCCCAAGTGTCATCGGGATGAGGCCTAGGTGTCTTCAGGCGCGACAATATCTTTCTAGCCCACGTGTCTTCGGGCGTGGCAGTAGTTTTCTGGCCCATGTGTTTGCGGGCACGGTTACGTGTGGTTGTTGTGGCCCGGGTGCCTGCAGGCGGGATGGTTTTTGTGGCCCAGGTGTTTGCGGGCGCGATGTGTGGTTGTGACACAGGTGTGTACGGGTGGGTGTGGTAGCGGGACTGCAGTGAAAATGGAGGGATTGGTTCGATGCATAGTATGTCTTCAATAACCAGTGGGAAAGTTGTGCGGGGTACCCAAACATCGATGTGCTATTACAGTACCTTACTTGACTTGCGTTATTTGGGGAGTGTGCCATGGTGAGGTTTGGGTGGATATTTTTTTCTTTCCAGGTGCTTCAGTTATCTCCTTTCTCATAGGGCATTAGAATGCCTCCCCACATGTGCACGAGAGTATTTGGTTTTCTATACTGGGTATACTTGTATACTCACCCTACGTATATAAAATAGCCTTCAGGTTCCCAGGAGGACTTCGGGGATCGTGCAGGGTCGTACTAGATCGGGCATTGGGACCGTTGCGGTTGTTGTTTTTTTCTTGAATTTTGGTACTTAACCATTGTAGACACCTTGTACATTGTATCTTTTACTTTTTCAACATGCATGTGGGAGTGGTTTTCATTGTCTTTACTCTTACTTCTAGTCTTGGAATTGTTGGGTTTAATCATCTTATCTCCCGATCCTATTATATAAAATGGGTAATTCATTCCATCTTGTGTGTGATTCTATACCCTTGGTTCTAGTCGCCACTCTAGGACCTATTGAAGGTGGGTCTCAGTGGTCATTATCTCCTATTCAACTTAACGAAGGAAGGGCATGGAAATCTGTTGTCCCTTCCCTCCTTTCGGTGAAGGCGGGTCATGACAGAATGGTTTCAGAGGAAGAGGTTGAGGGATAGGATGGAGTTTGGAGTTATGAATAGTGAGGATTTCATGGGGTGGTAGCGCAACAGTGTTGAGTGACCTTGGTGCGTGAATTAGGCCAGGGAAGACTGGAAAAGACATGGGATTTTAGGGCCCACCGTGATCCGATGCAAGGACTCTGGACCTACCGAATAACCAAGTGAGGCTACACTGATTGCAGGGTAGAGACCCATGGGAAGTTACATGCATCTTAATGACTTCTAGTATTATGTTTCATGGGTGTCTTGGGGATTCATAATAAATAAATAAGTCTAAGAAAATTTTAGAACAATCTTTTACTCTACTCAGGCTTAGGCATTCCTCGTTTACCTTACAGCCGTGGAACCTGAGAGACGACCACGAGCTATGTGGGAAATCAAGGCCCAGGAGGTTGACTTCGCTAATGGATGGAGGGATTACTGAGAATAGGAGGAAAACTAGGGGCAGAAGACGCTTCGTTCCTTTCAGCGATAGACCCTCCAGAAGTATGAGGGCATCACCTCTGACATGGAGACGGAGAGATGGCTAGAAGAGTTGGTGATAGATTTAGGCTAGATCCGGAATCCGACGGAGTGTTGGGATCCTCTGGCTATGAGCCAGATGCGGGGAGCGGTATGTCAGTGGTGGACACATTGTCTGGGGGATAAGAGGTAGGCTGAGGTGAAATGGGCTGATATCGAGAAGTAGTTCCGGGTGGAATTCTTCTCTTCTACTATGAATGATCAGAAGAGCCAGGAGATAATCTCCCTCCATCCAGGGGGTAGGTCAGTGAGAGAGTTGGGTATCAAGTTCAAGTATCTCGTTCGCATTACTCCAAACCTCTTTAAGGATGATGAGTCTAGGGCAAGGCATTTGGAGGAGGCACTCCACCCTTCCCCATAGTATGTCCTTACTCACTTCACCAAACCGACATACTTAGATTTTCATAAGAATGATGAAGTGTTGGAGAGGATGAACATTCTTGGAGGTGTATTGCGAGAGGGAATCTAGTCATGCTCATTAAAGGGGAAGGTTGTCAGCAGCAGGCCTCCAGGATCAGGATCCTCTAGGTTCTGACCAGCAAAGAGTAGGCTTCATCAGTTCCAGTTCTGACCATCCGGGCCTTGCCCTTTTCTTTTGGTCCCAGGGCCTAGATGATTCATCTGTGGCATCCATGGGCACCTTCGAAACCAGTGACTGGATAGAGTACATTGTAGTGGGGGTGTGAAATTTAAGCACGCAACTCAGCAACAGCAGTTCCCACCTAGGACCATTCAGTAGCAGCAAGCGAGGGGAACCCCTCCTCTCCTTGTTATCTGATCTATCAGTGGAGTAGGTGGATTCAAAAATGGTGTAAGTCCCAGGAATCATCAGTGAGTTTATGGACGTCTTCCCTGAAGATTTGGAAACACTACCCCCTCGGCATGATGTTGAGTTCGGGATAGACTTGCAACCTAGTGCCCGTCCGATTTCTATGGCCCTTAACTGGATGGAACCATATGAGCTCCGGGAGTTGCGGATTCAGATTGATAATCTAATGAAGAAGGGTTTTGTTTGGCCAAGTTCGTCACCATGGGGTGCTCCCATTTTGTTTGCAAAGAAGGTGTATGGTGGTCTAAGGTAGTGAATAGACTACAAGAGGCTGAATCAGGTGACGGTCAATAATCGCTACCCTCTTCCGAGGATAGACAATCTCTTTGACCAGCTGAGGGGAGAAGGTTGGTTCTCGAAGATCGATCTTCGGTATGGTTATCACCATGTGAGGGTAAAGGAGGGAGAAATCTCAAAGAATTCTTTCAGGTATAGGCTAGCTATATTCATGGGGCTCATGAACTCCGTATTCCAGGAATATCTGGACCAGTTCGTAGTCGTGTTTATTGATGACATCTTCTTCTACTTAAGATCAGAGGAGGATCACGCTGAGCACTTGAGAATGATTTTAGAGGTCCTCTGACAGCACAAGCTCTATGGTAAGTTGTCCAAGTTCAGGTTATGGATGCGAGATGTGCATTTACATGGGCACATGGTGTCCAAGTAGGGGATAGCAGTGGACCCATCGATGGTCGAGGCTATTGTTTCTTGGGAAACACCCAAGAATGTGGTAAAGGTTCATAGTTTCCTCAGACTGGTAGGTTACTACCAGAGGTTCGTGACCAACTTCTCCTAAGTTGTGGCACCCTTGACAGCCTTGACCAAGAAGGACCAGGCTTTCATATGGGACAAGCAGTGTGAGGCATCCTTCAGATATCTGAAGGAGAAGTTGGTTAGTGCCCCAGTGCTGAGGTTTCCAGAAGAAGGGGAAGCATATGAGGTGTTCTGTGATGCTTCAGGAAAAGGCCTCAGATGTGTGTTGATGTAGCAGCAAAAGGTGTTCTCCTATGGGTCTAGGAAGTTACATCCCCAAGAGCGTAACTATTCCACCCATGATCTAGTGCTCTCGGTGGTCGTGTTCGCACTAAAGTTTTGGTGGCATAACCTCATTGGGGAGCGCTTCTTGGTCTTCACGGATCACAAAAGATGTAAGTACATCTTCTCCCGGCGGGCCCTGATCTTACGACATCAAAGGTGGATGGAGTTCCTTCCGGACTACAACATTGAGGTTTCCTACACCTCAGGAAAAGGGAATGTGGTAGTAGATGCCTTGAGCAGGAAGTCGTAGATGGATGCGGTTCAAGATTCATCAGATGCTTGGAAGGCGATGGATGTATTGGATGCCCTACACCTAGATGATAGTATAGAAGGTGGTAGTGGTTGCCTGTATTTGATGATAGTGCAATATTCTATGTTACGGAAGGTAGAGGAGTCTCAATAGGGAGACTCAGAAAGCGATGTGATGTGTGACCAGGTTATCAATGGTGATGCCCCAGAAGGATGGATGGAGGATGGTCAGAACTAGATGATTTTCTGAGGAAATCTATTTGTTCTAAAGGAAATGCATGGAAAAGTTTTTAGTGAGTTCCACAACTCACCCCTAGCGGTGTACCGAGAGTTTCCAAGATGTACCAGGTTTTAAGGAGATAGTTTTGGTGGCCTGGGATGAAACGGGAAATAGCAGAGTTTGTCAGGTGAAAGCTATACACCGTCCTCCAGGCGGTCTACTGCAGTCTCTAGATGTCCTCGAGTTGAAATGGGAGGAAATTTCAATGAGTTTTGTCACGGGACTACCCAAGGTTTGAGGGGGATGCGATTTTATATGTGTAGTGGTGGACTGGTTGACAAAATTGGCTCACTTTCTGGCAGTCAAGGAGTTGGGTGCAGTGGATTCTTTCGCACGAAGGTATGTGGATGAGGTGGTGCGGTTGTATGGAGTTATGAGATCCATAGTCTCGGATAGGGATGCATGGTTTACCTCATGAATCTGGAGAGGATTGCAACTTTATTTTGGAACCCAGTTAGATATTACAATGCTTTCCATCCTCAAACAGATGGACAGATAGAGTGCACCATCCATACCTCAGAAGATAGGCTGCAGGCATGTGTTCTGGACTCAAGATGATCGTGGGTGTGACACTTTCCTCTGGTATAGTTTTCCTACAATAATAGTTATCACTCTACCATTGTCATGGCTCCATTATAATACTTGTACGGGAGGTCATGTCGCTCACCCATGTTTTGGTCTGAGGTTAGGGAAGCGAGTGTTATTGGCCTAAAAGAAGTATAGAGCATGACAGAGAAGGTTCAGCTTATATGGGAAAGGATGAACTCAGCTCAGGACTGGTAGAAGTTTTATGTCGACGATAGGAGGAGAACCTTGGAGTTCAATATCAGGGACCACGTGTTCTTGAAGGTCTCCCCTCGGCATGGGTAGCAGAGGTTCGGACGGGGAAGAAATCTTTCCCCAGGTTCATCGGACCCTTCAAAGTATTGCATTGGGTCGGAGGAGTGGCTTATCAGCTAGCGTTACCACTACCGCTATTAAAGATACAAGATGTCTTCCATGTGTCTCAGCTCCATCTATAACTGCACGACGATTCACACATCCTCGACTGGAGAGAGCTGGATATCGAGGACAACGTGACCTCTGTAGAAAGACAAGTGAGGGTCGAGGGTCGTGAAGAGAAGGTACTCCGTGGATGGACAATTCCTCTGGTTTGTGTGTTGTGGATTCATGGTGGGCTCGAGGAAAGTACCTAGGAAAGGGAAACACAGACGCACTCCTAGTACCCATAGTTGATTTGAGCTTTGTGCTATTCTATTTTGTACTTTTTTGGAATGGAACAATTTACCTTTTTGGCTATGAAATATGTGGTTTTCCTTATTCTCTTAATGTGTGAGAAAATACCTGGCTATGGGGGGGGAGGACCTGATCCCTAATCATGACCCATTAAGGTGGATGCGATTGAACCCGTGCGGGTGAGTCAGTGTTGCCCAAAGTAGATAGTATCTTGACATGGGGGAAGAGACTCACCAACCCATATGATTGGGTGGGTTGACCCTTGTATGTTGCCTGGTTTCTTGAGGGGGAGGTGTTTCTAGATGACAATGAGGTTCACCCCTGAGAGGTATCTTTTGAGGTGGTTGTTCGGATACTCCCTTTTCTTCTGGGATGTTTTCATTCTCAAGGGAGAGAATAGTTTGGGAGGTATCTAATGTAATGGACCGGATCCCCCTATCCATTACATTGCCAAAAATAAGGATCCACCAAGACAGTGACACCGATCATGGTGGCACCGTAAAGAAGACACTGTGATGGTGGAACTGTGTCCTCATGCAGCCCTCCTTTTCTTTTTCCAATACCGCTCCCACAATGTCTTTTTTACGTAAATTAATTATTTTACCCTTTCAAGGCCATTTAAATCCCATAATTAATTCCTAAAAATCCTAAGAAACCTCTCTGATGGGGGATATTAAATAAAAACTTAATTCCATCGTGCATACCTGACGAACCACGTGGGAAACCGCGAACCGATTTTCCATGCATTCAAAATTCATATATCCCATAACAATGGGATATTATCTATATATCACAAGGGAAGTTATTTTTCCTCTTCTTCTTTGGACCAGCTTCAATCATTCCCATGGTGCGCCTGGATTCCCTTCTTTCCGTGGCTAGTGGTGCGCCTCTGCTGAAGCTTTCTACACCCCTTAGAGTCCACAAAACTCCTCCGTTGTAAGCCACACAACCCCTATCCTTGGCGAGTGGAGGAAAACTTCGATCCTTGATCAATCAAGTAGAGATTTTTTAACTTTGACACTCCTTTATATGTATCATGTGGGGTGGGTACTCTACTGTTTTTGGGGGAATGGATGAAACCAAACCATAATGAAGATATTGAATGAACATTAAAGAATAAATGGGGGGTGTGATCGATGTTCTACTATACTCTTTTTAATTACTATATGTTGTGATCTATATGAATATATGCCTACTAAAAATCATGGTCGTTGGTGGTCTTTCTCTGTGCACTGATAAACTCTTGTCTCATGTGATGATTAAATGGCGATCACTACTGGAATTTAGTCTTTTCCCAACGGCAGTATACCAACGGTTTGCTTAAACCGTTGGTATAGTGAGCCTTTGCCAATGGTTTAAGAAAACCGTTGGCAAAGAGAATTTTGGTGGACCCTTTCCCAACGGTTCACTGGAACCGTTGGGAAAGGGTGCTAAAATCACACATTTCCCAACGGTTCAGTGGAACCGTTGGGAAAAACTCACACATTTTACAACGGTTCAGTGGAACTGTTGGGAAAAACTCACACCTTTCCAACTGTTGGGAAAGGGGTGCTAAACTCATGCCTTTGCTAACGGTTTTTATAAACCGTTGGAAAAGGATTCCCCCAAATTGCAGATCGCGATCTCCTCTCCCCATTCGGGTAGAGCCCTAATCTATTCACTCAGGTGCTCTCGCGAACCCCATCTGACTCCACTGCTCTCGCGAATCCGAACACCAGCACCCCCCATCCCAACAGGTACACCCCCATACGAATAGGTAAAATTTGATCTCAACCATATTGTTGTAGTTGTTTTAATGTATAGATTTTTTCCAGGTGTTGGTGGTTTAATTGATTATTGAAATTAATATCTAAATAGGATATTGTTTGTGTTTGTGAAGACTTATTTAATGTATTTGTATTCTATGTTTGGAAGGAGAGTGTTCAAAACTTGTAAATCCGAGTTGGGATGTTTACATGTTTTGGATAATGGATTGTGGGAATTATGGATTGTGTTCAAACCAATTTGATATGTTTTGGATAATGGATTGTGGGGGTAGGGGGTGTCCACGGGGGTGGGTGGGTTGTCCACGGGGGTGGGCGGGGGTGTCCACGGGGGTGGGAAAGGTTGTCCATGGGGTGGGCGGTGCTGTCTAGGGGGTGTGGGCTGTCCTGGGGGTCTGGGTGGGGTGTCCTGGTGGGGGAGGGGTGTATGGGGTGTCCAGGGGGGTGGTATGTCTAGGTGGTGGTGGTGGGGTTGGAGGGGAGGGGGTGTGGGCTATTTGGGAGGGTGGGCGGGGCTATCCAGGGGGGGTACAGGGTGTCCAGGGGGTACGGGGGTGGGCGGGTTGTCCACAAGGGTGGACGGGCTGTCCACGGGGGTGGCCGGGCTGTCAAGGAGGGGTGGGCGGGCTGTCCAGGGGGGGTGGGTGGGCTGGCCACGGGGGGGTCGGGGTGTCTAGGGGGTGGGCGGGCTATCCAAGGGGGTGGGGGGCTCTCCATAGGGAGAAGGGGTGTCAAGGGGGGTGGGTGGGCTGTCCACGGGGGTGGTTGGGCTGTCTAGGGGGTAGGGGGTGTCCACAGGGGTGGGCGGGGCTGTCCAGGGGGTGTGGGCTGTCCTGGGGGTCTGGGTGGGGTGTCCTGGTGGGGGAGGGGTGTGTGGGGTGTCCAGGTGGGGTGGTATGTCTAGGTGGTGGTGGTGGGGTTGTAGGGAAGGGGGGTGTGGGCTGTTTGGGAGGGTGGGCGGGGCTATCCAGGGGGGGTACGGGGGTGGGAGGGCTGTCCACAAGGGTGGACGGGCTGTCCACGGGGGTGGTCGGGCTGTCAAGGAGGCGTGGGTGGGCTGTCCAGGGGGGGGGGGGGGGGGGGGCGGGCTGGCCATTGGGATTAGGGGTGTCCACGGGGTGGGCGGGCTATCCAAGGGGGTGGGGGGCTGTCCATAGGGAGAAGGGGTGTCGAGGGGGGTGGGTGGGCTGTCCACGGGGGTGGGAAAGGCTGTCCACGGAGGTGGGCGGGGCTGTCCAGGGGGTGTGGGCTGTCTTGGGGGTCTGGGTGGGGTGTCCTGGTGGGGGAAGGGTGTGTGGGGTGTCCAGGGGGGGTTGGTATGTCTAGGTGGTGGTGGTGGGGTTGCAGGGGAGGGGGTGTGGGCTGTTTGGGAGGGTGGGCGGGGCTATCCCGGGGGGGTACGGGCTATCCAGGGGGGGTGGGTGGGCTGGCCACAGGGGGTGGCCGTGCTCTCACGAACCCCCCGTCCGAACATCTTCGACCCCCGTGGACAACCCACCTTTTATCCCAAATTCCATAGATTTATACATTATTTTATTATATTATGTCTCAAATTATCTAAAATATGTGTTTGATGTTCTTCACGTGACCTATCATAATTCCTTCTCATAATCTATAGTGATCATGGGAAGATCCCATGCATGATTCATGATCACTCAAATTATTCTACAGATCATACATAATGGAAGCCTTAGAGGATGTGAGATGATTATATCTATGAAATCTACTCAGGTACCTGGTGAGGAAGTGCATATTAATTCAAAAAGGTAAATCGCATATGAGGATACCCTACTAATATGGTTATGGGATGAGGCATGCTTTGATGTGATAACACATTAAGTTCTTGTTGGTTTTACATTTTTTCAATAACACATTAGTATGTTTTTTTTTCACATGTGTAGTTGATACCATGATTATTTTCTTCCTTTATCGTTTACTTAAATGTATTTTCTATTAAAGTTCAATCCTATTGAATTGTTTATGACAAAATGACTTATATGAATTCTTTTTACAGAATGGACAGAAGTTAGATGTATGAAACCGATCGTATCTCAAGCGATTTTCAAAACAATTTGGAGAGCTTTATAGATTTTTCATTTCACAATGCTTCAGATAGTGGTCGTATACACTGCCCATGTTCCAATTGTGTTGGTAGACCTTGGTTGAGTCATGAAGAATTCAGCTACCACATAACCAAAAATGGTTTTCAAGCAAACTACTTTGTGTGGTATCACAATGGGGAGAAAATGAAATCTCAAATTGGTGATGATCGAAATGAAAGGACTGGAATGGAGAATTTGTTAGATGATCGGTTTCCGTCTATTCGTCATCATGAAAAATAAAGGATTTCGACTCAAGAAGACGTCGATATGAGGACAACTGATGCATCTTGTGAAAATGATGATATTGATATGGTGAAAAAATTGAATGATACTGCCACGACTCCAGTATATCGACAATGCGATAAAATGAAAAAGCTGGAATTTTTAATCCGATTGTTTCATGGAAAAACTATCTATGGGATTTCTAATACAGCAATCGATTACATTCTTACCCTCTTGAAGGATTTACTTCCAGATGATGCAGATATTCCCTCAAACCACTATATGGAATGGAAGTTAGTTGAAGAACATGGATTTTCCAGAAACAAAATTCATGCTTGCCCGAAAGATTACAGTTTATTCTGGGAAGAAACCGCTGAACGAAATGAATGTATAAAATGTGGCACATCCCGCTAGAAGTCAAAATCTGATGGAACACCATCCCGCATTCCACAGAATGTAATGTGGCACTTTCCATTGATTCCCAGACTCCAGAATCTTTTTATGTCTGATGACATATCAATAAAAATGAGATGGCATGATACCGAGAGAAAGAAGACTAATGATGAGTTGGTTCATCCTGCAGATGGATTTGCATGGCAGAGATTTGATGCTCGACATCCTGATTTTGCAGCTGACGTGCGTAATGTGAGGCTGGGTCTTTCATGCGACGGTTTTAATCCGTTTGGGCAGATGCTTACTTCGTACAGCACATGGCCAGTTTTTATACACATTTATAATCTTCCCCCATGGTTGTGTATGAAAAAATCTTTCACTTTAATGAGTATACTCATATCTGGTCCTTCTGATCCCGACATTGATATTGATATATACATGCAACCTTTAATAAAAGAGTTGAAACTTCTTTTGGATGTGGGTGTGCGCACATACGATGCATGTTTGAAAGACATATTTCAGATGCGTGTTGCGCTTATGTGGACGATCAATGATTTTCTGGCTTATGCAATGATGTCTGGATGGAGCACGAAGGGAAAACTGTCGTGTCCGGTTTGTATGAAGAATACACGATCCAGAAGTCTGAAACATCGTTGTAGTTTCAGTTTTATGGGACATCGAAGATTTTTGCCAAAGGATCATCCATATAGAATGAATCATCGAAGATTTGATAATACTATAGAGACTGATGATCCACCTCAGCGTATGTCTGGAACTGATGTGCTTAATGAATTGAAAGATTTCAGTTTTTCGTTCGGGAAGGGTCAAATGAAATCTGGAAAGAGAAAGAATGTTTCCACAGAAACCTGTTACAATTGGAGGAAGAGTAGTCTCTTTTTTGATTTGCCTTATTGGTTAACCAATTTGCTACGTAATTGCTTAGACGTAATTCATATTGAAAAGAATATATGTGAAATGTTGCTTTCAGTTCTTCTAAATGTCAAGGGGAAGTCAAAAGATGATTTACAATCTCGACGTGACTTGGTGGATTGGGGAATCAGACCAGAATTGCATCCTGTGCGTATCAGTGAAAATAAATGGCAACTTCCATGTGCTTCTTATGTGATGACACCTACTGAAAAAAAACAATTTTTGGAAGTATTAGAGACAGTTAGAGTTCCTGATGGCTATTCAAGCAACATATCTAAATGGGTCAACAGAAGAGAGTTGAAGCTAAAATCATTGAAGACTCATGATTATCACGTTCTACGGCATGAGTTGCTTCCAATAGAAATCCGTCATCTTTTGTCCAATAATGTAAAGGTGGGTGTTATTCGGTTGTGCCATTTGTTTAGAGATCTTTGTTCTATGAAGTTGTCCAAGTCTTTCTTGCAAATAATGTTGACAGATGCCCCATTAATTTTGTGTGAGTTGGAGAAAATATTTCCCCCATCATTTTTCACATGCATGCTGCATCTGACTATCCATATTCCAACTGAAATACTTCTCGGAGGACCTGTTTCTTTTCGTTGGATGTATCCAACTGAAAGAAATATGTTCACATTAAAGTCTTATGTTCGAAACAAGAATCATCCAGAAGGTTCTATCGTGAACGGTTACTTAGCTCAAGAATGTATGGATTTCTGTTCAATGTATTTGTCTGATCTTACTACAAGAATGAACAGACCAATGAGAAATGAAGAAGAACAATATTAGCAAATTGAACCCAGTTTTCCATCACTTCCTCAAACAGAAGGAATTCCTGGATCATATACATTGAAGAAATTAAGCCTTGAATAGCGGGAGATGGCACATCGCACAGTTTTGTTCAACTGTGATTTGTTTGATGACTATATCAGGTAACAAAATTGAATATGTATATCTTACATATATATCTGTTAAAATATTCATATTTTTTTATTTACAGGGAACATAAAACAATGATAAATAGTAAGCATCGTTTGTTTATCTTTGAGAAGGAGAGAGACATTGCATAGCAAAGAGTTTTCTGCTTGGTTAAAATTGAAGGTAAAAATATTACTGTTTAAATTAATTATTTCAATATTTACATAAGTTTAACTGTTATTTATATTGCAGGTATGGAGTTTGTCTGCTGACTCTGTCTCTGAGGAAATAATAGCTTTGGCTTTTGGTCCTAATACCGTGGTTCGTGACTGTAAATCAATTGTTATCAATGGGTACAGATTTATTGTCACTGAACGAGCCAAAAAATGAGAACACAACATGATGGTATTATGGTTACTGCCACAACAGATTGTTATGCCAGTGCATCAGATAGTAGACCACGACTTGAAAATGTGGGTTATTATGGAGTCATTGAGAAAATAATAATATTGGATTATTACTCTCATGGACGAGTCACAATGATGAAATGCCATTGGTATGATTCGATGACGAGACATGGAACATTTATTGATGATTGTGGATTTCGAGTAATTAATATGACCCGCACTCTTGCGACCGAAGAACCATATGTGTTGGCATCAATGGTTAAACAAGTTTTTTTATGTCAAAGATCAACTTCAACTTGAATTTGGTGTCATAGTTGAAGTAATTCCAAGACATATTTTTGATGATGCTGATGATGAAATTGACACTGTCCCTATTGCCATTGGAACCAATCCATTTATTTCTTTTGATGACTTTAATAGCTCAATTGTCAGAGTTGATTGTGAACCTGAATTTGTGGTTGGAAATATATAGAATCATTCATCCATGTTCTCAATTCTTTTGGTTTACCTCGAGATGGGTTGTTAAGGTTGGTAATATTCATATTTATTTAGTATTGATCAGAAATATGTTTTAGCTGACTTGACCGTTATGTGAATTTTCAATGTTTATTGGTCACTGTTTTATTTGAATTGCATTTTCTAATTTGGAATTGAACTGTATTCAAACCAAATCAAACAATATTTCTAACTTGGTGAACATTACAACTTGTATGTTTTATTAAATTCATTCAAGATCTTCTAAAACAATTGATAGCTAAATTACCAATAAATCCCCTCATTCCCTCATATATTTAGTTTTTTGGTTTACACATTAATTTTCTTTTTCTAATTAATTACATATTTGTTTTCAAATGCAGGAAATGCAACCAATTGAAGAGAGACGGAGAAAAAAAATGGTGGAGAGCAATCGTCGGATGGAGGAGATGGGCATTCCACCATTAGTGCCTACAGTGAGTACTTTATTTCAAATATATATATATATATATATATATTTATATAATATATAATGTCATGTGAATAATTTTTTTTGTAAACTTTTTTGTAGGATCCACCATTACGTCGACAGTTATTCGACGAGGAGCCTAGTACTGGTCCTAGTACTCAGGCCGGTGGTACGAGGAGGGTTCGTACCAGAGGTGGACGTAGAGCTGCGCGTGCCCGACTAGACCCTACCCCTCCCAATGACATTTCAGCCTTCCCACATTCTAATCCCGGTGTGTCGTTAGGGACACACGGGGTATTTAGGCCTCCCATGTTTTCGCTACCTTCTGCATCTTCTACCCCATCATTTTCACATCCCATGATGATTCCCACTCCCCAGTCAGCATCAGGTCATACAGCTGTTCCATCTTCTTTTCCTTCTACTTCTGTCTCTCCGAGCTTTTATATTCCATCGTCTTCGACTCCTGTTCCACCAGAGGGTGTTCCATCAGGTTCTGTGGATCCGGCGCCACTCCTTGATCAGACTAGCGCAGGTATATTTATAAAACCCTAACGAATTTTTATAGTAATATTTATTTTCATTATAACATGTTTTGATAAAATATTTTTTTTTCTTTCATGACAGATACATATACTAACAGGAGGCGGGGGGCGGGGCCGTACACGCATGCGTTCGGTGTGGAACCGTCGCACACAGGTTATGGTGGAATATAATGAAGACAATCAGATGGTTGAGAAAACAGGGCAGCAATGTCGGAGTTTTCTGGCGACGCTTGCCAAATACTCTGACATCATTCCCGTCAGCCCGCTGTCGTGGAGACATTTGCCACATGAGGTCAAAGATAGAGCTTGGGCAGAGATATGGGTAAAAAAATCTGTTGTATTTAATGCCAGGAATTATTTTTGTATTTATATGAATTAATATTTTGATTTCAGCTTCGATTTAATTTTCCTGATGGTGAGGGTGCACGACTGGAACGTCTAAAGGATTTAGGAGAGCTTTGGAGAGCCTACAAGCATGAGATGTATATTGGCTGGCGTGCTAGAGTTGGCACTGAGTTAGAGGCGGTACCAGTCGTGGATGATTGTCCTATAGAGCAGTATCGTCAGATGATTACTCATTGGACGAGTACCTAGTTTAAGGTATGAATTACATTTGCGATATTTAAATAATAACTTTCAAGTTTTGAATTAATATTATCCTTTTCATTATCGAATTTTATTTAGGAATCATCTGGAAAAAATAAAAAAACATTGATGCAAAAAAATACCTCCATACACTAGGACGCACGACGATGCCGGATCATGAGAGGCGGCATGTATGACAATTGTTTATAAGTTTTCTTTACGACTTAAATTTTCTTTTATTTCCTCAATTATTTAATCATTTGCTAATGTTTTTATATAACTTTTGTTTTCAATGTCATTGTAGAGGCAAGTACAAAATAATGAAGGGCGTGTGCCTCGAGAAAAACTGTTTTGCTCGAGTAGACGAAAAAAGGATGGAAGTGCTGTCAACGAAGAGACTCAGCAGCAGATTGTAACTTTTAATCTGTTGATTTTAAATTTTAATATCTATTTCGTAACTTAATAATATATTTATATTTGTAACAGGATGCTTTAGAGGCCCTTGATGCCCAAGAAGCAGACAATTTTGGGCCATCTGGTCACTTACATCAGGTGTTGGGAGAGGATCATTCTGGCAGAGTACGCTACCGACCTAGGATAGCCCCGACGAGGTATTGGCCTGCCTCAGGTACGAGTTGTAGTGACACCGAGCTACATCAAGTTAGGGCACAGGCAGAACAGGCTGAGAAAAGGGCCACAGAGACGGCAGAACAGTCTGCTAGGGAAAACAGTGCATTTATGAAATTTATTGAAGTTCTATGTCCAACACTTCCAGTAGAGGCCAGCCCAGCGATTGATGAATACATGTCGTCGATACATTATATATGTGGTGCACCAAGTGGCAGTTCCAGTGGTGGTCAGGCCGATGTCCAGCTTGAAGATGATGATGGTGAGGAGTCTGATGCGGAAGAGGAGGGAGATGAGGAGGGCGAGGAGGAGGGCGAAGGCGAGGAGGAAGGCGCTGTGGAGGGTGAGGACGATGAGGAGGACGATGACGAGGGTGATGATGATGATGATGATGGTGATGGTGATGCTGATGTGGGACATATTGATCCGTTACATTTTTTACTTATATTACTGATATTTGATGTTTAATCTATTCTAGTTGTTGGTTTTATCTAGACTCGTAATATAGTATTGGAGTTGAGTTATTTTTATATATTGTCTGTTTTTATGGATGTTGTTGTCTTTTAGTGGTTGTGTGTTTGTGAACTCCCTGGAAAACCCCCCCTCATTCTTGGACCCTGGACAACCCCCCCCCCCCCCTCCCCCTTAGACCCCGAACACCCCCCAAACACCCCCCGGACAGCCCCACGGACAGCCCCCCGGACAGCCCCCCGTACAGCCCCCAACCCTCCACCCTGGACCCCGGATAGCCCCCCGGACAGCCACTCGGACAACCCCCCCACCCTCCACCTTGGACCCCGGACAACCCCCCAAACACCCCCCAGACAGCCCCCTGAACAAACCCGGACAACCCCCTGAACAACCCCTGAACAACCCCTGAACAACCCCTGAACAACCCCCTGAACAACCCCCGGACAGCCCCCTGAACAACCCCAGACAACCCCCTGAAGAACCCCCAAACACCCCTCAGACAGACCCCGCACAGCCTCCCCACCCTCCTCCTTGGTCCCCGGACAGCCCCCCGAACACCCACCGGACAGCCCCCCCGGACAGCCCCCGCGGACAGCCCCCTGGACAACCCCCTATACAGCCCCCAACCCTCCACCCTGGACCCCGGATAGCCCCCCGGACAACCCCCCAGACAACCCCCCGGACAACCCCCCCACCCTCCCCCTTGGACCCCGGACAACCCCCCAAACACCCCCCGGACAGCCCCCTGAACAACCCCGGACAACCCCCTGAACAACCCCTGAACGACCCCCTGAACAACCCCCAGACAGCCCCCTGAACAACCCCATACAACCCCCTAAACAACCCCCAAACACCCCCCGGACAGACCCCGCACATCCCCCCACCCTCCTCCTTGGTCCCCGGACAGCCCCCCGGACACCCACCGGACAGCCCCCCCCCCCCCCCGGACAGCCCCCCGGACAGCCCCTCCACCTTCCTTAATTTCATTAGCTCTGAAATGTTTCATAGCACGATCAACTAAAATCTAATACATACTAAATATGATAGAAAAATATTCTATATGAATTTCCATAAGATTTTAAGTGAAAACAAAAAGTGAAATACGAAAAACTGACTCAACGCATTCGAAATGTGTTGGACGCCCGTTTTGGCCGTTTATGACACCGGAACTGCGTTGTCAGTCACCGCGGGCACATGGCATGTCCGATTGACGTGCCGTCTGCTCGACCACTTCATAAATCACTCACCCGTATGTGTCGTCTGATTTCAGGCCATTCCGAAATCGTTCGGCCCGTTTGGACCACCCTCACGCGTGTTTACGAAGCGCGCACATCACTTAAAACACGAATATTGAGTCGTACCGCGCAAACCGCACGTCCGATTGACATGCCTTCTGCGCATACACGTCACGAATAATAATGAGAATTATTCACGGTGGTTTCAGCTCAATCCAAGGACTTCCTCTATGAATTTGGCCATTTGACGCCCGTTTTGGCCGTTTATGACACCAGAACTGTGTTGTCGGTCACCGCGGGCACATGGCATGTCCAATTGACGTGCCGTCTGCTCGACCACTTCAGAAATCACTCACCCGTATTTGTCGTCTGATTTCAGTCCATTCCGACTTCGTTTGGCCCGTTTGGACCCCCCCTCACGCGCGTTTACGAAGCGCGCGCATCACTTAAAATACGAATATTGAGTCGTACCGCGAAAAACGCACGTCCGATTGACGTGCCGTCTGCACGTACACATCACGAATAATAATTAGAATGTTTCACGGTGGTTTCAGCTCAATCTGAGGTCGTCCGCTCTGAATTTGACCATTAGACGCCCGTTTTGGCCGTTTATGACACCAGAACTGCGTTGTCGGTCACCGCGGGCACACGGCACGTCCGATTGACGTGCTGTCTGCTCGACCACTTCAGAAATAACTCACCCATATTTTTCGTCTGATTTCAGGCCATTATGACTTCGTTCGGCCCATTTGGACCCCCGTCACGCGCGTTTACGAAGCGCGTGCATCACTTAAAACACGAATATTGAGTTGTACCGCGCAAACTGCACGTCCGATTGGCGTTCCGTCTATGCGTACACGTCAATAATAATAATTAGAATGTTGCACGGAGTTTTCAGTACAATCCGAGGTCATCCGCTATGAATTTGACCGTTTGACGCCCGTTTTGGCCGTTTATGACACCAGAACTGCGTTGTCGGTCACCGCGGGTACACAGCACGTCCGATTGACGTGCCGTCTGCTCGACCACTTCATAAATCACTCACCCGTATTTTTCGTCTGATTTCAGGCCATTCCGACTTCGTTCGGCCCATTTGGACCCCCCTCACGCGCGTTTACGAAGCGCGCGCATCACATAAAACACGAATATTGAGTCGTACCGTGAAAACCGCACATTCGATTGATGTGCCGTCTGCGCGTACATGTCACGAATAATAATTAGAATATTTCACGGTGGTTTCAGCTCAATCTGAGGTCGTCCGCTATGAATTTGACCCTTTGACGCCCATTTTGGCCGTTTATGACACCAGAATTGCATTGTCGGTCACCGCGGGCACACGTCATGTCCGATTGACGTGTCGTCTTCTCGACCACTTCAGAAATCACTCACCCGTATTTTTCGTCTGATTTCAGGCCATTCTGACTTCGTTCAGCCCGTTTGGACCCCCCTCACGCGCGTTTACGAAGCGCACGCATCACTTAAAACACGAATATTGAGCCGTACCGTGCAAACCGCACGTCCGATTGGTGTGTCGTGTGCGCGTACACGTCACGAATGATAATTAGAATGTTGCATGGTGTTTTCAGGTCAATCTGAGGTCGTCCGCTATGAATTTGACAATTGGATGCCCGTTTTGGCCGTTTATGACACCAGAACTGTGTTGTCGGTCACCGCGGGCACACGACACGTCCGATTGACGTTCCGTCTGCTCGACCACTTCAAAAATCACTCACCCGTATTTGTCGTCTGATTTCAGGCCATTCCAAAATCGTTCGGCCCGTTTGGACCACCCACATGCGCGTTTACGAAGCGCGTGCATCACTTAAAACACGAATATTGAGCCGTACCGCGCAAACCGCATGTCCGATTGACGTTCCGTCTGCGCGTACACATCAAAAATAATAATTAGAATGTTTCATGGTGGTTTCAGCTCAATCTGAGGTCGTCCTCAATGAATTTGACCGTTGGACACCCGTTTTGGCCGTTTATGACACCAGAACTGCGTTGTCGGTCACCGCGGGCACATGGCACGTCCGATTGACGTGGCGTCTGCTCGACCACTTCAGAAATCACTGTTCCGTATTTTTTGTCTGATTTCAGGCCATTCCGACTTCGTTCGGCCCGTTTGGACCCCCCTCACGCGCGTTTACGAAGCGCGCGCATCACTTAAAACACAAATATTGAGCTGTACCGTGCAAACCGCAAGTCGATTGACGTGCCGTCTGCGCGTACATGTCACGAATAATAATTAGAATGTTGCACGGTGGTTTCAGGTCAATCCGAGGTCATCCGCTATGAATTTGACCGTTGGACGCCCGTTTTGGCCGTTTTTGACACCAGAACTGCGTTGTCGGTCACCGCGGGCCCACGGCACGTCCGATTGATGTGCCGTCTGCTCGAACACTTCATAAATCACTCACCCGTATTTGTCGTCTGATTTCAGGCCATTCCGAAATCGTTCGGCCCATTTGGACCACCCTCACGCGCGTTTACGAAGCGCGCACATCACTTAAAACACGAATATTGAGCCGTACCGCGCAAACCGCACGTCCGATTGACATGACGTCTGCGCGTACACATCACGAATAATAATTAGAATGTTTAACAGTGGTTTCAGCTCAATCCGAGGTCGTCCGCTAGGAATTTGACCGTTTGACGCCCGTTTTGGCCGTTTAAGACACCGGAACTACATTGTCGATCACCGCGGGCACATGGCACGTCCAATTGACGTGTCGTCTGCTCGACCACTTTAGAAATCACTCATCCGTATTTGTCGTCTGATTTCAGGTCATTCCGACTTCGTTCGGCCCATTTGGACCCCCCACACGCGCGTTTACGAAGCGGGTGCATCACTTAAAATACGAATATTGAGCCGTACCGCACAAACCGCACGTCCGATTGATGTGCCGTCTGCGCATACACGTCACGAATAATAATTATAATGTTGCAAGGTGGTTTCAGCTCAATCTGAGTTCGTCTGCTATGAATTTGACCATTGGACGCCCGTTTTGGCCGTTTGTGACACCAGAACTACGTTGTCGGTCATCGCGGGCACACGGCACGTCCGATTGACGTGCCGTCTGCTCGACCACTTCAGAAATCACTCACCCGTATTTGTCGTCTGATTTCAGGCCATTCCGACTTCGTTCGGCCCGTTTGGACCCCCCTCACGCGCGTTTACGAAGCGCGCGCATCACTTAAAACATGAATATTGAGTCGTACCACGCAAACCGCACGTCCGATTGGCGTGCCGTCTACGCGTACACGTCACGAATAATAATTAGAATGTTTCACGGTGTTTTCAGGTCAATCCGAGGTCATCCGCTATGAATTTGACTGTTGGACGCCCGTTTTGGCCGTTTATGACACCAGATCTGCTTTGTCGGTCACCGCGGGCACACGACAAGTCCGATTGAGGTGCCGTCTGCTCAACCACTTCAGAAATCAATCACCCGTATTTTTCGTCTGATTTTAGGCCATTCCGACTTCGTTCGTCCCGTTTGGACCCCTCACGCGCGTTTACGAAGCGCGCGCATCACTTAAAACACGAATATTGAGCCGTACCGCGCAAACCGCACATCTGATTGGCGTGCCGTCTGCGCGTACACGTCAAAAATAATAATTAGAATGTTTCACGGTGTTTTCAGGACAATCCGAGGTCGTCCGCTATGAATTTGACCGTTTGACGCCCGTTTTGGTCGTTTATGACACCAGAACTGCGTTGCCGGTCACCGCGGGCACACGGCACGTCCGATTGACATTCCGTCTACTCGACCACTTCATAAATCACTCACCCGCATTTTTCGTCTTATTTAAGGCCATTCCGAAATCGTTCGGCCCGTTTGGACCAACCTCACGTGCGTTTACGAATCGCCCGCATCACTTAAAACACAAATATTGAGCCGTACCGCGCAAACCGCACGTCCAATTGACATTCCGTCTGCGCATACACGTCAAAAATAATAATGAGAATGTTTCAAGGTGGTTTCAGCTCAATCCGAGGTCGTCCGCTATGAATTTGACTGTTTGACGCCCATTTTGGTCGTTTATGACACCAGAACTGCGTTGTCGGTCACCGCGGGCACATGGCACGTCCAATTGATGTGCCATTTACTCGACCACTTCACAAATCACTCACCCGTATTTGTCGTCTGATTTCAGGTCATTCCGACTTCGTTTGGCCCGTTTGCACCCCCCTCACGCGCGTTTACGAAGCGCGTGCATCACTTAAAATACGAATATTGAGCCGTACCGCGCAAACCGCACGTCCGATTGACGTGCCGTCTGCGCGTACACGTCACGAATAATAATTAGAATGTTGAACGGTGGTTTCAGCTCAATCTGAGTTCGTCCTCTATGAATTTGACCGTTGGACGCCCGTTTTGGCCGTGTATGACACCAGAACTGCGTTGTCGGTCACCGCGGGCACACGGCACGTGCGATTGACATGCCGTCTGCTCGACCACTTCAGAAATCACTCACCTGTATTTGTCGTCTGATTTCAGGCCATTCCGACTTCGTTCGGCCCGTTTGGACCCCCCTCACGCGCGTTTACGAAGCGCGGGCATCACTTAAAACACGAATATTGAGCCGTACCGCGCAAACCGCAGGTCCGGTTGGCGTGCCGTCTGCGCGTACACATCACGAATAATAATTAGAATGTTGCACGGTGTTTTCAGGTCAATCCAAGGTCGTCCGCTATGAATTTGACCGTTGGACGCCCGTTTTGGCCGTTTATGACACCAGAACTGCGTTGTCGATCACCGAGGGCACACGGCACATCCGATTGACGTGCCATCTGCTCGACCACTTCAGAAATCACTCACCCATATTTTTCGTCTGATTTCAGGCCATTCCGACTTCGTTCGGCCCATTTGGACCCCCCTCACGCGCGTTTACGAAGCGCGCGCATCACTTAAAACACGAATATTGAGCCGTACCGCGCAAACCGCACGTCTGATTGGCGTGCCGTCTGTGCGTACACGTCACAAATAATAATTAGAATGTTTCACGGTGTTTTCAGGACAATCCGAGGTCGTACGCTATGAATTTGACCGTTTGACGCCCGTTTTGGTCGTTTCTAACACCAGAACTACGTTGTTGGTCACCGCGGGCACACGGCACGTCCGATTGACATTCCGTCTACTCGACCACTTCATAAATCACTCACCCACATTTTTCGTCTTATTTCAGGCCATTCCGAAATCGTTCGGCCCGTTTGGACCAACCTCACGCGCGTTTACGAAGCGCCCGCATCACTTAAAACACAAATATTGAGCCGTACCGCGCAAAACGCACGTCCAATTGACATTCAGTCTGCGCATACACGTCAAAAATAATAATGAGAATGTTTCACGGTGGTTTCAGCTCAATCCGAGGTCGTCCGCTATGAATTTGACCGTTTGACGCCCATTTTGGCCGTTTATGACACCAGAACTGCGTTGTCGGTCACCGCGGGCACATGGCACGTCCAATTGACGTTCCATCTACTCGACCACTTCAAAAATCACTCACCCATATTTTTCGTCTGATTTCAGGCCATTCCGACTTCGTTTGGCCCATTTGGACCCCCTCACGCAGGTTTACGAAGCGCGTGCATCACTTAAAATACGAATATTGAGTCGTACCGCGCAAACCGCACGTCCGATTGACGTGCCTTCTGCGCGTACACGTCACGAATAATAATTAGAACGTTGCACGGTGGTTTCCGCTCAATATGAGTTCGTCTTCTATGAATTTGACCGTTGGACGCCCGTTTTGGCCGTTTATGACACCAGAACTGCGTTGTCGGTCACCGCGGGCACACGGCACGTCCGATTGACATGACGTCTGCTCGACCACTTCAGAAATCACTCACCTGTATTTGTCGTCTGATTTCAGGCCATATCGACTTCGTTAGGCCCGTTTGGACCCCCCTCACGCGCGTTTACGAAGCACGGGCATCACTTAAAACACGAATATTGAGCCGTACCGCGCAAACCGCACGTTCGGTTGGCGTGCCGTCTACGCGTACACGTCACGAATAATAATTAGAATGTTGCACGGTGTTTTCAGGTCAATCCAAGGTCGTCCGCTATGAATTTGACCGTTGGACGCCCGTTTTGGCCGTTTATGACACCAGAACTACGTTGTCGGTCACCGCAGGCACACGGCACGTCCGATTGACATTCCCTCTACTCGAACACTTCATAAATCACTCACCCGTATTTTTCGTCTGATGTCAGGCCATTCCGACTTCGTTCGGACCGTTTGGACCCCCCTCACGCGCGTTTACGAAGCGCGCGCATCACTTAAAACACGAATATTGAGTCGTACCGCGCAAACCGCACGTCCGATTGGAGTGCGGTCTCCGCGTACACGTCAAGAATAATAATTAGAATATTTCACGGTGTTTTCAGGACAATCTGAGGTCGTCTGCTATGAATTTGACCGTTTGACGCCCGTTTTGGCCGTTTGTGACACCAGAACTGCGTTGTCGGTCACCGCGGGCACACGGCACATCCGATTGACGTGCCGTCTACTCGACCACTTCATAAATCACTCACACGTATTTTTCGTCTGATTTCAGGCCATTCCGAAATCGTTCGGCCCGTTTGGACCACCCTCACGCGCGTTTACGAAGCGCGCGCATCACTTAAAACAGAAATATTGAGCCGTGCCGCGCAAACCGCACGTCTGATTGACGTTCCGTCTGCGCGTACACGTCACGAATAATAATGAGAATGTTTCACTGTGGTTTCAGCTCAATCCGAGGTCGTCCGCTCTGAATGTGACCGTTTGACGCCCGTTTTGGCCGTTTCTGACACCAGAACTGCGTTGTCGGTCACCGTGGGCACATGGCATGTCCAATTGACGTGCCGTCTGCTTGACCACTTCAGAAATAACTCACCCATATTTTTCGTCTTATTTAAGGCCATTCCAACTTCGTTCGACCCGTTTGGACCCCCCTCAGGCGCGTTTACGAAGCGCGTGCATCCCTTAAAACATGAATATTGAGTCGTACCGCGAAAAACGCACGTCCGATTGACGTGCCGTCTGCGCGTACACGTCACGAATAATAATTACAATGTTGAACGGTGGTTTCAGCTCAATCCGGAGACGTGGTGTGGCCAGCACCACTCAAAGTGTGCATCTTTTGTTTCAAAAGGACGTCATTTTAAGTGAAAAGCATCAACTGACATACGGAAAACTGACCAAACACATTCCGAATCTGTTGATAATTTATCCCAACAATCCATGGGTCATATGTGACGTGTACGAGCCAACCCGGGATGAATCTGAGTCGCGGTGTGGCCAAGATAAGTCTAAGTGACTCTCTTTTGTTTAAAATGGACACCATTTTATGTTCATACGAAAAAACGACCAAACAGATTCGGTTTCCGTTGAAACTTTAGGAGAACGATCCATGGGTCTTATGTGACGTGTAAGAATCATCCCCGTTTAAATCCAACATGCGGTGCGGCTGATACCACTCAAAGTGGCCGTCTTTTGTTTCAAAAGGACGTCATTTTAAGTGAAAGGCATCAACTGACATACGGAAGAATGACCAAACGCATTCGGATTCTATCGATACATTAGCACAACGATCCATGAGTCATATGTGACGTGTACAAGTCAACCCCGTTTTAATCCGAGACGCGGTGTGGCCGACACCGCTCTAACTCTGTCTCTTTTATTTAAAATGGACATGATTATAAATGGAAAGAACAACTGGCATAAGCAAAACCGACCAAACTCATTCATAATATTTTGATAATTTATCACAACGATCCATGGGTCATATGTGACATGTACGAGCCAACTCGGGATGAATCTGAGTCGCGGTGTGGTCATGATTAGTCTAAGTGTCACTCTTTTGTTTAAAATGGACAACATTTTAAGTACATACGGAAAACCGACCAAACGCATTCGGTTTCCATTTAAACATTAGGAGAATGATCCATGGGTCATATGTGACGTGTACGAATCAACCCCGCCTCAATTGGAGATGTGGTGTGGTCGGCACCACTCATAGTGTCCGTCTTTTGTTTCAAAAGAATGTCATTTTAAGTGAAAAACATCAACTGGCATACGGAAAACTGACCAAACGTATTCGGATTGTGTCGATACATTAGCACAACGATCCATGGGTCAAATGTGACGTGTACGAGTCAACCCCGCCTCAATCTGAGGTGCGGTGTGGCCGGTATCACTTCAGGTGTATGTATTTTGTTTAAAATGGACATCATTTGAGGTAAAAATATATGGTATAGAAAAAACCGATCAAATTATGAATTGAATTTCGGATTCCACATATAATTGTCATCTGAATTTTAAAATGAATTCTAAATGAATTATGTATGTTTATAATTATGTTATGAATTCTACTTTAATTATGGATGTGTATATTTTCAGGATGCATTATATGTGTTGGTTGGTTGGTTTTCATTATTTGTATGTGTTGTTTTGTTCTCTATATGTATGCATTATATGTGTTACAGGTACAATAATTGGATTGAAAAATGAATTGAAAACGAGGGCATAATTGGATTGAAAATTGAATTGAAAATGCCCAAAAACTAGACCTGATGTGCAAATTGTAGGCTGCTGTGCAATTTGCACAGCAAAGCCTATGCCAACGGTTTTCAAACCGTTGGCATAGGCTCTATGTAGCAGTTTTTACCAACGGTTCAAGGAACCGTTGGTAAAAACACCCTATCCCAACGGATTGAAACCGTTGGGATACGCTTTTTCAGGGTTGTTTTTACCAACGGTTTGTAAACCATTGGGAAAGAAAATTGTCTGTTGATTTCCCAACGGGCCAAACCGTTGGGAAAGGCCTTTCCCAACGGTTTGGCAGAACCGTTGGGGTAGGTTGATATTTTCTGACCTATCCCAACGGTTCTGTGTAAACCGTTGGGAAAAGCCTTTCCCAACGGCTTATTTCCCCACGGTTTGCAGAACCGTTGGTATAACAGATACCAACGGTTATGCAGCCTTTCCCAACGGTTCTAAACCGTTGGGAAATGCTGGATTTCCAGTAGTGGATAAAAAAGAAATTTGTTAATCACATGAACTCAGTGGATTAAATGGTTGTCCTGCGAACATATACCCTTGTGTGGTCACCCCAGTTAACTAACTGAAATAGGAAATAGATGAATGATGTGTTGAACCTGGATGTTTCCCGACTCTATTTTGGTGTTAGGATTTTAGTTTCTGTTTGTTTTCTTATGGGGTGATGTGGGTGAGGATGGGATCCTCTGTTGTGGAACGGTTGCTGGTTGTGAATACGGGGTTGTGGTTTCTCTCCTAATATCACGAATTGGAGTGGAATCCTCTTCTATTGTGAAACAATTTTATCCATAGTTTTGCGGATGTGGGGGTTGTATCTTGAAGTATGATTTGGTTCCAATACATGGAGGGATCTTCTTTTGATGTGAATTAAAAAGAGAACTGGGTGTGAATCTTTAATTTTTTGTTGGCTATAAATTCTTTCCCTAGGCTTCTGCTTGTGCCTGTTAGTTTCCGATTAGTGCAAAATTTACCTAAAAGGGATAACATGAACAAGAAAACAAGAATGGGTTAATTGGGAAATTGATCCTGGGAATGAGTTGTGACTTGTTTGTGAGTAGTATGCATTATATGAGAAGTGACTAGGCTGTTCGTTCTTGGGTAAGGTGTGGAGCCCAAGGTTGGGTTGAGTTCTTGTTACCTATATATATATAATTTTATTTCTAGTGTTTCTTATTCGCGCCCCACCCAAGTTGAGCATTTAGTTCCAAACACCCCCATTTCATGGGGGAGTGTGTTTTTTCCAACACTCCTATGAGTGGCTGGTTATTAGCTCCTTTCTAATCCCTTTCCCAAATATCCCTAGACTCTTCGGGCAGGTTGTGATGGCCTGAAGTCCATTATTATCCCATGAATCTTCAGGCAGAGTAGTTGTGGTAGTTGGCCAAGGTGTTTGCGGGCAGCTTGTTTCTCTAGTGTCTTTGGGATGAGGCCTAGGTGTCTTCGGGCATGACGGTGGCTTTCTAGCCTACGATTCTCCGGGCATGGTAGTAGTTTTCTAGACCATGTGTTTGTGGGCATGGTAACGTGTGGTTGTTGTGGACCAGGTGTCTGCAGGCAGGATGGTTGTTATGGACTAGGTTTATGGGGTCGGGATGGTTGTTGTGGCCCAGGTGTTTGCGGGCGAGATGCGTGGTTGTGGCCCAGGTGTTTGCAAGTGGGTGTGGTAGTGGGACTACGGGGAGAATTGAAAGATTGGTTCAATGCCTAGGAAGTCTTCAAGAACTAGTGGGAAAGTGGCACTGGGTACCCAAACGTTGATGTCCTATTACTATACCTTACTTGACATGTGTTATTTGGGGAGTGTGCCTTGGCTAGGCTTTGGTGGATAGTTTTTCCTTGCTAGGCGCTTCCGTTATCTCCTTTCTCATAGGGAATTATAATGACTCCCCACTTGTCTATGAGAGTCTTTGGTTTTCCCAACTGGGTATTCTAGTATACTCACCCAACTTATATAAAACTGCTTTCAGGTTTCCAGGAGGACTTCCGGGATCGTGCAGGGCTGTACTAGCATAGGCATTGGGACCTTTGCAGTTACTGTATTTTTCATGCTTTTTGGTACTTTACCTTTGTATACACCTTGTACTTTCTGGATTTTACTTTTGCAGCATGCATATGGGAGTTTTTTTCTTTGTCTTTACTCTTACTTCTAGTCTTGGCATTTTTGGGTTTAATCATCTTATCTCCCAATCCCATTAAATAATAAGGGTAATTCCTTACATCTTGTGTGTGATTCTATACCATTGGTGCTAGTCGCCACTCCATGACCTATTGAAGGCGGGTCTCAGGGGTTATTATATCCCCTTTAACTTAAATAATGAAGGTCTTGGCAATATGTTGTCCTTTTACTCCTTTCGGTGAAGGTGGGTCATGAAAGAATGGTATCAGAGGAAGAGGTTGAGGGATAGGATGGATTATGGAGTTAGTTATAGTGAGGATTGCATGGGGTGGTAGCGCAACAGTACTGGGTGACCTTGGTGTGTGAATTAGGCCAGGGAAGGCCGGCTAGGACACGGGATATTAGGTCCCCCCATGACCCGATGCAAGGACTCTGGACCTAACGAACGACCAAGTGAGGCTACATTGATTGCAAGGTAGAGACCCTATGAAAGGTACATGCCTCATTATGATTTATTCTCTTATGTTTCGTGGGTGACATGGGGATTAAAAATAAATAAAAAATTCTAATAAAATTTACCAGCAATATTCTTCACTTCTCGGGCTTAGACATTCCATTCTTACCTTGCAACTATGGCACCTGGGAGACGACCATGAGCTATGCGGGCGATCAAGGCCCAAGAGGTTGACTCAGCTGATCGATGGAGGGCTGAATGAGAAAAGGAGGAAAACCAGTGGCAGAATATGCTTTGTGCCTTTCAACAACAGACCTTAGGGAAGTATGAGGGAAACACCTCTGACATGGATACTGATAGATGTCTAGAGGATCTGGTGATATCTTTCGGCTTGATCCTGGCTCTGACAGAGTATTGGGTTCCTCTGGCTATGAGGTAGATGCGGGGAGCGGCACGTTAGTGGTTGATGCATTATCTGGGGGAGAAGTTTGAGGCTAAGGTGACATGGGATGATTTCAAGAAGGTGTTATGGGGGGAATTCATCTATTCTATGATGAAAGATGAGAAGCGGCAGGAGCTACTCTCCCTCCATCAGGGGGTATGTTAGTGGGAGAGTTGGGGATCATATTCAAGGATCTCCACCGCTTTGTTCTGAACCACTTTCTAGATGAGGGGTCTCGGGCGAGACATTTGGAGGAGGCACTCCGACCTTCCCTTCAGTATGTCATTACTCCATTCACCTGACCTACATACTTAGAGGTACATTAGAAGGTCGAAGTGGTGGAGAGGATGCACACGCTGAGAGGTGTATCGTGAGAGGGAATCCAGTCAGGCTCGTCAAAGGGGAAGGCAGTCAGCAGTAGGCCTCTAGCATCAGGACCCTCTAGGTTCTGACCAGTAGGGACTAGGCCTCAGCAGTTCCAGTTCTGACCTTCCAGGCCTCACCCTTTTCTTTTGGGCCCAGGGCTAAGATTATTCATCTGTGGGAGCCATGGGAACCTTCAAAACTATTACCTGGAAAGAGTAAAATATGGTGGGGGTGGAAATGTTTAGTATCCACCTCAGCAGCAGCAGTTCCCATCTAGGACCGTTCACCAACAACAAGCGAGGGTAACCCCTCCTCTCCTTGTTAGTTGAGCTATCAGTGTAGTCGGTGGATGCAAAAATGGAGGAAGTCCCATGAATCGTCGGTTAGTTTATGGACATCTTCCCTGAAGAGGTGGAAACTCTTCCCCCTCAACGTGATGTTGAGTTCAGGATAGACTTGCAACCTAGTGCCCATCTAATTTCAATGACCCTTTACTAGATGGCACCTTATGAGATCTGGGAGTTGCAGATCAGATTGAAGATCTGATGGTGAAGGGTTTTGTTCGGCCATGTGTGTCACCATGGGATTTTCCTGTTTTTTTTGCGAAGAAGGAAGATAGTGGTTTAAGACTGTGAATAGACTATAGGAGGAAAAATCAGGTGACGATAATGAATCCCTACCCTCTTCCAAGGATAGACGATCTATTTGACCAGCTGAGGGGAGTAGCTTGGTTCTCAAAGATCGATTTGCAGTCTGGTTATCACCTAGTGATGGTGAAGGAGGGAGAGAGCTCAAAGACTGCCTTCAGGTGTAGATATGGGCACTTCGAGTTTGTAGTCATTCCTTTCAGTGTTACGAATGTGCCAACTATGATCATGGGGCTCATGAACTCTGTATTCCGGGAATATCTGGATCGGTTCGTAGTCGTGTTAATTGATGACATCTTTTTCTACTCATGATCAGAGGAGGATCACGCTGAGAACTTGATAATGGCTTTAGTGGTCCTCTGACAGCACCAACTCTATGGGTAGTTGTCTAAGTGAAAGTTCTGGATGTGAGAAGTGCATTTCCTTGGGCATGTGGTGTTCGAGCAGGGGATAGCAGTGGACCCATCGAAGGTCGAGGCTATTGTTTCGTGAGAACCACCCAAGAACATAGAAGAGGTTCGTAGTTTTCTTAGGCTACCAGGTTACTATTGGAGGTTTGTGTCAAAATTATCCTGAGTTGAGACAACCTTGACAGCCATGACCAAGAAGGAACATGATTTCTTATAGGACGAGCAGTGTGAGGAATCTGTCATCTATCTAAAGGAGAAGTTGGTTAGTGACCCAGTTCTGAGGTTGCCGGATGAAGGGGTAACATATGAGGTGTTCTGTGATTCTTCAGGGAAAGGCCTCAGATGTGTGTTAATGCAGCCGCAAGGCGTGTTCTCATATAGGTATAGGCAGTTATGTCCCCATGAGCATAACTATTATACCCATGATCTAGAGCTCTCGACGGTCGTTTTAGCACTAATGTTGTGGTAACACTACCTTGTTTGGGAGCGCTTCTTGGACTTCACGGATCACAAAAGATTAAAGTACATCTTCTCCCAGCGGGACCTGATCTTATGACAGCGAAGGTGGATGGAGTTCCTTCATGGCTACAACTTCGATATTTCCTACACCTCAGGAAAAGGGAATGGGGTAGATGATGCCTTGAGCAGGAAGTCGCAGAAGGATGCGGTTCAAGAGTCAGCAGATTCTTGGAAGGTGATGGATGTGTTGGCTTCACTACACCTGGATGCTAGGATGGATGGTGGTAGAGGTCGCATGTATCATATGACAGTGCAATCTTCTCTATTGCGATAGGTAGAGGAGTTCCAATGGGGAGACTTATAAAGAGATGTTATGTGTGACTGGGTTACCCAAGGTGATGCCCCTGAAAGATGGACGAAATATGGTCCTAACTGAACTCTTTTCCAAGGAAAGATGTTTGTTCCTGCAGAAATGTGTGGAAATTTTATTAGTGAGTTCCACAACTCACCCTTAGCAGTGCACTCGTGAGTTTCCAAGATGTACCAGGGTCTGACGAGACAGTTTTGGTGGCCCGAGATGAAACATGCAATAGAAATGTTTGTAGAAAAGTGCCTCATGTGTTAGCTGGTGAAGTCCAAACACTGTGTTCTAGGCAGTCTCCTGCAGTCTCTAGAGGTCCCCAGGTGAAATTTTAGGACATCTCGATAGATTTTGTCACGGGACTACACAAGGTTCGAGGGGGTTGTGACGGTATCTCGATAGTGGTTGACCGGTTGAAGAAATCGGCTCACTTTCTAGAAATCAAGGAGTCGAGTGCAGTGGATTCATTATCACGAAGTTACATGGATGAGGTGGTGCGGTTGCATGGAGTTCTGAGATCCATTGTCTCAAATAGGGATTCATGGTTTACCTCATGAATATGGAGAGGATTGAAGCATTCTTTTGGCACCCAGTTACATCTTATCACTACTTTCCATCCCCAAACAAATGGACAGATGGAGCGCACCATCCAGAACATGGAAGATATGTTGCAGGCATCTGTTCTGGACTCAGGAGGATCATGGGTGTGACACTTGACTCTGGTAGAGTTTCCCTACAATAATTGGTATTACTCTACCATTGGCATGTATCCATTAGAATCCTTGTATGGGAGTATGTGTCGCTCACCCATGTGCTGGACTAAGGTTGGGGAAGTGGGTGTTCTTGGGCCAGAAGAAGTGAAGAGCATGACATAGAAGGTTCAACTTATACGGGAAAGGATGAAGGCGGCTCAGGACCGACAAAAGTCGTATGTCAATGATAGGATGAGAGCCTTGGAGTTCTAGGTCAGGGACCACATGTTCTTAATGGTATCCCCTCAGCATGGGCAGTGGAGGTTGGCAAGGGAATTAAGCTTTCCCCCAGGTTCATTGGACCCTTCGAAGTGTTGCGGCGGGTCGGAGGAGTGGCTTATCAGCTAGGGTTACCACCGTTGCTACTGAGGATATACGATTTCTTCCATGTGTCTCAGCTCCGTCGGTATATGGACGTCCATTCACACATCCTTGACTGGGGAGAGCTGGATATCAAGGATGATGTGACCTTTGTGGAAAGACCAATGAGGTTTGAGGTTCATTAAGAGAAGGTACTTCGTGAATGGAACATTCCTCTAGTTCGTGTGTTGTGGAGGCTGGGTGGGCTCGAGGAAAGTACTTGGGAAAGGGAAACACACATGTGCTCCCAGTACCCAGAGTTGTTTTGAGTGTTGTGATGTTATATTTTGTACTTGTTTGTGAAATAAAACTTTACCTTGTTGGCTATGAAATATGTGGTTTTCCTTATTCTCTTAATGTGTGTGAAAAGTCCTGGCTATGTATAGGGGAGGACCCAATCCCTAATTAAGACGCATTAAGGTGGATGTGATTTCACTCGTGCCGACAAGTTAGTGATACCCAAAGTGGATAGTATCTTGACAAGGGGGATGAGACTCCCCAACCCATATGACTGGGCAGTGTATCAATTGTATGTTTCATGGTTTCTTGAGGTGGAGGTTTTTCTAGACGACGATGAGGTTCACCCCTAAGAGGTATCTTTCGAGGTGGTTGTTCGGACCCTCTCTTTCCTTCTAGGTTGTTTTGATTCTCCAGGGTGAGAATAGTTTGAGAGGTATCTAATGTAATGGCCAAGAACCCCCTGGCCATTACTTTGCCAAAAATAATGTTCCACCAAGATAGTGGCATCACTACGGGGGCACCGGTCACGGTGGCACCGTGACGGTGTCACCATAAAGGTCACACAGTGACGGTGGCACCGTGTCCTAACCCAGCCCTCTGTTTCGTTTTCCATTCCTGCTCCCGCGACGTCTTTTTTTGACGTAAATTAATTATTTTATTCTCTCAAGGCCATTCAAATCCCATAATTAATTCATAAAAATACCAAGAAACCTCCAAGATGGGGGATATTAAATAAAAACTTAATGCCATCGTGCGTAACTGCCGAATCGCATGGGAAACTGCAATCCAACTTTCCAGGCGTTCAAAATTCCCATATCCCGTAACAATGGAATATTTTCTATATATTGCATGGGAAGTTCTTTTTCCACTTTTTCCTTGGGCTGGCATTGTTCTTCCACCTGGTGCTCCTGGAGTCCCTTCCTTCTGCGGCCTGTGGTGCGCCTTTGCTGGAGATTTCTTCACCCCATGGAGTTCACGAAACTCCTCCCCTACGTGCCACGCATTCCCAGTCCTTGGAATGTGGAGGAAAACGTCAATCATTGATCAATGAAGTAGGGATTTTTTGTCATATGCCTCTCATTTATGTGTATCATGTGGGGTGGGTACTCTACTGTTTCTGGAGGAATGGATGAAACCAAACCTTAATGAAGATAATGAATAGACATTAAATAATGGAGGGGAGTGTGATCGATGTTCTACTATACTTTTATTAATTGTTATATGTTGTGAAATATATGAATTTATTCCTAATAAAAAAATGGTCGTTGGTGGTATTTATCTGTGAACTGATCAAATCCTGTCTCCTATGATGATTAAATAGAGGTAACATTGAAATTTTTTAATCACATGAACTCGGAGGATTAAATTGATGCCCTGAAAATATATAACCTTGTGTGGTCACCCCGGTTAACTAACAAAAAGAGGAAATATATGAATGATGTGTTAACCCTAGATGTTTCCCTGTTCTGTTTTGGTGGCAGGCATTTTGTTCTGTTTGTTTGCTTATGGGGTGATGTGGGTTAGGATGGGATCCTCTGATGTGGCATGGTTTCCGGTTGTGAATCTAGGATTGTGGTAGCTCTTCTTATATCATGAATTGGGGTGGAATCATATTCTTTTGTGAAACCTTTTTATCGATACTTTTGGGGAAGTGGGGTCTGTATCTTGAAGCCTGATTTGGTTCCAATAAATGGAGGGATCTCACTTTAATGTGAATATACAAGAGAATAGGGTGTGAATGTTTAAATTGATGTTGGCTTTATCTTTTTCCCCTAGGCTTGTGCTTGTGCCTGTTAGTTTCCCAGTAGTTCATAATTTACTTAAACAGGATCACATGAACATGAAAACAATAATGGGTTAATTGGGAAATTCAATTTGAGAATGTGCTGTGACTCGGTTGTGAGTTGTATGCTTTCTATGAGTAGTGACTAGGCTATTTGTGCTTGGGATAGGTGTGGAGCCTTATGTTGGGTTGAGTTCTTGTAATATATATATATATATATAATTTATGTTCTTGTGTTTCTTATTCGCGCCCCACCCAAGTTGAGAATTTAGTGACGAACACCCCCATTTCATGGGGGAGGGTTTTTTCCCAACAGTCCTATGAGTAGCTGGTTATTAGATCCTTTCTACTCTGTTTCCCGAATAGCCCAAGACTCTTCAGGCTAGCTGTGATGGCCTGAAGTCCATTATTAGCCCAAGAATAATCGGACAGGGTAGTTGTGGTGTTTGGCCCATGTGTTTTCGTGCAGGTTTTTTCCCAAGTGTCTTCGAGATGAGGCCCAAGTGTCATTGGGCATGAAGGTAGCATTCTATCCCAGGTGTATTCGGGCATGGCAGTAGTTTTCTGGCCCATGTGTTTGCATGAATGGTTACGTGTGATCGTTGTGGCCTAGGTGTCTGCAGGTGGGATGGTTGTTGTGGCCTAACTGTCTGCGAGCGGGATGGTTGTTGTGGCTAAGGTGTTTGTGGACAGGATGTGTGGTTGTGGCCGAGGTGTGTGTGGGCCGGTGTGGTAGTGGGACTGCCGTGAGAATAACGGGATTTGTTCGATGAGTAGGATGTCTTCAATAGCCAGTGGGAAAGTGGTTCGGGGTACCCAAACATCGATGTTCTATTATTATAACTGACTTGAATTGCGTTATTTGGGGAGATTTCCTTGGTGAGGCTTGGGTGGATAGTTTTTCCTTACTAGGTGATTCATTTCTCTCTTTTCTCATAGGGCATTAGAATTCCTCCCCACATGTGCATGAGAGTCATTGGTTTTCCCTAAATGGGTATTCTTGTACACTAACCCTACGTATATAAAACTAAATTCAGGTTTCCAGGAGGACTTCGAGGATCGTGCAGGGTCGTACTAGCTTGGGTGTTGGGACCGTTTCAATTGCTATTTTTTATTGCTTTTTAGTACATTACCTTTGTAGACACCTTGTACTTTCTGGCTTTTACATTTGCAGCATGCATATGACAGTGGTTTTCTTTGTCTTTAATCTTACTTCATGTCTTGGCATTGTTGGGTTTAATCTTCTTATCTCCCAATCTTATTAAATAAAAAAGGTAATACCTTCCATCTTGTTTTTCATTCTATACCCTTGGTGCTAGTCGCCACTCCGGGACCTATTGAAGGCGGGTCTCGGGGGGTCATTATCTCTCCTTCAACTTAAAGAAAGAATGTATTTTCAATCTTTTGTCCCTTCCCTCCTTTTGGTTCAGGCAGTTCATGACATTATAAATATAGTAGGTACTTCTTAATGTGTTCTATGTAAGGAAAATATAGCACAATGGATATGTTTTTTGTTATTACTATTCAATGTCCAGCAGTACATATGTGATCAATAATAAAAAATTTCCTAACAAACCTCAGACGTAACTTCCCCCTCTTCCAAAATATCATGATTATCTTAATTTTTTTAGGGAGGATCAATTTAACACTAACCTCAATCTCCATGTCACATTAATAATTATCAGTATAACTATTTGATAAAATCATCGATTCGTTTTTTATCAGTTCAATGGGCATGTAATCTTTCACCATTTCATCGACCATCTAAAATAATAAAAATTATCATTTAATTATTTATTCCTAACAAGAACAAGTATTACATTTCTTCCTATAGAAGGATTCATATGGGTCCATTTGGATGGTTTTGGAAATTTTTGGTTGTAAGTAAAAAATAACAGTGGAAGATGTTTTCCCCCACCTTCCATGATTATGATATAGAGGTCTCTAAAAATATTTACTACTATATAGGATAAGAACTCGACCATAAATATTACACAATTAGGAGTTATGTCATGATTTTCACATTAATTTTACTTTAGTATCTTTTTTGGTTTACATATTTATAGAATTAATCCATAATTCACACATAATAAAAAAATTATAATATTGAAAATTATACTCACTATAAATTTTGTTCATAAAACAATTACTTTTAAAAAGAATCATGGTTTTTTTAATGTTTAGTTATCATAACATTTCACTGATCGCATCCATGACTCTATTATCTAATAAATCATGTGAAAAAAATTTCAAAAAAATAGAATGAGGTTAAAAGTCTCACTATGGGATACATAAAGAGGGAAAAAAATTAGTCTTGGAAAAACATGTAAACCATCAATACTATAACATAATGTAATAATTTTCAGCCCAAATAATTATTAAATAATCCCCTTGAATATAATATCATTGCATTACATATTTGTAATCAAAAGGATTACCATAAAACCTATAGAAAGAACAAAAATAAAATAAGGGTATATTGGGACATAATCATACATAAATTGAATAACCATTAAATTTACATTCATATGTATCACTCTTACTAAGTGAATATCCATTCAATCGGCTTCCATAAAAAATTTATTAGAGGTTAAAAAGTAACCACTCATCATTTCTTTATCAAAGAACCACCCATATTTGGTTTATCATGTATCGACCCATAAAATGACTAAGTATCATTATATTTTAATAATCGATAAAGGATTTAAATTTTCATCATTTCACTCATAAAATTTCATTTTCAAAAAAATTAATCATTTTAAGATATTTTAATAACCATTCCATTTTAAAAACCATTTACACTATCAGAATTCCTAGAAAAGGGAATTAACTAGATTCTATTAATTTTAAAAATATGACGAATTATTGTGGTATCTATGTATCAAATAATGGTTTTTGTGGTAGAGAATATTTTGTTACCAAAAATGGTAAAAAGAACATTCATTTTGAAATTTCTCTAAATTTTCTATATAAAACAACTAAAAAGATTCATTTTTAATAACATTTAATGAAATGAAAAATATACAAAAATATCATTTATATTAATTCAATGCCCATTTAAATAAATATTTAAAACAATATCAATATTTTTGACATGATGAAAATGATATGATAATTAAATATTTAAAAATTCATAGTTTCTCATACCACATTGAAAATGTAAATATTAATCCCCATAAAAGATTAAAATTTAACTAAAAATTAAATAATATTTATATAATTAAATTAATTACATGATTATCCAAGGGTAATATATAAAATAAAAATAATATAATAAAGTTCATATCATTATGAAATACCTCAATTAAAGAATATTGAGATTTAATCCATTCCATTGAGTCTCACTCATCCCATATGTTCTATATTTTCATGAATAATTAACATGAGATAATTATTTAATAACATTATAACCTTTTTAATTTTTATAATTAATTTAATATCACTTAATACCATGCCCTAAAATTTAATTTATTATTTATGTTCATGTGTGTCATTTTTTCAATGTTCTGTACTTGAGTCAAAAATTAACCTGGTATGATGTCAAAAGTCCGAGTGTTCATAAGTTATTATTGTCCTGATTATCATTAGTGAAATAATAATCACCTTTATAAATAAATTATCATTTAAATCAAACCATTTGTGTAAGGTTATGAAAAATAAATAATGTTATAATCATGGAGACGGTAGGCCATACATACGCATGAGCAACATTTTATATTTTTCATTGATCATTTTAGAATTAATGTAATTGTTATTTTATATTTAATATCGATAATAAAATAATTAATATAATATTAAAAATTTATATATACTTGTATATGTCATACATGTGATGTGGTGATTAAAACGAATCACATCGCTTCATGGAGGTGATGGTTCACACATACACACGAACGATGCTATATTTTTTTTACATGGATTGAATGAATTTAATTGATATTTTATTATCTTATAAAGATAAATGTTTAATTAATATCCTATATTAATACTAATTTCATTATTTTAAAAAATCATGAGATAATGTTATGGAAAATGATTCACATAAGTTTTTAGAAGTTATAGTTCCAACGTATGCATGAATTTCTAATTCATTTCCCTTTTAATGGAATTGAAGGTCGATTAAGATGTTTATATTAAAATATTAAGATCTCAATAAATTGAGGATACTTGAGTTATTACTTCAAAATGGATGAATATGATTATAAGGAATTGTAAGAAGAAATAAAATAGAAATACTTAAATAAAAACATTACATTTCCTTCAATGATAACTTTTATTAGCACCATAAATCCTCTAAGGAGGATTTCTTACTAAAATATGGATTCAATAATTTATTTGAGGATTGTATTATGGGATTTTGGTAGATCATGGTTGATCCAAATGGTTTCTGATGTGTGAGTAATATAGAGTAATGTGTTGCTTTTTATGGGAGAGGGTAGGAGCACCCTTGGAAACCATTAAAATATTAAATTAATATATATAAATTTATAGCATAAAATGACTCCAAATTATGTTATAAATAATATAAGATGAGTATGGTTCTAAATTATATTATCTAATACATTTTATACATTTATTGATTTTATTTTAAACCTTATGGTTTTGTTTAAACCCTTATTTGACGTTTTCGAGTCATACCACATTATCATGTAATTTAAAAAATTATGGTTAATGTAATTACCCTAACATGAAAAAATGTTACTAAATCATTAGTTAATTATATTTATTATTTTTTCTAACCCTGTTGGATGTATATTATTCTTTTATAAATTTTATATAATTTAATTAAATTTATTATATTTTAATATTTGAATTATGTCAATTTTAATAATATTCATTACATGAATATTATAAAAATTCATAACGACATGAGTACTTTGAAAAAACAATGTTACATATTCTCAAATATTCCAATTTCATCCATAAAATTTGTGTATATCATAAAAAAAGTTAAAATTATATTTATTTTAATATTATTTTCATCATCTATTTGATTCTCTCTTTAATATATCAATTATTACATCATCATTGTGTCACAAATAAATTTTATAATTTAAGTTCTAAAATATATAAATAAATTATCTTCATGTCGATAAAACTTTTAGAGTTAAAATGAATATTTATAGTATACTTTATCATCTATATAGCCCAATAATAAAAATTATTTTCTTATTAAAAATATTAGTATGATATTTTCAACATCTCTTAAAATAAAATATAACAAATTCCATATTCATTACCAAGTTACTTAGATATGAAATAATTTTTGGATAAGGTTGATTCAGGTGTAAAACCACATATAAAAAGAAATAAGGACATGTTTTTGGGTAATTTTATATAATTATAATATTATTTTTACTTGTATTTTCATTTTTTACCCTTAACCATGTTAAATGTAATACTAAAGTTACTATTCAGAAATAATTGTTTTGATTCTTTTAGAAATTTTTTTAAAAATTATTACAACCATATATTTAATTTGTTTAAAATTAAATTCTCAGAATAGAAAAATTAAGCTTAACAGTAATCCAACATATGTGGTGCGAAAGCTGGTAAAAGAGACGTTTAAAATAATAATAATTTTTTATATTTAATTTCAATCCCAAAATTATTCCAATGATATGCATGAAATTAATAATTTTTTTGATCAATAATTAAGTAAAAAAACATTTAAATTACATAATTTATTAAAATGAAAAAGTCATTTTTTCAATACAGTATTGTATATTATATTATTTATCAAAAAATTAAACATATCAGAAAAATACCAAAAATTAATCCAAAGTAAATTCTGATATTCCAATTCTAAAGAAGATGTTTATTTTAGGAACAAATTTATAAAAGTGAATTATATTATATTTAATTTTCTTTCTTTATAAAAATTTGGTAAAACTACATTTTAAAAATATTAGATTATTTTATGGTTAAAATTGTATTTATTCTAATTATACGGTAATAAAATTTATTTGATGAATGTAGAAACATTTCATAAACATGGGTAAACATGATAAAGTATGTTATATTCATTTACTTTGACAAAAAATATATTTGATAACTACAATATAAAATAATAATATTAATAATATATTATTTTATGATATAACTATGTCTTTAGTGAAACGTTACCTTTTAGAGAAACCTTTTTTTGTGAGTCAAGTACGCAATCAGACATAACATACCCATTAAGGTAAAATTACTACATAAATCTTAAATATTAATAAATATGAAAAAGTATAATTTTATATTTATATGAGATGTGAAATCCTTCCCCTAATTTTGGAAATTGCATCCTTGATAATATAAATTTTTCATGGTAACTAACTCTTCATTTTCAAAATTACTATATTGAAATCACATAATAGAAAAAAAATTAATAAAGCATGAAATTTAAATTAATGAAAGTGAAGTAAAATGGTCCCTCTATAAATCATAAAGAAGTGCTCCATGTAAGAAAACATGGATATATAAGAAAAACTAATTATTATGTTCTGAGGGAGAGTGATAGAGAACCTGGTGAGGAAGAATTTAACAATCACAAGGCTATATATATGCAACTATCTAAGGGACCACTTGATTGATTGTAAAATAGAGTATAAAGATTACATTATTTCAATTTCTTTTTCCTAGGGTTTTACTATTAACTTATGTCATTAACTAAGAATATATATCACAATACATAATTTTCATGTATAGATTCATCCCTTAATAATTTTCCTCCAGAAAATAATATTTTTCTCAAAACGATGAGTATTCAAGATAAAATATTAACCCCAAAACAATTACAATCAACTTCTAAAGAATCACATAATCTAGAAAATTTTAACAATATATATCTTCTATATTCAAACATTAACCAAAACCAAAATATTTCATTAAATATAAGAAAATTCTTCAAAAAGAATAAACCTTATATGAAAATCTACTAAAATATCCAAAATTCAAAAGTAATAACCAAAGTTCAACATGGACCATTCAATATAAAACTATCATTAAAATTCCATAAAATTATTTTAGAATAATATTTAAAAAAAGAAATAACTTGATCATATAATCTTTGAAGATAAATTTAAATATTAATTTTAAAATTTATTCCATTAATCTTAATGTATCAAACAAAAATGAAATTTTCCTAATAATATCCAAGATATACTAATTTATTCCCTAGAAAACATGAATCACTATAATCTCATCGTTTATTATTTCAAAATATATTTCATAATTTGTTACTCAAATAAAATACCATCGTATTCTATTTACACTGAACATATCGGATTCCCAAAATAGAAAATGTCTTGAAAAAAAATTAACAACATAATCACCAATTCATTTTACAATACAATGGTTTCCAATTTTTTTTAAAAAATATTAAAAAAATATTTTTTCCTTTAATCCATAAACTCATTTTAATAAAATGAAAAATTTAGACTAACCCAAGACTTCCCAAATTTTAGTGGTGGGCGATGTTTCCATATCACCCTTTAGTTGGGGGTTTGATTCCCATAGCCTTTCCAAATTTGATAGGTTGTAACTCATCTTGTGGGTTATCCTTTTTCTAAAACTATATCATTCTTATAACATTATTAATATATGATAATGTCTTAAAAGTAAACATAACATGTTTTAATGTCAATAGTAATCCATGATTTTATACTTATATCCAAAAAAGATAATTCTTCCTCAAATTACATTTTTACAAAAAAAACATCAAGGATAAATATTACAAAACATAAAACCATTTAAATGTACCCTCAGAACCAAAATGTTATTAATTCTCTTAAAAATTTCAACATCCTTAAGTGTACCATAAGTATTAAATCCTTTCTAGATAAACATCATAATATTTCAACTTCCTTCATAATCCATTAACTATGAATTTCCACCTAATAAATTAATAGATCATTCCTTAAAAAATTTAAATGTATTATATCCATAAGATTCATAAATAAAAATTAGATATTGTTTCATATATTATGGATATGTGGTAAATTCACACCTTGAATCCAAATTTTATAATCTTCAAGATGTTCCTTTTCTCTTTAGGCTTGTTTTCCTACTTTCAAAAACTAATCATGAACACCACATCATATATTTCACATTTTAAAATAGTTGGATATGTTTATATCATGAAAAAATATGTATAAGACACCATGACCCATTAAATTAATTTAGAACAGAGTAGTTGTTGAATAACTCCCACGATTTCTTGTAGGTGATTTGAATACTCATTATGTTGTCGAAATCATTTGAACACGACATTGAAATAGAATTATTGATCAAATTGTTAGGTAGGAATAAGAAGGTTTTTCAATATCTGTTTCCTTATATCTTAACAACATATCATTAATTTTATGAAAATAATCCTCACATAAACATGAAATGAATTAATAAAAAATAATACTCTATAGTGTAAAAATTACATATTTTTTTATAAACCGCTAACCTATAAACCATTATATATCATAGTTGTTTAGGTTTTTAATAAATCCACTTACATACCATAATCTTACAAAATTTACAATTTTATAATAACCCTTTTGGTTTTGTGGGATCTTTCACCTACACCAAGAAGACATCCCACACTTTAAAATATTTTAACAATCCCTTTTATACTAACTATAAAGTGTCAGCCTGAAAAAAAAAATTATTTAGGTTATGAATTATACATTAATTCACATAAATTATTTTTTGGTTTAGATATTTAAAGAATTATTCCATATTTCATACATAAAAACTCAAATATTACATTATAGACACTTCTACTCACTAACCATTTTTTGCATAAAATATTTTTTTATGAAAAAGAAGCTTGGATCTATTTCATGTTTAATCATAATAACATTTCTGTGAACCATTCTATGAATCAATTGACCCATAAATATTGTGATGTTATTTTTAAAACATGGTATTATCAAAAAAAAATCAGTAAGGGATGCACAAATATGGAAAAATATTAGTCTGGAAAAAACCTGAAAACCATGAATAATTAAACCTAATGTAATACTTTTCACCTCTATCAAGTAGTAAATATCATAAATTTAATACAATCCCAATTTATACACTTTTTGTAATAAAAAATATTACCATTATAACCATTGAAATACAATATAAAAAAATGGTAACTTGGGAAATAATCATATATAAATAAAATAACCATTTGATCAACTTCAATACATATCACTCTAAAAAATGGAATATCCATACATATAACATCCATAACAAATGCATTGGAGGTAATAACATAACATTCAGTCCGTGGTTTATCATGGAACCACCAATATTTGGTTTATTATATAACCACCTACTAAATGTTTATGTACCATTAGATAATTATAAAATATAAAAGATTACAATTTATAGCATTTCACTCATAAAAGTTCATTGGAAAATAAAACTAATTTCAATATATTGAAGAAATAATTCCATTTCATGAACCATTACAATATCCAAGAACTGATAAAATGGGATAAAATGATTATTTTTCTTTAAAAAAATTATGTTGTATATAGGATTCCATATATCAAATAATGGTCACAACTATAGCGAATTTGTAGTCATCTTATACGATACAAAGAACAATCTTTTTGTGGTTTATAAAATAATTCATTATATAAAACATAAGAAGATTCATTTTCAAAACAATTAAATGATATTAAAAATAGAAAAAATATAATTTCTCTGAATTATATATCCATGTAAATAAATATGTAAAATAACATAAATAGTACTTACATGGAGGAAAAGAAATGATAATAAAATTTTTAAACAATCAAGATGTCACATACCAATATGAATATTTTAAGGACAATCACCATAAAAGAATAACATTTAGAAAACATTAAATAAATTGATAATAAATTAATTAATGACTTTATTAGTCAATTGTTCGGTATACACACCTAATAAAAGAATAATGTTTTTTATCCTCAAGAAAATGACTCAATAAATGAATATTGAGACGAACTCATCTACCTTGAGTCAAATTAATCACATATATTCTTAATATTCATAGATAAAATAATACGTAAATTAGTTAATAACATTTTAACATTTTCCATGTTTATTATTAATTTTATATCATTTATGACCATGTTTTAACAATTATATAATTATTTATTTTCATGTATGATTTTTTTCGACATTCGATACTTTGGTCAAAAATAGATTTTGAATGATGTCAATAGTAAACGTGGGGATAAGTAAATAATCTCTAGAATAATATTCTCTTCATAATAATAACCTATATACACAAATTATTCTATTAAATGAAACCATTTATGTATGTTAAGAAAAATTAATTGTGTTATAATCATAGGTGGGTAGGTCTTATATAGGTGTTAGTAACATTTTCCAATTTTCAATTATTGGTATGAAAGGAATATAATAATTATATTTTCTTTACACATGATCATAACAACTATAATTTAATTTTAACCATATAAATATACTTATATATATCATACAAGTGATGTGGTGGTAAAAAATGAATCACATTGCTTGATGCATGTGATAGTTAACAAGTATGCACGAATGATGTTATCAATTTTAGGTACTGTGGATAGTAAAAATAATAATTGTTGAATTATTATCGTATAATTATTTATATTTCCTGAATAAAACATATGAAAATAATTCAATTTTTATCACCCATAATTATATATGGTTATGGAAAACTAATTATATCGGTTCGTGGAAATAATAGTTCACACATAGACTCAATAAAATAATTGTTTTCCATTTTAATGAAATTGGAGGCGCATTTAGATGATGAAATTAACCTAATAACGTATCAATATATTGATTATAATAAATTTATTATTTCATAATGTAAATATGACATGAAAGATGTGGAAAGAGAACTAAAATAGAAACATTAAAATAAAAAAATTCCTTCATATGGTCATCTTTTCACCACTAAAGATGGTGATATGCCTACAATAATTCTTAATGAATAATCCAAGGGTTTATAAAAAGTTTTTTTGGTATGTCATGGAAAAATGAAATAGTATTTTATGGTAGATTCCTAGATATGATTGGTTGACGTTTTATAGAAGAGGGGAGGGGAACCCCTAGAAACCCATAAAATTTTAAAATAAGATAAATAAATTTTAAGCTCTAATTGTCTCCAAATTATGTTAGTTCAAATATAAGATGTGCATGGTTCTAAATCATCTAAACCAATAATTTTAATATCTATATTGATTATATTATATACCTTATCTTTGTATCCCATATTAATCATTTCTAAAATAATAACAATTTATCAAGTAATTTACAATTTGATGGTTAAAATAATTCCCATAAGATTCAAAATAATCAATTAAGGAGTCATTGATTACATTTTTAGACTTATCAAAACATTTTTGGTTGAATTTTATATTTTTATAAAATTTATATCATTTAATTATAAAACTTATTTTTTAAAATCGGAATTATGTCAATTTTGAAAAAATTCATTACATGACTTTTTTTAAAATTTCATAACATGTTGTTTACATATAATAAAATACTTTATGTCATCAATATATAGTTAAAATCATCTACAAAATTAGTGTATCTGATAAAAAATTTGAAATTATCTTTATTTTAATTTTGTTGACATCATTTATTTGATTCTTCCATTAATAAATCTATTAAATATATCATAATTCTGTCAGAATTAATTTTAATTATTTAATGTACTGAAATTATAATTAAATTATCAACATTTAGATAAACATAATAGAGTTTAAATGAATATTTATTAATTCAGTTATCTTTTATCAAAGCTTATATTAAAATATTATTTACTTATTAAAAATATGAGTATGACATTTTTTATATATCATGAATTAAAATATAATACATGTAATATTATTACCCTAGTTGAATAATATTTAATAATTTCTTCCAAATGATTAATTAGGTCCAAACCCACTTATCAAATTAAATGAGGATAGGTTTTAGGTTAATTTTATATTATTATAATATACTTTTACCTTTACTTACATGATTTACCCTTAACCATGGTAAATAAAATTCTAAATTTAATAATTCCCAAAAATTATTTAGATCCTATTTGACCAAAATTTTCAAACCTATTATAACCATATATTATTTTTATACAAAGTTCAATTATTATATGTGAATAAATTATGTTTAATACTAATCATGTAGATGTGGTGAGAAGGGGGCTAAGAGACACGTTGAAATTTCAATATATTTTTATATATAATTTCAATATAAAAATTATTAAAATGAATTAAATTGGATTAATACATCTATTATATATATATATTATGATTTTTAATAAAATTATTTTAAATTATAATAACATTTAAATGAATTTTCAATTTTTATCTACAATGCAATATTTTTCAATATTCATAAAAAATTAATCTTATCAGAAAAATACCAAAACAATCATCCAAAGAATATTTTGATACTTCACTTATAATAAAGAAATTTATTTTCCCAAATAGAATTTATAAAATTGAAAAACATAGATTTAAAATTGATTCTCTTAAAAATGGTTGTAAAACTACATTCTAAAACTATTATAGTGTTTTATGCCTAAAATTAGATTTATTCCCATTTTATGTCAATAAAATTTATTGGATGAATATAAAAACATTTTTTTAAAAAGGGTAAACAACATTTAGATTGTTAATTTAAATAAATCTAATAAAAATGATAAAAAAATATCATATAAAATAATAATATTAATAATATATTATTTTCCTGTATAACTATGTCTTGTGGGTAAAGTAGGAATTTAGGGAAACTAATTGTTTTGTTTCGAGTAATCTATATGGAATAACTTACCATTTATGGTTTCATTACTATATAATTCAAAAATATTTGTAAATATGAAAAAATAGTATTCTATAATTACATGGGATTTTACATCTAGATAGTATGTTCAAATTAGACATTAGTCATGCTACGGTAGGTCATTCTTATATCCAACACCATGTTTAGAAGATTACAAAGACACATCCAAAACATTGAGGTGAACATAATATATCCATAAAATAAAATCAATAGTAGAGATTCATGTAACCATAATAATTATCCAATATATATCTTTCTAAGATGGTGATGATATATTTCATCTCATTTGGGAACAAATAGAAAAATATTAGTAAGACAGGCTACCAAAATAAATATGGAATTGTTCCCATTTGATATCATTAGGTGAAACATGATAAAATAAAAAATGATTCTTTCCAATTTCCTTGTGGGTATGATAAATGGTTTTATCATTCCATTGGAATGTTTCCACTAATCCTTCACTTTCTTACAGATCATGTGATTTGGGGTATATTCTCAAATATCATTGTTTATATATTCGAACAAATAATGTTTTATGATATCTCTATAAAATTTCATGTATCCTAAGAGGAATGAGAATACCAAGCTATGGGAATAATTTAATGGACAATTAATTATATATAGATATTTTGGAATGAAAGTTCATTCCATAAATCATTGAATTACATCATCAATAACCATGGAATCAAATCATTTTTCTACTATCATGGAATCCAGTTTCTTATGTATCACCAAAACATCATTGTAATCATTATAAATCCTCACACATAGTGATGTATTGAAAATCATATAATTTTTTTTTGATTTTTTTATTCTAAAATTATTCCCATTTAAATATTTTTTGAGTTTCAAGAAGAACCAATTAATTTCAATCCTTATCATGGATATGGTTCTAAGTTCATATATACATAGAGAATATACCAAATACATTCATTCCCCAAATGGTAGTTTATGAAATAATTATAATCCATTATCAACTCTAAATATATTAATTATTAGCTATTGATCTAATTCTATATGCACATATATATTTTTGTCTGTCATGATCTATATATATATATATATCAAAATTCTCTCTATTGAAATAATATCAAAAAAATATTTTTGTTGAGATTACCGTGGCCAGCTCCAAATAATGCATCTTATAGTTTTGTTTATAAAACATAAACAGTAATATTTTTTAGGAAATCACATTATAATTTTTCATTATTAAACATCATAATCTATTTTTTAGTGCATCACTAATTAACCAAAATACATACCCACTAGTGGGCATGGTGAGTATATGGGTTGGGGTTATCCTCATCATCAGCTCCTCAATGATCTATTCACACTAATTTGTCCATAAATAGTTCACTCCTTTTTCATTTATACTGGAATTTATGTTTCAAAATTATCAAAAGTCTCACAAAAATCACTAATAGTGGAAAACTAATATGAAGAAACAACAAATCTCTTAAAAAGATGATGATCTAGGATATTCCTTAACACAGTCTTTAAAGCGTCCATAGATATACCATTACATGTTATAACATGAACCACGAATGCTATGTGCATGATTTAAAACTCCTATTTACAATAGATTTATATATATGGTATACTTATTTATTTTCTTCAACATTTTATTCAAATGAACCAAATATTCCACCTTATTTTGTAGTATATAAAAATATCATCTATAAAGACTGCCAGAAATTTATCATTTTAATTTATAATTATTATATTCATTATGATTATAAGGAATATTAGTGAAATTGTGATTCTAAAAAGGGATGACTATGAACATTATGTATCCATACCTAGTTGAAAATTCTACCTAGGTAACATACTCCATCTTCCCTTCTACCTTTTAGTATCCTTACTAAACAACCACTATAGAGAATTATTAATCATTTCATAAATGATCGATCAATTCATTGATATTTTATAATTGATTTATTTTATTTATCATTGTATTTTTTAGTTCATGATAAGATATTAATATATGCATATAACCATTCTTATTCATAAAAAATATGAATGGCCTAACTGATGGTAATTCACATTGGTGTGTGAAACCCATTTCTTGATGCTGATGAAATTTATTCATCAACTCTTCCTGTAAAATAGAATATATTATATATATAGTAATAGATATCAACAATGTTCAAGGAACATTATTTAATTCCTTAAAAATTGTATTATATTCTTGATTCTAATTCTCTGTTTTCTGAAATATGTTTCAAGAAATTATTAATTATTAAGAAATAATATCAATTCATCAAACAAATTTTCACAATTTAATTTTTACTCCACCTTATAATTAGATATAAATATAGGTTAATTCATGATAGGAAATTTTATTTCCTTCTCATTGTAGTTGATGTGGGAGCTATATTGAAAAATGTTATTCATTCCCAATATCGAAGATAATTCTTTTAAGGGGATAATGATGATGTTTGCAGGTATATTTATCCTACTAATATAAATTGGGGAAGTGTTTCATACGTGAGGTGGAACAATATATCCATTATCATTTTGACTCATAAATGATCATAAATGTTTTGTGGTGATGTTTGAATTGATCTGAAAACATTAATAATATAATGGGGTGAATATTACTAAAAATATATTTATCATTTTTAGTTAATAAATGAATAATCGGTAAAATTTTCAGTATTTAATTATGGTTATAGTAATCTAATATATATCATATAAATATTGGAATGGGAATAATCAATCTAATGAGAATATACAAGGAAAACATTGTACAGGGAAGGATTAACTCATAAATGACATGTGATTCATATTTTTTTAGTATATATGATAAAATATAGTTTTTCATGATCATTTTCATTTTATTTTTTATAAAAAACTATATATTCAATTCAATTATAATGTTTTATCAAGAGTATTTCAATTCAACAATGTATATCATATGATATTTTCTTTCTGTGTGAGTTGATTGGACACTTTGATATTCACCATGTCCCCTTGGAGTTAGTCCTCAACATAACCTCTTTAAGAATATTACCCCAAGGTTTAATAATATAGGAATCTACATCAACATTCTAGTATCAGAATAGGCATGAAATTTCATGGGAAACAACACGCAATATGTACTATAACTTGATATCTCTATTTTCTATTATATGTTCATAAAACCATTTAAATTTTTTATAAGGTTTTCATAATTTTTATTTTGACATAATCAAAAAAATATTAGAACTTCCTCTAATACCTATTATGGATAACAACATGTTAAAAAAACTTATTCCACGATTTATTTCATAATTTTCCTACAATTTTATTCCATGGATAGGTAGTTTTATGTATTTGTATGATTAGACACATAATATATAAATTTAAAAATAGAAAAAAATATTTTTTTGAAAACTCAAAAAACGTCTCCAAACTCCCATATATCCTTTAAAATAGAATAGGATACTCTGGGTAAAATACTTCTGTAAATGGTTCACCTATAATTCCTAGTAGGGGACTATACTAGGTAATAAATTATAATATTAGAAGAAATTTGTATAAAATTTTTTCATCAATATAATATGAAATATCATGGAAACATTACATATGTTATTTAATTCATAATATCATGGAATCATTGAATATGGAGAAATAACATAATTTATGAAATCATTGACATATGGGATGTGATCATCCCAAGACTCTCATCATTAAGTTTAAAAATTCCCATCATTGATTAGGTTCACACTATAATACCTTACATATAATCTCAGGACATATAAATCATTAAAAATTAAATTTTAGAATAATATATTGGTAGGACCACCCATTACATAACATTGCGTGTTTAGACTGACAACCCATATAGAATATATTGTGGAAAATTTCCCACAGTGTATTATGTTTACTACTTACTCCCATAAATAATATCTATCCAGAAATAAATAATTACCCAGTGCATTTTAGAGATATATAATTCATATCAAACTGATAATATAATTAAAATAATTAGTTTGTGTTCCAAATGAGGAATAGAAACCATACATGAACCATAATAATGATCATACTCCTGAAAAAGATGCTGGTTTCATAATTCTGATTCATCGTATAAAAATATTCTAAATGATAAGGATTCCAAAAATGGAAAATAGTTAAATAAATTGGATGATCATATTTTAAAAATAAATCTTCATGGTCATTCAGTTCGAAATTTTTTATTAAATTTGAATGTTATCATAGAAGATAGAATAAAAATCATAACACTTGTGTGATACTTTTTGAAATACTAGAAGTATATTAATGAATATGGAATGAAAATATTGGTTTTTATAAAAATTAAAAGAGCCAAAATTGTTCTCCATAAAATAATAATGTTTTTAGAATCAGTTCCTATTTTTAAAATATATGATGAGGGGTGACTCATGAATGAGATTCGATATAGGAATATTCACTTAAATAGGTTTTAATAAAAGTTGGAATTTTTAAGGTAACTAAAAACTTGTATAACACCAAAAATTGAAGCCATATATAACAAGATATATAATTAAGGTACATATAATGATAATTGACGAAGTTAAAAAGAATAATATTATATAAAATAGAGAATAATAATGATAATACATGTCTAACACATTCCGATGTTAGTATGGATGATAACAAAGAACGGGATCTAGATTAGTTCTACGCATGCCTTTGACATCATTGGCAACATAATCACCTCTTAGTGATTCAATTTGAAATAATGTTAAAAAGATAAATTCAAGTGAATTGGGGTTTTATGAATAAAGAAGTCATCTATGAGGGGTATTTTGTGTGGTGGTAAAAGGAAAATTAGAATGATATGCATATAAATGGTGTTTTGGAAGTGACCCCTCTTATAAGTGAATAAATATGATCTTTTAGAATTATCATTACACTTCCACGATATCAATACACTATTCATCAGTCAGTGACTCCAAAATTATTTAATAATTATTTATGGCTATCCATAGGTTGAAATATTTTCACCCTTGATAATCCAAACATGTTTTAATCATGATTATTGTATTTTAAAATAGTTTTTTAGACTTTATTATTTTGATTTTTTCATTGGTAACTAGTTTTTTAAGTAATTTATAATATATTTAAAAATATAAGATAATAACTAAACCCAAATTTTGATTAATTTAAACAATATTTTGTTTAAATTTATTCTAACTCAATTTAAAAATATGAAATAATAAACTTCAAAATTAAAATATGAGACATATAAATATATAAACAATTTTTTTTAGACAAATTAGTTTTAACCATTATGTGTTCATTAATGTTATTATTATTTATTTTTATTTTAATGAGTTTTAATATATAAATATATATGTTTAAAAATATTATAATATTAGTAAATTAATTTTTTTTTTGATTAAAATAATTTACAAAATAAAAATAATAAAATAGTTAGACAGAATGTTTTTAACATTTTATTTCTAATTAATAATAATAATATTATTATTATATTTATTACTAATCAAATGATTATCTTATAAAATAATATTTAAATTTTATAAAAAAATAATAAATAATTATTATTATATTTAATTTAAAAATTGATCATGTCTAATTTTTATTATAACTACATAAAAAGTGTTATTAGTGGTAAATATTACCTATTTTTCAAAAATATTAATCATCTATTTTATATTTTAAAAATATTATCATTAAAATTTTGACATTAATTGTAATATATATTTTTAATAAAAATGCCTCTCATAAACTTTAAATTAATTTTTGAATTATGAGATCAGAATTTTTTTGATGAAATTGATATTGCACTATTCACCTGTAAATCATTTATTTTAGTAAAATTTAAAAAAACATAGTTTTGATAATATTGAATTTTTAAACAAATTAACAAAGTTAATTTTATAAAAGTAAAATTCTAGAATTTTTATAAATATTGTAATGAAAATTTTATTTACTACTATCAATTATGGAATGGTTGATGTCTATAACAACTGTCATGATTAATTTAAATTCAAATAATTATCACAACATTTTGTTTAGTACATTATCTAATATAACATAATATACTAAAAAAATAAAAATTAATGGTAACTTATCATTTATATCATAGGTATTTAAAATTTCATACATAAATATTGAATTCAAATTAGTAGATAAATGGAAAGTAGCAGTATATAGTGATCCACTTCCGTCCTCAACATAATGAAAATATAATATTCCCAATCCATATTTTTTTAATTGAAATAAATATTATTTAATTAATATATATTTTTAATTGGAAACGATCTTTGGTGATATTACATTGAAATGCTAAATTGGTATTAAAACATTATCTTATGTTTTAATTGATATTCGAGTACTAGAAGGGGTATCATGTAAAATTTGGAATTTTGAGTATCTGAATAAAATAAGAGGAGTTGGAGAAATAATTATTTTTATCATGGTAAACCTCATGTTCTGGTTTTGAGAGAATATATTAGTCAATTGGAACATGATCATGATGATTCAAGAAAACACATTGATAAAAACAATAAATAAATATATATCTGTATATATATTTTTTGACCAAACATTTAATATAATATGATTTTTATTGATATATAAAACTATTTTAGAGATGGTAGAATATCATATTGAATATCAATTAAATGTTTTGTGCTGATTTAGTGACTTTTAGGTTCATTTTTTTATCAAAATATCTGAAACCTCTAAACCCATATCAAGCATGGAATATCATTTATTAGATTAATAAATAAATATATTTTATGATATTGACATCTAGTGATGATCCATGAACCATGAATCTTATATGAATGACACTTTTAATGTTTTTTATTTATTCATTTTTTTAATTTATTTATAAAATAAGATATTTCTTTGAGAGATAATATTTTATATGGATTTGTGATACTTATAAATGTGGGTGAGTTCAATGGATAGAAGTTATGTTACAGGATTAGAAACATTTTTCATATAAAATGTTCAAAATTAGTGTTCTTAGAACTTTTTTGATGGTTCATATATAATGAATAAGTCCATGATACCTTGAACCAGTACTCCATTTGGATCACCATAATGTCCAAAATGCATTCGGGATAATCATGGTATGAAAACAAGTGCTAGGGAACCATCCTCACTTCATAAGGGAATGTTTTTCCTAATAAAATGAATACTGAAGGAAAAAAATATTTCTATAAGTCTATAAATACCACACTAGAATATTGAATACCATGCATAATGACTATGTATTTTTAAAGTATAAAACAACCACAAATAGCATAAGAAAATGTAATAAACTCTACAATAAACAGAGAAGGTATTATATATTAATAATGACATATTTGTAAAATAATAAACATTTAAAACCCATAAAGTAAGGATTTTCATAAATAATTACACTGTATTATATAAAATTAATAGCTATAAAAAATAGCTAATATGAACCACCATTGATCATGTAGCACATGAAGAAACTTCTTTTTCTACCTCTGTCAACATTAACTAACATCACGATCTCTCATAAGATTCAATGGAACAAATTAAATCCTAAATTATACAAATATAATTATACACACACACATTCATATTTCTTGTGATATAAAATCCCTTGTTGGATCCCATAGATTAAACATAACAATTTTTTAGGAAATATATCATTGTACACTATTTTTGAAATATAAAATAAATAAATATATCAAAATAAATTTTATATGAAAAATTATTTTTTATTTATATCAAATTATAAAAACATTTTAGTATTAAATAAAATAAATGGTAACTATACAATCTCATTAGTATAACCAGAAACACAAAAAATTACATAACACTTTCTAAAGAAATATCCAAAATAATTTTAAATAAATCATTATGTTTTTAGAGGAATCAACCCCTTTCTTATATTATAATCATTTTTAAAAAATAAAAAAACCATTATACAAGCATCCAAAAAGATATACTAAAATACCTTATTTTATAAGGAGTTTAATTTTAGAATTCAGTTTTTGTTATATTAGATTTATAAAAAGTACATGTTTGATTGATAATAAAAAACATGGAAGATAATAATCATTACTGGATGAATTATAATGAAATAGGTATTGTAATATAATAAAAGTGGCATAAATGTTTTCAACAAATAACATAACGGGATAACATATATGGCACTATGATGACATTCCTTGAAAAAACTAAATAGTGAAACATCACATGGATACTTGATGATCATATAGAAATCATATAATTTGTTTACTCTTCATGAGAATCAAAGAGGTGAATAAAATCCCTAGTGATATTATAATACAACATTGTTGACAAAAGTTAACCTATAATCTCAAAAATTTTATTAAATCCACTAAACTCAAATAAAACAACACATGGATTACCGAAAAATAAAAATTATGTTTCTAATCCGAGAAATATTTACACATATTAATCAACTTAATGTAATTGTAATGTAGTAATAAACTCATTCCTAATTGTTGAAAACGCTATAAATAAAAAAACAAGTCATAATACATTTAAATGTTGACTTATATTCAATTCAAATATCACATAATAGCATTGTCCAAGAAACCAATAACCAAAGGGTATGACAACAATCCTAGTTTCCTATAACAAATTCATTCGCATCAATTCTTAAATGGCCCATTAAAACTAATAAAATATATATTGTCCATTATATATTAAGAGATTTATTTTTCTAGAAATCAAACTAAGTAATTTTGTTAAATTATTCATGTAAAAAAAATTTCATTCCAAGGACTTTTATTTTAAACACAATCCTAAAACCATTAAAATTTAGGAATTATTTATCTATAAATGAAATTTTAAATATCTCATTGATAAATCACTATATTAATTTCATCAAACATCAAATGTGAAATAATTTTTGTAATAAAGTATTCATTACATGAAAAGAGATAATAAAAAAAATTTTAATGTAAATTTTTATGAGAAATAAAAACATGAAAAAAATATAATATTATATAGGATTTATAACTATGAATGAATCATTTGAAACTATAAATAATTCATAGTTCAATAAAAAATTAACTATATAGATTCACCGACCAAAAATATATGATTCTAATTAATAGGGGTGTTATTCTATTAATAGAAAAGGGAAGAAATTATAGCAGGCCATAATAAACATTAACCCTAAAACCCCACTATATAAAATTATTAAACAATATTACCTTGGTATACATGACTATTCTATTAGATGAACAATTATGTGGATTAGAAAAAGAAATTTATTGATGAAATTACAAAATAATGAGGGTATACCATGAATGGATAATATAGCTCCATAGAACACATGATAAAATCATGATGGTAGGGAGATCTATGTTTTTTATTTTGTATGTCATGATAATGAAAGAAATGGTGGGGAAATAAATTTATAATATATATATGAAATTTTACTAATATATATATTTTAGGAAATAAGTAATCCCATGCAGTTTATTCACAGGGTTTAGAAAATTCTATGCAAATTGTGTGGGATTATATTGATCAAACAATTTAAACAAGGCAGACCTCACATGGTTTTAATGTATGGTTTCACCTAACCATGTAAAAAATAGAAAACTATCATAAATGTAGAAACATTACATATATGAAGCTTGCACAATTTTTCTTAGAAGCTACATAGTTTGGATAACAATGTGTTAACTCTGAACACACATTGCAAGACTAACATCCCCCATACATAATTTTGGAAAATTTTTAGTAATAAAACTAAGATAAATATATTACCATAAATGGATATCCCATTTTAATTTTTTATCCTCCAATAAAACAAACATAAATAGATAATTAAATAATAAAATATTACAATAAATTTTAACATGGTGTGTGGTAATTCTGCCATCTATGTTACATTATGCCCTAATATTGTCCTGAGAAATTGATCCCTAAACAAAAGAATCTAAAACGCCAACATATTCCTAAGATAGAAATAAAATAAAAATAATTATGAACCAGTATCCATGAAAAACCTAGTGATCCAAAAAAATAACTATGATGAAAAACGCTCTCTCTTAGGTGAGTTGGGATACACAATTGATTTCCTCATAAATTAGTGTGTTCTAATGCCTTCTTGGATCATCATGAAAGGATATTATAGAATTAATGTACCCATTACCAAAAAAAATAATCCTTTAATAGAGGTTCTCCTCATTATTTAGAATTCATATACTAGCTTATAGTATTTATAAATCTCATGACAGTGATGTGATCATATGACAAATGTAACAATACGGTCTCTTATCGATTATCTAAACAGATAATGATAACATTTATAATCATTATATCCCAACATTCAAAATATATAGGCAATATTTATCAAACAAAACTTCCCACAAAAAAACCTCATGTATAATAACATAAAAAATGAGTAAAAAATCCTAATGTTAAGAAAAATTATTCAAAACATCTCATTCACTTGTTTCTTTTAAAAACTCATATAGAACGTTTGACGATGACCTTACATAACATAACCTTGAAAATTATATAGATTTTTGGGTAATATGATGTAATTTTGTACTATAATTCCACATTGATAGCACAATAAGTGTGGAGTTGTAGTTTTGACCATGAATAAATTCTGGACAGTATTTTTTTCATACTCCACTAGCATAACTAGGACTTACATAAATAATATTTGAATCAATGTATACTTCCATGCCACTATTATTAACTGATGATTCTAATATTATCCATATAATATAATGTTAAGGGCCCAAATTTCCATCGATAGAGACAAAATTTCTACATAAATTTGGTGATAATCACATAGATACTTCAACGGCATATTCAAATGATGACCCTTTAAAATGTTTTGAGCCATAATAATATTATATTAGGAATATTTTGGAATATAAAACTCTAACTCATAAAAATAGACAATGAATTACATAAATTATTGATCAACCTACTGACAATAATAATACTCAATATCTCTAGTTAATTTAATGTATGTAACATCCCAACCTGACTCACTATTAAATGTAATTGACACAGTGGGTTTACAAGATATCATGTATTCCACTCCATATATAAGAGGCTAATGACTTCCAACAGGGGTATATGAAGGAAATGTGGACACACCATTCCCCTATAACAATGTTCAAAATCATCAATATAATAAATAAGTATCATATGGTATACATAATCATTAAAGTGAACAGATAATAAATTTTAAAAAAAATTATATAATAAAAAACTTGAAGTATTTCCATACATTATATTCCATCCACTAGGAAAGTCACATATAGAAATGACTTAAGTGATTATAAAATACAAATATTCCTATATTATATCATTGAACCATATGGAATCTAAAGATCCATATAAACACTCGTTCTATCTCTCTTGATTAAATCTATAATCATACCATACAATAATTGTAAATAGTGAGGGATGCTTAGGTACCAAGGTGAAATGTCCACACAGAAATATTTGTGTACATAACTTAGTGGAGAGCCACTAACAAGGTAAAATGCATAGTTAGTAAATATAGTGATAAGTACTTGTGATATTTTTAGATTACATAAAAGAATATAAAAAATATATATAAACAAATGAAATGAGTTATATTATTCCAAGGTAAAAATAGAGTCCAGTCTTACTTACAACAATAAGATATATAGTGTCTCTACGAACATAGGTATTCATAAAAAACTGTATAATGTTTTTTGACCTTATCCACATTGGTATACAATGACAGTGCATTACAGATAAAATCACCTATTTCTACATTAAATAAAATTATTTGAGAGATATTAGGACCCCATAAAATAATATTACATGATCCCCTATAATAAGACCATCACTGTCACATAACTAAACATTTTCTATTAATAATTATACATATAATAGAATCATAAATATGTAGACTAATAGTAATCCATCAGCAGAAAGATGGACACCAGCTTCCAAAATAATTCCAATAATATGATAAAAAACTAACACATGAACAATATACATATTATATCTATGATCCTAATCATTTATCACCACTATTATCATTCTAATGAAACTTGGTGAATTTCCATGTCAACCCAATTTATCCGTAATGCATATAAGATCATATGCAAAAGACATTCATGAATTACTAGAATATACGTTACACCCCATCACCTTACCCTATATCTATTCACAACAAACTACTAGAGAATATTCTATTCTCTAATGTTTAAATAACACCCCATTGTCTCTTTTGTATTTATATCAATAAGTACAATCTCATTGGAGTTTTAAACATAATCTATTAAAATAACTACCCCAATGGATTTTTATTTATCGATAACAAATATTGAAATATATATTATCAACAAAGGTGACCAATTTAATAACTAGTCTTATAAAAAAATTTAGTCTCTTATAATCCAGACAAATTTATTAGCATCTATATGAACTGACTAGAATTGTAGGTAATTATCAAATAGGGGATTCCCTCATACCCATCCCTTTTCCAAAAAAAAACTCTAGTTTGGCCTGATACCACTATATATCCAATCGTATTGTTTGGGTTTACCAATACATATTACAATGTCTTAGTGGTGAATTAACACCTCACAAGAAAATAAATTCCCTATTGGAATAAGGGGATCTCTTAGTCCTCGAAAGGATAACACAATGGACAGTACACAAAGCTCAATAATAACCACTACCCAGAATTCATCTAGTATCTCTTTCTAAAAGTCACTCTAAAAATGATCATTTAATATAATAAACACCATTCATGGTTTATAAATGTGTAATTCCTAAAAATTCAATACTGAGGATATAATTATTTGTGGTTAATACACTAAACCCATTCTTAAGGACCGTATTTCCCATGGATGTTTGTGTATTTTTACACAGAATTTCATTTCATAAAATTATTTTATTAAAACAATTTCTATAACCTTGGTGTTGATAATGAATATCATATTCTACCAAAAAAAATTCATAAACACCATAGGTTATGTATATTGGACCACATAACTCATACTAATCAATTCCCAAATTAAGAAATACCATGTAGCTCTAGGGAAGATTGTCCAAGTCCATTGAATGTCATCCAAAACACCATGTCCATAACACACAAACAAATTACAAATAAATAATCATAAATTATTTATTATTATTTAATAAATTTAATTATTCAAATTTCAATTAATTGCCATTGTAATTACATTAGGCATAAATTCCCAAAATCTTCTTTAGTTATCTCATCATCCCAAACCACCAGAAATGTTTTATAGTTTACTCCACATGTCCCTCCATCGTAAGAAAACAAAATGAGATAATTATCAATACTGATACAACGTAACGTAACAAAATTTTGGGAAAATCATCAAAAATCCAAAGGGTGAATTAGATTTACGAAATCAATGTGTGATGATGTGTTGAAAATGATTCATATTCTACTCAAGCTCAGATGAGAGAAAGCCCGATTAATGAAGGAAATTTCTACCACAATACCAATGAAATCATCAAAAAACCTAAACAAAAATCAGGATAAATTACAGAAAAACAATGGGATGTAAGAGTGGAGTGAAAATAATAACTTTTGTAATCATAAAATACATCCTTCAACCACCATAAATAAATGGTAATGAAGATAAGGGAAGTGGTCATCCCCCCCCACATGATATGTTGACCAATAAATATAGGGGTGGGGAGAGAGAAACCATTTACATTTAAAAAGAAACAAAAATATTTTTACAGCATCAACACAGGTGTAACATTCTGAATCACCTTAGTCAGTGTATGTCCTCTATGTCCAAAATCATTAATGAAATAAATCATTTTCACATTTCAAAAATGGTCTCATAACCCAATTATATAGAATCACCAAAATATGTCTTACCACCAATGTTATTTTGTAGCATAAAATCATTAGTCAATAAAAACTATATATTTGAAAACACTTTTTGGGGACATTAAAATATTTATTACTCCATTCTATGCTTTGATTCATAAAATTTACCACCCCATAGTTATAAATTCAAAAATCCCAATGAATTCTAAAAACATTTATGGACATGGGGTGTTACGATCCCCCCACTATAAAACCTATTATACCTTTGAAGTCACATTGACTCTCTAAACATCAAATATTTCATACTTATATTTTGGAATATGATTATCCCATCATTTTTTATTCCCATGTTTTTAATGAGTTCCAGTTTCATAACTCAATCTACTAGGCGAAATTCACATCATAACATGATATGATACTCAAAATAACCATCGAATCCCCTAGAAATAGTTCCATGAAACATATCTATCACATGATATACATATGTTAGTAAAATCCTCATCGCCAAGATTATAGTGCCCCCGTCATGATTTGTAACTATTAATGGATGATTTTGATACACAATTCACCCCAAAAATATATCCACCATCCTGAACATATCTTGCATCATTCCAACAACCCACCAATAATATCCAACATGATACACTAAAAACAATTTCTTTCTATCTCTTTTTACCCATATTGATAATGGGATATAGATAGCTTCATTTAATATTACTAAATATTCATAGTCACAATCATCAATGAATATTCAACAAAACAATACCTTCAAACCATTATATATCCAAATGACCCCCACATGTGGGGTTTAATTCTCTCCATAAGATTTAGTACTGGCCATTGATTCATCCCATGTATTTTAATTAGAATCAATACATTCTCTATATTTTATCACATGATCCGCACCCTAAATAGAACAATGGAAATAACATTCACCTACTGAATCAGATGTTAAAACATGTTCACCCATAGAGTTATGTGATTCAACAATGTTTCGCCCCTAAAGAAAACCATGATTCATGTTTACCCCATGAACCCCGTAACGAAATAATGTTTTACCCCCCAAAACATGTCATAAATAATTTTATACCTATAAAGTATATCATGAAATTTGGATCACCCCACGAATCACCCTCATGTCACATCATGATCACATCAGTTCTGATGCCAGTTCACTTTCTCAAACAAATGTTTCATCCAAATCCTAAACCTGGTATTCACCATTGAACCATACCATATTAGATCTGAAAACACCAATTTAACCCAAGACCACCTTTACTATTATATGAAATGTTTCACCACATCCACAACCCATAGAAATGAATTTTGGTCACTATTGGCTGATATTTTTCTCCCCACCATCTGATAATAATAATGGTCCAATGAATTAACCAATTGGTCAACAAATATGGTCCATACCCCATCCATCGATGATCATAATGGTCAACATGGCTATATTCTCTTATAACCCATTTGTAATTAGAAAAACCATCTTACTTATTTTTCCCATATCATATTAATGTTTACGTTGGTTTTCATATAAAAACCTAATAAAACAAAGGGTAACACTTTAAAAAATCTCTACTACTTATCCTCATTATCTTTGGTCCTGAATAAACAAGTTCCACTTCCATCAAAACAAACTCACCATCCTTCCAATATATATTTTATATCAATTAGTAGATCAACCACATCATCATGGTCTATAAAATTAATAGTCCCCTCTACCATTTAGGTAATCTAAAATCCCCATTAAAAATATTAGGTCACCATGCCTTGAAGCATGTTATAAAAATTTATGTATCCTTAGCTCATTCTCACCCATGAATCATAGTCTCCAGCTTGCCAATTCAAAACTCACCAAGAACCATGTTTATAAATATTGAACATCATTCATGTCATATAATGATAATTAGAAAGAACATTATTAAAACCTAATAAAGAAACTAGACTCGAACACAATGATTTGAATATTACCAAAATTAAGAACATAAACCTAAAACACTAACAATGGTCCAGTGGATGTTTGTACATTCAATACCCGAGTGCCTCTAAAGCTCCTCTTTAAAAACTAAACAAAGATAATATAAAAAAAATAAAAAACCAATTAGTTACTATTTAGAACAATACGTAATGAAAACTTTTATACACATTCTAGAATTGTAATTATAAAGGGAATCTATATTCATCAAGGTTGGACACAGAATAAGTCACTGAATTGAAAAAGTATATTTGATAATAAAATCACAAGCACTCAATGAAATTTCATCACAATAATTCTAGGTAAACCAACATTCCTTTTTAGTCCATATAATGGTGTATGAAATATATATCTATCCCCTTTATTGGGTTATTCTTGTAGAACTGTAGAAACCGACTTCCTAAATTATGAATCAAATCTTAGGGTGTCTATATCTCTCAAAATTCACAGAACCATATCACACAAGGTTATATCTCCTAAGAAACATGCTTTACCTAACACAAATTCTATTGAATTAAATTTTCATAAACCCAATCTATGGTTTCATATACATGTACGTCAAAAAAACTAATTCCAATTGATTATCTTACAGGGACACTATTATCATCGAGAGTCCACCTATGGAGATTATCTCATAGGAATCAAAACAATCCAATAATAACTTATATAAAAACTATATTTCACTAAATAAACTATGTCAAAGAATCCAAATAATTTGATTTGGATAGGATGAGTACCAAGAAATTCTATATGGGAAAACTCCATATAGGTTTTTACCAATAGGATAAATAATTGAACCCATAAGATAAAAAACTACATGATATATAATAACAAGGTGTCATGTTCTTACACCAACTAACATTTAGAGAATAGAGATTCAACAAGAATCTACATCTTAGTCTTCTCCCTTGAGGTTTTGATCACAACACACAAGAATACATATTAAAATGAAATCACTATATGACAAACGACATCCCATTGAAAACATAACATGACCTAAATAAATATAGTTTTATTCTCATATATATATGTGTGAAAACACTATATAGTTTAATAGTGAATCATTATATAAAAAGATATAAATAATAATAACTATCATGGGGTATATAAAATTTAATATTTATTCATTATATACCTAGTAGGGTCATTACACATCATATTTTCAAGGGACTGTACAGTCTTTCCCATCATCGAGTGTCTCATTATAGATCCACCTGAACAACTATTGAAAAATGAAAAATATATGTACTTGATATTCTAGATAAATAGGCTGAAACCATGAACCTATTTAGGAAAAAAATAACAGATTTTTTTAACACCACAAACTATAGAACCTTAGTTTTTATTGGAATAATAATATATTGTATGGATAATATGGTTTATAAATCATAAATGCTGAGAACATTTCATGGAGAACCCATTTCATTTCTGTGATTTCTATAAAAACTAATAACTAGATTCTTGATCATATGACCTTAGGGAAAATTAAAAAAAAACATCATCAATTCCCATGACCAGGAGAATTAAATGAATTGAAAATAACTAATAACCATAATAACACAACCTAGGAAAATCAATATGATCACTTATAACATGTTGTCAATACATTAAATGGTGTTTCTGAAATATTAGTCCATTATCCATAATAAAAACTGACATGTTCCCATGTCTCATATCAACAAAATCCCAAATAACAAGAGAAATAAAATACATATGATACAAAATCATAGATTCAACATCTAAACAACATTGAATAGTAACTAGACTAGTGGCTCCTCATTACATCAGTTATGAATCCACATAAACTATAGGATAATGAATAGAAAAAAATGTATAAGTTGGTGCCATGTTGAGACTATACCCTCTAAATCAGAGTGCAGAATCATCAATGAAATTACAATATATCATAAAAAATAAAAAAAATTATAGTTGACCGATAATAATGCAGATAAAACATGTGATAAAAAATAAAAAAACATAACTGTTGGAATCAACTATTTTGATAATCCCCAATCATTGTTTTAATAATCCCAATTCATTATTTAGTTATGCGATAATCATGTTTTAATCTTATGATAATCATATTTCATTACAATGATATAGTTTACATTACTCTCAGTATCACAGATTGATTGGTTCAGTTTATAGAACATATTTTATCTAAGTACAAGGATATAGATACAAGGTCACCGATACTAGGTTACAAACACAAGGTTATTGTTAAAAGGTTACCAATACAACATTACCATTACAAGGTTACAGCTACAAGGTCACTGATATAAGGGCATCGATACAAGGTTACCATTACATGGTCACCAATAAAGGTTACTGATACATGGTTATTGTTACAAGGTTACACCTACATGGTCAATGATATAAGGTTACAGTTACTAGGTCACCGCTATAAGGTCACCGCTACAAGGTCACTGTTACAAGATCACCGCTACAAGGTAACCATTACATGGTCACTGGTGTAAGCATACTGTTAATGGTTATAGTTGGAGATTGACGATGTGCACCTACTGTTGAAGCCTACCAATATGAAGGCTACCATTACCAGTCTACCGACACTTATTCTTCCATACATTTTCAATTACTCAATATTAATCTAACGGTCATATTTGATAAATTAAATGCCTCTGGAATTAATTAATGATGGTTGAAAACGTTTCAGAAGAAAATTCATGGGACAATATGATATACGAGAAAGATTACAGTTGATATAATTATTCCTATTGGTGGACCTCAAATATTAAAGGAAAATACCCTGAAAGAGAGAATAGAGTAACATATACCCTGTCACAAATAAAGGGATGCATGAGAAGTGTGATAGATCTTACTCACCAGATCAAAAAAGTTGAACCATCCAGAATTAACACCAAAAAAATGTCCCACAATCATCACAAAGATCATTCTGGGATAAACACATTCCTACCTCCTGTGGTGCGTCATCCATTGATCAAACACAAGAAGAAGAAAACTAATTTCTATAACTTGGAGTTGCGACACTCTATTTTGAAGACATGTTTCAGAGAGATACATCGTCGTAAAATGCTTCACTCAAAGGAGTCCAGAACTGGTCTCTAAAACATAGTGCTTTCTAAACTCTAATCTTACATTCTTAGCTGTATTGTGTTCTTTATTTTACATATTTGAGAAGTGTGTGTATCTGTTTGTATCACATAATATCTTCTGTTCTTGAACTAGAGGATTCAAAATATCCTCACATCAAACTTCACCACATTTGTGTTTCCCACGTATAACTGTGGAAGAGACCGTGTGTGGTCAGTGCTGTTTGTTTTTTACACGAAGAACTATGGAAGAGGGTATGAACTGTGGATAGCGTGAATCTTGATACAGGATGTGGATCATGTTTGTTGTCAATATAATATTCTTGGTGGTAGTAGATCACCATGCGGAGAGGATTAAGTCTCGACTTGATACTAAACCTCTTGTTTTACTTAACTGAGTTCTTTATTTAGTTATAATTTGTATTGATATTAACCACTTCTTATATTTTCTAAAACATAAAAATGATTTTTCTTAAAATTTGACAGTTTGTTTTGTTTAGTGTGTGTATTTTTTTAATTTTGTAAACTTATTACAAAATATTTATTGTTGTTCTACACTGATTCATCTAAGGATCAATCACCCTTTGAAAAACCTTTTGACCAATTGTACATTTACATTTCCACTTCCTTAATTAATTGGGACGTTATTAAATTGGGGGTTTTCTTAACCATAATGTTTTTAACAAAATTTTTAATTAGTAATCAATTAAAACCCCTCATGAGTATCCACTCCGACCAACATTTGGTATCCAAGGGCTTGTTATCCAATGTGAAAAATCTTTTTAACTGTGATTTTAGTTGTATCTTAAAGATCCTAAAATTTCTGTGATATATAAATTTTCACTTCCTTAAATTCTAAGTAACTATGGAAAATAGAGTTGATGGTGCTGCTACTAACATTCCACCTATCATTAATGGTAATAACTATGTTTAGTGGAAATTAAAAATGAAAATGATCTAAAGAAAATGGGACCTGAAATCTGGGACATAATTGAAGAACAAAATATATTGACCGCTACATTTAAAGACACATGGTCTCAGTTGACTAAATCCACATGTAACAATAACTATAATGCAATTAATGATTTGTACTGTTCTCTATGTTATAAGCAATTCAGTAGAATATCTTCTTGTAAATCTTTATATTAAATTTGTGATACTATAGCTTTTTATCCTGAGGGAACAACCAATTTTACAGAAATGAGATTAAATACATACACAATTAAATATGATAACTTTAAAATGAATCTTGAAGAACTCATTTCTGACATGTATATCATGTTCAATTTGATAGTAAATACTACAATTATTCTTGGGATACCATTGGACAACATGGACCAGATTATGAGACTGCTTTGATGCCTACCCAACAGATGGAGGGGGACTTCTATTTCTATCTGAGAATCTTATGACATACGCAAACTACCAATAAAGGAACTAATAAGAATGATTATGATGTATGAAGAAGAACTTAAGAAGAATCAAGAAGTATATGTAGAACAATGGAAAAAATATGCATCATTTTATAATACTACCTCATATAACAAGGATAAAGAAAAAGTTCAAGCTCCTGTAGAGACTTCCACATGTGAAGACTCATAAAGTGATGAGGAGATGGCTCATCTTTCTATAAGATTCAAAAAATTATACTTACAGGAGAAATTATTTAGGAAGTCAATCTATAAGGGAAATTATGATAGTAGAGGACAATGGATGAATGATAGGAAATGGAATGATAACTCAAATGAAATAATCTGTTATGAGTGCTAACAAAAAGTTCATGTGAAGGAAGACTGCCCCAAGATGAAATTTAGGATGAAATAGGAATATAAGGGCAAGGGTTATGAAAAGGCTATGAATGAAACCTGAAGTGCATCAGAATACAGCTCTAGTGGATCTCATTATTCTGATAGTGATCATAACAATCATTCCAACTAATGTATCATGACAGAAACATCTGAGGTAACACCCAATTCCCCTATGCCTAATGATTATTATTCTGGTAATGAAGGTGAATCAAACAATGATGAAAATATGACTAAGGATGAACTATTTGAATATTGTGGAATGTTTGAATATACTTTTAATGAACTCAAGGATAACTATAAACTATTTTAAAGATAATATGCTTTAAATACTAATTACAAATATGATCTAGATATTGTGAAATAAAAATGTTTCTTAGATATTAAAAGAAAATATTGAACTCAAATTATCAAATGATCAATTAAAATGAGATTTTGAAAAATTTAATGCTGGTAGAGATGCCTTGACTAAATATTTAGGACAATATATTGCCCTAAAATTTACAACTGGTCTAGGATATCAACCAGGACAGAGAAGGTTTATCAAAACGAAATTTGTTCTATAATCTGTACAATTCACTACTATTTCCTGTTCTAGACCATCTTCTAAAAAAAACTATCTAAAGGATCAAAAAAAGTGTTCATGTATCAAAATATATATGTTTACTATAGAAAACCTATAATAGAAGTATAGGGTTCCCAATGTTCTCCTTACTAACCTCTCTGGACCGAAAACAACCTGGGTACCAAAATTACCCCACACATAATCGTTTTTCAGTAAAATTGTCTAAAGAGCTCCTGTAAAACTCTATGGTATTTAGCCAGTGGATGTTCCAGTCATTTGATAGGAGACTATTCATGTTTCAAAAGTCTGATTAATTTTTATGGTAGATATGTCACATTGGGTGATAATTCTAATGGAAAAATCATCAGCATAGGCCATATTAGTAACCCTAATACTGTATTAGTTTCAAAAGTACTTTTTGTTGATGGGTTAAAATAAAATCTTCTAGGTATTTCTCAGTTGTGTGATTAAGTTTTTAATATTAAATTTGAAAATAATAGGTGTAATATTTTTATTTCTAAAAATTATTTAATATTTGCTGCTCTCAAAAATGAGAATGTATATGCTGTTGATATGGATTCTTTTGTTAAGAAAAATGTTTCTTGATTAAATGTGTTTCATATGGTATCTTGGTTGTGTCACAAAAGTCTAGGACACTATAATGTGCACTCACATAGAAAAATGACTACAAAAGGCTTATCTAGAGATATAACTAAATTGGAATTCCCTATTAACAAAGTGTGTAATCCTTGTTAGAAGGTAAAACAACACAATGTTTCTTTCAAACCATATAAATAAGTTTTACCTCTCATCCTATTGAGTTAGTTTACATTAATTTGTTTGCAATGTCAAGAGATTTATGTTTAAATGGGAAGCAGTAAGTTTATGTTCTTGTAAATGATTTTTCTAGGTGCACATGGGTATTCTTTCACGCTTACAAAATTGAAGCTTCGTCTTATTTTATCAAATACTCCAAGTGTGTATAAAATTATACTCGACTTGGAATCAAGACCTTGAGAAGTGATCATGGCCGTGAGTTTGAAAATCAAGAGTTTTAATATTATTTCTCACACAATGGCTATAGTCACAACTTCTCTGCCCGAAGAACACCTCAACAGAATGGAGTCGTGGAAAGAAGAAATACGAAACATCAAGATATTTCTAGGATAATGCTCAATATATATGATTTTCCAAATTATTTTTGGGCTGAAGATTTTAATACAGCTTGTTACATTATGAATAGAGTATTGATTACACCGGTTCTTAAGAAGACCCCTTATGATATTTTGAACAATAGGAAGCCTAAGGTTAATTACATTATGGTTTTGGTTGTAATGTATTTATCCTTAACACTAAATATAATCTTGAAAAATTTACTACAAAAAGTGATGAAGAAATTTTCCTAGGCTACTCAATCTTTAGTAAAGAATATAGAGTGTTTAATAAGAGAACCAAATGTGTTGAAGAATCAGTTCATGTAAAATTTGATGAGGCTGATCCACATGAACCCAAAATCATACTTGAATATCTCTGAGGAAGATATGTCGATTCTGGACCTTATTGATAAGATTAGTGAACCCTTAGTAAAAACAACCAATTATAAAAACATTCTTGAATCTGTGCATGGTGAATATAAACCTACAAATAATCATTAGTAGTCTAGTTCAACTCTTTCTAGAGGTATTATAACCATATGGAATCATCATTTAGATGACATATTAGGTGATCTAAATTTGGGAACACAAACTAGAGATTCTCTTAGAAACCAGGTAGAACATCAAGCATTTATTTCTTAGCTTGAAACTAAATATATCAATGATGGAATTAGTCATGAATTATGGGTGATATATATGCAAGAAGTATTGAATCAATTTGAAAGAAACAATGTTTGAGAATTAGTAGACAGACCTACGGACACCTTAACCAAAGGCACTAAATGGGTGTTTAGGAACAAAGTTGATGAGTCTGGAAATATAGATAGAAACAATGCTAGACTAGTTGCACAAGTGTATAGTCACGAATAATGAATAGACTATGAGGAAACCTTTTCCCCTGTAGCTAGACTAGAATCCATTATGATACTACTTTCTCATGAAGCTCATCTTAATTTCAAACTTTATAAAATGGATGTCCAAATTTCATTTCTAAATGGATATATAATTGAATATGTATTTGTTGAACAACACCCTGGATTTAAAAATCCCCATTCACCAAATCGTGTTTTTAAATTGTCTAGAGCCTTAAATGGTCTAAAGCAAGCTCCAAGAGCTTGGTATGACATACTTAGTTCTTTTCTTATTTCAAAAGGTTTTACAAAAGGGATATCAGATCCTACTATCTTTATTAAAGGGATTTAAAAAGATGTTTAATTAGTAGCAATTTATGTAGATGATATAATTTTTGGATCTTCTAAAAATTATTTAAGTACTAATTTTTCTACAATGATGAAAGATGAATTTGAAATTAGTTTAAGGGGGGAACTAAATTTTTTCCTTGGATTTCAAATTTTTCTAGACAAATATGGTATTATTTTAAATTAAATTAAATATACTAAGGTTCATTTAAAAAAATTTGTTTGGATAGTAGTAAAGGTATTGATACACCTATGAGTTCAAATTGCAAATTGGATGCTAATTAAACTAGTAAATAAGTGGATCAAACCAATTACCGAGGTACAACTAGGAGTCTGCTTTATCTTATTTCAAGTTGACCTGATATTATGTTCAATGTAAGCATGTGTTCTTGATTTCAATCCAATCCCGATGAGTCTCACTTAAATGTTGTTAAAATATTTTTAAATATATCATGTATAATATAAATTTAGGACTATTATTTTCCAGCATGACAACCATTTTATTTAATAAGTTATTCAGATGCTAACTTTGCTGGTTTCAAGTTAGAGAGAAAGAGAACCTCTGGAACATGCCACATTTTAGGCAAGTTGCTTGTATCATGGTGTAGTATGAAACATAATTCTTTTGTATTATCTACTGTTGAGGCTAAATATATAGCTGCTGGTAGTTGTTGTGCTCAAATTCTATTAATGAAACACACTTTACTAGAAAATGGATATCAATTCAAACATGTCTCTGTAAACTGTAACAACACAAGTGCTCTTAACATTTCCATGAATCTAGTATCTCATGCTAGAACAAAGCTTATTGTTGTACGACATCACTTCTTAAGGGATCATTTTCAAAATGGTGATATCACTCTTGAATTCATTGGTACTGAACACCAATTGGATGATATTTTCACAACAACTTTTAATTTTGAGAGGTTAAATTACATCATACATGAGTTATGTATGATAATCATTTCTGGATAGGACCTCAATATAAGAACTTACCAATAGAACCTCACACATAGACCTTACCGATATAACCTCACTATTAGACCATACTGATAGAACCTCAATGTCAGAACGTACCGATAGTACCTAACAGTTAGACCTTACCGGTAGAACTCACCTTTAGAACTTGCCGATAGAACCTCACCATTAGACCATACAGATAGAACCTCACTGTTAGACCTTATCGATAGACATCCTAAGTCTGGGACATTGCATTTTTTTGTGTTATCAACCGGAATTTGAAAGAGTTTCTGATTTTTCTTATTTATTTTATCAATTTCCGTTCTTTCATCCCTAAATTATACAAATAAATAGCATATTACATTTTGATCCACATAAAATCCTCTCCCTAACCTTTTTCTCCCAAATATTATTACTTAAACTTCTACTGAATTATCAAACTGCTCTGGTTTGATGGATAGATTTGAGAGGCCACTGGTCAGTGATGAAGGAGACGCGCCTGATCCTAACAGACCTAGAGATGAGATGAGTAGTGGAATCCTTGCAGTGGAAAAGATATGTATCCTACATTTATCGAAGAGAGAAATTATAGTTGATAAGTAATAATGATCAGAGTTGTTTCTTTCTAGTTGATCTTCAGTACTGAAGGCACTTGAAGAACATGTCTGGGTTGAATGTTTTGCAAATAAGAATGGTCCCTATTACCTGATGTTGGTGAAGGTTTTCTATGATTATTTGAAGTTCATACTGTCTAAGAATGAGCACTGGATTACTTCCAGAGTATATGGAGTAAATTTCAGTTTCTACTCTGCTGAGTGGGCTGATTGTTTAAGGATTCCTCATGAAAGAATTAATGACTATTACTCTAAAGTGGTGCCTCCCACTAGTGTGTTATTCTGCTGAAAAATATTTAGCTGAGTTGATAGGGTGTGGAGTTCCCAGGAATGTCATTACTGCTAAAATGGATGGAGATGAAAAGGTTCTTTTCAAATTTGTCCAGCATGATTTATGTCCCAGGATAGGGGATATTTCTAATTTAATGTTTCAAGACATTTTTATCTTATATCTGATGAAGTATGAGATAAATATTAACCTATGTAGGATATTGATGATACAACTTTAATACATTACCAATCCAATATCCAAATCCAATACCCTATTTCATGCTATGTTGATATCTCTTTTCTTAAAAGTAAAAGAAGTTTTTGGAGCTAAGGAGGAGTCTGTTGTTGGGAAAGATAACTTTTGCATCACTAAAGTGATTTTAAAGATGATGATGATCAACAGGAATCCATGGATAATGAGATGGTTGAATTATGAGGCCAAGGATTATGAAGATTTTAACCCTATTGATCATCCTACTAGGCCTGAAAATAAGAAATATCCCAGTATTATGCCTGATGAAGCACAAACATCATATTCAGATGAAGAAGAAGAATTTTTTGTTATAAAAGAAAGAGAGGATTTTACCATAGATTATAGGAGTGATCCTGACCTTCCTTCACTAACTCTTGATAATACTATATTCTTTGGTGAGCCTAGACCACAAAAGAGACTACCTAGAAGGGAGATTGTTCTAAGGTACAGTGATGAGGAAGCAAGTGAAGAAGAAGGGGATGAATATGATTGAAGAGACATTAGAGAGTCTTCAGATGAGGATGAGGATTCTGATTCAAGGCAAGATGATTATGCGACAACTTTTTCTGAATGTGGAGAGGAAAGCTTTAGTCTTAGTCCTCTAATAGGACATACAGTCAGATTAGAATGTGGAGATAAAGAAGCTACTAATTCAGTTGAGGATGGACCTATTTTTGGAAATGGTTGAAGATTCCAAGGAGGAAGTGGAAGTGATCCATCGTGATAATGTTGTTGCTCAAGGAGGTATAGAGGAGATAAATGTGGCTGATCATGATATTGCTCATATTGAAGGGGAGGAACCACTTTCTCCAAGCTCAATTTCTATTTTGAAAGCGATTGAATTCTAGACCGAGGACCCTGGATTTATGGTGTTGGGTATAGACTATGATGACTCAGAATATGGAAGGGACTATAGAAGACCTTCAGTGAAAAACCTCATTTTTGTCTCTCCAGAAACCACTTTCCCTCATGAATATGTGAAAAAGGCAGGCCTTGATTATTTGAAATCAGGCCTAGAGAGACACTTTGATGTGAAAGACACTAAAATAGCCAGAACAATTGCAGTCAATCAAGGACTCATGACATATGATCTGGAAAGGATAGTCTCTACCCCTCACTCAGCTAGGTTTCATAAGTTCATGTAATGTCATAATCCAGTAAACGAGTTGGAATATTCTATGGATTCAATGAAACAGTCTATTGCCAAATTAGATGCTTATATGGCTTCAAAGAACCAGGTGGACAGAGACCTTGCATATATCAAAAGTATACTTCATAAAATGGTCACAGTGCTTGAGTATTTTAGGAAATAAATGGAAACACAAGTGAAAGGGAAACATGATGATGCCAAAATACTAATCAGTGGCTTCACCGAATCATTCAAGGAGATAGTGGACCTCTTTCTGGATCCTTTATCTACATCTGCTTCCACTTCAACGTCTCCTCATGTTTCCATTGATGATTTCAAGACCACTGTCAGAGAAAAAGTGGCAAAGTTCTCTGGTGGAATTTCCTTATATTCTTAGGTCATTTCCATTACCAGGGAAATTCATAAGCTTGTGGGAGATTATCTAAGGGAAGCTGATTAGGATCATAATTCCATTATGGATCAAGTTGACTTCTATTAAAAATAGGTTTACACTAAGCAGTAGATGGACGGCCACTTTAAATTTTTGTTGGAGAACTTAAGGATCCCACCTATCACTCAAGACTTTAAGGGTCTAATTAATAGGCTAATGTAATTGTCTCATATAGTTGAATGATTCATGAAAAAAAGATGATTTCATATCATCTATGGAAAGAGGGGGGAAATCATTATGGACTTAAGGAATCTTATGTTACCCTTCATTCATGTAGAATGCACTCCAATCATTTTCCATCCCACTATTCCTTCTTATTCTACTGCTTCAGGTTCCACCAGTACTACTCCTATGATGAATCTTGCATAGGACATCAAAATTATGACCCCAAAAATTTCTCAGAGTTCTACTCATTAAAGGTCTGGTTATGCCTCGGTGGCCGGTCCTCCAACCATACTCACCACCATCCCTCGGCCTATCCCTCCACCTTCATCACCTCATCCTCATCCTCTGAAGATGAAGCTCCAATGGACATCTCTAATGTGAATTTAATGTAGATTGTCATTGCTGATAGGGATTTATTTACTTTTTGTCTCTTGTACTACTATTTTATAAATATAAACCCTTTTATTAATTTATTTTTCTTATGTATGGTTTTTTGTTAATCAAAAAGGGGGGGGGGGAGATATATATGCTCTCATGTATACAGGGGGAGAAGTGTTTATATTTATTTATGATCATATTACTGATGAATTTATCATATGTTTTTAACTTTAATTCAATATTATTTTGTGTTCAACCTTACTTCAAAATTCGTAATATTAACAATTCAATGCCATAATTTGTTATTATCAAAAAGGGGGAGATTTTTTGACTCGCCTGTTTTGATAATCCCACATCATTTTTTGATAATCCCAAATCATGTTTCAGTTATGTGATAGTCATGTTTTAATCTTATGATAATCACATTTCATTACAAAGTCACTATTTACAGTACTCTCAATCTCACTGCCGGATTGGTTCAGTTTAGAGTACAGATTTTATCTAATTACAAGGTTACAGTTACATGGTCACCGATAAAATGTTACAGATACAAGGTTACCATTACAAGGTTACCGATACATGGTTATCATTACAAGGTTACAGCTACATGTTAACTGATACAAGGCCATTGATATAAGGTTTCCATTATGTGGTCATTGATACCAGGTTACCAATACAAGGTTACCATTAAAAGGTTTCTGGTACATGGTCACCAATACAAGGTTACAGTTACAAGGTCACCGCTTAAAGGTCACCGCTACAAGATCACCATTACAAGGTCACCGCTACAAGGTCAACGTTACATGGTCACTGGTGTGAGAATACTGTTAAATGTTGCAGTTGGAGATTGCTGAGGTGCACCTACTGTTGAATCCTACCGATATAAAGGCTACCATTACCAGTCTACCAACACATATTCTTCCATACTTTGTCAATTTTTCAATATTATTCTAACGGTCATATTTGATAAAATAAATGCCTCTGACATTAATTAATGATGATTTTAAACATTCCAGGATACAATACATGGGACAATATGAGGTACAAGAAGGATTGCACGTGATCAACTCATTCCTATTGTCGGAGCTCAAATATTGAAGGAAAAGACCCAAAAAGAGATAAAAGAGTAACATATATGCGGATACGAAGAAAGGGTTGCATGAGATGTGTGATAGAGCATACTCTCTATATCAAAAATCTGAACCAACCTGCTTTAAGACACACACAAAAACCTACAAAATTCAAGATGATCATTCTAGGATAAACTCATTCCTGCCTTCTATAGTGCATAAACTCTAGATCAAAGACCAGAAGCCGAACATAGAATGCTAAAACCTAGTGTTGTGACACTCTGTTTTGACGAAAAGTTTTAGAGAGTGACTTCATCATCAAGTTCTTTACTATGAGGAGTCATGAACTGATCTGCTAACACATAGAGCTTTCTAAACTCAATGCTTACATTTGTAGCTCCATTGTGTTCATTATTTTACATCATTGAGAAGTGTGTGTGTATGTTTGTATCACACACTTTCTCTTATGTTTGAACTAGAGGATTATAAATATCCTCACATCCAACTTCACCTCATATATGTTTCCCATGTATTACAGTGGAAGAGACCATGTGTGGCCTGTACTATTTTTTTTTCCACGAAGAACTGCAGAAGAGGGTGTGAACTGTGGATAGTTTTTGAAAACTATTGTAATGCCCGATACATGCTATGTATCAAGATTATTGTTAATATAAACTACATGGTGGAAGGTGATCACCAAATATAATGGATTAAGTCTCGACTTGAGACTGATCCTCTTGTTTTACTTAACTGAGTTATTTAATTAGTTATACTCTGTTTTGATTTTAACTGCTTCTTATATTTTCTGAAACATAAAATTGTTTTTATTACACATTGATAGTAAGTATTCATTAGAGTGTGTATTTGTTTAAATCAGTAAAATTGTTTTAATTGTTGAATTGGTGTTCTACATTAATTCATATAAGGATTAATCACCATTTGAGAAACATGTTGACCAATTGGACATTTACATTTGTACTACCTTAATTAACTGGGAAATTTTAAAAATGGTGGTTTTCTTAACCATAAAATTTTTAACAAAAATTTTAATTGGTACACAATTTACCCCTCCTCTTGAGTATCCACTCCGACCAAAAACAACAATATATATCATAGTCCACAAACATTTCCAGTCACAACTAAAAATGAATAAATGAAAAATAAAATACAATAAAGGCTCTACTATATCACTATTTAATGCCTCGTCATAGGTTCAAAAGTTACATATGATCTATCTCGATGGATCATAACTAGCCTCATCCCAGCAGAAAACTACAAAAAGTGATGGAATCTCAGGTGCCAAGGTGTAGTTATCTCCTAAGTGGGGTGTGAGTGCAAAATTTAGTAGGGAACAACCAATGTGGTCACAAACATATCTAGTAAGTGAAATAGTATGTACAAGTGGGATGCTAATGAAACATAAAATAATATTAAAAATAAATTAATAAATTAGAATTATTGTCCCTTATATTCCATGATAAAACTTACACTTGTAATATCTATACATCCTTCAGCCAGTGTCACAGTGTCTCTAAACATGTCATGTAATCATTCTAACCAATATAAATATGATGACTACGACACCAGAATCCTAGATATGGTGGCTAAAACATTATTTCTATTATTTTTAAGACATTGTTAACAAAATCACACCTCCCATATCATCACATAGAGTCTTCTCAGTCCAGGTTCTGGAAAAATATGATACAACAGATACATTTTCATCAAAAAAGGAATGAGTAATGATTCATATTTTTGACATCACATAAGAGAACCAAAAAAGGAAAAATCTACTAACACTGATATAATAAATTGAAACCGTAAGGTGATGATTTAAAATGCTCAGTATGAGGTTTTAAAACAAATCAAAAAAATACCTTTTTAAACATCATTTTAATGAAATTATACAACATTTTCATAAAAATAAAAAACACTTATGGTAGTATGACATCATCATTTTTCTATGTTTACATGAAATAATTATTATGGAAATATCTTACACAAGAATTTATATATTCATTCATAATATATGAATAAAACATATTAAAAATATGCATACTAGTACAAAATTTCATAGAATACTGTATATATGCAAGGTGTTGATCCAAATAAATTCATGGTGACTTGAAAGGGAGATTTAACACATGTTATAATACTTGAATATATTTTCATTATAAACAATATCACAATTCACTTAACACATAAATTTCAATTCATTAAATGAAAAATGTGTTTCTAACTTTTGTATCAACATTATGAAAATAGATGTTATTTTTTGTTTATAAATGGATTTCCAAGTATATACATAAACATTCCATGTGCATTTATTACCATTAACATTGGTAAAAGCTTCTTAACCAAGGATATTATTCATGTTGAATAATCACATGGTTGGTAAAATATTAATCAACTAATTATGAAATACATAATTTTTTAAAATCATAAACATTATTTCAAGGCCTCTTTTCATGAATATACATAATAATTTTGTCAAGGCCTTGATCCAAGACCATAGTTTTTCTCAGGGGACCTATCGATGCATAAAGAGGGTCCTCACCAGTCACATAATATGCCCAATTAATTCATAAAATTTCAATTGTCCTTAAATAAATGTGTCTGATACGACTTTGATTTATTAAATTGTGTATCTTATTAAAAGTGTTCCATAACACTATGACCAATTAAATTATGCCTTTTTATAAATAGTTACATTTCACATTGAATAATTAAATTAAGTCTCTTATTCAAACTGTCACATAAAAAATTTAATAATTAAATTCATAATCCAAATGTTATGATAAGATATAATTTTATATTTTCAAATACTTTTTATATTCATAAATAAAGTGATTCATGAATTAACAATTAACATAAATCTAATAACTCCATGCTATATAAGTTGTGAATTCGGGCTATGGCTAAACCTAATTTATCAATATTAGGCATGGACACATAGATATACTATAACAACCCTGCTCTGTATTACACACTTAAACATAATTTATTACAAAAAACTCTTAACATTATACAACATGGATGATCAAGAGTTCTAGTGTCATTGGTGATTAGGAACGTTATATAACAACATAAAACATGAAATACACATCTTTGTTGAAAACCGCTTTTACATGACCATACGCATTCATTCGTACTTAGCATTGCATTAGATAACCTGAGGGCATGCATAAGAAAATGATGAGCTATAATGCCGAGTAAAGGATTAGACAAGGCATAACATGATGAATAAAGTACATGTTAATAAATTGGAATATCAATGGAGCATTAAAAAAATGAACATAATGGCATGATATAACATGATTATCATAAAATGGAAATGTGGAATCATCATTTAACATGATATTAACAAGATCCATGGCTCACTGCACATTGATAATTTTTAAACCCTCGTTTAACTTAAATAAGAATGTGTAAACATTCATTGCACATGAAATATTATGACACTAATCTTTACCCAATACATTGTAGCACTACCATGTCACACCCTTCTTAATCATTTCATACATAAGTGTCTCACATGGAATCATTAAACTTCATCATTTATTCCATAATAAATGAATATGGAATTAATACATGGATCTCTATACACTACATGTAAATTTGAATAAATGTGAATACCCTTGAAAGAGAAATGGGCATTCTATTCACTACACAACGACTTTTTCTTGGAAAATGTTGGTGCAATTTTGGAAGCATAACGACAAGAAATAAGAATTCATAATAATGGTTGATAAGATATAAAGGGGTGTCTCATAATAATTACATGAAATGGAAAGTATGTAGGTCATTTAGATACATGTCATAAAATATGTAATGGAATTTAGCTTTATAATAAAATTAATAGCTTGGATGTCAATGAAGAGAGATAAATTCCTTACAGAATTTTGGCATAGTAACAGGTGTGTATGGGAGACATTAATGAGATAGAAAGTGGTTTCTAATCATTCAACCATAAGGAGGGTAGTATCAGGATTACCAGAAATCATAACCCAAACATTTTTATTTGTAAAAACATGGTATAAAAATATTAATTAATTTGGAAAAAATGAGAATGGATGAAAACCACAACTAGGAAGTTTGACCCCAATGGATTGGGTGAGCCCTGAGAATGAATTATATAGAGAATGGGTCACCTTGGTAAATTTCCAGAGAAGGGAGGGTAGAGGTTGGTCAAGCTCAAAAGGCTTTAGCAAAGAGGATGGGGGAGCATGGGTATGATTATATAGGAAAAGATACTAAATTCGTTATTATTTAGGTTTTGGAAACCACACATTAAACTAATCAAAAACACAATCCAACCCTTGGTTTTTACCCATGGTTTTTTCCTTATGGGAATGGAAAACGTTATTTTATATGTCCAATGGATTATCTTCTTAATATATTATTCTTACTTATGTGGAGGTGAGTCACACTCTCAAGGAAATCATTTTAAAAGTTTAAATGTTTTACCAGTCTTGGATGGTCCACTACAGAACCGTAAATTAATCAATAAAATAAAAAACCACTATGTTGTAATTTTAAAACATATATTTTCTGAAAAATTTATTTACAGTATTTTATTACATCACTATTTTGTCATTATGATGTCATAAAACACATTATATAATTAAACTGTATTTTTTTAACCCAAAAATTTGACTATCCTGAAAAATCATAAAAAAATATCAATTAGATAGCTTCAACATATTGAATCCAAAAATGATATTCATTTTATCTAAATAATTTTCTATATATGTTAATTTTTACATTAAAGAAAATACATTTTTCGAAAACTCCTGGGTTTTGACAAAAACAACTTTCAAACCTTAATAAAAATTACAATTGTATTCATCGAAATTATATAATCATTTATATTTAAGAAAAATTAAATTATTAATAATATTTTATTAATATATTATTAAATTCATAAATCCATTAGTTCATCACAATAGATTTCATAATAGAATATTAACTAAAAATACTAATTATGCTTTACTAAAATTTATAAAGTAACAAAGATAAAATGAATGTATATTGTTTATTCTATACAAAATAATTGCACATAATCATAGTTCTATGGTCTTGTTACGTAAACCCTTATAACACCCACATATTTCCTAAGGATATTGTGTGTGATGGTGACCTATTTTTTGGGTGGTTCGGATAACATAGATCTGGTGGGAATCTCTATCAACTTCTAATTTTCTAGTAAGTGTATCAATTCCAGATTAACATGTTGAATCTCAACATGGGATTGGTCAAGAATGAAGCCCAGTGAGGCCAACTTCTTGTCGAGCTCTGACAAATGGGATTTATATGGAGCAATTCTACTGGATGAGTCCATCTCTTCCGTTCTCTATGAAAAATTGATTTGTTTAAGCCCTATCTTTATACTAATCATGTGATAACTCTTCAATGAAAGTATTTTCAGTGGTTAAAATTTGTAATGGTATTTTGAAATCAAAAATCATAAAACCAAATAAGTTCATATGATATATTACTATTTTACATAAAAAGACATTTAATTAGATCAAGGCAATTTTTATGGACAACTATTTGGGTTGTTATGATATTGTCGTTACGAAATTTCTCCCTTAAAATAACATTTTCCCACAATTAGATTGATGAGGGAAACTCTACATCATCACTTCCTCCTATTCCCATGTTGCCTCTTAAAACATGTTGTCTCTCCACAAAACCTTGATGAAGGGAATTGTCTTATTTCATAGATCTTTTTCCATAAGATCTAATCTATTTAACGACTTCTATTCATATGGGAGGTCATTATCTAATGGCACCACTTCTAGATTTAGTACATGCGATGGGTTAGGTATGTACTTTCTCAAGAGTGATACATGGAATACATCATGTACATTAGATAGGTTTGGTGGGATTCCTAGTTAATAGGCCACATCTCTAATGAAATCAAGGATCTAAAAAGGGCCAATTTACCTTGGTCCATGCTTTCCCTTCTTAAGAAATATAATATCTCTCTTCCATGATGATATGCATAAGAATACCATGTCTCTAAAATCAATCTCTAGGTCTCTTTAGTGATCATCAACATAGCCCTTTTGTCGTCTCTGTGTATATTTAATTTGTTTTTGTGTGGTATTAACATTTTCAACCATTTCTTCAACCATTTCTAGACATAGGTGTTTTCACCAACCAAATTCATCCATATATATCGGTTTTTCAACACCTCTTCCCATCGAGGGCTTCATAAGGTTTCATTTAGATGCTTTAATGGAAATTATTTTTTTACGAGAACTCTACTAGAGGAAGATTTTGATCACATCCCCCTTTTAAGTCCATTTATAATGCTCTCAGCATGTCCTTAAGAGTTTGTATAGTCCAAAAATATTGGACATAAGTTTGAGGATGATTAGATGTACAGATGTCCAGCTCAGTATTCAGGGCACGTTGAAGACTCTTCCAAAACATAGAGGTGAATCTTAGATCTCAATCAAATACAATGAATAGTGGTACTCATTGCAGAATTACCACATCTCTGATGTATATCCATTCCAATTGATCCAATGGTAAATCCTCACGAATTTCAATGAAGTGTGCAGTCATTGTAAGATAATCCCAAACAACCCAGATATCATTGTTCCTTTTAGATGTCTTCAGAAGACTAGTGGAAAAGTTTATGTTGATGTTATCCCATATCCATGTTGGTATGGGTAATGGTTTCTTCATCCCCTAATACGTATGTCTCTCAGCCCTCACATGTTGACATCCTAGCCATGTTGATGTATACTCAGTGATCTCCTTTTTCATATTATCCCAATAATAATTCTCTTGTCTATATTGATCCATAATTGTATTTCTTGGATTAATGGAGAAATTTGAACTATGTGAATCATCCAAAAGTTCTATATTTATCTATTTATTTGATTGAACATGTAGTATTGTCCAAAATCTCACAATTCCTTCTTCATTAACATTGTACTCCGAGGATTTCCCTTTTCAGATAGTTTCCACCTTCTTCTGAATTCCCTCATCATCCTTTTGAGCATCCTTTATCGTTTCCAAAAGAGAAAATTGAGCTATAAATTGTTAAAAGATTTTTGATATTCCCTTATTTTTTATTCCCATGTCCATATTAATTGAATCTAAGAAAATTGGATTATTTTTTATTCTTCTAAATGGTAGAATTGTTGGGTCATTTCTACTTAGAGCATCTGCCACCTTGTTCGCTTTCATAGGGTGGTAATGCATTGAATAGTCACAGTCTTTAACCAACTGTTTCCATCTTGGTTGATACATGTTCAACACATTATCTGTCAATATATACTTGAGTATTTTGTGATCCATGTATATTTCATACTTCTCCCCATATAGTTAATGTTACCAAAATTTCAAAGTGAAGATTACTGCATCCAACTCCTGATCATGTGTTGGGAAATATTTCTCATGAACATTCATTTTCCATGAAGCAAAGGCAATGAATTTTTCAGTTTTTATCAACACACATGCCAAGATCTTCTTTGATGAATCACTAAATACAACAATTTTTTTCCTTCATCACTCATCGAAAACATTATTCCCTTCCGAGTTATCATGGTAAGAGGGTTGGAAAATCATGATAAAGCTCTCAAAAATCAGCAAATATATATATCTAACCCCAGGAAGCAATGGATATCCGTTACAGATGTTGCCTTCATCCATCCCTCAATTGCATATTTCTTGTAGGGATCCACATATATCCCATTGATTTTTATGATATGACCAAATATTGAGACTTCCTTCAACTAGAACTCACACTTTTTATACATTACATAGAGCTTCTCTTTTTTAAGGTCTCTAGTACAGTGCTCTAATTCTCCTCATACACATCATTGGTTTTAATGTTCCATAAAATATCATCTATAATGTTTAACAAACATTTGTTGAGGTAATCTCAAGAGATAGTATTCATCAAGTCCATGAATATTGTTGTAGTATTAGTTATTGAGATGGTATGTGAGTATGATATACTCTATAATACCAAATGTAGGATCGAATATGTAGACATGAGATGCTCAAATACAAGAGGGGGTGCAATTGTACACTTTAAAAATCCCTAAGGAAGTTTTTGCATAACCAATTCACCACACCTCTACGCTCTAATAACTTGCTTGATTCTGGAAAAGTGATTCAGGGAATAAAACATAACAAAATTTTACAACAAATAAGATTATAACTTAAAGTGTATAGAATCTAACTAAATTAGAGTACATGTATAAGTAATTATAAGATTGCTATAATTTCCTCAAAAATACAAAAACAGCAGAAAACATCTAACAAAACAAGTAACAAGTAGTAAATATTTTAACCCAAAGTGAAGGTTATCCAACAACATTGGATAAAGTTCCCTTGATTTATACTTTCAAGAAAGTCTGTCTTACCCACAATAGGGTAAGCCCTTGATACGAATATTGGAGTCTTTATTGCTATGCCTGCAAGCCCTCAACTTCATGGTTGTAGGCACCTCTATTATCCTATCCCCGGAATCCCTTGATTGTACACAACAAAAATCAAAGTCGCACAATGAAAATCTGCACAATTCAATGTTTGAACAAGCCGTTCAAATTTTCAACACGAAGTTGAGAGTTTATAAGAGCCTCTCTCTCTAGAAATCACTTCAACAGCATGTAAGCACAGTTTTCAATGTTATTATCAAATGTTGTGAGCTCTTTCAAATGAGATCATATTTATAGGCAAGGCTTCAACAATCTGCTCCCTCTTCCAACAATCATATTTTTCCTTGAATTTCGGAGGGACCTGTACATGTGTCACTCAAACAATGGTTAGTTAGTAACTAAATGGACGACATTTTTTTATAAAAAAAAGTGTTAGAAAAAATATGGTTACATAACTAGAAAAAAAATATTCAAAATGTAACAAAATGAATGTTCGGATTCTAACCCAAATTGAATTCAAAGTCTATAATACAATGATATTCAGATTCTGTTTATAGGAATTAAAAACATGAATTCTATATAATTCCAGAGTCTAAATTTCTATGAAATTTTGAATCTAGATTCACAAGAATTTGGATCATGAACTTAAAAAGTTCAGAGTCAAATTTCATGAGAATTAGGAGTCAAAAATCATAAAAATTCGTATCCAAGAATTTGTATTCAAAATTTGGAGTCAGATCTCTGAAGGGTTCGTATCGAAAACTCGTATTCAGAATTCTGATTCAAAACTATGAAGAGTTTGAATCCAGAATTCGTATTCTGAATTCGGTGTCAGAACTGGGAAGAGTTCGTAACTAGAATTCTGATTCAGAATTCGGAGTCATAACTCAGAAGAGTTCGTATCCAGAATTCTATGAATTCGGATCCTAAAACAGAATGCTTCATGTCTAGGTAATTATAGGATTCTGAGGTTTTGGATTGAAAACAAATTTTTCACATAGATAAAATTATGATATGAACAATAAAACTTGGTAAGGATAAATTTCATTATAGTGGTAAAACATATGGTAAAAAGAGTTTTCCTTGAGATAAGGTCTTTGTTATTTTCAAAACAAGAAGGAATGGTAAAGTCATAGGGAAATGATTAAGAATATTGGAGAGATCACAAGAAGACTTTAATTATCAATACTGGGTTTGATAATTTTGTTGTGATTACTGGAGGATATAAAATCCATGTCAATGAAGTTAGTACCTTTACCAATCAAGATAAGCATGAATATCAACTGAATTATAAGGTACGTAATACTTTTCATTTTTCCATGACTAGAAACATATAAATCCAAATTTCATCTTGTGAAGCAAAAAAAATTTATATGGAAGAAACTTGAAGTTACTCACTTTGGAACATCCAAAGTAATTGAAACTAGAAGAGACATGATCAGAGCTGAATATCATTGTTTCTGCTTTCTTTATAGAGAACCCATGTGTAAGGTGAAATAATGATTCATGATTATTGTGAATAGTTTGTAATCCATGGGTGATAAAGTATTAGATGAATAAGCTCTTGTTGATAAGATCATAGACATTGTGCCCAATGAGTGAGAATCCAAGAGGATTGCTATAGATGAGAACATAGTGTTTACTCAGATTACTTTTGATGAGTTGTTTGGAACTCTTCTTTAGCATGAGACTAGAATGAAGAGAGATGCTGATAATGTAAAAAAGAAGAATGGGAATGATATTCTTACTTTTACTACAACTTCTAATCATATGAAATCCAAGACTCTTGAAAGAGTTACTAGATCCAAATCCAAGAAATTTATTATCCAATCCGAATCTAGTGGAAGTGAATCCTTAGAGAATGGATTAGCCAATCTTGCTAGAAGGATGAACAAGATAGCTAGACAGGGGAACTTTAATTCTAATTATAAGAAAATGAAAGCAAAGATAATAAAGATTCAAAAGCTACATGTTATGAATGTAAGAGAGCCGAACATATAAGACCTGATTTTCCTATGCTGTAGTAGATAGACATGAATCTATTCGTATTTTACTTGCCTTTGCAGCATTATTCAATTTCAATATTTTTAAAATTGATGTGAAATGGGGTTTCTTTAATGGTTATGTTCAAGAGGATGTTTTTGTTGAACGACTCCCTAGTTTTGAATATACAAAACATCTTGATCATGTTCTTAGACATACGAAAGCTCTGTATGGAATTAAACAATCCCCTCAATCTTCGAATGATATACTTACATGATTTTTTCTCCAAAATAACTATGTTAAGGGAAATACAGATCCAACTCTTTTTATAAATAAAGATAAGAAAAATGATTTTATTGTTCAAATTTATGTTGATGACATTATATTTGGTTCAACTCTGTAATCTTTGACCAATTCCTTTGAGGATCTAATGAAATATGATTTTTAAAGGATTATGATGGATGAGTTTACATTTTTCCTTGGTATTAAAATTTATCAAAAACCAGAAGGAATATATATATCCAAACATAAGTATATTAATGATCTTCTTAAAAAGTATGGATACGACAACACTAAGAGTATAAGTACTCCCATCGGTACGTCAAACACAGTTGATCTTGATGATGCTGGGAAACCAGTAGATCAAACATCTTTTAGAGGTATGATTAGAATTTTACTTTACTTGAAAACTAGTTGTCCAGATATAATGGTTTTAGTATGAATATGTGCAAGATATCAATCCAATCCTAAGGAATCTCACTTAAAGGCTGTGAAAAGATTTGTTTTCTACTTAAAGGGGGCAATGGATTTAGGATTCTTTTATACTTCTGGAAATTATTTTGTTTTAAAATGTTTTTCTGTTGTGGACTTTGGTGGATGTAGAGTATATAGAAAGAGTATATCCGAATCTTTTCATTTCATAAGAGATTAATTAGTTTCTTGGACTTGCAAGAAGAAACACTATGTATCACTTTATACTATTGAAGTTGAATATATAGCAGCTGGATGGTGTTGCACTCAAATGTTGTGGATGAAACACACACTCACAGAATATCGTATGAGTTTTACCAAAACACAAATTTTTTGTGATAATACAAGTGCCAATGCCCTTAGTAAAAACCCTGAAAATCACTCTTATACAAAACACGTTGATATTAGGCATCACTTTTTTTGGGATAACACACAAAAAGGGGATATCATTCTTCAATTTATCAGAATTCAAGAACAAATTGCTGATATTTTCACAAAATCATTACCCTCCGATTGATTTTAAAAAATAAAATAGAAGTTAGGAATGATATCTTTAAGGTAATAATCCTTATTAAATTCCTTTTAAACCAATCTCATTACAGTAATAAACTTTTTTTCATAGGGGGAGTATATTTGTTTGGAAGTTTTCCATATTTTTCATAATGTAGTTTTTCAGATTTTTCATAATGAAGTTTTTCATATTTTTCATAATGTAGTTTTTAAAATTTTTGATTAATGTAGTTTTTCATAATTTTCGTAATGTTGTTTTTCATAATTTTCGTAATGTAGTTTTTCATATTTTTTGTAATGTATTTTTTCATATTATTCAAAATAAAGTTATTCATATTTTTTGTAATGAATTTTTAAAAAATTTTCATAATGAAGTTTTCAAAAAAATTTGTAATGATGTTTTCAAAATTATTCGTAATAATGATTTTCATACTCACAAATTTCGTAATGGATATTTCTACTAGAAATTTCCATAATGAAAACTTCTATACCCAAAATATTTCTTAGTGATGTTTTTTCGCATTAATGTTTTTTTCGTACTCATGTTTTTTTTCAAAATATAAAGTCCTTCAAAAATGATTTTCCTCAATACAAATAATTCACCTGACAATCCGAAAGGTATGATTCTTTCTTGAGTTTTCATAATAACCATTCACTTTCTGTTAGTTTCTATTTTATTTTAAATTTCTAAGATTCTGGTTTCCTTAAATTAGAGTATTTTCCTTTAAAAACCTCAAAAGATCAGATCCTACCAAATATTCCTTGCGGCTATCTTTTCAACCATCAAATCGGATCATAACTTTTCTCATCCATTGGATTGAAATGGGAAGATGAACTATCACATCAACACCTATAAAAAGGGGACCACTGATGGCTGTCCCACACAGGTTTCTAAATATTTTTCATGTCGATTCTCTACCCAACATCATAAGCCCGTTCCAGATTTTCAAAGCCTTCTCAGGTCCGAATGTCTTCTAAAGATCTTTCTCAAGAAATGTCTACAGTCAAGACTATTTCGGAGTGGAAAATCTATAGGGATAGGTTGGTGCATTTGAAAATTTTCAATAATTATGACTCTATTATTTGAAAGAATATAAAGATTAATGTATGGGAGAGTTTATCCATATCAAAGACAGGAGCTCAGGATGTTGTGTATCCAGATTTGCTGATAGAGTTTTATGAGTAAGCTTGTTTTTTAAGGAAGATTGTAAATAAAAATTCTTCTTCAAGAGTTATGGAAAAACCTATAAACATTCTTATACCGAGGCTTCTAGCCTGGTAGGGTTATATTATGAATTAGAGGCAGAGTTTTGTTCCCAAAAGATTCCTGATGTTCAAGGAAATTTCATAAAGGTGAAGGCTATGGAATGACTTCAATTTATAGATGTCAAAACCAAAATAATTTCTCAGTTGTCTACCAACAACCAGATCCTAGAGTTATGGTTTCAGGGTCTTATCTTACAGAAAATGGGTGAAAATGACACTCTTAAGAAAATTGATATGTATGTCATAGATGTTTTGGTCAATATAAGGAAAATAAATCTGATTAATCATATTCTCAATACGATAGAGAATATCAAGAAAGGGAATCTGAGAGCACAAATAATAATGTATCCCGCCCTTCTCTCCAAGGGGATAGTTCGTTGTCTTGAATCTTTCAAGATCCATGTAGTTCCAAGCTGATATATTGAAATGTAATGCTAATAAGTGATGATAACCTCAAATGGATGATAGTAGGTTTTTCTAATAATTCAAGCAAGTTTTATGATCTACCAAAGGATGAAGTAGAAGCCGTTCAGAAAAATGCTGAAGATGCTAAAGAATCAAAGAAGTCTAGAAAGAACAGAAAATAGAACGAAGTAGAAGTTGAAGGTGAAACCCCTATGGCCAAATAAACTCAATCCTCACCATTAATGCCCATGAAAGGGAAATCCTATCTGGATGATGTAGTATCCAAATGGAGGGAGGATAAAAAGCACCAAAAATAAGGGGATCCACAGTTTGGCCTAGACCCTGTAGAGGCCAATGCCATGAAAGAGAAAGCTGCTGATGAGCTTGAGAAACATGCCAAAGATAAGAATCTTAAGAAGAAGATGACTGAGGCAGAAATTGTGCAATCACTTTTTAATGCTACTGAAGTTTCATCTAAGAATATTCCGTACCGAAAAAATTCTTTTTTGAACCATTACCGAAGACACTGGGGAAAATTTTCATGACTCCAGAAAAAGAACAAGAAAATGTTGTTGAACAGATAGAAGTTATGGAAGAAGTGCAAGAAAAAAGAGAAAGTAGTAATCACACTGATATTATGATTAAGCATGTTGAATATTATCATGAGAAGGAATGTGCTTCTGAAAAATTTTCATTCGGGACTTCTCAAGCCAGATCATCAAAACATTATACTCTTGGAATGGATAGAAGGGTGGAGAAGAAGTAAACAAGTTTTCTGAGGAAGAGAGTAATAATCATGACTTCATTATTCTTGAATATATTGAGTCAAGAGCTGAGAAAGAAAAAATTGATGAAGATAGGATTGTTCAGTTGTCTGAGAGAGAGAAGGAGTCTCCAGATGAAGAAGGCATTCCAATAACCAACAAGGGGAAACAAGTGGTGGTTGATACCCCCAAAAAAGAAATTTTGATGAATAAGGAAGCTGGTGGTACTTCAAAGAAGAAGTTGGTTGAGATAGAAGAAGAACCTTTATAAAAAATTTCAGATTCATAGTCATCAGCTTTAGGACATGATTTTTTCATTCAATACCTGAAGAATCTAATGGGCACCATTCCAATATTTCCAGCCATTGACTCTAGATGCCAGATGCTCCAACATAGCATGAATCATAAATTAGAATCTTTGTCCATGGTGATGGATAAGTGTGTATAGATTGAGGCCGAACAATAGAATTTCCTTATCAACTATGAATCCCACAAAAAATACTCTAATAAAATGACCAGCTGGTCGAAGAAGATTGTTGAAGATTTGAGAGATCTTGATCAATTTAAAGAAGATGTCAAGGACACTTTCGATATCGAATACACCATAATCATGGATCCTACAAATATATTTGGGGAAAAGATAAATCTTGAGCAAAATACTCGGATTCAGGATGTCAATGATTTGAATGGGAAGTTGAATTATGTTGTCCTAAGTTGGAAAATAGAAATTGATCTTTGGAATGAGATTCAAGAAAATCTAGAGAAGCAAGATGAATTGTTGAAAGCTAAGGTAGAGGCCATGAAGGCTCAAGATGATAGGATCACACCCTTAGAGAAGCAAGTAGTGGAAGATCAAAAAGAGCTAAAGAGGATGAAAACCATTGTGAAGAAGCTGATACCATAAGAAAAAGAAGCAAAATAGATCCAATTCTGATTTTTTGTTGTATCTGTTTTTCCTTGTACAAATTCATCCAATTTTAATGAAATTGTTATTTCTTGTTTTGTTTGGATATTTGTAGTAATATTTCCGGTACCATATTTCTTGTCAATTCCCTAAATTTATTTTTCAAAATCACAAAGGGGGATAAAGGAAAAATAATTACATGTAAAGATGAAATATCCCAAAGTAAGGGGATGTTTATCTCTGTGGGAGTTCTCATTATGAAGATTTCCATAATCAAGATAATGAAAATTATCATTCCGGAAATATAGAATTAGATCCTTAAAGATCCAAATACTAAGGGGGAGTTAGTCATATACATCTTTACCAATGAAAAAAGAGAGATAATATATATTTCAAAGTCTAGAAATTTTTTTCTAAGTCCTTATATTCTTTCTCGTAAGGATGTTTGTGCTTTCCAAAAACGAGGAGATTGTTCGGTCAATAAGGTTTACGTTAACATTTTTCCATTACTTCATACATGGGGGAGATTGGTGAGTCATTAAGGCTTCCCTATGACTTTACCATTCCTTCTTGTTTTGAAAATTAGAAACACCTTATATTAAGGAAAAACTCTTTTTACCCTATGTTTTACATCTATAAGGAAATTTATCATTACCATGTTTTATTTTTCATATCACAATTTTTTCTAAGTGAGTAATTATATTTGAAACCAAACACTTAAAATCCTATAATTACCTAGATATGAAGCATTCTGTTTTAGGATCTGAATTTTCAGAATTCTAGATACGAACTCTTCAGTGTTCTAACTCCTAATTCAGAATCCGAATTCTGGTTATGAAATCTTCTGAGTTCTGACACCGAATTCTGAATACGAATTTTGGATACAAACTCTTCAGAGTTCCAACTCTGAATTCTGAATACGAATTCGGGATAATAACTTTTCAGAGTTCTAACTCTGAATTCTGAATAAAAATTCTGGATATCAATTTTTCTGACATATGACTCTGATTTCACTGAATTCAGACTCCTAACTCTTATGAGTTCTGACTCCTAATACCCATGAACTTCAACTCTGAACTTTTTAAGTTCAGTTTATGAATTCTTATGAATCAAGATTCCGAATTTCCTTGAGATTTAGACTCTAGAATTCTATTGAATACAGGTTTCTAATTCCTAGAAAACAGAATATGAATATCCTTGTATTATAGACTCCGTATTAAATTTTGGATAGACTCCGAAAATTCATTTTCTTATATTAAAAATATTTTATTTCTATTTATGTTACCATATTTTTTCTAAAACATGGTTTATTATAAAACGATTTCATGCATTCAGTTACTAACTAACCATTGTTTGAGTGACACGTGTTCATGTCCCTCCAAAATTCAAGGAAAAATATGATCGGTTTAGGAGGGAGCCGACCGTTGAAGCCGTGCATATAAATTGGAGCTCATTTGAAAGAGCACAAATATTTTGAGAACAACTTTGACAACCGTGCTTATATGCTGTTGAAGTGATTTCTAGAGAGAGATGCTCTTATAAACTCTTAGGCTTCATGCAAAAAGATTGAATGGCTTGTTCAAACTTTGCTTCATGCAGATATGCTTTTTGTGACACCAATTTTTGCTGGGTACAATTGAGGGCTCCTGGGGATAGGAAGACAGAGGCGTCAACTACCTTTATGTTGAGGGCTTACGGCGATATCAAGACATACTCCGATCTTCATATCTAGGGATTACACTGGTGTGGGTAAGATATAAATTCATGAAAGTATAAATCAAGGGACCTTTATCCAATGTTGTTGGATACCCTTCTCTTTGTGTCAAAAGATTTACTACTTTTTACAAGTTTTGTTAAAATTTTCCTGCTGATTTAGTATTATTGAGGAAAGTATAATTATATTATACTTCCTTATAATTGTACTCTGATTTAGATAGATTATATATTCTTTAAGGTAGAATATTAGTTGTTGTAAAAAAAATTTGAGTTTCATTTCTGGAATCACAATGCTTTGGTAAGTCTAAAAACATGATCAGGATGTTTTGTTTATTCAAAACCAGGAGGCTGTTCAAAAAAAACATCCTCATAAACATAACCATTACGGGAAGCACATTTCACATCCATTTGAATGTTATTGTAATTGAAGAATGCTTCAAATGAAATTTTATTACAAATAGATTCAAGTATAGCTACTAGAAAATAGGTTTTTTATTAGTCTATTTCTTCTTGTTGATTATAGCCTTTAGCAACTAATCTAGCTTTATTTCTATCAATGATTCCATTTTCATCACCCTTATTTATGAAGACCCATTTTACTCCAATAACAGATGTTTCTTTAGGTCATTATACCAAGGTCGAGACTTTATTCCTTTTGAATTAATTTATTTCATCTTGCATGGATTTAATCCAATCATCATCACCTAAAGCTTCATCAGTTATTTTTTGTTATAATTGGGAAAGTAATTCTAGATGTTCTAATTCCTTTCATGGAGAACTTCTAGTCCTTACATGTTGATTCACATCATCAATGATGCTATCACTAGGATGATTCTTTAGAAACAACTGATTTGGGTTTTCTAAAACCTTTTCATCAACATAGGGTAGGAAATCATCTAGGGTAATTGTTTCAGAAGTATCTTCTTAAACGTTTTCCTTATCAGAACGATCTTCTATCAAAGGTTGATAATCTGTTTTTGAAAACACATGGGAAGATGTATGTTGGGGTTTTTTGAAAACAAATGGATCAGTTTCATCAAATTGGACATGTGCTGTCCTTCAACAGTACAAGTGTTTTTATTGAAAACTCTATATGCCTTAGATGATGAGGAGTTTCCTAAGAAAATTCCTTCATCATATTTTGATGTGAATTTATGTAGATTATCTTTAGTATTTAGAATGAATACCTTGCAAAAAAAACTTAAAGTAGGAAAGTCTAGGTTTTCTACAATTCCATAACTCATATAGAGTTTTATTTAGAAAAGTTATAATCAAAACATGATTTATAGTATAACAAGTAGTACTTACTGATTCAGCCCAAAAATGTTTGGCCACAAAATACTCACTCAACATGGTTCTAGTTATCTCTTGAAGAACTCTATTTCTTCCTTCAACAACACCATTCTGTTGAGGTGTTTTGGGTGCTGAGAAGTTTTGAGTAATATCTTTTCTACTACATAAATTTTCAAAATTATAATTTTGAAATTCTCTTCCATGATCACTATGAATAGTATCCAATCGAAGGATTTTATCATTTTTAACTTGGGATCTAAATCATTTGAAATAGAAAAAATCTTCAGAATTATTTTCTAGAAAATAGACTCATGTAAAGCTAGTGTAATCATCAACCAAGACAGATACATAATACATTCCCACAATGCTTCCAATTTGTGTTGGACCAAAAAGATCCATCTGCACTAGCTGTAATGCATCAGTTGTTGAGACTTCATAGACTGATTTAAAACATGATTTTTGTTTCTTTCCATATTAAAAAGGGTTACAAACTTTTGAAGAATAAAATCTATACTCCAGTAGATCCTTAACTAATGTTTTCTTAGATATTTTTCATAACTTCCTCTGGTTACAGTGTCCTAACCTTCTCTGTCATAACCAAAAATGGTCTTCCATTTTACTAAGTCAATATAGATCATGACTCCTAATGTCTTTTAAGTATAGTGTATAAGCATTCTCTAGCCTATGGGTAGAAAGAATAAACTCTACCTTGGAATTGTGTACTAGGCACTTGTCATTCCTAAAATTCACAAGGTAGCCTTCATAACATAATTGTCTTATGCTAATAAGGTTGTTCATAAGACCCATAACAAATAAAACATCTGAAATCATTGTTTTTCTAAGAATAATGATGTTACCTATACCTATAATTTCTCCCTGAGAATTTTCTATGAAAGTTACTTTTCCTCCTTTCATCTTGATATCCACTATCCATGTACCATGTATTGATGTTTGAACTCTCTCTACATTCATGAAATCAAAAAAGTTAGACTTTCAAAATCCAAACTATCATGGATCCAAAAATATCCGAAAGAAAAATTTTAGGCACCCACATCTTTTTAGAAAAATTGGATTTTTTAAATACTAAAGACTAGTTTTTTTATAGAACAATTAATTACCCAATGTCCACCACACTGACACTTAGTATTGAATGGTGCAATTTGAGGAACAAAGTAATTGTTACTAAAAATTAGTTTATAACTAGTATAACCAAAACTAGAACTATTCATTAGAGGTCGGATTTGAGAATAAAATTTATCAAAATTCTCTTTACCTAAGGTAATGTTCGACAAACACATCCTCAAGGAAAATATTTCAAATTTGAGTTTGATAACAATGTTCATGCCTTCAAAAACATTTTATTTTGAAGAAGAGCTAGGCTCGAACACATTTTTCTTAGAAATTACATTTTCTATATCATTATAATGTTTATTCTTCTCAAAACATACTTCCTCGTGATTTATTGAAATACTTTCAAAATAAACATTTTTCTTATCATGATCCTTAGAAAGATCTGATAATTTTTTATTAAGAATAGAATTTATAGAATTTTCCTTATCAATTTTTTCATGAGTATTGAATTCTCAATCTCAAGAAGTTTGGGAAACCTATAAAATTCTTCATTGGATGGTGAAGTGTTATCTTCATCAGAAGAAGATTCTTTATCCAAAGAGTTATAATATTTATCATTACTATAATTATCATTTGAAGATACAATGGTCAATGATTCAGCATTGTGTACCTTTTCTATTAAACAATGATTGTCAATTGGTAGTCTGGCTATTAGACAAAGATTATTCTGTCCAGAAGATTCATAATCTGAAGATTCATCTGAGGATTCTCCACCGCTGGTGCTCCCGGTGTCATTTGATTTCAAGACATTCTTAGGTTTATCCTTGGAATACTTCTTTCGGATTCCCTATGAATGCATTTCCTTTATTTCATTTCTCTTAAGCATAGGACAATCAGGTCTTATATATCCATCTCTCTTACATTCATAACATGTAACTTCTAAATCATTCTTATCTTTCCTTTAATTTTTCTTATATATGGATTGAAAGATCCTCTTCCAGCTATCTTGTTCATCCTTCTATACAGATTGGATATTTTACACTCTAAGGATTCACATCAACTAAATTCGGATTGGATAACGACATTCTAGAATTTGGATCTGGTACCTCTCCCACGAGTCTTGGCTTTCATATGAATAGATTTTGTAGTAAAAGAAAAACTGCCATTCCTATTCCTCTTCTTTCTGTTATCAACATCTCTCTTCATTCTAGTCTCATGTTGAAGAAGAGTTCCAAACAACTCATCAAGAGTAATCTGAGTATCCTTTGTGTTCTCATATATAGCAGTCCTCTTAGATTCCAACTCATTGGGAATGATTTCTGTGATCTTATCAAAAATATATTCATCATCAAATCCTTTCTCACCCATGGATTGTAAAATATTCACAATTGTCATAAATCTTTGTTGCACCTTATATATGGTTTCTCCATAAGGAATTCAGAAACCATGATATTCATATCTGAGCATGGCTCTTCTAGTTTCATTTACATTGGAAGTTCCAAAGTGAGTAACATAATGTTACTTCCATATACAATTTTCTTCTTCTCAAGATGAAATTTGGATATATATGATTCTAGTCATGGAACAAAGAAAAGTATTGCGTACCTTATAATTCAGTTGATATTCATGCTTTTCATGATTGGTAAAGGTATTAACTTCTTTGTTAGGGATTTTATATCCTCCAGTAATCATAACAAAACTATCATCTCCAGTATTGATAATGAAATTCTTCATTCGATCTCTCAAATATTCATAATCATTTCCATCAAAGATAGGTGGTCTATTTGGATTGATATTTTCTATGGAACCAACATTGATTCCTGCCGTCCATAAGAAAAATCATCAAACTAAAACTTCTTAATAGAAAAACTTCATAAACTAGAAAAATATTCTTAAACAAGGAAAATATAAAACAATAGTATCTCTACAAAAAAAATTAATCTGAACTATACGAGTCCATAAAACTGATTCCAGAAAATAAGAAGAAGAAGAATTCTCTTCTGAATCTAATCGTTAGATTAATTTATATTGAACCAATCCTCTGATAACAATTTGTTGAGATTTTATGTGAGTATGATATACTCTATAATACCAAATTTAGGATGGAATATGTAAAAAAGAGATGCTCAAATACAATAGGGGGTGAATTGTATACTTTAAAAATCCGTAAGGAAATTTTTCCAGAACTAGAATTCACAACATGTCTAAGCCCTAATAACATTCTTGATTACTAAAAAGTGATTCCGGAAATGAAACATAACAAAAGTTTACAACAACTATGATTCTACATTAAAGAGTATATTATATAACTAAATCAGAGTACAAGTATAAGGAATTATAATATAGTTATACTTTCCTCAACAATACAAAAGCAGCAGAAAACATGTTACAAAACAAGTAACAACTAGTAAATCTTTTAACCTAAAGAGAAGGGTATCCAACAACTTTGGATAAAGGTCCCTTGACTTATTCTTTAAAGAAAGTCTTCCTTACCCACACCAGGGTAAGCTCTCAATATGAAGATCAGAGTCTATCTTTCTATCCCCGCAAGCCCTCAACTTCAAGGTAGTCAGCACCTCTATCATCCTATCCTCGGAATCCCTCGATAGTACACATCAACAATCGGAGTCGCACAAAGAAAATCTTCAGGAATAAAATTTTGAACAAGTCGTTCTAACATTTATAAAGAATCCTGAGAGGTTATAATATCCTCTCTCTCTCTGTAAATCACTTCAAAAGTATGTAATCATAGTTGTCAATGTTGTTCTCAAAAGATGTGAGCTATTTAAAATGAGATATTATGTATAAGAATGATTTCAACGGTCGGCTCCATCCACCAATGGTCATATTTTTCCTTGAATTTTATAGGGACCTGTACACATGTCACTCAAAAAATGGTTAGTTAGTAACTGAATTCATGACATCATTTAATAACGAAACAATTGTTAGGAAAAATATGGTTACATAACTAGAAATACAATATTTGGAATGTAATAAAATTAATGTTCAAAGTCTAACCAAAATTGAATTCAGAGTCTATAATACAAGGATATTTGGATTCTGTTTTCTAGGATTTAGAAAACCTGAATTCTATAGAATTTCAGAGTGTGAATTTCAAAGATATTTGAAATCTTAATTCACAAGAATTTGGAACCTGAACATACAACGTTCGGAAATAAAGTTCATGAGAATTAGGAGTCATAAATCATTAAAAATATTATCCAGAATTCATATTTAGAATTCAGAGTCATAACTCTAAAGAGTTCATATCTAGAATACGTATTCATAATTCGGAGTCAGGACTATGAAATGTTCATATCCAGAATTCATATTCAGAATTCTGTGTTAGAACTCAGAAGAGTTCGTAACCAGAATTCTGATTCAGAATTTGGAGTCAAAACTCTGAAGAATTCGTATCCAGAATTCTGAGAATTTAGATCCTAATACAGAATGCTTCATATATAAGTAATTATAGGATTCCGTGTATTTGGTTTCAAACTAAATTTTTCACTTATAAAAAATTGTGATATGAACAATAAAACATGGTACGGAAAAATTTCCATATAGAGGTAAAACATAGGATAAAAAGAGTTTTTCCTTGAGATAAGGTGTTTGTGATTTTCAAAACAAGAAGTAATGGTAGTCATATGGAAACTTTAATGACTCACAAATCTCCCCCAAGTATGAAGGAATGTAAAAGTCATAAGTAAAACCTTATTGAATCAATATTAGTGAGTCTGAAAAACATTGAAATGATTCATAGTTCCCGTATCTTGTAAGGAAGGTAGTCTTGGTGATATCATCTTCTACACCATTTGTTGGTAATATCCTGACTCTAGATCAACCTTGGATATGTATTATGCTCCACATAGCTGATAGAACATGTCATCAATTCATGGAAGATGATACTTATTCTTTATAATGATTTTGTTGAGTTCATGATAATAAATGTAATGGCAAATTGACCCATGCATATTATTGATAAAGAAAACTGTTGCACCCCATGGTAAAGCGCTTGGGCGTATAAATCCTTTAACCAGATTCTCATATAGTTGTTTCTTCTGCTTCTCAAGCACCATAATAGCTATTATATATGATTTCATCAATATTGGAAACTCCCTAGTTATAAAATCAATTGAGAATTAAATATCTCTTTTTGGAGGAAGACTATACAATTATTCAGGAAACACTTCAGTGAATTGCCTCCAAATATGCATGTCTTCAATGATTTTTGCGTACTAAGACTCAATAATCTGATCCAGATACACGTTCTCATACAGAAGTAATATCCATTCTTAAGTTGGTGGATCTGGAAAATATTCATCCTCTTCCTTGCACATTTATAGAATCAGGCATTGATTCTCCAAATGGAATGTGATGTCCCTCTCTAGATAAATTATGTTGAATCTATATAATGAAATCCAATACATGCCACTAATTGTGTAAAATTCCACCAAAAGGACTATGGAATGGTTTTTTGGGGATGTTCAATACAAAAAATATGATAGAAGATGAGTTATATTCATGAGATGGAATGACTTCCCCATTTGTTGTTCCCTCCTAATTCATTACTTCCATAACATGTGGTGGTGTTTGGATTGTTCTACTAAAATTTAGAGATATATATTAATTCATATAACCAAACTTGAAATTAATATTTTCTATTCTCGAATGAATAACAAGAGTATATGTCACCAATTCATTGTAGAGGTTATCTTCAGATGTTGTGATGGAAAAATCTCACACTTGCTACCTTAGAGGTTGTTGGTTGCCTCTGAAAACCCTTGGCATATGTAACTGGTTTGTAAAGTTCCCCAGTTTTTTATTGTTGAAGAAATGAACAAAGTGTTGAGGGTATAATCGATCATTACTATCCTCTATCACAACCATGGTTTTTTTTGTTGATGATAAATGGCTAGGTGCCCTTCCCTTGCACACCAAAAGAATTTCCTTCTCCCCTTTAGGAAATATCCAACGTTCTGTTTCGTACCATCTTTTAGTGTTATGATGGATTTTCGTAGTACCATTGGATTTATACATTAGAACACCATAATTGAAGTCCACCATATGATTCTTATCCCCATGATACCCTAGAGAATTTGTGATCTCCATTTCAACATTGAGGTAACATCAAACAATTTCCTCATAGCATTAGAAGTAACGGTTGTTGGGGCTTTCCGTTGGCTAGGTTTTAGCCCAAAAAATAAGTGTTCTACCATTCATTAGGGGGTAATGAAAATGATATAGACATATCGCACAAGCCTTTTGATTTTTACCTTGTATTCTCTGTTGGATTCATCTTCTTTTTTCTTTAGGGTAATGAACTCCCCTTCTATCTTATGTCGGAGAGTGTAAGGAAAAATTTTATTGGAACAGTTTTCTAGAAATCCTTCCATTTTAATGCTTCATTAACCTCCTAAGGCTTCGTATTTTTGATCTATATCCATCATTTATATGCTTCAGATTCAAAATGATAAGTAGCCATAAGTAGCATCTTATGTTCAGAAAATTAATGGATGGAGAAGATCTTCTAAATAGAGTTGATCCATTGTTCAGCGATTGAGGGATCAAATGATCCATTAAAAGAAGGAGGCCTTTGTCTCATTAAGGTCTCTATTGTAAATTTTTCTTTCTTGGGGGGGGGGGGTGGAATGTTCCTCTTGAACCATGTTTTTATCCAATAAATGAGTGAATTGAGAGAGTATCATGACAATGTTCATGATTCCCGCTCCCATTGGATTTTGAATCTCATTAGAACAGTCGTCACATTGATGATCACATCGGTTGTTATCACGAGTCTTCCTATTATAGGCCATTGGATGGGATAAAAGGAATTTTATGGGTATCAAATAAAGGTTAATACAATGTCAAAAATGGATAACATATAAATTAACATAATTTCTTTAAATTATGAATTTATAGGATTCTATCTATGTTATCCATGATCAAATTTCAAACATATATATTTTTGGGGAATTTTTTTATTCCATTTATTATGGTTCGTAATAATCGTATGAATTATCCAAATATTATGAATTTAAAAAATCATATCCCCCAAGAGTGTTGTAACCACGAGTTTAGCAAGGCCCATTGTCGTGCACCAGTTTCCATTCTAATGTAGCTCAAAGTATTGTTTTCAGGTTTTACACATAGATACATTTGGAAAAGATCCACCTATACCTATTTGTGTCCAAAAACAGATTTATTTAATTGATAATCAACTTACTCAATATTCACAAAAAATTATGAATGTTTATATTATTATTATAATTATACATCATCCTTTCACTAGGGTTTTCTAATCCAAATCCCAAAAATAACTAAACCTATCCTTTGATACCAATTATAATAACCATGTTCTTTATTGCATACAGAAACCTAATTTATTACATAAAACTATTATCATGATACATAATATAAGATCATGAGCCCTAGTGTCTTTGGTACTTAATAACATAACATTACAACTTAAAACATGAAATACATATCTTTTTTAGAACCTTCTATTAAATGACCTTACACATTTTTTCATACTTAGCATTGCATGGGATATCCCGAGGACATGCATAAGAAAATGGTGATCTACAAATCTTAGTAAGGGAGTATGAAAGGAATAACATGAAGAATACATTACATTTTATGCAATAGGATTATCAGTGGATCAGTGAAGAAACATGAACATAAAGGCCTAATACAGCATGATTATAATAACATGGAAATGTGGCATCAAAATTTAAATGATGTTAGCATAAGACAAGGTTCAGTGCACATGGAGAATGAGTAAACCCACATTTAACATGAATTATCATGAGTAAAAACTCATTTCCCTTGACCTATAATGATAGTAATCATTACCTAATGCATTGAAGTGCTACTAGGGAACACCCTTCTTAATCATTTCATTTCATGCAGAAGTGTTCCACATGGATCACATAACATGGATTAATTAGAAATAATAATTTATTTCATGAAAATGTATTGTGAAATTAATAAATGAAAATCTAAAATGAATATGTTAATGTTCAGAAAGGTGAATACCCATGATAGTGAAATGGACATGGTATTCACTACACAATGACTTTTACTTTTAAAATATCGGATAAATTTAGGTATCATAATGACATGACATAAGTATTCATAAAAATGGTTGATGAGAGAGAAAGGGGTGTCTCATAACCTAAAGGCTTGGAGCATGAGTTAAAACCAATGCACCCCAAAATTTATTGACAAAATTTAAAGGTCAGGTGATTACATGAGGAGAAATTAGTTTTTACCACCAAGAGTAAAAAAGAATAGAAAATGAAGGTGCCAAGAGAAACCTAAAAATAATCCCTGATAAGAATAATGAGCTCAGTAAGGAATTATTCCCAACAGTTTGACATATAAAAAAACTAAAGAATCATCAAAACCTCAGTCCCAATGTCTCGGTCATCGATGAATTCTTCTTGCAAAATCTAATGGCCTGCAATCAAAATTGTGTTTATCTTGAAAAATTGACAGCAATAACAGAATTTTGAATTTTTTAGATTGTTCATGAAAAACCTGATCAAAAAACAATACTTCAGGCATGAATTGATGATGTATTTAACTTCGCTTTCAGATATTGAATTGAAGACTTCTACTCTACAATTTCTAGTTCACGTTTTCCTCCTGTAGGGTCATATATTTTCCATATATTTTAGCATGTTTTAGGTAGTCTGTAATACCAAATTAATTCTATTCATACAGCATGTGTTATCATGAAGCTGCATGAGGGGAATCCATCCACTAGAACATGAAGACATATGGCAAAACCTACAAAACAATTACAGGATCCAATGCTATGAAAAACTGCAGTTATTCGCTTCATACGAATCAAGTAAAAGCATAATGTTGAATAAAAGATTTCATGAAGATCAATATAAATCATCATGCAAATGAAATGGTTAATCTCTATTAAAAATATATGTAGTGGTAGAATTTTCGCTCTTGACTGCAAATATTCGTCCTCTAGAAGGAGAACATGATCATGATCATCATTATATGTTTCACCGAAAGGATGACATAACCACAGCTGGAAGGTATAGATGAACATCAGACACTACTCAAGAGAAATTATTCTCATAATATGTATATGAAATGGAAAATAAGTGGGTCATATAGATACATCTCCCAACATATGTAATGGAATTTAGATTTATAATAAAAAGGAATAACTTGAATGTAAATGATGAGAGGGAAATTTCTTATGGAATTTTTGCATTGTAAAAGGTGTGTATGGGAGGAATTAATGAAAGATAATGTGGTATTTAATCATTGAATAATAATTAGGTCCGTATGGGGATGGTGAGAAATCATACCCCAAAAATTTCAATTGAAAAAAGGGTAGAACGATATAATGAAATTTGGGAAAACATGAGAAAGGAAGAAAACCCTTCCTTGGAAGTGTTATCCTAAAGGATTGGGAGAGGATTGAGAGAGGCTTATTGGGATATTGATCTACGTACCAAGATTCAAGATAGAATATGGTACGTTTTTTTGGAGTTCCAAATTCTTTGAGTGGAGAGTAAGTGTGAGCTTGGCTGTGTTTATATTGGAAAAGAGAGGGTATTTTTTTTATTATTTATGTTTTGGACACCACATATTAAACTAATCGATACCACAAACCAAGTCAATTTTTTTGAACATTGATTTTTCCAAATGGTAGTTTTAAACAGTATTTAATGAGACCAATTTTCAAAATTCTTAAAATATTAGGCTTGATTATGTGGAGGTGAGTAAGACTCTCAAGGAAATCATTTTAAAGGTTAACATGTTTTATAAGTCTTAGAGGGTCCACTAAGGCACCATAAAATTAATCAAACTAATATAAAATCACATTTCTTTAAAGGAAAAATGCATATTGTCTGATAATCTCATTTATATAATTTTATTACATAACTATTTGGTCAATATGATGTCATAAAATTCATTATATAATCAAACTCTATTCAATTTTTACCCAAAAATTATACTATTATGTAATATTATAAAAAATACACCGTTATATAATTTTGATTTCCTAAACCCCAAAATTGTATTCATTTTATCAAAATTATTTTATAATTATGTGAATTTTTACTTTTAAAATAAAAACTGGAATTTATAAATAATTCGTGGGTTTTGACAAATACAGCTTTCAAACCATAATATAAATTATAATTGTATTAATAAAATTTATACAATCATTTATATTTTATAAAATGTAATTTAGTAATAATATTTTATGAAAATAATATTTTATTATAAAATCCATTAATTCATCAAAATAGATTTCTTAATTGTATATCAACTAAAAATACTATTTTTACATTACAATCTATTTAGAAAGTAATGATAATAAAATGAATGCATATTAGTTATTCTATACTGAAATAACGCACATAATCATTGATATATGGTCTTTTTACATAACCCATTTTATATAATGACCCATACTTTACATACATTGTTATTACTTCAGAATTGAAGCACACTTATTACATCATATAGCAAAACCATGAAAGGACCGTATAGGTATAGTGTCTTTAGAAACTAGGAAACATAAACAACTGGTTCATAAAGCATCTACATTACCTCCCATTTATTTCATCATATCTAGAGTCCCTTTTTGGCATATTCTACTTAATAACCTTCTTCCTGACCAGGGGAAATAAAACATACAAAAGGGTGATCTCAAATGCTCAGTAAGGGTAAACAAAATAAATATCAATCACATCATATACATAAGCACAAAACATTTGGAAATCTTAACTTGCAAAAGAGATCATAATTTCATAACATGGGATAAATCATAGTAGTGAAATGTAACCCCAATAATCATAACTTAAAACATGAAACTTTGTGTCATACACACATAATCAAAGAGAATCATTTCTTATTAGTCAAGACTCATTGCCAAGACTATCTTAGTGGACATAGTGCATTTCTGAACCGAGTTCACTCCTCATTTCAGTCTTGTTTCACTGAACCGGTATAACCTACCGTTCTAGCCATGTCTATCTCATGAGATATAAAATTATTACCCAATGCATTGGAGGGATATATAGGTCCCACCCATCTCATAATGATACCATTCTTATGAGTGACAGAAAAATCATAAACCATACATCATAGCATAACCCATGTAATAAAAATGGGAATCAAAAACATCGTGACATCATAAAACAATTCATATAAGATAAAGGAATTCATCAAAATATTTCCATCACAACATAATCAAATCCATGTAATATTAGGGATAAAAACAGAACCGTATATTATCTTAGATGGAAAATAATTTTGATAAAACTCTTGAACTCCATTCTTGAGGAAAATATCCTTTCTTCTTCAAAAACACATTTCCTTTCTTAACATGTCGTACAATTATAAACTAAAAGAAGTTGATTAAAAATAAACTTGAAAAATTGTAAATAAAGATTCTGGGAAATAATGTTTTAAAAATCCATTCATGCCGTATAAGTTAAAAAAACATTCTTTTCGTACTTTTGTCGGAAATGTCAAAAAGTTCCTCGTATGAAAAACGACAAAATATTCCTTTCATATATTTTACTAAAAACACACCGAAGGGTAAAATTGTATTTAAACAATTGTAGGTGGATGGAAATAATATTACATATTGAGGAAACATGGATGTGGATGATAAAATACACCCTAGTAAATACCAAAGTATAAACAATCTCGGATAAAAATGAGATTGTGATATTTCCTTTACCTTAGGTCCGATATGCTTTATACGTGTCCGAACCTCCTGTATAATGATTTAAATAATGTTATTGACTTATTATAGAATCATAAATATTTATTTGATATCATATGTGGTCAAATTCTTATCTTCTTAGTAGTAATATTTCATTGCTACTTGTTATTTAGGTGTTTATAACTTTTTGTTCTTATGCGTGTTTTGTCGAATAAATTATCATTATTCTCTTTAGGTTATAGATACCTAATTTAAAGAATGGTATTAGTGTAATATATATAATATTCATTCATTCAACTCATTTATATATTCATTATGAAATGAAGATCTTGTAGAACGAGTCGCATCACATTGTGGAGACGGTATTCTGTCCGTACGCAGGAGTGATGATATTGTTCCTATGATCGTGGAATTGTATTGGAGTGTATGTATACTATTTCAGAATCAGTATCACTTTATAATAGTAATATATAGTCATTATTTACACCATTATACCCATCCAAGTAAGGTGGTGCTGGAAAATAGATTACACCACGGCGTGGAGATGGTATTCCGTACGTACGCACGCGCGATGATTTATTTTTCCGTAGGATGGATAGATGGTGAAATAGGGTTGTTTCATACTTATAATAACATATAAGTATACGAGTAATACTGATGTTATTACTTCATAATGAAACAACTAAAGAAGAAGAAGTGGAAGAAGAAATAAAGATGAAAGAATTGGTAACGGACATTACCTCTTCTTTGAAGTGCTTCTTTGAGACCTCCTTTTAGGGCACTAAAATAGGTCTTTGAAGAAGAAAAGAACCTCTAGGATGTTTCTAGGGAAGTGGAGAGAAGAAATTGTCAGGGGTTGGCCGATCTTGAAGGCTCAAAGTGGTGTGACGAAGAGGGGGAGGAGGTGCCCTTTTATAAGGGAGGAGAGGGGCTCCTTTGGAAAAACTAAAAAAAATATTTTATTATAAAGTCAAGTTCGGTTTTAAATAGCTCCAAATTGATTTATTTAGAAGATAAGGTGGGGAAGGGTCGATATAATCTCATCCAATAGAATTTACACAAGTTTACATTCCTATTTTAACCTTATCATTTAGATTTAACATTATGTTAAATAATTTTACTTTTACCGTGTCCTCTTGTGTTCTTATACTATAAGGTTAATAAACAATCTATAAGCAGCCAAACGAACCCCAAGTTGTTTATTATTAATATATATATCCTTATATATGTCATTTTACGAAGCCTTAGACTTTTATGAATAAAATAACAATTACTAATATAATATATTTTTTAAAAACAATTTTATGTCAATTTTGACACTATTTAGTAATTAATTTTTTTGAAAATCATAACAGAATTATTAGTTCGAAAAAAGTTAATTATATAAATACTAAAATGTCATATTAATCTATAAAATTATTGTAATTCATAAAAAGTCTCAAATTACATTTATTTTGGTGTTTATAAAATCAATTATGTCAATATTTCATTAATAATATAATTACTGCATCATCTTTCTGTCATAAATAAATTAAATTATATAATGTCTAAAAATTACAAATAAAATACACTTATGTAGGAAATCTTTTTATATTTCTAATGAATATTAATAGTAGAATTTATCTTATGTATAACCCCATATTAAAAATTATTTACTTATTAAACTTTGATTTTAACTATTTTAACCCATCTTTAAATAAATTAATAATAAATGTCATAATCTAATCCAAGTGGGCCTAAATGGTCATATTTTATTCCTAAGGTTGTTTTTGGTCGAATTAGAATTGTCCAATAGAATTAGGAAATTTGTTAGGGTAATAATAATATCATTTGTATCCTTAAATACCCTATTTACTTTTAACCGTGGTTAAAAAAAAGTAAAAAGTTACTATTCACCAAAAAATTATTTTCATCTCATTGAACCACATTTTATTTACTAACATCAACCGTGTCTCTCAGATTTTCGAAATTATACTTACAGAAGCGGTAAAATTATGTTTTATGAAAAATTCAGTTTTTTAACTACCACTTAGGGGTTTCACTATTAATCAAAAATTGAATGTTTTTAGAAAAATACCAAAATTTCACCCTAGGCTAATTTCGATATTCCAAATCCCAAAATGAAGTCCATTTTGAAAAATTAAATTTATAAAATTTAAAAAGTGGTTATTACTATTCATAACGGCTAGTTTTAATAATATTTTAATAGCATATCATTGTTTAGTGAAACTCGGTATTTCGTACGATGCAAGCTATCAAGGAAGGTTGCGATTTCGTGTAAAGCAAGCCAAGAAAGTGTTGTGTAGAAAAAGATTACTTTCATGATTTATATAACATAAAAGTCTTGGGTGTTACATTCTACCCCCCTTAAAATGAATTTCTCCCTTGAAATTCATCACTTTGTAACAAACAGATGAGGATACCTCTCCCTCATCATATCCTCAAGCTCCCATGTAGCTTCTTCTAATTGGTGGTTCCTCCATAAAACTTTCACCAAATGAGTCGTCTTCCTTCGTAGGACTTTTTCTCTACGATCCAGAATCTCTTACGGCTGTTCTTCATAAGAAAGATCTTGCTCCAGCGGTACAACTTCTGAGATAAGTACATGTGAAGGATCAGGTATGTACTTTATCAGGAGAGATACATGGAACACATCGTGAACTTCAGAGAGATTCGGCGGAAGCACCAATCAGTATTCTACCTTCCCAACATGATCCAGTATTTAGAATTGACCGATATATCTAGGGCTTAGCTTCCCCTTCTTTCCAAATCTCATGACTCTCTTGCAGGGAGATATTCGTAAGAACACTTTATCACCCACTTCAAACTCTAGGTCTTTTCTTCGGTTATCGGCATAACTTTTCCGTCGACTCTGAGCTGCTCTTATGTGTTGTTGAATAGATCTGACCTTTTCTGCCATTTCATCAACGAGATCAGGTCCTAATAGCTTTCTTTCCCCAACTTCATCCTAGCAAGTTGGAGTCCTGCATTTCTTTCCATAGAGAGCTTCATAAGGAGCCATCTGAATACTGGAGTGAAAGCTATTATCATAAGAAAATTTCACCAAAGGTAGGTGTTGATCCCAACCACCTTTGAAATCCATAGAGCAAGCTCTCAACATATCTTCTAGAGTTTGAATTGTTCTCTCAGACTGACTGTCTGTCTGAGGATGATAAGCAGTGCTGAAACTCAAATCTGTATCCAGAGTATGCTGAATACTTCGCCAGAACTTCGAGGTAAATCTCGGATCCTGATCAGATATAATAGAAAGTGGTACTCCATGAAATCTTACCACTTCCTTTACATATATCTTGGCTAGCTGATCCAGAGATAAATCCTCTCTAATAGCAATGAAGTGTGCAGACTTGGTAAGACGATCAACTATGACCCAGATAGCATTATTGCTTTTGGATGTTTTAGGAAGTCCTATGACAAAGTCCATAGTGATGTTTTCTCATTTCCATTCGGGTATGGGTAATGGTTGTAACATCCCATTAGACTTCTGTCTCTCAGCTTTAACTTGCTGAAAAACCATGCATCGAGAGACATATTCAGAAACATCTCTTTTCATTCCATCCCACCAGAAGTACTCTTTCAGGTCCCTATACATCTTCGTGCTTCCAAGATGAATAGAGAATGAAGAACTATGAGACTCATCCAGTAGCTCCTTCTTTAATTCGGGGATGGGAGGAACACAAACCTGATTCCTAAACTTTATTATCCCATCACAATCAAGGTTGAATTTAGGAACATTTCTCACCTTCTATTGAAACTCGACATCTTCTTTATGTGCCTCTTTAATCTACACATGTATAGATGGTTGAACATTCATTTGAGAAAGATAATATTTTTCCCCTTCCATTATAATTCCAAGATCCATCCTTTGTAAATCCATAAATATTGGATCTTTTGTGATCCTCATCATGGATAAACTGGCATGGTCTTGTCGACTTAATGCATCTGCCACCTTGTGTGCTTTCCCAGGGTGGTAATGGATTGAGCAGTCATTATCCTTAATCAGCTCCAACCATCTTCTTTGACGCATATTCAGCTCCATTTGTGTGAAAATATACTTTAAAATTTTATGATCAGTATAAATGTCACACCATTTCCATAAAGATAATGCCTCCAAATCATTAATGCAAAGATTACCGCAGCTAACTCCAAATCATGTGTTGGGTAATTTTGCTCATGGATTTTCAACTATCGTGAGGCATAAGCTATCACCATATCATTTTGCATAAGAACACACCCCAATCTATTCTTGGATGCATCACTATAGATCACAAACCTTTCTCCACTACAAGGTAGTGTGAGCACAGGTGCACTGGATAACCTTCTTTTCAACTCCTTGAAATTCTCTTCAAATTCTTCCATCCAAAAAACTTAACTCCTTTCCGAGTCAACTTAGTGAGTGGATTAGCTAATCCTGAAAAATCTTTCACAAAACTTTGATAATATCCAGCCAAACCAAGAAAACTTTGGATCTCAGTTACGGTTGTTGGTCTCGACCATCTTTCAATAACCTTTATTTTTGCTGGATCCACAGATATCCCCTCATTTGAGATTATGTGACCCAAAATTGAAACTTTTTGAAGCCAAAATTCACACTTGGTAAATTTGGCATAAAGATTATCCTTTCTCAGAGTCCTCAATATATTTCTCAAGTGATCTTCACGTTCTTCCTTGCTCTTTGAATAGACAATAATATCGTCTATAAAGACTACCACAAACTGATCAAGATAGTATTTAAAGACTCTATTCATTAGATCCATGAAGATAGAATGGGCATTAGTAAGACCAAATGGCATCACTATAAATTCATAGTGTCCATACCTTGTACGGAAAGCCGTCTTTGGTATATCCTCCCTTTTGACCCTGAATTGATGATACCATGAATAAAGATCAATCTTGGAAAAGCATTGAGCTCCGCATAGTTGATCAAATAGGTCATCAATGTGCGGGAGAGGATATTTGTTCTTGATAGTGATCTTTTTATGTTCTCGATATTCAATGTAGAGTCTCATTGATCCATCTTTCTTCTTAACAAACAGAACAGGTGCTCCCCAAGGTGACGAACTAGGCCGTATGAACCCCTTATCATGATTTTCATGGAGTTGCTTCTTCAATTCCTGCAACTCAATTGGGGCCATTCTATAAGGTGTCTTTGAAATAGGCAAAGAAGCCGGTACGAGTTCTATTGAAAACTCAACTTCACGATTCTGTGGAATACCTAGTAATTCATCCGGAAAGACATCATCAAACTCCCGTACAATGGGAATATTCTTAATCGTGAGTTTCTCACCGACCATTTGAGATAAATAACCTTCATTTAGTGGAATCAATACCCATAAAATGGATGAAATTTCCACTAAAAGGTTATCTTCATCCTTGCATCAATAGATGATCATAGATTGATCTCGAATATGAAATGTGACTTCCCTTATTTGGCAATTGATATGAGCTCCATGTAGAGAAATCCAATCCATGCCAAGAATCACATCAAATTCCACTATAGGAAGGATCACACGATTTGCAAGAAGCACTTTCCCACAAACTTCAATCAGAGAATAATTATAAGTTTTGATGCGACTGCTGTGCCATTAGGTATTGTCACAGCTAACTCAACATCTAATTGTTCAGGTAATATGGTGATACACTTAGAAAATTCTTCAGAAATAAAGGAGTGGGTGGATCCAGAATCAAATAAAACATTTGCTACTTTAGAGTGGATGGTAAGTGTACCTTTCACCACATCGTTATCGTACTCCACATCGCTGATAGAAATTACATGTGACTTTCATTTTTCTTTAGCCTTAAGAGTTTGTTGACGTCAACCATCATCATCAACCCTTGGATTAGGGCATTTATTGGCATAATGTCCAATATCCTTGCACATGAAACATTGAAGTTAGTAGGTTCATTCTTTGTAACCCTTCCTTTGTTTGCATCATTAGACATCTTCTTCCCATCATCACGGAATTCAAATGCCCGATGACCTTCCTTTCCACATTTGAAACATTTACTTGTCCCTTTAAGAAAACTCCCTCCATGTTTCTTTCCACACTTAGATCATAAGGTAATGCTCATCTTATTTTAAGTGTGCTCTTTATATTTTCTTTTAAATTCCATTTTCCTCTTCTTATCAAACCCATATGACTGATGGGTTACTCCAATCTCCATCTCAACTTTGAGAGCACATCGAACGATTTCCTCGTGGCTATTGAAGTCCTTTATGGCTAAGGCCCTTCGAGGACTTGGTTTTAAGCCACTAAAGAATCGATCAATCTTAATCTCAGGTTGGATAATAATACCAGAAGCGTATCGTGCAAGTCTTGTAAAATTTTATTCATAGGTACCAACAGATTCATCATCCTTTTTCTTCAGTTCAAGAAACTCTTTCTCCATCTTTGTTCGCAAAATACTAGGGAAGTACTTATTGAAAAATAAGTTCTTGAACTCATCCCATTCCATGGACTCAATTTCATCCCTTTGCCTCGTATTCTTAATAAGATTCCATCACTGATCAGCATCCCCCTCCAAACGATACACTGCTAAGATGACATTATCATGCTCAGAACATTGAAGAACTGAAAATAACTTTTCAGTAGTACTAATCCATTGTTCAGCAACTAATGAATCAGTAGACCCACTGAAAGAAGGTAGATGCTGTCTCATGAAGGATTCAACAGAATGTTGCTCCTTCCTTTGCTCGTTTGGAATTCCTGCATGATTCATAGCTTGAGAAAGTTGAGTGAGAATGGCTACAAGATTTTTCATTCCAGCTCCCATAACGTTTGGTTGCTCAGGGGGGAAATCATTGCATTGCCCATCACATTCTGCATTAAAAAGGTTCCTTCGGGTTCCAGCCAATGACTAAAACCAAGAAGAATAGTGTGAGCAACACTAATTATAATAGGAAAACCACATAATCTAGAATAAAATTTCACACTTAAGGTCTTATCCTAGGTTATTCATGACCATTTATAAAACACTAAGATTGTGTTCTATGCATAGACTTATCCTTTGTGTTCTTACTAAGGATTTCACATCCTAGTTTCCAAAGGTTGACTATACCTTTCCTCTCAAACCAGTTATAACGAAACATACATTACATACATTTTTATTACTTCAGAATTGAAGCATACTTATTACAACATATAACAAAACCAAGAAAGGACCGTATAGGTATAGTGTCTTTAGAAACTGGGAAACATAAACAACTGGTTCATAAAGCATCTACTTTGCCTCCTATTTATTTAATCAAATCTAGAGTCACTTTTTGGCATATTATACTTAATAACCTTCTTCCTGACCTTGGTAAATAAAACATACAAAAGGGTGAGCTGAAATGGTCAGTAAGGGTAAACAAAAGAAATATCAATCACATCATATTCATAAGCACATAACTTTTGGAAATCTTAACCTGCAAAAGAGATCATAATTTCATAACATGGGATAAATCATAGTAGTGAAATGTAATCCCAATAATCATAAATTAAAACATGAAACTTTTTGGATTACACACATAATCATAGAGAATCATTTCTTATTAGTCAATACACATTTCCAAGACTATCTTAGTGGACAAAGTCTATTTCTGAACTGAGTTCACTCCTCGTTTCAGTTCTGTTTCACTGAACCGGTATAACCTACCGTTCCAGCCATGTCTATCTCATGAGATATAAAATCTTTACCCAATACATTTGAGGGAGATATAGGTCCCACCCATCTCATAATGATACCATTCTTATGTGTGACACAAAAATCATAAACCATACATCATAGCATTACCCATGTAATAAAAATGGGAATCTTAAACATCGTGATATCATAAAACAATTCATATAAGATAAAGGAATTCATGAAAATATTTCCATCAAAACATAATAAAATCCATGTAATATTAGGGATAAAAACAGAACCCTATATTATCTTAGATGGAAAATAATTTTGATAAAACTCTTGAACTCCATTCTTGAGGAAAATATCCTTTCTGCTTCAAAAACACTTTTCCTTTCTTAACATGTCGTACAATTCTAAACTAAAAGAAGTTGATTAAAAATAAACTTGAAAAATTGTAATGCCTGCTTCCTGGAAATAATGTTTTAAAAATCCATTCATGCCGTATAAGTTAAAAAAACATTCTTTTCGTACTTTTTTCGGAAATGTTAAAAAGTACCTCGTATGAAAAACGAAAAAACATTCCTTTCATATCTTTTACTAAAAACTCACCGAAGGGTAAAATTGGATTTAAAAAATTGTAAGTGGATGGAAATAATATTACATATTGAGGAAACATGGGTGTGGATGATAAAATACACCCTAGTAAATACCAAAGTATAAACAATCTCGGATAAAAATGAGATTGTGATATTTCCCTTACCTTAGGTTCGATATGCTTTGTACATGTACGAACCCCATGTATAATGATTTAAATAATGTAATTGACTTATTCTAGAATCATACTTATTTTTATGATATCATATATGGTCATATGTTTAGCTTCTTAGTAGTTATATTTCATTGCTACTTGTTATTCAGTTGTTTATAACTTTGTGTTCTTATTCGTGTTTTGTCGAATAAATTCTTATTATTCTCTTTAGGTTATAGATACCTCATTTCCAGAATAGTATTAGTGTAATATATATCATATTAATTCATTAAATTCATTTATATAATCATTATGAAATGAAGATCATGTAGAACAAGTCACATCACATCGTGGAGACGGTATTCCGTACGTATGCACGAGTGATGATATCGTTCCTATGATCGTGGAATTGTATTTGAGTGTATGTATACTATTTCAGAATCAGTATCACTTTATAATAGTCATATATATTTATTATTTACACCATTATACCCATCCAAGTAAGGTGGTGGTGGAAAATAGATTACACCACGGCGTGGAGATGGTATTCCGTACGTACGCACGCGCGGTGATTTCTTTTTCTGTAGGATGGATAGATGGTGAAATAGGGTTGTTTCATACATATAATAACATATTAGTATATGAGTGATACTGATGTTATTACTTCATAATTAAACAACTAAAGAAGAAGAAGTGGAAGAAGAAATAAAGATGAAGGAATCGGTAACGAATATTACCTCTTCTTTGAAGTGCTTCTTTGAGACCTCCTTTTAGGGCACTAAAATAGGTCTTTGAAGAAGACCAGAACCTCTAGGATGTTTCTAGCGAAGTGGAGAGAATAAATTGGCAGGTTTTGGCCTAGCTTGAGGCTCAAAGTGGTGTGAGGAAGAAGGGGAGGAGGTGCCCTTTTATAAGGGAGGAGAGGGGCTCCTTTGGAAAAGCAAAAAATATTATTTTATTATAAAGTCAAGATCGGTTTTAAATATCTCCAAATTGATTTACATAGAAGCTAAGGTGGGGATGGTTCGAAATCCTCTCATCCAATATAATTTAGACATGTTTAGGTTCCTATGTTAACCTTATCATTTAGATTTAACATTAAGTTAAATAATTTTACTTTTACCGTGTCTTCTTGTGTTCTTATACTATAAGGTTAATAAACATACTATAAGCAGCCAAAAGAACCCCAAGTTGTTTATTATTAATATATATAACCTTATATATGTCATTTGGCCGAACCATAGATTTTTAGGAATAAAATAACAATTAATAATATAATATTTGTTTTAAAAACTATTTTATGTCAATTTTGACACTATTTAGTAATTAATTTTTGTGAAAATCATAAAAGAATGATTAGTTCAAAAAAAGTTAATTAATTCAATTATAACATGTCATATTAATCTATAAAATTATAGTAATTCATAAAAAGTCTCAAATTACATTTATATTGGTGTTTATAACATCAATTATGTCAATATTTCATTAATAATATAATTACGACATCATCTTTCTGTCATAAATAAATTATATAATATAATTTCTAAAAATTACAAATAAAATAATATTATGTAGGAAATCTTTTTATCTTTCTAATGAATATTTATAGTCGAATTTATCTTATGTATAAACCCATATTAATAATTATTTACTTATTAAACTTTGATTTTAACTATTTTAACCCTTCTTTAAATAAATTAATAATAAATGTCCTAATCTAATCCAAGTGGGCCTAAATGGTCATATTTTATTCCTAAGGTTGTTTTTGGTCGAATTACACTTGTCCAATAGAATTAGGAAACGTGTTAGGGTAATAATAATATAATTTGTATCCTTAATTACCCTATTTACTTTTAACCCTGGTAAAAAAAAGTAAAAAGTTACTATTCACCAAAAAATTATTTTCATCTCATTGAACCACATTTTACTTACTGACATCAACCGTGTCTCTCGTATTTTCGAAATTCCACTCACAGAAGCAGTAAGATTAAGTTTTATGAAAAATTCAGTTTTTTAACTACCACATAGGGGTTTCACTATTCATCAAAAATTAAAAGTTTTCAGAAAAATACCAAAATTTCACCCTAGGCTAATTTCGATATTCCAAATCCAAAAATGAAGTCCATTTTGAAAAATAAAATTTATAATATTTCATAAAGTGGTTATTACTATTCATAACGGCTAGTTTTAATAATATTTTAATAGCATATCATTGTTTAGTGAAACTCGGTATTGCGTATGACGCAAGCTATCGAGGAAGGTCGTGATTTCATGTAAAGCAAGCCAAGCAAGTGTTGTGTAGAAAATATTCCTTTGATGATTTATATAACATAAAAGTCTCGGGTGTTACATTTTAACACCCGTACATGACCTATGGGTAAGGTGTGCGATGTTTACAGACACTTCGGGTAGCTTAGATAAAATTTCTTGTGCGGTAATCTCTATCAACTTCCACCTCTCCTGTAGGAGGTTCTGTTCAAGCTTTACAAGCTAAATCATAACATGGGCATCCTCAAGAGTGAAGACTAGTGATGCCACCTCCTTTTCGAGATCTGGAAAATGGGCGTTGTATGGAGAAATTCTACAAGATGAGGCCATCATTTCCTCTGTCTAATTAAATTGGAATTGTTAAAGCCCTATATTTTTACTAATCATGTGATCACAATTCAACTACTATATTAGAAACAGTAAATATTCATAACAGTACTTTGAAATCCATAATCCAAAAACCAAAGATTTTAATATGTTATATAACCATTTTACATGGTAATACATATAATTAGATCAAGAATAATTTCATTGACAAATGATGGGGTCATTACATATACTTATATACATATTTTGATAACTATTTATTTTAAACAATAAATTGTTTTGGGATGTCACATAAAATAATAACTCTTAATATTCAAAACCCTTGCATCCGAAAGGTGAAAATTTTATATACAAAATTATATGTTTTTTAATTTAGGTTAGTTATCATTCAGGTTCATACCATACACTGATAAATAAGTGTGTTGAGCAGATTAAATAAAAATCTTTATTAATTAATAGTATTTATTGTGTAAGATTCATCATGAATTTGAATATATAAATATTATAAATTTAAAAAAATCATTTTATTAGAGGTATTCATGCATAACAAAATAATTAAACACACTACACTACATGTTATCACGCATGTATATATATATTTATTTATTAAAAAAAGTTTTTCCCTACATTTTATTCCTATAATTATAAATTGATATGTGTGTAATGTTACTTTCAATAACAAGTTGATGACATATTTAAAAAAAATTAGGAACAAAATAAAAAAACAACATATTGTTATTGTTTCCAATATCAAATTGTATTTTTGATACTTACATATATACATATGGTTTTGATAATTATAATAAAAAGAATAATTATTAGGAGAATAATATGTTATATTAAGAATAATTAAAGCTTATTCATATTAGAATTAGAAACCATATATATATATATATAATTATACATATATGAATTAGTTTAGAACTCAAAACCTCTCTTACTAATATTTTTTCAATTTAAAACATTCCTAAAAAAATCAGTTAATAACGGATAAGTATTACATGAAAGTCCCAAGATTGATTAGTTTTTTATGATATATAAAACAATATAGGCACATAGTGTGTCCATAGGATTTTACTAATGAAAAAAAGGTAGGATAAATCCTTATAAGTATCATACAATTCTAAATAACATTATTTAGTCACTAATATCAATTATATGAAATCGTAATTATGATTAAAATCTCTCTCTATACAGTACATATAAATGTATATAAATAATGTATACATAAATGTTTTTAATATCTAATGGAAAGATAAATTAACCTCGAAATTAATATCATGAATAAAGGACATCATTCAAATACAAAAATTCATCTGTCGAAAAAATATACCAAAAATATGATTGTTTAATAAAAAATTATATGCATATAAATGTTTATATAGTTTAATAAAATAGAAAAAAATAAAACCCTTACCAGATTTATAGGTGAGGCAGAGCCATCCAGATATTGGTGGAAGGTTGAGGAGAAGAAAACCAATATGGTTAAGGTGAAAATGGATGTTTATATAAAAAGTTTATATAAACTGTGTATATATATATATATTTATATACCATTAATAAACATAAAAAATATAATCAAATTGGCCTATAGAAAACCAGACCTAACTATTCTTAAAAAAACAAAAACCCCAATCAATGAAAATCATAAATGTATCGATTGTATAAAAATATATATGTTTTGTGGAAAAATATTCATGAAAAAAATTTAGGTTTATATTAAAATAAGAAAGTCAGAAACTGGGCCACATAGAGAGATAAGAGGAATCACGGGAGAGGAAGAAAAAATAGAGAGGAATGCCGAAAACTAGTTGTGTGGTGCACGGAAGAATATGAATAAATGGAGAAGTGGAAAATGATGCACTTTCTAGATTGGGCATGGGTTGTTCTGGAATATGAGGTGATTTTCGCGGTTTTAAAAACGGATTGATGGTCAATTTCATTTTGGCATTGATAAGAATGTCACTAAGAAACCACAAGTTTTAGAAAATGATGATCGAACATGATCAACTACATCACGATCAGACAGTTGATCAATAACAAGATAAAAATATGTGGTTGGTGGTGTTCTAAGGCCAGACCAGATCAGATGGTTGACATCTCTCACAGTGAGATTAAACAGATCTGATTAGATCTCTCGTAAAAATACAATTCCCTCATAAAAAAATAGTTTTGAGACAACCTTATATACATTGAAGCCACATCCATATTCCAATAACACATCACACCGCATGGAGTACATACTACTTGGACCCCCACGCTGCTAGCCTTGGGCGACACTTACCCATGCTGGTGCCCGACATTCTGCACCCCCTACCTGCGCCTAACAAGGACCTACACATAGTACCATGCGCGACTCATCATGTTTTATGAGGGAGCTCTTCCTGGATTCATTTACAACTGTGAGACGACCAGTTTACCTTGAGGGCTTGACCTTCAAGGCTTCTCTTAGTTGGGTGGGTTCTCTCCAAATATTTTTTATACAAAATAATAATTAATCTCAATAATGTTATCAAAACAGAACATATATATTAATGAATATATATATATATATATTTTCTTACTTATTTTAAATACCATTATTTTCATCTGTTTGTATCCATTTTGAGTTTCAATACATTAAATTTTAAAATATAGTTTTCAAATTCAAATAAGACATTCCATAAATTAATATTCATTTTAACTCATTTTAAAAAAACAGAATGGTAATTTCTGTTATATTTTTAAAACCCAAATGTGAAATACATCTTCAATTTAAAACCATATATTTATTTATATGAATATTACATGTTAATAAATTTAAAGCATTCTAAAACATTTTAAATTCTTAATAATCAAAAATACGTATAATACATAAAATAATAAAAAAACATACAATACCTAACCCTTATAATCTTTTATGAGAATTACAAAAATCAATGGTCATCTAAAGACCCGAATGTAAAAAAATGGTCACATTTATCTTCAATAAATTATAAATACTTGTTTAGGGTGTTCCAAAATTCATAAACCAATTGGGTGAAGATTGATATCCACATACCCATGATTCTTAGTATTGTTTGCATAGTTCCTTCCATACTGTTTTTCATTGTGAAAGACCAGAAGGATGTACACAACAAACTTGGTCATGTTTTTGTGTTTGGTGTTCTCCAGTTGATTATGATAGGTTATCTAGTTGGTACTCTATGTTAGCAATGGTATTTTTACCTTATTGAAAATGTACGGTTTCATCATTTTACTGAATAAAAGTTGTCTTATTTTTATTCTATAAGCATATATTTTGGATGGAACAATTATTAATTAAACAAATTATAATAAAACCAATGATTAAAAGTATATTATTATTAAAATAATAAATGTGTATGGGGCATCACATTATTCCCCGTAAAAATAATTGAGTCCTTGAAATTTGATGGTACTCTTATGCTTCCCAGAAATAACCCACAGACATTACCCTTGATGCCCATCCAAAATAATTTTTTTAATAATTATTAAATAAAACAATTTGGATGAAATACAATATTTAATATATACCTTCACTAGTTCCACCACTGTTGATAATCCATAGATGAACTCAAGAGGATTCCCAGGGTAGATTTCAGATACACAATTTCTATTTCCCAGATACACCTTGACCATTTATGGTCAAGCATATGCCTAAAAACCACATGCTTATAGAGGGAGGCATAGGATGTATGAAGCTTATAGATTTTTTCCTAGACTCAGTTCTTATAGATCCATCAAACCACATCTTTACATAGAGTACTGATGTCATAGAGTTTTCCATAAATACAAATACTCAGAACCTGGAATAGATAATCTGCTCGAATGTCACCCTCCATTTCAGCTTCTCAAAATTTTCCTACTTCTTGATGATTCTCAGACATATTGAAACAAAATAGGATAACATTATCATATATTACCATATGAAATTTCTCAAAAATTATACATTTTCCTTATCATGATAGACAAAAGCAACTCCATGATAGAACTGAAGGATATTTTGGTTGATGGAAACTTGATAGATGTTTATGTTGGTTACACACAGGTTCACGAAAGGCTAATATGATTTAGAATATGAAATGGAAGTTATGTTATCTTTTAATTCCATACAAAGATATAAAAGGTTTTTTGGGGAACTGTTTCATTCCTTCTAGTAATTTTAAGAATAAAATTATACTCAGCAAAGCATTGCAATTTTATATGTTCTAATTTTCAATAATTGTCTAGATCATTCTTCTGATACCTACTGTGATGACGTTGACCCATGAATCTGAAAGCCGGTTCCAAATACATGAGGTGTAATTTTTTAATAGATGCTAAATAATACACATCACATCTCATCATAGAGAAATGTATCGGTCTAGGTTCTAGATAATTCGATAAAACTAATAATTTTTCATCAATACTGAATGAGATAATGTTCATATTGTCTCCATAACATAAAAGAACTCTGAGATGACAACTATACTAACCTTTTAAAATTAATTGAAAACATATGGTGAGAATTTAAAACACAAAGAAAGGGGTTTTTAAAATTATTCAATGAAATACCATTTCAAACATTCATTTTATGTAATTAGAAAAAGCATTCTTAAAATGAAACAACACTTTCAGTAGAGCTTTATCATCATTTTTCAATGGTTATTTTAAATAATTTTTAGGCAATTATCATACATAATAATTAATATATTTATTTAAATGAAATTAATGACAAACTTTCCATATATGCATACAAGTACAAAAAATGAATGAAATGCTATATAAAACTGTGAGTTGATCTAACTAAATTAATGGTGACATGCAAGGGTGGAGGTACATATATAATAATATTTTCCTATAATTTCTCATGAAACAATATCATAATTCACATAACACATAAATTTCACTTAATGAAATGGATGATGTATTTCTAACTTCTGTTTCAATGTTTTGAAAATAGATGCAAAACATTCTTTATAAATGTCTTTCCAAGTATATAGATAATTTTTCCATATGATTTTATTACCAGTATAAAAAGTAAAAGATTCTTAACCAATGATATTATACTAGCCGAATAATCACATTGTTTGTTAATTATTAATCACATATTGAGGAAATTCATAATACATAACTATCATAAACATTCTGTCAAGGCCTCATGCTAAAACCGCAAATAATCATTATATCAGGGCTGAATTCCAATAAAATAGTGTGTCTCATGGGACCTAGTAATTCATTGAGAGGCTATAGTGGACCTCACATGCCATAAAATAAGTCTATTGCATAATTCATATGTCTAATATCTTTAAAATAAAATGTCTCAAACAACATTGATTTATTAAATTGTGTCTCTTATTCAAAGTGACCCATACAACATTGAACTATTAAATTTTGTCTCTTATTCAATGTGTCCCATTCCAATTTGAATATTAAAATTATGTATCTTATTAAATGTTTCTAATAACACTTTTAATAATTAAAATCATAATCAATATATTTCCTTAGAAAAAAATTTCATTTTTGAAAATACTATCTATATTCATAAATAAATTAAATCATGGATTAAAGGTAAAGATGAATATAAAACTATATGGTATATCAGTTATGCATTTAGGATATGTCTAAATTGATTTTATCAATGAAATAAATGGTAAAAAATAAATAAAATTGTACACATGTTGATAACAATTGAATATGAAAAAACAATTGTTTAGGATTGTCACATAAAATAAATACATTTACAGTTAAAAACTCTTGTTTCATAATTTTGAACAATTTATATACAAAAGTACTAGTTTTTGAATTTAGGGTTGTTATCATTCATGTTCAAACCATACAATGAAATATAGTATTTTCGAGAAAATTAAATAAAAATCCCTATTATTTAATAGCATTTTTTGTGGTATATTCACCATAAATTGAAATATAATTATTATAAATGAGAAAAAAATCATTTATACGAGGTATTCATGAATAAGAATATAATTAAACACGTTTCACTACATATTCTTATTGATGTGTATATATTTATTTGTAATAATCAAATGATTTTCCATCCTTTTATCCTAAAATTAAAAATTGAGATGCATGTAATGTCAATCGCAATAATAAGTTTATGAATTCTTTTACAAAAATTAGGCACACAATAACAAAAAAATTTCAGTTTTTGTTTTCCAATATCATTGTGTATTTGTGATACTTATATATAAATATATGGGTTTTATAATAATAATTAAATGAATAATTATTGTTAGAATAATTGTATATCTTAAGAAGAAAAAAAGCTTAATCAGAATAGTATTAAAAAAATTATACATAAATATATATACTTATGCATATATTTATTAGTTTAGAAACTCAAAACATATCTTAGTAAAAAAAATTAAAAGTAATAAATAAATAAAAACATCAGTTAATTACTAATAATTGTTACTTGAATACCCCAAGATATATTACGTTTTGACGATTATATAAAACCATATATACAACAAGTCTATACAAGGGATTTGACTAACAAACAAAAGGCTTGAAAACTCTTTATAAGTATCATACACTTCAAGTATAATGTTATTAATTAAAAAAATATAAATTATATGAAAATCGAATTCAAATTAGAATTGATATATATATACATTTTACCGTAAACATATGGATTATATATATATTCTTTCTATACAAAAAAAATGCTCAAATCACCCAATTACAAGAATAAAAGACATCATTTAAATACAAATATTCACCATTAAAAAATATAAAATAGAATATGTTTTTTATAAAAAAAATGTATACATATATAGGTATACAAGGATTAATCAATGATAAAACAAAATGGAACCCATAACTAGTATTTATGTGAGGTGGAGTCGTGCAGATATTGGAGGAAGGTTGTGGAGAGAAAAAATTGTAGGGTTAAGATGAAAATAGAGGTTTATATAAATGGATTATATAAACTGTGAATATATATATTTATATACCATAATTTTACATAAAAAATATATAATAAGTGGAATATGGAAATCCATATCTAACTATTCAGACGAAACAAAAACCCTAATCAATCAAAATCTTAAATGGATCAGTTGACTAATAATATTTTTATTTTTATAAAAATCATTCATGGAAACAGATTGGGTTTGTATTAAAATAAATCACCCTTGAAGACATGCAGAAAGAAGAAGTTCGACAACCAGGTCATGGAGAGGGATTGGATGATTCATTAGAGAGTAATAAATAGTGGAGATGAATAGAGATGGATACTAGGACAGCGCAATGAAGAAGAATAAAAAATAGAGTTGTGGAAAATGATGGATAATCCGGATTGGGTGTGGGATGATTAGATGACAAAGATTATTTCCGCATAATTAAAAATGGTTGAACGATCGAGATCATTTATATTTTGATCATATGGTTTTAGGTAAACCTCACATTTTAATAAAGTATAAGTAGTTTAGATCAACCACGTCTCGATTGAACGATTGAGGAAAAACTCAGATAAAAGATGTGGCCATTGGAGATAGAAGGCTAAACTGGATTAGAAGGTAGAGATCTTACATTGTGAGACCAAATGACTCTGATTAGATCTGTAATAAAAATATCTGTCCCACATAAAAACAAAAGCTATTTTAAGATCATCTCATTTTTCATGAAACCACTTCCATATGCCAATAACACAACACACATTGTGGGGTCCTTAAACATGGGATCCCCACCCCCTCGGTCTTTTGGCATAGCCATACCTACGCTAGTGCGCAACATGCCTCACTCCCAATGTGTGTATATACATGCCCTACATGTGGTCCTAAGAACGACTCAACATGCACTGAGGGGGTGCTCTTCCTAGTTCAAAATAGAACATATATATTAATGAATATATATATATATATATATATTCTTCTTTTTTCTAAATTCCATTTTTTCAAATATATGTATTGATTTTTAGTTTCAAATAACTAAATTTCAAAATATAAATTTGAAAATCAATTAAGATATGTCATAAATTTATATTCATTTTAACTCATATTAAAAGAAACACCATGGTCATTAGTGGTATATTTTTAAAATCAAAATATAAAATACATCGTCAATATGAAACCATATTATTATTTAACTAATGATAAAAATTTATGAAATTTGAAACTCTATAAAAAATTTGAAATTATTAATACACATAAATAATTTGAATGCATAATATAATAAAAATACATAAAATACCTAATGGTTGAAAAATTTTACAGCTATTAAAAAAACAACGGTTATCTAAAGATCCAAATGGCTAACAATGGTCATATATTTCTTCACGGCCTTAAAATACCTATTTAGGGTGTTCAAAAATTCAAATTTTTTTTGAATATGTTTATTTACATCCCCATGATACTTAGTCTGGTTGCCAATGTTCTTTCCATATTTTATTTCATTCCGATAGACCTGAAGGATGTGCACTACCAACATGGTCATCTTGTCATGTTTGGTGATATACCTATGATTCTAAAAGGTCTTCTTGTAGAAATTATAGGCCAGTTATTTTCTTTTGACCTTATTTAAAATGTAATGTTTTAATTTTTATACTGAATAACACATGTCTTATTTTTTTAGACATGAATTTATTTTGGGTGGCACCATTATTAAGAAAATAATAATAATAATAATCCCAATGATTAAAGAAATATTGTTATTACAAATATAATTTTGTAAGGGTGTCACAATAAAAATATCTAGTTCCCTGTCCTTATTTTCATATAATAAAAACGAATTGTGTTTAAATTCATCCTGGTAAACACGACCTGCCAGGACTGTGATGATTTGAGGCCCCTAGATGACAGCATGTCATGATCCACCATTATATAAACCTAACCATGATAACAAATTATGGGTATTTTCCTCTTAACTATATATAGTAGGATCTTATTTTCCATGGTAGATACCGAGCCACTAATGTAAAACAATACCTTACCCCTCAATGTAAGATCCTTTTTAGATAACACATGACACTCACCCCTCCATGATAACATAATAATGTCTAGGACCTAGATGCCTTGTAGAACCACTAGTAAAAACATCTATGCCTGTGGAGGGTGTGAAAGGAAACAAAAATATTTATGACTACCTAAAAGGGTTTATCAAGGTATCAGTCATTCATTTCCCAAAGATACATTATTCCCTAGTTCAAAACCCTATATCTCATCAAAACCATCATCTTTGGCATTTTCAATTAATGTATGTGTAAATACATTCTCATTGTAATTTCCAACTTCTTTTTGTATTAATACTATAACATGGTCGTGTAGTTGGGGTTTGTCTTAGTGGTAATCACCCTTTAAGTTTACATGAAAAATGGGGGTTCAAAACCCAATGGGAGCATGTACTGTAGCGTATAGTAGCAGCGGTGACACTATAGTAACGACGGGCACTGTAGCAGCGACATGTCACTATAGCGATGGAAAATCACTGTAGCGGTGGTGGGCACTGTGCAGTACTATAACAATGTGGGTACTGTAGCAGTACTATTCATAGAATGGACTTTGGGCCAAAAACAAATGGGCCTACATGTCATGTAATGGGATAAATTCCCACTAGGCCTTCAGGCTATGTAATGGGTCTCCCTCTTCCCAGTTAAAGAGGACTTTACTTTTCTTTAATAATAAAATGTGGCTTCGGCCCCAAACTTTAAAAAAATACTATCACATGGTCGTTTTATATCTTATATTATTTCATAACGTCCAATATGGCAATTTTCAAGAACAATAAAAAATATTCACATATATAACATCAAAAGTGGTGGCCAATTACCTCAACCATCATGAAACCACCACCAGGATCCATGAATCCTTACACAACTCTTCATGAATTGGAGGCCTGATAATACATTTAGTCATGTATCACAATGGTGATAAGATCAAGACAATCCCCATTCAAAACATATACTGTTTGACCCAAATAGATTACCTATTAATTCATAATTTGGGGGTTTATCCACCCAGGAAACCATGTTTATTATGGAATGAAGATCTAATGGTCACATAACATTGTCAAAGTATTAATGTAATATATTTGGTCTCACATGGACAACCCCAAGGCCATTCACCATAGCTCATTAGTATCATATAATAGGAGGTCTCTAAGGGATCCTACTATAAGGGTTTCTATAAATCTTTATTCAAATTTAATATATATATAACTATGGTTTTCATTTTCATATTGAATAATGAATCATGATCAATACCTAAACCATCAATTATTGAGCCAATCATGAAATTTCCAATGACCCTCATGGCCTTTTCAAATGGATAATTTTTGGAAGAAGTTCATATAAAAAATATATTTTATTAAAAGAAGTGTATCATAAATATTTGTAAGGGTACATATCGTATTACACATAAAAATATTCATATATATTATAGTCTATGTATCGAATACATCCTCCATATATAAAAATTTTCCAAATTTCAGAATATCCTAATATCATTTCCTAGGAATTTCTAAGAAAATGAGACATCATCTGAAACAGATGAGGCACTTAATTAAAAAAAACTACAGTTATAAATTAAAACAAATTTATAATTAATTAGGTATGTAATATAATAAATAGAAAAATAATTTAAATATTAATTTCTTTATTCATAAATTCTCAAAAATCTTTTCAGTTTATTTTTTGATGCTAAAACCACCATCAACGTGGTGTGGTCCAGTCTTGAAACTCCTTTAGGCCTAAGATACAAGAAAAGACCAATTAAATATTTCAACTAAGTAGAACAATAAATCAATCATTGTTCAAAAAACATAAAAATCCATAAGGTGGCATTCCACCATTTAAATAATTAACAATGATGTGTGTCCACTGTCTGAGTTTATCCTCCAACTAGGATAATAAAAATATCCAACTATCTAAGTGATATACACAATTATTAGGAGGAAGTCTCAAAAAACCAAAAACTAAAATTGGTAGAAATCATGTTGAAACTATGGGACAAATGTGAAGATATAAGTTCTTATAATGAATGACCACAAAACACTGCTAATAACCATTCTATATTCTGGGGAAATATGATAGTTGTAGGTTTTGTCAGTTCGACCATCAAGAATACACTACATTGACTGAATTCAAGGGATAATTTGGACCCTTTTGAATTTAATTAAACACTAAAAAACATTAATGGGTTCAGACCACATATTCCACTAAATAAGGGAATACAACCTCCCACTGAACATTCATTGTGTTAACCCATTTGTTACACCTTTAATAGTCTATTGATAAAATTCTATAGTATCCTGACCATACATCCTCCCTTTAGAGGGAACCCGAACCCCCATGTCATTACCTGATACTTGAACCCCATCATAAAACAACATTAAGGGCCATTATAAGGTTAAAAAGACATTCCCCTTAAGAAAATCATGATTATTAAGAACTAACTCATTAGTAACCGAATAAAATATTTAAAAAAATAAATTAATTTTTTTAAAAATGATAAATTCATGAAATTGTAGTTTAAAATACTTTTTTAACACTCAAAAATAGATTTTAAAACCCCTTAAAAATATATTTAATATCGCATTAAAAAATCTAAAAAAACACCACCACCTTATTTATACCAAAGCTATCCATCAAATAACAATGTTTTCAAACAAAAATATCATTGTGGCATGATCAATAAAAATAAAATTATCACATCACCAATTTCCAAAAATCACATCGAATTTCGTAATTATGCGAGAAACCATTGTGGAAAAATTACAAAAATGTATTCAAATGCGTTGGATCATATTTCATTCAATTTGAGAAAATAGTAAATATTCTATTAAAATCATCTTCAATACATGAAAATAATCCCACTAAAATAATTAAAAAATATATCCTCTATGGAAATCATAATAAGGATATAATTAAATCAAATTAATCAATCATTAAGACCAGAAAAAAGTATTTACTAATTTAAGAAAAATATGCTGCAAATTTTTGATAAGGAATCTTTCAAGTATAGAAAAACAAACAAGAATTTAATAGGGGAAATATTGGTAGTGAATTTTTTTGATATGGTTTTCTAAACTATGTGAAAACTATGTGAAATTAAATTTAGAAGTATAATATCGTAATGAATGGTCACCACATTGTTTCATTATCCATTATCTAAAATATTATGGACATAGGATCCTCACCATTTTAACCCTCAAATAAATATTTCCCATAAATCATCACAATTAAAATAATATATATGAAAATCAATAATGATGAAGATAAAAATAATTAAATAATAATTAAATTAAAAATTCTTTATTAATATGTGTTGGAAACTACTTTTTTGATATTAACCTTTCTCAACATGATATGATTTCATGTAAAATATAACCTTAAGGACGAACAAACACCTAGATAATATAGATAACCATTTTATATGATGCAATACCAGAAATAATGAAAAAAAATTCATGATATAAAAAACATGAATTGATAAATTACAGAAACATTGAAATAATAATAAAATATAAAATAATAAATAATCCATCTTTAAATAATATTTAATGATTAAAAAGAATTGGGAAATGACAGAAGATGAAGATGTACTAAAATAAATTACACCATAAATATATCCCTAATGTATATCAAAAAACCTAACCAAACCACTTCAACTACGGATAATAAGAAAATAATTTCCTCCACCATCGGTTATAGAGACAGTTATGAAATTTCCAAGGACCTCATGGCCTTATCACTTTGATATGGTTTGGAGGAATTTATTTTAAGTAAAATATTTTATTAAAAGATGTGTATAACAGATGTACGAGAGGATACATGTCATATTACACATAATAATATTTATATACATTATATTCCACATATAGAATACATCCTACATTATATAAATATTTTCAAATTTTACGAATTTCACAATATCATTTCCTAGTAATTTTTATGTCCTTGAGATATCATCTGAAACAACTAAGGCCATTAATTTCATTTAATATTTAGTTATAAAATAAGACCCATTTATAATTAAATATTTAATTAATATAAAAAATATGAAATTAATTTACTATTTAATTTATTTATTCATAAATTCCCAAAATCTCTTTAGGTCACCCTATGATACTGTAACGGCCAAAACATATTGTTGTCCACTCTTGGAACACCATCAGACCTAATAAAAATTAAATCCCCAATTTAACATTTCACTTTCATTGATAAATAAATTAAATTTTTGTTCAAAAACATAAAAATTCATAAGGTGTCCTACCACCACTTAAATGATGCATAGTGATGCGTTTCCACTATCTCAGTTTATCATCCTACTATGATAAGGAAAATCCCCATCTATCCAGGTAAAATCCACCATGATTAGGAGAAAGACTCGAAAAAACCATATACTAAAATTTGTTAAATCCATTTTGAAATTATGGGACAAAAGTGAATAAAGAATATCATATAGTGAATCCCCACAGAACACTGCCATGTACCATTCTAAATTAATGGAAAATATGAATTGTGTAGGGTTTTTAATTTAAACCCTCCGACATGCACTCCATTGAATCCAATCAAAGATTGATTTGGACCATTTAGATTTATATGATGCACCAAACCACATTTCAGGTTATAAAAAAAAATTTTAGACAACAATTTACACTCAATAGGGAAATATCATCTCCCACTGAACATTCATTAAGTGAACCCATTTTACACACCCTTATAGTATGTGGATAAAATATTGCAACAGCTTGACATTACATCCTTCCTCTATAGGGCACCTGAACCCACAGGTCATTACAGGATACATGAACCCCTTCATAAAATACAATTAAGATACATTACAAGGCCCAAAACACATTCCATGTAGTAAAATCATGATTAATAAGAACAAAGTCATTTATAAAAAAACACTAAATAAAAACAATGAATTAATTATTTTTAAAACCAAATGTTCACATAATATAAGTTCCTAATATTTTATTGACACATGAAAATGAATTTTATATCACTTAATAAATAGTGATAATATCACATTGTGAAATCTAAAAAAACACCACCACCATATTCATCCAAAAAAGTTCCATCAAATATCCATGTTTCCTAGCACAAATATATAGGTGTCATGATCCATACAAATGAAATTAAAACATCACAGTATCCAAAAAATCCCATATAGTGACTTAATTATTGGGGCACACATTATTGAAAATTTACGAAAATGAATCAACATCTTTGAAACAAATTTCATTCATATTGATAATACCAGAATATTTTAATAAAATTGTCTTGAATAAATTAACGTTCATCCCATAGAAATAATTACCAAATTAAACCCCCTTGAAATACCAACACGAATACAATTTAATAATATTCACCAAAAATTAATTTTCCCAAATAATACATCACTAATTTAGGAAAAATATGTTATAAATTTTTGAAGAGGCATCTCTGAAACATATAAAAACATGCCAGGATTTAATAGGGGAAATATTAGTAGTGCATGTATTTTGATATTGTTTTCAAAACTAAGTGAAATTACATTGGGAGTTAAAAGATAAAAATGAATTGTCACCAAATAGTTTCATTTACGATTATCTTCTATAGTGTGGACCTGGGGTCCTCACTATTTTTACCCTGAAATAAATACTTTCCATAAAGCCACAAAAATAAAATATGTTATAAAAGAACCAATAATTCTTAAAATAAAAATAATTCAATAATAATTAAAATGCACATTCTCCATTAAAATGTTTGGGAAACTACTTTTGGGAAATTATCCTTAATCAACATGGGAATTATTTCAGGTAAATTATAACATTAATGATGAACATACACCTAGAGGACTATGATGAGCATTATAGATGATGGAATAATAATGAAAATGCATAAAAATTTATGATATAAATAAACAAAACACAAAATTAATAAATGAGAGAAACTACGAAATCAAAATAACTTATAAAAAAACTAATAAGTTATCTTTAAATAACAATGAAACAATAAAAATAAATGTTAATTGATGGAAAATGATGATTCCATATACTAAATCACATAATATTCATAACACATATGTATATAAAAAAATAAAACCAACCTTATTCCACCGTGGTGAATGAAATTTTTTTATTCCACCTCAGTCAACATGAATAGGCATACCTACCACTTCTAGGATCCCATGAATCTATTCAAATACTACATTTAGGGAATAAAAGTCTACGTAAAAACTTATAGTGTATATAATGGATGTGGACTAAACCTGATTTATATGATCATATTAAGGTATTTATTACAAATTTTTTTTTAAATTAATTCACAATTTCTTGAAATATAAAATGTATCAAATAATACACTTTCAGTTAAAAAAATAAAATTATATATATTTACATAAGTGTATCACAAATTGATGTGGGGATACATATCATATTATACATAATAACATTCATATACACTATAATCCATGTATAGAATACATCCTATAATATATAAATATTTTCTGAAATTAAGAATACCCAAATATCATTGCTTAGGCATTTCCATTTCCATGAGACATCATATGAGACACCTGGGTCCCTTAATTAAATTAAAAGATCAATTTTAAATTAAAACCCATTTATAATATTCTATTTTATTAAAACAAAAAATAAAAAATTAATAAATGAAAGTAACACTAAATTCAGAATAACTTATGAAATAAGATATTAATATATCTTTAATTAATATTGAATCATTATAAATAACTGTGAAATGATGGAATATGATGAGGCACTACACGAAATCACATAATATTCATAACTCTAATGTATATAAAAAACTTAACCAGATTGTTTCCACCATGGAGCATGAGAAAATAATTTTCTTTTCTACCTTAATCATTTGAATATCCATACCAACCACTCTTAAGATCCAATGATTCTTTTAAATTACACTATATAGGGAATACAAGTATGTGAACACACATATAGTGTATGTAAAATATGTGGACTAAATATGATTTATAATATCTTATTAAGGTACCCTTTAAAATTTATTTTTAAACCAATAATTGAAAAAAAAATTAAATATAAAATATAACAATGAATTCATTTTCAGTTTAGAAATATGAATATATATATATTGTTTCATACTTTCAAAAAATTATTTTTTTAAATATTTTAATGGTTGAACCATAGTAAATTGGGATGAATACAATGATGTCAAAAAAATAATCTCTCATTAAATTATAATTAAACATTAAAAAAATTCAAAATGTTGGATGATGATTAGGAACTATACTAAATCACATAGTATTAATAGCTCAAGTGTATATAAAAAAAATAACCAAACCCCTTCCACTTTGGATCTTGAGAAAAAACTTTCCATTCCACGTAAACCAACTTGAATAGGCATACCAACCACTATCAATATCGAATGAATAAGTTCAAATACAATATATAAGGAATACATGTCTACATACACACATATAGTATATATATTAGATGTGGAATAATAATGATTTATAATATCATATTAGGTAACTCATAAAAATTCTTTTTTTATCATGAAATTAAAATGGTTTGAAATATAAAATTTAACAAAAAATACATTTTAAATATAGAAATCCAATTATATATATTTTATCTTACTTTTTCAAATATTATTTGTTTGAAATAAAGGAATAGATGAACCATAAAAAATCAGGAATTGATGAACAATAAAAACTCATTAAAAATACAATGAAGTAAAAATAAAGTTTAGACCACTTAACTTGGAAATTATATTTAGATGCAATAGCTTAAAAAAATTAATTAAATAGATTAAAAAGAGTTCATAAGGAATTCATACATGGTATAGAGTGATAGACCACATCCATAATAAAGAAAATTATATATTAAAATATCACAATCAATTCCCATAACAATACTCATATTCAATTTCCTATCTGATTAATAATTACATTTATTTAAGATCATAATAATATCAGTATTGTCTTTTCTGGATGCCTTAGATAAGTTATTATGAAACATTGTATTTTGCCTTTTGGTTTATTACTTCATCATACTTCTCTTGGGGGGTAGAGATTAAACCCTCACTATCAGACAGTTTCTTCTTACTATGTTTAATAATAAACTATATTTCCCTCACATTTTAATCATAATTAGAATTTTTCGATTTATCTAATATTGTCAAGGAATTGTATATTTTCATGACCTCCTCTCGAGTATTGTTGTTTGATGAACCATTTATGAAATAAGCATCCACTATATATTATACTATCATAAAATAATATCTCATCATAAGAAACATAACACCATAAACTGGGGCTGCATGTTTATGTACTCTAAAATTGGACAGTGGTTGTCTTTATAAGAATTTTCCTTTTTAGTAGCTTCCTCATCCACCTCATCATTATTAAATTGAATAATAAAACCCTTATACAGTCCTATATTCAAATTTGAATAGGATTTTTCCACTTTAATTCTAACACAATCAACCTGAGCCTCTCACCAGTATAGGGAACTAGCATTGGAATCCTCTGTTATCCCATTACTGGCTAAAAACTAGCATGAATGATGATCAGAAACACATTCCATACAATCACCTAATGTAGTGGAATTATACTGATCCACCACTACACATAGTGAGATAACCCATTAGAGATCATTCCTCAACCTACCAATGATATCACTGACATTCGGATCTGATGGCATTGCCTTTGTTTTTTCATCCCCTGTACAGATTCGCTTGAAAATGAATGTCCATCATCTTTAATTAAAATTCGATCATATAAAATCAACTCAATACTCTCCTTTGGATTAATTCTCTACAAATCCAATGATATTACTCGATCAATTGACACCCCACTTGGTACCTGATCCATATTATTTTCACTCAAGAAAGACCCCTTCTACATCAATATTTTATGGATGAAAAGCACCAATTTATGCCCTTATTTCGTGCAACAGTGAACAAAAATCACACCCTGACTCGAAGAAAAAATATTTCTTTTAATAAAACACTAAAACAATAGTAATATAGATATATTAAATAGAAAAAATTTTCACATCAACTTCTATACAGATTCTTAGTGAAATTAGTTGTCTCATAGATACGGTCCTACTATTTGAAAATAGATATCTCCCTATGAGATTACCTAACATATGAATAATAGAATTATTATGAAAGGGAATTGACAGATATTGAAATATTACACATATCACCATTATTGGGGAGTTATGATTAATATGAAAGTTATTTGTCAATTTGAAGAGGTAGAATTCATATCCACCACAAGTTTGATGTGAACTCGGCCTAGTTAGAATTAGATATTCCACATAGCAAATCATTATCATAATATTCATGGCATCAACAAGCCCTAAAATATCTCGTTCTTATTATCCCCATGATCCATACATTCTAAGGTTAATGGAGTATTCCAATGTTGGGGGATACGTGATCCATTCAATTCACGTCATGAAATGAAAAGACAAAGTGCCATTAAATTTTAGACTTGAGTTCAAAAGTTACAGGGATCCAACAAACAATTATAAAACAATTGAGCTGAGAGAGATCATAAAAAAAGAAGATGATTCATTCAATGGTTGTGAAAATTGAGAAAGGAGGTGGATTATTCTCTTAGAGAGATAGAGGATGACCCTCCCCTACCAATGGGAATGAGTATAATGTAGTTACCATAGACGTCTAATGCATAAAACATTTTTAAGCGTAATTATCACCACCCATGGGGGGCCCTCCATCCATAAGGTTCCTTGTACATTACCCATCTAGTAGAATGTCTATGAATCTACATATTCATAATATGAATAGTGTATAAATTTTGTAAGAACCCATGCTTGAGCCAACTCCCATTGAGAGAAATTGGTACAACTAATGGGTACCACTCAACTAAAGAATGATACCACAAAATTAGAAATGATACTTTAAATATTAACTTTGAACACTAATGTTTTTATAAAAACAACTTAGGTGAATACAATAAAGACCCATGTATTAAACATCCCAAAATTTACTGACAAGAGAAATCACCAATTCAAAAGATCACAAATTTTAGGATTCAAACCACATTGCTTTATATTTATTAAACAAACCCATTCGAGAGATAAAAAATAACATAAAAACCAATAATCATGAGAAAAATAATTAAATAAAACTCGATATAGAATGATAAAATACAATTATAACATACAATAGTCAACGATAACCATTTGGGGATAACTCATAAGGTAATATAAAGAAATTACAGGTCAAATCTAAATAGTGACCCATGATATTCTTAATTTATAATCATAAAAAAATATTGAACCCAATTTTGTCATAAATATAATCTATAGACAATAAAAAATGACTTGGAAAATAAAAACCCTTCTTTTGAGACATTAATAAGTGTGAAATATAAAGTACTATTGTAACTCCCATCAAACACCCACTTAAATACCTGATTTCTCTCATACTATAAATATAATAGAGGAAATCAGAGAAATATATATACATATATTTGAAGATCAATATATCAACATCAATGAATATACTCAGTCTTCATCTCCAAAAAACACTTACAAAATATCTCCCAAAAATTATATAATAATTTTACATGGATTCAATTATAATTACATATTATATAATGACATCCAAATAAGCATCGAGCATGCGAAAAAAGTAATAATTATGTAAAATAGGGAATTAATAATATTTGACACAAATTTATTTTCAAATATGAATATAATAAATAAAAACTTTTATGTATAAGAAACATCTTTTTTCTTGAAATCAAATTATGATTTTTTAAAAACCCATAATGTATGAAAAAACCCTTCTTTTTTAATGTCAATGTTACAACACCAATAATTAAAATGTTAAAACTCTTAAATGGGTAATCCAAAAGGTGTAATTTTAATATATAATTGATAAACACTACATGAATTTCATTGAACACATAATGTGAGTAAATTTATGAAAAATAGAAATTATACATTTTAATGTTGTAAATAAACATTCATACCAATTATGGTTTCTGGAATAATAATGAAAAATAAACCCATGAAACTAATGGTCAACCAATATATTATTAATCACATTAAAAAAACCATTTTAAGGATATCAATAATTTATTGTTTTATAAATTAATTTAAACATTCAATGATTATTTATGCTTTTGTTAGAATGGGGTGTGGTTGCACCAAAAAGATAAGGGAATCGATCCATAGAAGATAAAAAAAATTAAAAACAAAAACAATAACCATGATAATATCATGAAAAAATATTCCCTTGTTCTATTTGACCATTCTTGGCCAAAAAAAAAAACACAGAATGTTAACAACTAATGATTATAGATCTATTTTTAGTATTATCATTTGTTAAATTCTGTCAAACACAACACCGGGAAAATGAATAACTGAAATAAAATGAGTTGTGTCACAACACATTATTATTAATAAGGACAATATATAATAATTTAAAACTATTTAAAATAATATTATATTTAAAAACATAAAATTCATATATTTTGAAGATAAATACAGAACAATAAAAATGATTATTTTTTCAATAATTTTTTTAAATAATTCTGTAATTTACCCAGATATATTAAAATATACACATTAAAAAGATGATTATAAACATAAATTTAGTTTAAAATTGTGAAATAATATATTTAAACTCAATAAATTATACAATGGTATAAAATAAAATTTTAAAATCCTTATCGTTTAAAGGGATATTTCTCTCTAAAATCATGTATCACACAGATATATATATATCTATATATTATTTTCATTTAAAATATAAATTTAATAAATTTAGAATATTAATTTTGTTTATTAAATTAATTTTTAATTAAATCATATTAAATCTATCTTAGTGATAATTTTTGATATTTTATTAAATCAATTGTTTTTAGGTGAATAGTGAAAATATAAATATTTATAAAAATACATCACATTAACGATATTATAAAAAAAAATTCATAAAAAACGTAATATTTTTAATAATAATAATATATAAATATAATAATTTACATAAAAAATTAGAAATAATCTTTTTGGAATTTATAAATTACATATTTTACATTTTCGAAACTCAAATAATATGTCACAATAAAAACCATTTTTATACAAATACATGAAGACATAAATTTTATCCCATTTAAAAAATAATTCCAAATATATATATATATATAATATTTCAAATTAGAATTTCAAAATTAGTTAATCAATTCAACATAATTTTGATTAAAAAATGGGATTACTATGATTAATGTTGATGACCATAATAATGGTAAAACTATTACTTTCAAATAGCTATTTTTTTTAATATTTGTGTATTTTTTATCTTACCAAATAAGATAATATATTCACTAATATTATATTTATATAATTTATAAACCCAAATTTATATATATTACAAATAATTTAAATTGAAATTGATAAAAAATAATATTTATTACACGTAATGGGGAAAACCATTTTACATTTAATATATATATATAGTAATAATTTAATATTTTATTTTTTTTTGTTATTTACAGATGGAAATATTTTTATTAGATATAAAATTTCTGATTAATAGCCTTTTAATGATAAGAGGGAATGTTTTATATTTTTAGAAAAAAATGTACTTCAGTAAAAACATGTTATCCTAGTTAAAATCTAAATATTAAATACTAATATAATTTTTAATGACATACAACATTTATAAAAAAGAATATAAATACATTTGAAGCCATTATCAACCTAAGATCACCCTGAATTCTAATATAGTATTATTTTTGAATCATTGATGGAATTATATTGAAATTATACAATTGTAAAAAAATGTCAATTCAAAATATTCAGCATTTCATTACATTAAACTGAGGAACACATCGACCCTTAAAGACACCCTTTTTCTATATATTATATTACTAAAACTATTCCATTTTTCTTATAATATATTCTTATATAATTTCATAATACTTTTTTCTCAATTATAGATAATATTTATTTATATTTTATTTCTGGAAGCATATCATTGAGTTGTACTATTGGTCTATAAAATGGTGTTGTAGATTTGGAATGGTTTTGTAAGAAGTAGAATGAAAAATTTCGATAGTAGGTGCTACACAATAAAGCAGAAATTGAAAAAATTACACAGTGTGACTTCAACTAAGGATGGGTATTCCTCATATTTAGGCCCCTTGGAAGCTGAAGTCCATGCCATGAATACAATACAGGTCGTGAATTTCCTAGAGTAGAGAATGAATAGGACATGAAATTTGTGCATGAATTGAGTTTAATCCATCAATTAAGACTTGATCCCATTAGTTTCATACTTTTCATGGGGCCATCGAGTAAATGAATGTTTTGGACCTGAATCATTGGCATGTCATGAAATACATGTTAACAGTTCCTGAATATTTAGACTCTCGATGTTAAATTCTATTGATACTGAATTCTTGTTGATATTTATATACAATTACGTGACATGAAATGATAATATATGTTGTGAATGATTCATGAAAAAGTTATTAATGACAACTTGGTATATGATATCCTTACATTTCATGAGATGATCAAGCATATTTATATTCTAGTTCCACTAAAAAGATAAAATAACCTTCTTTTTTGCATTGTTTTACATTCATTTAAACCAACATTATAATGTTATATCCTTGTTTATTGTTCATCATTTAATTATTTCCATCAGTTCAATAATTTTTCTATTGAATTTCTATAATTCCAATCCATTAAAATGATAATAACAATTGTGTGTTGATTTCATATTATCTATTCCATGAATTTTATTTTGGTTTATATTTATTTATTTAATCATGGATTATATTACGAATATGACAATTACAATATTCTTCTCTCCTTCATTTAATTTCATGATTTACAAATGTATCATTACAAAATAGGTTTAGGGGTTAAGAGTAAGTGTAGGTTGAACATAATGAATTCTTAAATCAAAACATGGGTACCCCTATTTAAATGATTTATGTAAATAATTTTTTTCATAATTTGTTAAAAAAACATGATCATGGGAATTTAAATAGAAGGGACCCAACCAAATTGGAGTTAAGAAGACTAGGAAAAATATCCTACAATACACTCTTCTATTTAATTTGATCATTATGATACTTGACTAATGAGAATCTATAGACTATAGAGTGGTTCACAATCTAGGATGATCTTGTTGGTCTAACAAAATACAATTAGTTATTTTTTATCAAACTTTTATTCCTATATCAGAGAACCATCTTAAAATATATCTAGGAATACCCTATGCACAGGCTTGATGAAATTGATCTTGATACCATCTTTATGAACTGAATTATATTTAATCAACTTAGTTTTAAATATCAACCTTAATTAATTTCCTAAGGAATATTTCATAGGTTCTAATATATAGGTCACCTTCCATTTCTAGTTTTTCTTTGTGGGTTTAGCGATATACACATACTATTCTACATATCATCATAGTAGTTCTAGTTGTGTTTCATATAGATTTATAATGTGATATCGCTAGTGTATAATCCACTACACTATATATGATTGGATAAAAATGGAGTCATTTATAGGGATTCAGATGATTCATTCAGTATAGTGACCTTTGGTACTAACCTCATACTTCATTACAACCTCTCACCCCTTACCATTTTTTAATATATTAGAACATTGAAATGAACCCGTGTCTATGATTTCTCATAGTTAATACACTAGGTCCCTATGAATCATTCCTGATTCTTATAATGTCATTAAATTCATGTTTTGGACTATGAAATATAGGATTACCTCAATTTTAACCGTTATCTAAACATGGATAATAAAAAAAATACTGCTTCTCCTTACCAACCGAATTTTCTTTACATGTTGAATGAAGGTGAATAATTGTTACCATTTCTATAAGAACTAACCCTCATGAACCAAGGTCTTCAATACATCATGGGTCACATTCCCATCATTGTTTTTCCCAAAAATCTAGAAAATAAATTTGAGATCAATCCTAGACTCATTCAAATTCTCCAGAACATTGTATATTTTAGAAGACATTCGAGTGAACGTCCACTTGAACTAATCTCATAATTTATTGAATTCAATTAAAAAATTTGGAACCATGGATTATCTTATAATTAAATTCAAATTATTTTTTTCCCTTCCACATGCATGAATGTGATACATAATAGATAAAGTGTAAGGCTCTTGAATATATCACCACATTGGATGAAATAGATTAAAAATTCCTAGATACATATTTCACAACCATTTAGACATGAAAAAACCAGCATGTAAAATTTAAATTTCATCAGGAGTGTGCTGAATCATTATGGTATTCTTAGGACTATTTTTAGGAATTTCCTCAGAATTAACCACATCATAGAATCAATATGTGGTTATTTCTTCAAAAGAATTATCAATACCTACCATATATTATTATGTACTTTTGTATATGTTGTTATCTATTGAAGAATAGTGGTCAACAAACCAAAATATATTTTATACCTTCTGGATACAGTCCCTCAAAATGAATATCAATGGTATATTTATCTTGGACATCGTTGATGTGAAATTAAAAATTTAAAGGTGAAAACCCACTATACATCCAAAGATGAATCCCTTGAAAAAATTTATGGAAATTTTCAAATACGTTATAAAATGCTACCACTACCTACTACTATTTTGGAAATTAAATATTGTATGATTTTTGATGCCTAGATTGGTATTAATACTTTCAAGAAAGAAAAATTTAATATAACATCAAGATTATAATTTTGAAAATTATAGATGACAGCTATAAGAATTTCAGAATAGTTATTACTAATAAATATAGGTTTAATAGTTGAAAAAAACTAAATAATGTTAACTATCAATCGAGGATTGGTCAAGAAATACCACTAAATTTAGGACAACCAAGGTACCCACCTCAAAATCATTCTCCTAGACCAAAACAACCCTTCCATCAATAAAAATTTATCTCATTAGCTCATAATTTTGGAACCCCTATTCACCATCAATTTCACCACACCCTTCCCAGAAATAAAAAATCCCCACACATTTTTTGATCCATCAAAATATGTTCACCACATTTTTTCAAAACACACAATAGATAATTCATACTCAAGAGATGGAGAATAAAAATTTTAGGGCTTCACACCACAACATTGAGAGCCATGAAGAGAAGTTATATAAGACTCTATCAGACAAAGTACCAAGTACATTTATTTCTAATACATTATCACAGAAAATAAAGGATAAAAAATATATGTTTAATCCATGAGAAAATGAACTAATCATAAAAAAACCATGAAAAATAATGTAATATATGATTGATGAACCTCAATCACTATATAAAATTATTAGTAAAGATAACAATTATATCATCTAAAGAGATGATATGAAACAAAACCAAGTGGTAGAGAAAAATGAAACACCTCTGATATAATATAAATTGATGAAAAAAGATATATACATGGAACCAAAATAGTTGATACCCCCTATACCATTGATATAGAGGATTTGACTTTAAATATAGAGAGTCAATATAATAATTTTTTTTGAAAATTATCAGCAGCTCTATATAAATATTCCTTTTGTAGAAGCAATTTCTTGTTTTCCCGCTTAAGAAACTTCATTTGGATCTATAATAAAAATATTGTAAAAGAAAGAACAAATATTGAATTACATGAATAAATTATTCCCCATAGATGTTTAGTTCAAGATCCCACCAAAAATGAGGCATCTTAATAGCTTCTCAATTTTAGGAAACAAGAGGATTTGTAATTTGGGAATAGAATTATACGGTCTTAGAGAATGAATAAATATCATCCCATTGAGTGTCTTATAAATATTAGGAATTGTTGAAATAATGATAATGAAATTAGAATACCATCTAGATCATAAACATACCATGTATCATCAGGCATCTCAAGGTTATTTTATTCAAAGTTATATAATTCATATTCCCATCAAATATTCATATCCTATATATTGATGAATAATGTGATGTACCTATAATTATAGGAATAAAACTTCATTCAAATGTAAAATCATTAACATATGTTAATGAAGGTAGACTCATTTTCAGTGTAGGAAATGAAAATTTAATGTTTGATCTAGTGAAATATTCTAACAAAGTAGTGAGTTAATATATTTTCAAAATATTTTTCTAAATAATGAGAAATGTGTGATTTAAAATTAAAAATATGAGAGGGGGACTACTCGCATTGATGAAAACGATATTTGTGAATATGATGAGGATAATGAAATTGATCTTTTAATAAGAGAAAAATTACATAATTCACACCCTCAATCATGACACCACAATATTATAATTAAAAAATACATTGACTGCATTGATGTACTCTTACTTGGAATAAACATTTTCCCTTCTAGTCATCACAATATTATAACTAAATCTATTTCATAAAGGGAAAATAGAAAATTTCTATGGGTGGAGTTAAAATTCAATAAATTATGGGGTATATGATATCACGGGAATCACCCAAAAATATTTCACCAATAATATTATACTAGGAAAAGGTTCATTGAAAAAATATCCAATCTTATAGGTGAATAACCCAACCAATAAAATAATTAATTGAGAAATATGTTCTAAAAATTATTATTTCTATTATTTTATTTTTTATCTTTGAAATAATGTCAGTATTCCCACTAGAATTTAAACCAATGAATAGAGGATTGAATGTTATTAAAAACAATGATTGTGAATTATTCACAATAAGAGAAATCAATTGTGTATGGGAATATGCTGACTGTATCAATATCATTATAGCAACATATAAAGAACCCTTCTTACTCCCATTCATGGATCTGGTCCTTTAGTGACTTGATGGGATTGAATTCTATTGTTTTCTTTATTTACATCACATGTACACAAAAATCACATTCATCATAGATGAATAAATAAATTCAAAGTTCCAATGTCCGTTTTAAACCTTCTATTATTGAAGAATAAAATTTGGTATTTTTAATATACTTTAAATATTACCATGGTGTATGGAACATATTATTCATGATAGGGTCGAGTAGTTCTTATAAATCTTCTTACATGATACTTCTATAAGCCTAAAATCCATTGATATATGTATTAGCAATATTGAATGAGTTTTTCAACCATGTGAAGAGAAATTATGATTGTTGAATTAAGAGAAATTTTATTTCATATTATATGAATTGAGAGTTCTCATGCATAAAAATTCAATGGACAACATGAATGTTGATGTAAGAAAATATATATAACCAAATAATTTCAATAATCCATAATTTTGAATGGAATAATAAGTTTTCTTGTCATCTGTGATGTTATTGATAAATTATTAGATACTATGATAAAAATATGGGAACCCTCGAAGCCACGAATGCTGATGGAACCCTATCTCATGCCTGAAAAAGATTTCCCCCTTCCTAGTAGTGGAAAGGGGGAGGATGGTCTGATTTTTCCGCCTCCGAAGCCTCGAACCCCATTTGTTCCATTATCCAACCCAAATTATATCCCAGATATCCCAGTGATTATGTTATGTCTGAAGGTTCCTGATCATCACCTTGGTACCCCCCATTCTCAATCTCAGAGTCAGAGTTCTATAAAGAGACAATTTTTTAAGATCTCATTCAGGGGGGTCGATTCAACTCTCGAATACCATCAATCGATTAATTTGATAATTTTGTTTTGGGAAAATGAGATCTAAATGATCATGAGATCTCTGTCCTTCTAGATAGTCACCACTTTCTGATTTGACTCGCCTTGGATGAAGACTTCATACGTGTGTGGTCCAGTGCCCCCAGGCGTTGCAACAGTTTTCTATTTTTTATGATTCGGGGGACATTCGATTTCTCTATGAATTGTGATAAAACATCCATTATGATTTGGGTATGTCTTCCTCATCTACCCATACCATTCCAATATCCATCGATTATACTTATTCCTGGGAACCTGGTAGGTTTATTCCTATGTTCTGATGCTCGTACAACCACTGTGAGTCACGCGATCAATAATCAGTTGTGTGTTAAGGTGGATATCTCAGAACCTCAGGTAGAATGGATCTTGATTTTGGTGGGTTAAGAATTTAGATGGAACAAGGTCGTGGTTTATGAATCATGGACTGATTACTGATCGACCAGAAACATATTGGGGCACTTATAATATAATAGTCATAGTAGATCCATGAGTAGGAGGACCTCAATTCTGGATAAGAGGATTGATAAAAATGTTGATAGGGGAGGATGCCTTATGTGGATGTTGTTCTTGGAAAATCCACTGACCTGGGACCTCAGGTTGCATCGGTTCTATGGAAACCATTATGGGTTCCATCCAATCCCTTGATATCTAAAGTGCTTAATAGACTTAGACATGACTTGAATCGAGGTGGGGGTGTAAAGGGAACTGTTTTCCAGAGTGCTACTGTCTCTGGTGGTATGGTTTCAGGTGGACCTGTGGTTATAGGGAAGAGTCAACAGTATCAAGGGGTCTCTCATGATTCCCTTTGTCCTCTTGATAGGAGCCAAATGGTGAGTATTATTCTTGAGGGAAATTTTGTTGTTCCTAGTAAGAGGAAGGGGTGCCTTATTGGCGGTGTGAGTGAAGGGAAGCAGAGAACTACTTCAGATATTGTCGTGGATAGGGGGCTGCATGATGCAATGGAGAATTAGGATGTCATTAATGTTGTGGGGGATCGATAGGGTTGTCCTTATGGGATTTATGGATAGGCTAATGAGGATCGGGGTGTTCTAGTCACAGTATCCACGGGAAACCGATTTCAAGGAATGGAAAATGAGGGAGTGCAAGCAAATTTTCAGATCGATCCTCATGAAGATGTGACAGTGAATATTATTTTGGGTAATGGGAAATGTGTAGGCTAGGGGATGATGGAACACACATATTGCCTTGCTATTATTGACATTAACTATAAACTCCAGCAGAATCAGATTGTGAAATATCATGATATGCAGGTCCATGTAAAATGGGATAATTTTTCTAATAGTGATAAAGAAAATGAGGGTGGTATGGTCGGGCCATCATATCAGTACATTGTTCAGGGAGGGAGGAAGATGTTTTCTATGAATTAGGATGATATGATTGCGTCACCATGAATAAAACTGAGGGAGGATTACTCCTTTTTTCTAAAACCAATGTCCACAATATCCTATATCAAAATAGAAGGTGGGTTAGTCTCTAGAGCTAATTATTTTATGCAAATTAATAATGAATTTCTTTCATTGGAGCACATGAATCATAGAAGGAAGAATGACTAAGTTCTGAAGCATTATGAAAGATTAGAGTGGGAATTTGAGACTCTGGATGAAGATTTTTATCATGGTGATGGTGATGGGTTTGGCATTGACGGTATGTAGTTTTTGTGTTTGGTCTATGGTGCTTGTTTACTGAACATTTATTTTTTAATAAATGGTCAGAGGTTTTACCTTTGTCTATGATTTTCTGGTATGAAATAAATATTATGACTATTTAATCACATAATAAATAAGGGTATTATATTTCATTTTGATATTGACTTTATATGGGAATTTAATACCCTGAAACAAATCTGAGCGATTGTTCATGTCATTGTATCATCTGAATGGTACAGTGAATTTGGAATGATTTGTAATGGTCCTAATTTCATTGTGGGTGATTTTTTTGGATAGAATGTTGGACTAATTATTAATCATAATTATTTTTCCATCCATTCCATAAATTAAACTATGTAATATTATATAATCATTGAAAGAGATTCGTTGTAATTTATTTTCACATTTGAAAATTTTTAGTCATATCTAATGGTCTCTAGAGTCATACATTATAGTTATCATACAACATTAAATTACATTCTAAATAAAATTAATGCAATCCCTAGATTGAAAAAAATGTTTCTTGATGATAAAATAATTTTTTATCATTATCAATGAAACAAAAGGGTCAAATAATTAATATTTAAGATCTCCCAATAATTCTGCTACCAGTGTCATTAATATTAGAGAGTTAAATATTAAAGAAGATTTCCTTGATGAATCATTAATAAATATCAATGTAAAATAATGATCATCATTTGATTATATAAAAAATTATCTTTATATGTGGGAACTCTATCCACAAATCTCATTCCAAAAATTGATATAAAAATAGTTGATTCGTCACACCATTACATCGATTAGGCCATTTTATTTACCATCTTTTTGATTGTTTAATGTGACACAATAGCCATGAATATGAAATTTAATATTTTCTATAATTCTAAAATATGTCACTAATTGGTGTAAAATCATGGTCTTGAATGCAATGTGGATAAAATCCAATGGTGTGGACTATTCTAGTATAAATTCCATTACGTTTCAAAGATTTTTATAAGAATCCATGATCAATTATAGTTGAAATGAACCACTGGGTAATGTTACGTGATTTTTTAGAATCCTATCCAGGAAGTCAATATCTTCACATTTTTCATGATTAATTTTAGGATCCAATTTTCTGTTTCCCTTGTAATGTATTATATCATCGTCAACATGAACTATATTTTAATGCGAGTAGAATTTAAAGCCATCCCTTAATTCATCCAAAGTTTTCATGAAATTATTATATAAGAAAATATTTCCATTATTTTTATTACATAAATTAATCATAATGGATCATGGGATATAATTAAAAAATAATTCAATAAAATGGATTCTTGAAAAAAAATGGATTTGATAAAATATTTTTACCACTACCACCTACAAAACAGAAGGCATGTGAAATTATCTAATGAGAAAAACAAGTGAATCCAATAATTGATAGTCAATGAATTTATGAAGTACTGGAGTCTGATGCTTGATTTTACACTTTGGATAAATCACATAACATATAAAATTCCATAAACACAACACATTTCACATATGTTTACCAAATACCTAGTAATTTAGTATTGGAACTCAACCACTGACTGTAATGGGAATCCATAAAAATAAAAACATAGATGATAAAAAAGATTGGAAATAGTGACTATAAAAAATTGATGAGATGGATGTGATCACAAAGGGAACTTATAAATAATACCATATTTATATTTTGATAAAAAAGAAGTGTCATAAATGGAAATCACAAGATATATGTTCACACTGGGGAATAATTTTTTTTGTTAAAATCTAATATGAAATTATGTCCTGATAAATATAAATCTGAAATTTCAGGAACTTTTGAATTTGATCTATTTTTCCTCATCAAATAATAGAAATTCAAAGATGAAACACACTTTACATTAAGGTCAACAGTCATTGATTAATAATATACATATGAATCCTTAATAAATGATGTTCCATCTCTTTAAAATTCAATTCATTTGAGGATTTTATAGCTTCCAATTCTGAATACTAATATAATATTGAGGATAACCTAGATATATTACATAAATTAGAGTAGGTTTTATGATTTTATGATTGTTTATCTATAGTTTCAATTGTTTTGAAATTCATATAAAAAATAAACATTACAAGAGTCCGAATTTAGGACTTGTAATCCATTAACATCATGGGTTTTAAAGTATGAAGAAAATAATTTAATGTATAATTCATGTCACGAATAATTAAATCACGATATGAATCTTCAAGGATACCTAATTTATTGGTGAACTAAACTTTCCTGGGAGACACTCGATTTTATCGCCCCCACCCACCCATAGGAAATTCTATTCACCTCCCCCAGTAGTTAATCCTCATACTCCCTCCTCATCCTTCTCTAATGGACATCCAAAAAACCACATCCAATCATCCTTCATCGATCTAATATCATCATTCACCTTCACCACCATGGACCTAGTGAAGGGAGTTGGATTTACATTTTCAAAATTCATGATCCAATGTAAAGAATACCTCATTCCCATGTTCTCAGTATTGGATCCTCTACCATCCCATGTAGACTTTTCACTACAATTCTCTACATCGTTTTCTACATCTTCATCCCCTTACCACTATTAACTATATTTCACTATCCACTATAGGGAGTGTAGTAGAATATACTACCCCATAATGTCTTATAGTATTCTATGACACAACATTATGATTGCATGGTACATTTTCATGCCATTACTATAAGTCCAAATAAGATTATTAACCATTATGTGATGGAAAATATCCACTAGTATGAGGATGTCATTGATATCAATACCTAGAAACTCCATTTTTAAAACATAAAGGAGATACATGATACATATTGGGATTTCTATTTTAATTTATTCGCTACCATTCAGATTAAAATCAATCATGTCACTATTATATAGGGTTGGAAACCATGGGAGCTCATACCGTGTGAGATCAGAGTTGGGATGGGCCTTTATTCATCCATTAATTTTCCCCTCCAACCCATAGTATGTTGTGGTTTTTCCAAAAAAATATATAGGATGAAATTTGATTCGAATTGATTAATCAAGACCCCTAAGGTTATCATGAACCATGTACAATAAAGAGAGCCAGGATAAGGGGTTCTTCTTAATGGATTGATCATTAGGTATTAGCCCATGCCTAGCTAACCCAATGTTATTCAAGTGGGGAAGTCATCCAGATCGAGCTGCTCATTCATTAATCTACCATTGGTATCACTTGGGTGAACATGGACTATATTTTTCGCTAGAGTATAATGCACATGTTACTAGGGAATGAGAAACATTGATTGTTCAGTGCTTTGTCACAATGTTTCCTTTTTTACGTTTTTTTGAATTATCTTATTCATGTCATCATAATGACTAATGTAGTGATTAGATCTACTACTAATATATAATATCTGGATCCATCAAATGAACGATAATATTTTTTAGTGAACTATATTGTACATTGAAGATATAGATGAGGTGTTAGAATTACGTTCTCTATCTGCTCATTCTTTAGTTCCACATTTTCCAAGTCAGGATTCTCTAGTCAGACATCCCACCCACTCAAAACTTACTATTTATTAGACAACTTCACCCCTTCTAATCCCAAAAATCATAATCCACATTTTTTTGAACCCCCTTTACAATTTTTCTCAACCTGATCCATTATATCAAATATTTTGTTGGTGGTTTGTAGAGACAAGAGTCTTCACTAGTGAATTCTGGATAACAAGGGGTGGATCTACCCTAATTTTAGAATTCAAATCAAATATTTAATATTGGTATCCCTAACATCCTCATTTACTGAAATTACCACCCAATCCACCAACCCACCTTCTTATACAACCATTCCATCTTCTTCCTTTACAAGAACCATTTCCACTGTAAAAAAATAGTCGACCAAGCTTGAGCATCCTCTAGAGCTAAAAGAGTTTAATTCCAAGAATGATTTGATGGATCATTATTGAAGGGAATGGGACATTCTGTACTATCTCTATATGTGGTTACATGTATCAATACATATTCCAAAAAATATCATCTATTTGGTTCATCACCTCACATCCTCCATTTACACTGTTATTTCCACATATGGAGACCTACCATGTTTCCAAAATCATGAATATTGTTTCATTATTCAACCCACCTTCTCTTTGAATCATCATGATCATCAACACAGAATGGAAGATCCATTTTACATTTATTCAGTAAGGGACAACTAAATCTACTAGTGGAGATTATTTATTTCATACATAGTTATTTTCCAGTGTAACCCTACCCTTTTAGAATTCAATATGTTTTTATATTATTAATTTATTCCCTATCATAGTTGTCTACTTTATATTATCTAATGGAATGGATTTGATATTTGACATAGAGTGGGTATCTTACAATATTATCATTTTTATTCTTTTAATATAGATATTGATCAATAAATTGCCTCAAAAGTTACATTCAATGGAAAATTTAGACCATCTAATGGCCTCCCCTTTGAGGTATTCTCTCTTGTAGCTGGTTTTCAGGGACCTTCTCATTCGAGAAGTCCATAGGCTTCAATAATTCTCCTACTACTACACAAGAGGTATAGATGGTCCATTTTTGAGGTGATGAACCTATCTAAGTTACTGTTAGGTATTGAGGATACCAATTCCAAATCCAACAAAATAATGAGGATAACTATTCTAATGTACTACTCAATTTTTCAATATCCATCCTTACAGATGATGATTTTATTGATAGATATTTATGAGAGGTAACCAATATTTTATCTTTTGATATTATATTGAGATATTTAGTATTTTGTTTTTGAATTTCTATGTTTCCATTATTATAATTTAGTTTCTAAATTAGTTTTTATTTTTCTCCATGCACCTTTATAAGAGCAGATATACATTATTGGCTAATTCATACACCATACCATTTTTTTCATTTATAATATAAATATATTGTGAACAAATCATTTTCACATTATAGGTATATTTTGATTCTATAATTTTTTTAGGTAGCCCATTTTCACATCAACGCCTTTTATTTTAAAATGTTTCATTATTTTTATTGTGGGATTACTTGATACCACGCCCATATTTCATCCCATCCATTTACAAGATATTATTATTTCATTTCTATATCTCCCAAATAACATCAAAACATATTTTACACGTTGTTCAATTCATACATTATAGGGGTGTCATACTCCAATTTTCATACAATCTTATATTATTTCCTTTTCAATTTATTGTATATGGTTTTTTTATTAACATATATTCTTTAACATAAAATACAATTTCATCGTTTTAAATAAAATAAAACACTTCAATGCAAATTTTTATAATCATTTAGTTTTTAAAATTTCAAATTTTAAAATGTTTCCTTATTAATTTAATTTAATTATAATTGTAAATTATATCAATTTTTAGGATTAACATATTAGTAGTTACTATTCCATGAGTGGTATCTCTATTTACATTAATTCCATCTCCCTAGTGGATTTTGGGCCAAATTTTTTCATTATTATCATATCATATTTATTTTGAGATACTTGGGGTATGTAAAACTATCAAAATATGTATTTTTATCATTTTGAGGCTATCACTAATAATATACGTTGTCAAAATGATTGAGGGATTTTTGGATCCATTTTTCTTGAGATCCACCTATAAGATTATATTTCATAAGAATGTTGGAACCATGTATTAATATGTTAGGATTTATCCATTTCAGAAGTCCATTTTATCCCATCCAACATAGGCCATGGTGTGATTCCATGATTATAAAACCTATAATTATGGGTGAATGATCATAACCAGTGGACAAGATTTGTTTGTTACTGAGGATATGTGCGGTGAGTTTTACACATGATCTTTGAGATGTGGCCTATGTATAAATGATATACTATTTGGGATTATCCTAATTCATAATATATATAAATGTGACTATGTTTGTATTTCAATTTTGGAAAGAATTAAATAATCATTAACATTCCAATGAATACCTATGTAGAACATTATGGTTTGGTGGTGGATTTTATAACTTTCTTAATCATGAAATCAAAAAATAGGATGGGAAAATATGATACATGATAACTTCATTGAAATTTCAATGTGCATCTATCAACCTTCCTAGATCTTTTGAGAGTATGGAAACTCTAATCTCTAGAGGAGGGTTTTCATTGATCATTTATTGATTATCATTTATTTTTATTGAGAGTATAAAAATCCTATTGAGCCTTATTTATATCATCTTTCCACTTTCCATAATCATATATTCATTTATACCTTATATCAGAATTCCTCATGTTTAATTTTTTGATCATTTTGGTGACTAAAATTTAAAACAATTACAATATTACGTTTGGGAACTCGTACATGAGTTATGACCATAACTTCAAATTCAATTATCTATGATTTATGGAGACAATTCAAGGAGAGTAAAATTGAAAAATGGGTATATATATCTAAGGTATAGTTTAAATAATTGGATTATAAGAAAAATCTTAATTAATATCCAGTAATTATTAAAAGGCATGGAATATTTTATCTTCCTAGGATATTTTGGAGGATTATGAATTTTTATATATGATGTACATCATTTTAATGGTTGTAATGCATGTTTTATTTAAAAATTTGTTTTATTTCAAATACTTCTTGAGATTATTTTGCATGAGGATATGCAATTGGTCATGTGTGGGTGAACATTTTATGCATAAAATTTATATATATATATTTATAATTTCATTGAGATTTATTCATGTTTTATAATATGATTCATTTAGTTATTAGTGGTTTAAATATGAGATAAATCAACAAAGTATGTGTTTTTGGAAATTAAAACAACTGAAGAAATTAAAAATTCTGAATTCAACTCATTACATGTATTCCTTGTATATTGGACCCTTAGAATCAAAATGAAAAAGAAACAAAAAAAATAAATGATATTAATTTCATAGATGATGACTATTGAAAACATGAATTCTGTTCGAAATATGAGAGTTATCCATCCCTAAATCCTAGATCGTATTAAATCCATGTATGTTCTAAAGCCTCATGGTAAAATAATTTTTAGGATTTGAATCATTTACATGGAACAAATGAAATTATATATGTACCATGATAATTTTATACATGTTGTGAAGTTGATTTGATATGAAATATATGGAGATTTGAGGAATCCATTACACAATGTAAATTTTTTTTTTATAATGTTAGTATTTTCAATGGGAGTACAGAAAGAAAAATAATGATGCGGAATCACCCCCCATTTCAGGACCACCATTTATATATTTATTCCATCACCTATACTGCTGTATAATATCTTTTTTATGTATTCTTTTTTGTCATTTTAATCCCAATTATATTCCTTTTATCTATGGCCTTTATTCATCAATCATTTATTCACTTCATGATAAGGAATATTTTATGGGATTTTTATTATTGTAAATAATGATTCTAACAAAAACAATTATCCTGTGATTTATATATATGTATTGTCACATCTGTTTTTTTAGTCAATTAATTTATTTTATTTCTCTTGGCGTTGGGTGATTTTGCGTTAGTGCGGGGGATTCCCAGTTTAAAATTTTAATGTTGGGATGAGTTTATGGTTTTGGATAGTGGGCGAACTCTTTACGTTTAGGACGCGTAGTCCGCTTGGGTACAGGCAGTCCGCTGGGGTACCGCACGGTGTGCGAATACGGCACAGTCATCCTTTTTTAACGTTATGAGTGTATATATATGTATATGTATGTATTTATGTTTTTATATGTGTATATATGTGTTTATATATGTTTTTATATGTTTATGTTTTAACGTTATGTATATATATATATATATCTCTATGTGTATATATGTTTACATGTGTAAATATATACACATATTTACATAAATATAAATATGTTTTAACGTTATATGCTTATGTGTATATATGTTTATATATATGTTCAAATATGTTTATAAGTTTATATATATATATATGTATATATGTATCTATGTTAATATAAGTGTGTTTATATATGTTTATATATATTTATATATGTATATATGTTTATAATTATAATAATAATAATAATTATTATTATTATTATTATTATTATTATTGTTTTTATTATTATTATAAGATAATGAAAGAGATTTTTTTTAAAACAAACCCTAATCTACCCGAGCAGCCCCCCCCCCCCCCCCCCCGACCCTCTCTCCCCTGTTTCCCCCCCTTCCTAGTTCAACCCCCCCCCCCCCCCCCCGCGTGACCCCGCCTCCAGCCGCCTCCCGTCCGCCACCGTCCGCCGCCGTCCACCGATGTCTACGCCGGCAGCCCCGGTCGCGCCTTCTCCTCACCGTCCGCCTCCACCTCACTTTCTGCCTCCGCCTCCGCCTCACCGTCCGCCTCCGCCAGCCGCCGTCGGCCCGCCCCCTGCTCGCTCACCCAACCGCACCGGCACCGGTGACTCCCCTTGCCCTCGGCCCCGGCGTGTTCCGCCCTCTCCCTTTCCCTCCGTCTAGCCACCATGCACAGTACCCCTACCCCCCATGCCGGCCTCCTGCGGTTATCCCCCTTATCCCGGCGTCGTCCGGCTAGCCCCGCTCTATCCATAGCCTCTCCTCCCGGCTAGCTCCGGTGCCCCCCCCCCCCCCCACTACACATTCGCCTCACCGCCACTGTCCATCCGGTGTGCGACGCTTCTCCGATGAGTCCCCATGCATCTTTTCTATGTTTTCCTAAATGTATAGGGTTTGATCAAACCCTCACGTTAGGGTTTTGGTTTTGTGGGTTAACGCTTGGTTCATTCTTGGCGATTAGGTTTTTATAGCCCTATTGAGGATTTCCTTTTCCACGATTGATTAATGCAGTGGGTTTGCTGTGATTTTTAAGTATGGATTCATCAATTTATTCATTGTTGGTTACTTTCGATTTAAGGGTTTTAGGAATTTTTTTGAGTTTTCTTCAGTTTATTTTGGGTGTTTAATCATTATAGCGCGTTATTTAATTAGTTTTCATGTTGCATAATTTCTCCTGATTGAGTTTTAGAATGAATTTAATTTTCTAGTAGTATGTTCAAGTAATGCTAGTGTATTTTATTGTGAAAACCCATTTCAAACTTTTTGTCAGTGTTTGAAAATTGTGCAGTTAGTGTGTTATGAAGTGTAGATGGTGCAGTTTACTTTTTCACGTGGTGTCAAAATGGGATTCTCTTGATAGAGGATTTAAGTGAGAAGTGGACATTGAAATGTTGCCTCATGTTTGAAAACTATTTAATAAATTTTCATAGTGGTTTGTTTAATCGTTAGAATGGTTTCTTGACTACGTAGATAGTTTATTTGATTGCGTAAGTGGTGAGAATTAAGTTTAAAAAAGTTTTGGTGTGTGTATGATTTCAAAAGTGGATTTTGTGTTTGTTCATTATGTAAACTGTTTATTTAAATTGTTTAAATAGTGCGAGTCATGTTGTGGCAAGGTGTTGTTGCGCAGTTGGTTTTAAGGTGACTTTATTTTGGTGTTTTAATGATTCCTTCTAATTTCTTTGTAGTGTGTATACAGGTAGTGTGATGTGGGTTCGAGCTGCTATCGTATGAGTTGTGTATTTGAGGTAGGTGTTTCCAACCATTTCCCTTCTTGATTCAAATCCTGAGAACTTTAATTTTTTTAATTAATTCTTATATAGAATTTGCATCTCTATTTTATACATGGAAATCAATAGGAATGGTCTTAGTGTTGTTTTGAATTTCTAAAAGTGGATTTTGATGTAATTTTATATGGAATTAATAGCTTCTTGCTAAAGATAATTGATCTCCTTGTGATGTGTTTCATTTTAATTGATGGAAACTGTGTTTTTGAAAATGTAAAATTGGGTTGGTGTGTTTTTTTGAAAAAATGATGAACCAATGGGTTGTTTTAGAAAAGTTTTGGAAATGGTGGTTTCTTTGAAAGATTTGATTTGGTTTTATAAAGTCTTGTGAAAAGAATTGGGTTTGGTTTCAATTATAAAGTGTTGTATGAAAATGGTTTCAAAGATGATTCATCTAAAAACTAGATGTTCTATTAGATGTTGGCACATCTAGGGGAGCACTTGGTGCTCACATGGATGTGCCTCCGAATGAAAATGAGACATTAAATCTATGTTTTTTTTAAAACTAGGTTTCAGAAAAACAAAATATGTGTTATTTCAAATGGAATTGAAAGAAATTGGCTCGGTTGGCTTTTGGGGTGAGTTAAGTAGTCATTTTGCTTAAAGGATATTTTGGTAACTTAATCCTCAAGGAGTGGTTGTGTTGACTTCTGTGATAGGTGTGTGTGTCTGATTGGCAACTTAACTCATTTGTGAAATGTTTTGAAAGTTCACATGTTGTGAAGGCTCGGTTGGAAAATTGTTGAATGTGAAATAATCTCATATATACATATTTGTGGGGCATCTCTATAGGGGGACTTCCCATCGAGGATTGTCGTGTAGTGGTGTCCGTGTAAGGGGTTGGAAAGTGCGATGATATGAGTCACACGTGCGAGGGCCTCCCACTTACACAGTTATACAAAACCACCATGGGTTCCTGGTCATCCTTTAGAATATCGAGTGACGGTTGCAAGCCATCCCCAATTAGACGGGTTGGTCCCCCCTTGGTAGGTAGGCCTTGTGGGGCGTGCCACTGGTTGGATATTAGGGCGGTCGGTTGGATATTGACTCTGAAGTACCACACCGATAGGTAGTCTGAAACCGAGTACGTCAAGGGGTTGTCTAGGGATGTTTAGGATTTCACATAGTTATTACTGATATCTTCTTGTTTACTTTTACTTGCACTTGGTTTTCAGCATTTACTTACTCCATATTCTTCTTTTTCACAAATGGGATAAACATGGATTTGAAATTCAATTTTTAAGAATTGCATTGTTTTGAAAAAAAAGAACAGGTTGTGGCGAGTGTTGGTTTTCAAATGGTAAATTAGGATCCTTTTTTCTATTAAAATGTGGAAAAACTAATTTTTATCATTGTATGTGCAAACGAGTGTTTTGGGATCGTTTATAGGAAGTGGACGTTGTTGGATTCTGTGGTTTACTTTGGCATCCCTACTGAGCATTTTTAATGCTCACGCCTATAATATCATTTCAGTTGCAGGTTACCATGCTCACGTTTTCATTCCCGAGTTTCTCATTATGGGAGAAAGGTTGGCCTTAGTTGGGAGGTGACCGAAGGGTCACAATGAGGTATGTGTAGTTTTGTTTCTTTCCGCTGCTAGTTTCTATTTTCATTGTCAGTTTATATTTGTCTCTTTATCTCTTTTGCATGGTCCAAATCATTCCCAATGATTAATGTTTTGATTCCCGACACGGGTTGCCATCCTAGGGGGATCGAGAACACCCATTGGGACATGACGCGGACCGGCTCGGGTGACTGGCTCAGGGTCGACCCGGGCTGGTTCATGACATGTATTTCATATATTTTTTTTAGTTAGTATTAATTTATTTGATTTTGGATTTCTTTATAAAAATATTAATCATGATTCTTATTTATAATTCATTTAATACCATCCTTACCATGCACTGATAACATTACTTGGTTTAGGGATGATTCTAGTGGTAGTGTAAAACTAATGAAATATTAAATAAAAATTTGGGGAAATGTTTCTCAAGGAATTAGGTTAATAAATCATGTATATAATATTCTTTTAGAAAACCCTAATTTGAGGAATTATAATAGATCAACACCAGCCTGTTTATAGTTTATAATAATATATCCAATAAACTAAAATTATTTATTCCTTTAAAGCTGATAATTTTTTCATTCAAAAAGGAAAACCTCTAGACCATATTATTGTATCCAAACATTTGAGATCATATTTGATTGACCAAACCAAATTGGTGATTTCTAAACTACATCATCGCCTAATCTGTATGGTTAACTGAAGAATGGTTGTAGAATACCCAATGCATAGAATTCTAGATGATGATCCTAATCCCTATATTATAATATTATTTAAATTATATTTATTATATGAAAAAATCACCCATAAAAATTCTGGTAACGAATCCATCTCACATTCCAATTTCTATTTCAGCATCCATTGTAAGGTTTTACATTGGGTTCGATACTAGACTTAGACTTTTCTGTCACTTTTAATAGTAGTTATATTTGGATTTAATGTATTTTTAAAATATGATCATGTAATCATGGAATCAATAATGCTATGAATTATGATAAATTATATTCCCTTTCTCTTCATATCGAAGGATAATTTCATGATAATGATCAATTCCTAAACATGCGTATTATATACTCCATAACCTAATACTCGTTATTTATAATTTCCAAAACAGTCCTAACAATATTAATATACTAGAATCTGTATCCTATTATATTGAAGTGTTATAAAATAAATATAAAAAACTCAATTTTTTTATCCCATCAACATGAAAAAAATAAAACGTCAATAATTTTTATCGAGGACTACAATATCCACCGATCAACATTAATTTTTCATCACATCCATTACTAGAAGGTAACATGAATAGATTTAATGAATGAATATGATTATTATATTTCAATGATAATTATAAAAGAATTATTTATCATAGTACATAATTATATTGAAATCATTGATAAATGTAATCATGGTCATGGGTACGACTGACTACAACATACACAAATGATGAATTAAATATATCATTACAACCCTACATGGATCGTTAGAAAATTAGACTTATTTATGATATAATATATTTATCACATATTTATTAGTTTTTAAATTTTATATAAAAATTATATAATAATAAAATCAAACTTATAAAATAATTATAACACACTCTTATTTGGGATAGTTTTACAACCTATCTGAAAGTTGATATAATGTTTACATCATTAATGATTAAGAAATGTTCTGTATATTTATTACGAAATATAATAAAAATATATTTAAAATGTTTTACTGTTTCTATCTTCATGTAATGAATATTTAATATATTTCTTTAACATGTCACCATTCAATCATTAAACACATAGAAACTACTTCATCATAATTCTAAATATCAAAAGTCATACCATCAACGTTATTATAATAAATATTGGATATTATGAATAATTATTAAACAATAATAATCCTATAAATTATAATATAGAAATTAAGATGTTTTTATTAATAAAAATAATTTGGATCCTCATTAAAGATAGTACTAAACATGCAATTTTAGTTTCTAAGATAAGTTGATCAAAATAAAATGTAATTGACGGATGTATTTTTAATGAAATACTATAAATATTTATTATAGATTGAAATATATATGAATATGGTTATAAATAAAGTTATTATTATATTTATGTTATTTATACATTATTTTAGATCACATACAAGTATCTCAGAGTACATGGTAACTATTTCTTTTTAAATCATTCTCCCCATGAGCCACATTTCTTAATATACACCATATTTTAATTGGAATGTTGCATGTAAACATAATTTGACATTTATTATCCAAACCATATAATTATTCATTACATTTAGTGTTTCATTTTATATATTATCCATAAAGGGGGTTTTACTCGAATGATTCATTGATTTTAAATGGTTCATCTACTCATTTTCTAAATCATTTGGTAATATTTTTTCATTCATGGATGTTCAATTAAAAATTTAATTAAACTTGAATATCTTTTATTTTTATTTTTATTTCATTTAAATCTTATTTTTAATTAATTTTCATCATTAATAAGCAAACATTTTTAGAAAAATATCGGAAATAAATGTATTACATTAGAAAGAATAATGAGTAATACTAAAAAATGAACATATTCATCCATTTCTGACATTATATTATAAAATTTTATTCGTGTAAGAAAATAAAAATTGGTTTTACAAATTAAATTATTAATATTTTTTATTATAATTTTTTATTAAAGAAATTATTTTAATTATTTAGTGGTAAATGCTTGTTTAATATAATTAAATAATAATATATGTATTCTGATTCATTATATTCCAATATATTTTTTCCACTATTGAATTTTTTCATTTTGAGGATACTTTATTTGGGTGTATTTAATTTTTTTTCAAAATATATCTTCTTATCTTCTAAAAAAATTATTTTTAATTGCATTTTCAAATTATTCTGTATAGAAATGTTTAAAATGTTACGTGAAAAATATTTTATTTTCACTTATATTTATATTCAATGTTTTTTTGATTATGATGTAATGATTTTACCATCCTATATAATTTTATATGATATTATAAATATTTATACAATTGTATTTTTTTATATCCAATTATTTATTATTTTTCATGTTTTGTTATGTTTTTAATACTTTTAAGAAAACCAATTCATATTCTGTGGATTCTTTATCATATGATGATAATTCATTTTATGTGATACACATTAGGATGGATGATAATGGGTGGGGTCCTATATTACCTCTAATTTAATTTTTTATTATTTCATATATCCTTAGATTAGTGGAATTATGTTATTATGATTCAATCCACTAAGGGAAATAAGGGTCAAATCCATGATACACAAATTAAAACAAGTGAGTAATGCCTGATCCACCAAGGGAAATATGTGACTATAGCCTTATCCTTTATGGGATTCATTTTATGATACCATCTAATCTACATTATTTTATATTCTCAAGGGTAGTTCATAATCACCCTATATTCATTGCTAAATGGATATACATCAATTTTTGAATGTTTTATTATGTTATTCTATGCCTTGTCCATGATTTACGATTTATTATTAATTGCATACATTATTATTATGTATGTTGATTATGACCATTTTATCATATATTACTCTCTTATAATATTTTATTGTTATTTCTCATGTTTACCCTAAACTATCATTTTATCTCAACCGATTTTATATTTTCTTTTATTAGGATCAGAAGACAATTATATCTTATTAATACTATATAAGGGAGTCCAATATGTTTTGATTATAGAAAATTGATCCATTGTATTGTTAAATTAAATTAAAATGTAATTGGTCCATAAATATTCTAACCAATGTGTATATCTGTATTTGGATTGATTATTTAGATTTCTAATACTATTAAAAAAATTCCCTGTTTGCCTACGAGTTGTCACTAGGTGTCTATGTTCATTTTTATAACTATATGTTTTATCATTAGACCTTAGGATTATTGGTTTGGGATTCAACCGTAAATAAGAAAGGTTTGTTTTTTAGTTTTTGAGGATTATTTAAAATAATTTCATATATTAGGCTAAGATGACTTTAGTGAAAACCACAAGAATAAATTCATGGGATAATTCCATGTATAGGATAAAATTCTGTAATTTTATTATGTAGTGATTTTTTATTTTTAATATTATGTAAATCCATATATAGATAGTACATGTTGGTGAATTATACACCCATGTAAAATTATAGGTCATTGCTATAAAAAAGCTATGTTGGGTATTAACTCTAATGACACATGGGGAATTAAAAGATTCTAATAAACAATCCTATTTTGAAATTCTTATGGGATGTTGTTATTTAATTTAAGATACCTCTATTAAACACTATGAAGGATTTGAAAATATAATAATTAGAAAAACTAATAGGGAACAGATACATATAAAATTAAATAAAACATATAAATTAATATGTTGAGAAAAAAATTAATTAATATATATATTTATGGAGAAATGGTATATAAAACATTTATAGCATATATTTAATGAATATAAATAATAAATTATTATAAAAAAGTCCATGATAAGCATTGAGATGTTATATTTTATTGTTTCTTAATAATTAGAAGAGCAAATATCTCAAAAAAATGTATATTTAACTGAATGAATCAATAGAATAAGTAAATATTTCATAAGAGAAGAAACATTTCAATTGATTGTTTCATGTTCATAATTTTTTTATTATAATAACAATTTATGTTTTAGTATATGGTTGATAAATGATCACAAAAATGATTCTGAGAGTGGTATATTTCATGAAACCACTATCCAAATAATGGAGAATACCAAAATGTGAGGGATAATTTTACATGTTATGTGTTAAGGGGTATAATTACAATTAAACATAAACACACATACATACACACCTCACACACATGCCAGAATGTTATGACAACAACATGAAAAATATAAGGGGTTTTCTTCAGTGTTTTTTATTAAATGGTATGGAAATATATATTAAATGGTATCAATAAATTGGAAATGTTATTTTGTGTTCTGGTTATATTATTGGAGAAAACTATTGGAGAACACATGATTTTAAAATGGATAACACTAAATTATAATACAAGATTAATGTTGAGGTACTAATGGGAGGATAGAATTTGAGAAAGGAGAGTTAGATGGTATTTATATCATTTTAATTTATTATTAATAGAGAAAAATGTGTTCAATGATATTTTTGATGATTTTTATGTCATTTTTAGATGATGATATACATGTTTACGAGTGTGTGACTTTATAAAGTATTGGTTAATTCTATTTAAGGGTTAAATATTGAGTTCAGTTAGGGTGAATATATAATTACAATTAGATTTAATGTCCTATAGATTTAAATGGTATTGAGAAGGTTTAATTTTAGGTAATTCATTATTAGGTTATATACATAATTGTGTATATGATATTATGAAAAAAGACAATTGTTTTTATAAATGTAATTAACATGATATAACCTAAGAAAATGTGATAGATGTTATATAAAAACTTATATTTGCAATAATGAATATTTTTATAATACAATATTCAGCATTCAATAGTTTGTAATAATTAAATAACTGTGTTACAGAAATTTATATAATTGATGAATAATGTTATGACATAAGATTCGAGATCCTGTATATTTATACTATGTTTCGTAATGTATATCTCACACAACATCAAACACAAAAAATGAGGAAATAAAATGTGTGGTGTCATATTATATATTTATTTTTAATAAAAGTAAATGAGTAATAATAACATAAAGAAATAAATGGATATTACTTTATTTAATATTCTTATATTTAGAAGATAAATAATCATTTTTTAGTTTTTTTTCAAATAACCATTTTGATGTATTTTTTAATATACCTGAAGAAATAATATTTCCCAGTTTAAATTGATTATTGAATTAATTTAATATATTTCAACACATGGAATAATATGATACAATTCTATATATTAAAATTGGAATGATATAATATTTATTAAATATTTAATTTTCAAAAAAATCCACTAAAATAATTATATATACATTTATTACATGGATAAAATTTTAATTATTAGTTTTTAAATTTTAAAAAAGATACTACATTTTTCACTTCCTAAAGAAAAAATATCTCAAGGTAAATTTTTGATATTATTCTAAAATTATTTATTTTTCAGTGGACTGTTAAAATATTTATTTTGTTAAAAACTATCCCTTTTATGATATTTTATTATTAAAATAACGGTTAAAATGTGTTTGAAAGATTTTTTTATAATATATATATATATACACATAATTTATTTTAATTATAAATCATTTAGAAATATTATTTTATATTTATAACACACAATTATTACATTTTAAAATACACGAAATATTTCAAAATTAAAATTACTCTTACACCATTAAAGTAAAAAATTAGATTTTTTCAATTTGGGAAATTATATATTATTAAATATATTTCTTTTTTGGGAGAAAGATTTATATATTATATGATAAAGTAAATTTAACTTTTTAATAAAAATGATAAGATTTATATTAATATTAATGACCATGATATTGATAAAATTGTACTTTTCAATAATGAATTTTCTCAATATTTTTAAAATACTACATAATAAAACAAATTAATAATTTATATAGAATTAACTTAACATATTTTTTAAATCAAATTATTATTATAATATAATTTATTCAATTAGAATTCAATAATAAATAAAATTTAGAACACATAATTTTGAAAAGAAAAGTTTTCTACAAAATAGATTTCATATATATTGTTTTTCAAAAAATAATATAAATTTATATTATTTATAAATTAAAATAGATTAAATTAAGAGTATGTTTTTGTTAATCAAACCAAAATTTCACATTAATGTTTTTTATATTTTTAGTAAAATATAATTTAGTTATGTAAAAATTGGTTACCTTAGAAAAAACCAAAAAAAAATTAATATAATAATATAATAGTATGTGGCTTTCAAAATAGTGAAGAAAAATGTTTGGGAATTCTTTTTTTTGGATTTATCAATAAAATAACACCCCAACTCCATTATTCAATTATTTTGAATATGCGACCCTAGAATATATTAATTATACAGTAGAAAAAATGTTATTCCAAAAATGTTCACATTTTTTTCTTATTTAAGGGAACAATTTCACCAATTTTTTCCACCCTTATTCATTTGAATTTCATCCAGAAACTATGAATTTATTATCCACCTTTAATACTATAAAATGTTCATAATCCTTAAGAATAATTTATTTTTCATAAATCCTTCACTTCCATTGAGGAATAAATGAGATTGTCAAGGACCCAACATGATTATTACATAATCCTTTACATTTAATTCTCAATTTAAATCATCAAATATAGTTATTAAAATAGTAATATAATTAACATGTAATCATTTGTACAATTATGTGTTATTATATTTTAAGATAATTTTCAATTATTCATAATCATCCACATAAAAAATTAAATTATTTTAATCATGTGTTTGATAGACTATCACTGAAACAATAAGACCTCTTCTGTTTTTATAACGTCAATTCATTGATGGTAAGAAGAATGACTTTAAAAAATTAATATGATAACAACAATGAAATTATATATATAATATTATGTTTATCATATACTACCAATATATTACATTATTTTATATATAGAATCATTATTTTCATGTTTAATATACTACCACATATATTAATGATGAATTTAATTTTTCATATGCACCCTCCATGGATGGTTCATTGAGGAAATTTAATAAATATATATGATATTTAAAGAAATTTTAAATATTATATTGATGTTATTTTATCATGATATATTAATATATTCTTACTCCTAAACTCATTATAACACACTCATGTATGTGTTTGTTATACCACCTAACTAAATGATATTATAATTTTTATATAAAAAATTATTATTGAATATTATATAATTTAATGTCATTTAATAATAATATTTTTAATAAGTTTTCATTATTCTAGAGTGGTGCTTTGGATATTAAAAATATTTATTAATATATCATCTCTCGGTTTTTTAACGTTCTAAAACAAATTATTCCTAAGATCCCATTTCAGAAAACAAACAAATAAAATTTAAAAAATGAAAATGGGATTTGCGTAAGCATAGAAAAATAATTATTATATTATCATTTATAATATATTTTATTTTAAATATTTTAAATATTTAATTATAGACAAGGCCATTAGAAAACATGTATCAAAGAATCTACTAGTGATTCTAGAAATTGATGAAGATAATAAACCATAATAGACTACTATATTTTTATATAATGGATATATATGAATTTTATAGAATGAAATATAATATAATATGGTTATATAATATGTTATTATCATATTTACTCTTGTTATATTAGAGATTAATTGTCATTTAGTCAGAAGGAATAACAAAAAATGGTTTGTTTTCTAAATGTATCATTTCATGAGGAAAATTTCTTATTCTTTACAATGTTTTATATGGAAATGTCTATGTAATTACACATTTAATATTTTTAATCATTTTTATATCATTATTAAACATACATAATGATTCATTTGGAATGATGTCCTTGAAGGGTATTTGTCTTAAAACTTTCTATGTTTGTTTGGGTTTTGTCAACTATATTTTAGATTAATTTTCTCATAGTATATCTTACTTGTAAATTAAATATTTGTCCTTCATTAAACATTCAAATAAACTGTTTTGTATAGTATATCCATTTTTCTTTTAAAAATTACCTCTCATTACCAATAAACACATCTTTGATGAAAAAATGTCTGATATAATATTATTACATAGGATTGAATTATGTTATTTCATACCAATGGATCTGTTTCTTCTAGGTAAATGTGTTTTTTATCGAATGTTATTTTTTTATGAAATAAAATTTTTATAATTCAATTTTTTCATCATATATTTCAATACTTATTTTATGAAATTAATGTATTTAAATGTTTCAGTGACATGGTATTATTAATAATTTTCTAAAAATAATAATAAATGAATTTCTATTTATTACCTACCACTCTAGAATTATTATAATCAAATTATATTAATTTAATAGATCCATTATTTTATTCTCTTTATAATATTTTTTTCTTCTAAAGTATTCAAATTCAATTCTGAAAAAAATTGATATATATTAATACTTTACATTTTGTAGTAATGTGTAAAATGTTTGGATTTTTTTTTGGTATTTTCACTTTTATTTCAATTTGAATGTTCATATCTCATAATGGTATATTTTAATCACCCTATAAATATTATTATTATATGTTTTCAATTAAAAATGATGACTTTAATATCATATGGTTTTCTAATATCATATTATTTGAATTTTATGAATTTTTTTTAAAATCCATATTTTTTCCTTGGGTTTTTATGATATGCTGATGATTGAATTTAATTATAAGATATATATATATATATATATTAATGATGATGAGTGGGTTACAATATCACCCACCGGTGAATTATTTATTAGTTTATATCCCATAATATAATGAGAAACATGTTTTTATTGCATGATAGCCTAATCGAAATATTTTATTAATGACTAATCCACCAAGTAAAGAATATGAGTGATGTCTAATCGATCAGGAGATATATGAGTGAATCATGATCCCCCAATGTAAATAGGCGTGTTGAAAATTTTCCACTATGTGAATGATGTGAGTGAATCATGGTATACTATGGGATAATATTTTTTCTACTAGATCCACATTGTAATGATTTTATTCATATAGATGTTCAAAATTATCATTTATGACTTGTTTCTTATATATTTATAAATTTAATGATATTTTATTTTTTTATTCCATGCCTGGTATTGGGATTTATGATCTATTTATTTTTTGGGTATGACCTCATAATATATATTGATTACAACCATAGTATTATTTTTTTAACACTTGTGATATGTCATTGTTATCATATATCTTTCCCCTTACTATGTATTTTATCTTATCCCATTATTATGTATTCATACATAATTTTATAAAATTATTATAACATAATATTTTACTATAAGAAATTATTACATGGTTCTATGATAAATAAAGGTCTACATTGTTTTAATAATAATTATATTAAATGAATACTCCCTAGGTACATAATTCAAAATGAATCCATGATATATGAGAAATTATTTTGTGATTTAAAACTAATTTGTAAATTGGGCATATTTGATTTGATCATATAACTTGGTATAAAATATACTTTTCAATGTATTTTTAGCATAATACAGTGGTGTGAGGGTTAAGGGTGCCTCAAAAAATGGTGAAGAAGAATAATAAATTAGAAAATATTAAAGAAACGTGGTTTTACATTGAATGAATCAACTATATTTCTGTGGAACCCACAATATAATACTTGAGTGAGGGAGATCCTTGGATTAGAATATATATAATGAATCGATGGGGGAAATATGAGAAGATGGATGTTTAAAATAGAGAAGGGAAAATTGGTAAATTTATAATTTTTAAGATATTATGAGTACAAAAATATTTTTATATTTTTCTCGTAATCCATGTAACAATAATGTGAGTTCTACTTGATCAAATGACATATAAAATGTTTATCACATATTTTTGGTACACATGTTATTTAATAACATTGGTAGACCGTGTACCCATCCAAAAAGTTAAAACTGAATGAATTGCGAATATAAACAACTCTAATATGATGTTTCCTGCTATGGAAAATCTTGAACCAACCATGAAAATACACTAAAAGAATTCCACATCCCTCGTAGTGTTTTGGTGCATAGTTAGTACTAACAATGCATTAATCATTTACAGTGTCTTGAAATAAATATTTCTAGGTCATCAACCAAAAACTATTAAAAACATAATAAAAAAATTACAAAATATATAATAAAAAAATTCTAAATTGTGAATCATATGTGCTACATCAATGCAATATGAAAATATCACTCAATTAAAATTTCATTAAATCTAACTATATTTTTTATGAAATATAGTCATATAGAGAAATCTAGTTAGCAATTGAATAAATATAATGATATTACATGATCCATTAAGTGTTTTAGATTGGTTTTATTTATTATCTCTAAAATTGATTCAACTATAGTATCCTTAAATGGTGAGAATCAAAATTGGCAATACACCTATTATCATTATGTAAGAAATAGTATATTTTCAGGAAAATATTAATATAAATGATTGGTGTTAGGGTTTGTTAACATCATGAATAAATAAGTCATTTGATAAAATTTATTATTACATTCACACTTTCCTTTAAGGTAATGGTATTCAAATAATTTGGTATCTATTTCTTTCGATAGAGGATATGAATTGTATTTGGTTTTAATTGGGAGAAGAGAGAATCCTGAATCAAAATCTGTATGAAGTAGAAGAATAATTTATCTTATTATGTATATTTATGTGAACTGATATTTGGTTTCAAATTTATTCATCATGGTTTTTATGAAAAACCCAAAAGATTTCTTTGAAACATCCATTTTTGAATAAATTTTGGTGATACATGTGTTGTCAATAAATAGTTTTATATTATAATTTGAATCATTAATGGATTTTATCCTATTCAAGAATTGGTGATCATTAATTCACAATAAAACTATTGTAAAATGATGAAGAATAAGAAGATATAATGATAAATAAGTAGTTTTAATTAGAAATTAAATGAGGTACTCTAAGAGGTTCCAAATATGGTGGGGAGGAATTATTACTAGACATGATGATGAATATTCTTTTATTAATGATTAGAAATATAATTATTTATATAAAAGATTACTTAGAGAAATTATCAATGATTTAAATTGCATTTTCTAACATTTAATATTAATTTGGATTAGTTATAGAGAGGTTTTACATTGTTTTAAATCAAATTAATAGTTAATTTGGACCTCCGTTGGATTAATCAATAAATTCTTTTGTCAATGTGGGATAAACAAATTTTTATAGATGAAATGTATGGTGAATCCATGTTTTCATAGAATTTAATAATAATAATAGATTTATATAAGCTATGTAATACAAAATAGACCAAATGTAATGATTTATACGTAATATAAGTGTTAAATGTGATATTAGTGTCACATCACTCATGATCGTGTCAGAATGAATAGTGAATTTTATATGAAATTTCAATATTAAGGACAAATTCTAGAGGCTATTTAAGGGGGGGATAAATAATTTGGATGTCATATGAGATTTTTATATATCCAAATCAAAGTAATACACATCATTCTATTTTTATCACTACATTAATGTGCATGCATCAGAATGAAATCATATTGACCAAGTGCATGAAAGATGAAAGTATTCACATATCAGGTGATCTCATTGTTGACAATGTTCATATAACCTATATAAATAGACATGATAATTCAATTACCATGTTTAATTAAATCATATTTCACATATATCATGTTGTAATAAATCAATTATTCTAGAAACCATGTAATATTTCGGTGAGAGCCTTATAATGATTTGTAAGATACAATTTATATATATATTTATATGTTATTATAGGGAACATAATGGGAATAAATTATGGAAATTATTCATGGAATTAATTACACTAATTAATTTTATTATGTTGATTTAATAGATAGGGAAAATCACTAATATTTTTGAAAAAATTATCTCGATGAATATATATGAATTATGAAATATTTGCCTCCAAATTTGAGGGTTCCACCACTAATGTGAATAATACATCTCAATGGATCATTTGTAAAGAATAAATGTTTTGTGTATTTGGTTACTAATCAACAAGATATATATTGTAGGTTCTTAATATGTTAATATAAAGTAGGTTTCTATCGTCAATGAAAAATTACACTATAGTGTTATATTTCAAGATGGATCCATTGTTTCTTCCAATAACACAAATAGTAGAGTTTGTGTTAATTGGTTAAGGGTATTTGACTAAGAATGTTGAGAAGGAGACCATAAAGCTTATGTTAAATTCTATGGATAATATAAAATTGTGAGGTATCTATATTAACCATTAAAAAGAGTATTTTGATATAATTTATGAGAGGTAGGATCATGTTGATCTGAATGATGAAAAAATTTATTGCATAAAAAATAAATCCAAATATTTTATCATGGAATCAATATGTAGAAAATATATATAGGTAGATATATGTTTCCCATTGAAATTTTATCATACCACATTGATGATCTCATAAAATAAAATCCACTCAGGAATTCAGCCTCTATCTAACAGAGCTTCCACAATGAGATTAATTATAATCTTTTTAAACTTGTCTAGAATAGCTCAAATATTTCTTATGTGCTTAAAATGTTTTGGATACATGTAAACATTGTGGTTTCTAAAATTAACTTAAATGTATTTTGGAAACAACTATTCAAAAAAATTTACTTATCTCATGTTACTTATTCCAAAATTCATTGTTTCTTACCATAATTAACCTCTAATTGAAATTATCTCTGTATTTTATTTTTAACAGAATAATAATAAATTTTAATTTCTATAACTAATGATGAAAAAGTATCTAGTTTGATATATTATGTGGATTATATATCATATCATTATAATATGATATTTTTGATTTTTGTGGATTAATTTGAATGATATTTAAAGAATTTATCGGGATAAAATTTCCCATCAGACTCATTGAAAATAGTAGATCTTTAATGATGGAAACCTTGAGATTTCCTCTTGAAAAATAGGGAAAGTAAAATTGGAATGGAGAATTACATGTATAAAATTATATATTAATAATATTTATTTATGGTGGGAATGAATATATATAGAAAAGATAGGTTATAAATAAATCTTATAGAATATATGAGTTCTTGAAATTAGAGATAAAGGATATTTATGTAATCATTTGAAATCATTAAATTATTTTTCAATGAATATTGAAGAAGATATTGCATGAAATATCATTAATGATAATGATTCCGTCATGGTGTTTTTGAAAACATGATTTTGAAATATTGGGGGAATTATGAGATCAATGGGAACCTATCTACCATCCATTCATCAACAAAAAAAATGGTAATAATGTTCTTGTATTGGATTTTATGTTGATGTTGTTTCCTTTAATTATAAATTTGAATAGGGGGAGAAAAGAAATAAGAAACCTTGGGAGATAGTCCATCATTTCTAATCAATATAAGTTGAGTGACATTTTCCTTTCAATAAACTACCATAAACAGACCACTTAAAGTTATTTAGTACATTCTTGAACATCTAGACATTTATATTTTGTACTACATAGATCATCCAAGTGTGCGTGATCCATGTAATTCTCTTTTGAGATTTATGATTTCATTAATTTCAATATATAATACATTAATCATTATTTAGTGGTTAAATATTCATTTATAAAATTATAATACGGTTGATAGAAGTGAAATAATAATTATATCATCATCATAAGAATATCATATGAGAAAACTGACTAAAAAATATATTAATATGATCGAAATTTGTGAGAGTTAGATAATTAATTATTTAAAAAGGATAAAAAATCATACCATTAATCACCGCCTAAGGGTATCTCTCTATAATGGAACTTGTTGTACAAAAATATATTGGATATTTTCCTCATATTATTGATTTAACACTGATATATATTCACAAAAAATGTATATCTAAGAAAAATCACTACATTGGCTCCCCTATCATACTTTTCCATGTGTATTCCGTTGATCTTGTTTTATAAAGGTCAGATGATACCATTGATATATTTATGATTAGTTTATTATAGACACATATCTCATATGATTTATTGACATAATCCAATTGAAGAAAAAAATTATAATATTAATATTTTTTAGTGGATTATGACCAAATGAAATTTAATGTGATGTAATTGGATAACACAGTTCTTCTAATATCACCTAAATATGACTTCTTCTTTTCAACTAGACTATTTTTTGGGTTATAAATGGTTTATTAAACGACAGTATTATTCTATGTTACTAATTATATTCCATAAATTCCCTATTATTTTATGTAGATACATTATTGAATAAAAACAATTTACATCATATTGTGTATTTTTTCAAGCCACTGAATGTTCCTAAACATATTGAGAGATTTATATTTACATGAATTAAAATGTAAAAACATCATACGTGTTAATTTTTTAACCATAGATATGATATATTATATGAATTAGTTGGCGTGAATAAAAATGGACTACATACAATGGAATGTACTAGGTTTATAGGTCTTGTCATCAAGATCTCCACTTCTTATGCCTCATGTTACAAATCATTTTTTTTATTAAATTTATATTATTTTTTTACTACTCTGTTAGTATCATAAGAATATTACTCAAAAGAATATATTTTTTAGGAATAAACATTAGTTGTTCCCAAAGATTTATATATATTATTTATAATGATTGGAATTTCTTCTATATATTAATATTTAAAGTATCATAATCATTGTTAATTTAAAATATAATCCCTCTAGTTTACTATAGTTCTATGAAATTTTTTCCAACCACCATCTTCCTAATGGATGATCATTACATTAAATGAATATATCACTCATATTATGAAAAATACCAGTGTAACATAAAAAATTGTGGCTCATCCTGTGAGCATAGATATGTTTATAAATCTTTTACTTCTAATATTTGTGAAATAATATCCATACACATTTATTAATCCATAATTTCCAAAAGTTATGTATTGTTTATCATAATATTAATATTCTATCAATAGATTATTATTATTGGTCATTGTGATAAGGAACAACTATCATTTATCCTATGAAATTATCCTTTTATAAGTTAATAAGAAATTTCAACCTCCATCACCAAAAGATTATTATTCATCAGGTTGATAGATTTTTAATTCTCACTTCCTCCAATGCAAATGATATTTATTTGTGAGACACTCAATGGTGGTATGTATGGAATGGTAACATCTTCGACTTGTTTTAATTACAAGAATTGAAAATATTATATAGTTATAACATCCATATTATATGATTCAATGAATGGGATGGTGAAATTTTGGTTGATATCTTCCAATTTCATAACCTATATTCAAATGAGAAACAGATAAATTTTACCCACATAAAAATGCTGTAATATTTTATACTTGAGAGAGGAATTATATTCTTATAATCAATATATAATGGATAGTGTATCAATACATCAATGTATTTTTATTTGTGGGTAATGGGATTCAATATCAAATATTTCATTTAAACCATCTAATGATTATATGTGTTTTTAACTTTCCCTTACTCAAAGGATTAGCCTTAGTATCCTTCAACATATATAACTCAGATCACATTACTGTTTCATGAAAACTATTTAATGTAGAAATGGATGTATTATCCTTCGTAAATGTTTTAATAAACACCCCCTATTTTTTCATATTTATAACACTTAATATTCATTATTACATACCATAACATATAGTATATAGTAACATCAGTAAAATTATACATTCATGATTTCATTATCAAGTCTCTATTCATTTATAGAAAATATAGAAAATTATTTTACATAGTTTTTGAACTCTATGGTTTTTTATTTTATCATATAATCATGAGCTCAACCTATTTTCAATCGAGAGGGTTAAATTATTAATTTTTAACAATAGAATTTGTAATGACATTCAATTGAATTCTAAATTTAGTTGTGAGGGGTTCATTTATATATCCATTATTTTATATAAACCTTATAATTATATCAAAAATGTCATTGGATTTTGATAGATTATTATATTTCCGCAGTGAATCATTCTTAGAATTATGAAAATTATTTTCTATCTGATGATTAATTTTTTCATTCATGAACAGAAAAATACCTAGATGAAAATAAAACACATATAATGTTTACAAACCATGAATGTTTTTGTATATTTTACAACCTTATTCTTTTTTTTCACATGGGGGATATTTGGGGTATTTTTATTTTTCCATGCTTTCCATTTTAACATTACCCTAAAAGTTATCTTTCTCCCTTTTTCATTCCTTATTAAAGGATATGGAATAGTGTTTTATGAAATGGTTCTCCATCTTAATTATGTTTTTCTTAAAATTAATTTTTTTATTCCTACATGCCAACATGTTTGTTATTAATGAACACAGATATTTTTAATATTAATCATCTATATATTCATCTTAATGTAAATAAACTAACAAATATCTAAATCTTTTATAATTGAAAAAAAATTATTTGAATGGTTACCATTATATTTATATTTTCAGTTTTTTATTTATTTCCAAATAATTTATTATATTAGTTAAAGTCTATGAAAAACTCTTGGGAATGATTTTTCTTAATGATAATCCTTTGGGTTAAAATATTCTAAATGTTCTATGGATTTGATAGCTATATCCATACCATTTTTTTCTTCACTACTTATGGTTATATATATCCTCATATCCTAATCAGTCAAGACATTTCTCATCATGTTGATGGAAAACTCATCCATGTCTTATTACTAAGGGTAAGATATTTTAACTTCCAATTTATCTAATAAAATTACTATCCATTTCTATACTACCATGGAATCTAAATAAATTTTTAATATATTCGAATTGATATAATAATTTTGTTAACCTATATAAATATATCTTCCACAATTTTATCTTATAAAATTAATATAACCATAAATTGATCATAAAATTTAGTAAACTATGATGAATTCCCATTTTTATCTTCATCCTGTATATCATACAGTTTCCTCCATACTCTATTCACAACATTCAATGCCATGACTCATGGAATAATTATCTCTATTTGGGATGAATCTGTAGAATTTCACTGTCTCTTCCCCGAATAATTATTATTCTTTTTTATTGAGGTATAGTATATTCCAAAATTCAAATTATGAATATCATTCAAGGTTATTTCATGAAATTATAATGCTATGAATTGAAGATATGGGACCTATTATGCTATTATAGATGGAATTATTTTCAATAAATTATAAGACATATTTCACTATTGAAATCATTCAAAATATGAAATAATCTAATCAATAAAATTATGTTAGAAATAAATATAAATTAGTATCCATAATAATATTATTTCTAAATCTATTGAGATATTACTAACATAAAATAATATTATTGGGACCGTTTATACCACCATAGAGTGGGGGGGTAAATTAGTGGTTACCAAAATGATGATTGTAAAAAAACATATATAATATCACTATTTATTCAGACAATGTATCAATATTTATAAAATTATAATGAGATATAGAATAAAAAATAACACTCATGATATAATAGATTTTACAATTCCCTCTCACTTTTATTCTCATGTGGATAATATTTGATGGGATGAATTATAATCCCATGAAACATTATCTTATCATATTATCAATAAAAAAGAATAGGGAAATAAAATGTTTTTAGAATAAATTAAAATTTAGGAAGATTAAAATAAGAAGCCTTATTCAATATTCACATTATTTCCCCATTCGAACCAAGAATATTGATTGTTTGATCACCCTTGTTCTTCCCTTCTCTCCTAATTAAAATATCCTTGAAATTGGTAGTAGATTATATCGAAGTTTCATTTACATTTTTTTCACCAACAAATAATGATGAGGAAATTAAAACATATGTGTTTTTGTGTGTGTATATAAATATATCATTTAATTACATGTGTTGGATCTCACACAAGATTAAATATAAAATTTTAATTATAGAGAAAAAAAATCATCCATAATAATAAAATAAATTCTCAATAAATTTCATAACAATTATGGAGAATTAATATGAATTCTTGAATCATACCATTTTCCACTATTATCAAAATAAGATTCACTTTTTGAAAGATTTTAACGTTGTTTCATGTCCCATTCCTTCATCATATTATGGTGTGAGAACATTGAACCTTCGATCAAGTGTTGCACTAATATATCACGACCTCCATGTTTAGATACAATACAACAACCTTAATCAATATAGAGCAAATTCAAAGAAGAACACTGTTTAATATGACGTAAATCTTATAAATTAGATTAAAGTACTCCTCTTAAAAATAACCCTTATGATGCAACGTATGGTTATACTATTTTCTGTCTACTAATGACCAAGAATACATCACTATGCTATACCATCATGACAAAACAAAAACCATTAAATTATGGTGTTCTTTAAATCTAGAGACATTCATTTTTTTCGTCTATCATAATATCCAATTTCCATATAACTAACAAATGAGAATTATTTCAATATAAAAAATAGGACATAAGACTTATAACAGACGTGTTAGTCACCTAAAAAATATCACATGAAGAATATAATTTAAAAATTATTTAAACAAAACAGCATAGGTTATGTTGGTTCTATGAGAATAATCCAAATCTCGGTTTAAGATAAAATATTTATTTACCAGTTTCTAATTAAGAACAACAAAGATGATACCAATTTTTCAATCCACAATATTATGGTTTTACCAATAAAAACAACTCTATGACTCCCATATAATCAATGTAAATGCATTTTTATCCTATATACTATTGAATATGTATTTTTTTAAGGAGTAAAGGATTAAATTAAATTATTCTCTACCATATTTAGGATGAAATTTTATTAGAGGTACTTTAATTATTATTACAACATTGAATTTTTAACCACATATGATTAAGTCTTACTACTAAGTAAATAACTATCTAAATTTCATTTACCAATAATATAAACCATAATTATGTCACTGAAATTTAAATATATTTTCATTTCTTCTTCATGAGGTTCAATTATATATTTTGATGGTTACATTTTTTCCTTTAATAAATAAAAGAAACAATTAATATCTCATAAAATAGAAAATGAAACTTCACCATAGTGTCATTGAAAATAGATTCCATATAATTTTTAATATTTTTTTAGTTATCATGATTCATTAGATTCCTTGAACAATATAGAGCCATCTGATCTAGTCGAATCAATACATATCCCTGGAAAACACTTCAAGACTCATAACACACAATGAATTTCTTTATGAACATATGTTAGGTTTAAATACTTACACTGTTAAAATTCAATCTCATTTTGATCATTATATATTAAATTTACCTCTTTAATGGTCATTCATTCATTGAAATTTCCAATATAATCTTGTCCTGGATTACTTTTTGGTAATTCATGAATATAATGTGACATTTCTCCATATCAACTATGTTCTTGGGGATTTCCAATGAAATCACAAAAATGGAATTCTCATGTGATATTCTATTAATATATTCACACAATACATTCCCTAATAATTTCATCTCCTTGATTTAGAAATGGTATTGTGAGTTAGTTTCACACCACCACATCTCAGAAAACATTCACATGAATATTTCTAGAATCCACTCTGATTTATCTTATATGTTGGTTTATGTTAAAATAACATTGATGAAAAATACCACAAAAGAGTCCTTCTGTGGATAAAATAATCTATTCATTTAATATATGGGAATAATAGGTGATTTTGATAAAAAAATATATCATCAAGAACTTGTAGTGTTTATATTAAATATTGAGCATCCCGGATGGAATGTACTTAATTAATAACCAATACTACCAATAACCAAATAATAAATGATTCTTATGGAACCATTGGAATCATTACACGTAATAGAAATATTACATGTCCTTAGTATTTGATAACCATACTTGATTTTCACCTAGATAAATAACTAATATCAGTAATATAGTCTCAATCAAGTCTCAATCATTAAAAAAAAATAGATTGTAACAAATGGTGAAGTGGTCTATCTAATATACCACTACACATTAAGGTAACTATTTTTTGAATCTCTTATTGAGAATATCTATCCATATGATTTGTTTTTGCATACAACATATCAGATAGCAACACTATATTAGTTAAGAAGATGAACTCTATCTATGTAGGTAATCATAAAAAATAACCAAATAAAACAAAAAATGGCCAATTGTTATTGGAAATACATGTAATCTCCCCATAAATATCCACATGTATAATACCATCTATTTGTGATGTGATATATCTTATGCACTCATGATAAAGAATCTAATTACCATATTATAAATCATATTCATTGAACCGACAATAATATACATATCTCATGGATATAATAGTTGGTCTAAATTAGTGGAAATCGATAAAATTACAAAAATAAGTATACTAATCCATTATAATGATCACATTAATTTTGTACAATTCCATGATAATGAAATCTCATAAGTGTTAAAACCATATCTTTACTTCCTCATACCGAGGGATCCTTATTATATTACGTCATCTCTTCCCCTAAAGTGTGTGGAGGTTCGGTTTACCTTCTGTGAACTTTATTTCAATCAATGAATAAGCCACCAACTTAGTGGATATAAATAATTGTGTACTATTTAAAAAAAAGTACTTGTAATAGAGTTGATTTCACTAAATGCATACAATTACTATAAATGGACCATCTCATGCATCACCTACTATTTTTTGAATAAACATTAATTAGCATAAACAAATACCAAAATCCTGATCCATTATAAAATTACTCCCCTAAAAACATATCGATTATTATTAAGTTCCATTAATATTACTACTTCTACATCCCTACATATTACCTAACACTACAATGATGGAATTATATGGTGTTTAACATGTGTATTAGGGAGCCATGGAATTATGTGTATTAGATCAATCGCTTTCACATTTGGATATCCTACAACATAAATATTATAATATAACTATCTTTAAAAAATTATCACCCATTTAGCTGAAAATTTCATAAATTAAAAACCTTAAAAATCTTGCATGACTGGTATAACATGAATGAACAACTTCTTAAATGAGTAGGAAAATGAAAACCACTAACTTAGATTCACTATTACTCAACACCCTAGTATACATCCTAGAATATCCGATCCTTTCCACCATATTATATGATCCTAAAAACCTAAATAAATGTTAATTACCTTATTTCACATCCATCAACATGTCCCATTTAAATATTAATATCTTCAATATACACTTCTTCATTTTTCTTCTGGATTGAAACAATGTATAATTCCAAATAAGTTTTATTAAACAATATATAATTAGAATTCTTTTTTATCTTTACCTACTCCAGATACAACTATAAAAAAAATTCATTAAGCATTTTTTATATTCCATCACAAATTAGTTCCCTTAAAATTTTTGTAAATTATATTAATAAATGTCCATTCTCATTGTCTCTTGTAAAAACTACTCACGATGGTGAATTAATTTCTATGACAACATAGTTAGACATGAATATTAGACAAAACCATGTAGTCACATGAGTTTTTTGTTGTCCCCTCACATATATATCCCTCCAAATATAGATATTAGTCATGATGGTTACTATTCAGATATAATTTCACATGGATTCTCTAAATTTACGTATCAATACCACAAAGACTGATATTACCCTAGATGATATGTGGATATTGAATTTGGAAATTAACAAATAATTCATCAAGAGTGGATTAACCCATCAATATTCATCTATTCACAACCATAAAAAATTGATGCAGGGTAATTAGAACATATTAATATGCTAAGATCTCCATTGAAACCAAATAAGACATATTTTCTTTTCCTTATCAAGGACCCTCTTAGTGAAATTATGATATAATATTTACAATACTAGAAAATCATTTAAAAATAAATTTATTTATAAAAATTAAAATTCATGAAAAAAATATGTACATGTAGACACATTTAATTGTATCACATTATCATTTATATACACATTTTATTGCAATGAAAACTCATTATACTAATAAATTTTCCCCATCTACAATCATATATCCTCAAATATATTGATATATAAAATGAATAAACAATTTCTTCCTTAATATAGATAATAAGCCGAAAATCATATCCCAAACCATCATATCAGAGATAATATAACAATATAACATGTAAAATTTTAAAATATTATAAATTATAGTATGGAATCATTATATTAGATTTTAGAGAATATTAATTTTTTGATTAACTATCATGATACTAATAATTTATTTATTAATTATTTACATAAAATATTATTGAAAATAAATTATCCAATCATTTCACCCATTCATTTTGTATCTCATATATTCATGCACATGTCATTTGGACCATTTTTCCATGTATAATTCATTTGTCATAAACTTATTTTGTCCTTAAATCCTGAGTAAATTAACACATTCATAACAAATAAAACAAAGTTAATTATGTAAATATACAAATCCATAATCAAAAATACAAATTTACACATTCTTTTATCCATACTGATATGAATTTAAACTATATCTACACTATATTACCATGATTATAATTTCATGAAAATGTTTTTACGCTTGTGTATTTATTTAGTAAAAAAACCAATTCAATAATATAAAACATGTCTCTAATATAGTTTTTCAATGAAGTATCCTAGAACGCAGGTATATCTCCGAATATGATTCACCACATGACATCATGTTCACTCATTGATCAATAATACATTAAAAACTAGAAATTATGGTTTTTTATTCATTTTATGATAGTGGTTTACCATTAATTTTATAAAGTTTTCCTTTAATTATTACTTTTTATAATAGAATGAGATCTTTCCCAAAAAAGAAAGATCCGTTTATTGATAAAAAACAAAACTCTTACACCAGTATAAAAGTAGATTCTTTACATTGATCCTTCCTCAAAACAGAAAGGAGATCACTCGGAACATGATCATCCCAATGAAAATCAGATCCATTCACACCCTTTTTCGCATGACCATCATCCACCGCATTTGATTCTCTATAAACATTTGTAACAATGTGCTACTTTGAGTAGAGAAGATCCAAGTGTCTTGACCATTTATTGGTCAGATTCCAAGAGAGATGGAGAGCACCTGTCCTAATAGCCATCACCACTTGTGTGGATTCACATTCATCCCACAGCTTGTCCCAACACCTTCTACCAGCCTGCTCAACCGCTTCAATGACACCTCGCATCTCGATTTCAAGAGCATTGGTGAACCCACACGAACCATAAAGACAACCAACAACACACCCTGTATAATCTTGGAAAACTGCCCCAAAACCAAATTTACCTGGATTACCTCACGAGTATCCATCAGTGTTGATCTTAATCCAGCCTTGGAAGGGATGTTTCCAATGAACTTCAATCATGCCATGAGGAGAAGGAAAGTTGCCCTGGACTGCCATTCTCTTGAGAACAGAAAGATCATGGCATGAATTTTCACAGAAATAGGTTCTTTGAAGAACTTCCTCGCAAGAAGTACTGATAAGCCCATAAATCACAGCGCCATTGTTGAATTTCTGCTTCTCATGGAATTCCTTGTTTCTGGACAGCCATAAAATACTATGTAATTCTTCCGCAGCAGTTAAAAATAGGTACCTGATTTGCGGAGAGAGCTTGATCGAATTCCATGTTTTCATGAAGTCCACAATTGAACTTCCCCATAGTAGTGAAACATCAAATATACTAGAGACTTCCTGCCACATTGATGCGGAAACCACAAATCTGAGAAAGAGGTGGTCTAAGTCTTCACTGTGTTGATGACATAAAGGAAATATAGAACAGAGAGATATACTACACCTTTTAATAAATCCATCAATGGGAAGATTCCCCTGTGCTAATCTCTAAGAAAAAGTGGCCCGCGAGGGTTTTAGAAAGCCTTCATTCAGCTTACCCATCCATTGGGAACTCGATTCATTACCAACACTATGTTTATAGATGTCCTTTGAGGAAAGGATTACATTTTGGGCTGACTCCCATGCCCAGAAATCACCCCTGGATGAGAAGAAATACTACCCAAAATTGGAAGTAATGTGGTTCAGGATACCTTCCATGCAACTCAATTGCTCCCTGATTGACAGGTCCAAATTCAGATTAGAGATATTGTCAATGACCAAATCTTCCAGGTGTCTTCCAGTCTATTTGCATTTTCAGAAAGAAAGAGAGGAGTCTTTTGAAAAATTCCACCTGGAGTCAGCATCAATTCTGGAAAAAATGTTCCTAAAAGAAGGACATAAAAATGAATTGAGATAGTTGGTTTGGCCATATTTTAACTTGTGAATGAATCTAGCCCTGAGGAAGGCTAAGGCCTCCGATTGAGTATTGAAAATCTTCCAGATAATACAATCTCGAAGAGAGTCATTAATTCATCTCATGTTTTGTATGCTCAGACCCCCATCCTCATAAGGCTTGCAGACTGAGTTCCAAGGAATTTTTTCAAGCCTTTTTTCAGAGATACTTCCACTCCAAATGAAGTTTCTGATGGAGTTTTTGATGTTCTTAAGAAAAGAAAGAGGCCATATGTAGACCATGAAAGAGTAGACAAATTTTGAAATGATGACAGACTTCACAAGACAAACTCTTCCGGCCATAGAGAGTGATTTCCCCTTCCAAGAGAAGAGTTACCTACAAATCATGACAACAATGCAAGAGAAATAGCATTTTTTTGGAATTCCAAAAAACATTAGAACCCCCAAATAAATGAATGGGAGAGCTCCTTCACGAATCTCCAACTCTCTGATAACATTATTCTTCCTGGTAGAGGAGAAGCTTCTTCCAAAGTAAACAAAGGACTTGCTCCAACTAATTTGCTGACCTAAAACCATCTCATATTGCAATAGGGCTCTCTTGATATTCCTAATATTTGCCTTATCATCATGAGTGAAGAGAATGATTTCATCAGCATAATGAAGATGAGATGGTTTTTCCAACCCTCTTCCTGCCTGTATGGTCTTCAGCTTCCCATTGCCAGCCATGATAGAGAGGAATCTACTGAGATAATCCTCTACAATGGAGAAAATGATCGCAGATAGAGGGTCACCCTACATAACACCCCTTGAGCAATCAATGTAACCAATAGGAGCTCCATTAATAAGGATAAAAGTGTGAGGCAATCACAAGATAGTCTTGGCCCATTTGATAAAGACATCAGCAAACCTATACATAGCTATAATATTTCATATAAAGCCTCAATCCATTGTGTCAAAGGTCTTCCTAATGTCCAACTTGAGAGATATGTTTCCACCTCTGATGGGACTTTTGATAAGGTTCACACACTCTAAGGTAGTAATATGACAATCCTGGATCGATCTCCCTTTGATGAAGCCAAACTGATTTGCAGACACAATCTTGCATGCAATGCATAAAAGCCTGATAGAAAGGATTTTTCATATAATCTTGTAAATATTGTTTACCAAAGCAACAGGCCTGAATAAGTGATTTTCATTCGCATTCTCTACTTTCAGAATGAGGGAATGAAACTTATCATTCAGACCCTGAGGGAGTGACCCTCCTTTGAAAAAATGAGTAACAAGCCTTCAATCATCAACATAGATAATATCCCAAAAGTGTTGAAAGATCAAGTTACCAAAAACATCCACTCCCAGAGAGCTATTAGGTTTGAGACTAAAAACAGCCTCCTTGATTTCTGGCTCAAGAGGAATTGAAGTGATAATGGAGTTATCCTTATGATTCACAAGTCTTGGAATCACACCATCCAAAGGGGAAATGGTGGTATTTGATCCATTAAATGGGTTCTTGTAGTAAGGGCTAATGTTCTCCACAAGGTCTTTTCTGTTATCAATGACGGTATCCCCCCTTTTTATTAGGGAAAGAGGTTTAGACATCATTCAAATTTTATGGATGGTATTGAAGAATTTCGAGTTCATATCTCCATCCTTTAATAGTTTTATCTTGAAGGAGTCTCTTTGCAAAGTGTCCCTTAGATTGAGATGTTTGTTAAGCTTATTGGTTATCTCAGCTTCATTGAAAACCCCATTGAAAAAATCAATGGAAGTGTTGATCTCCTAAACAAACTGCTAAGAGTCAGAAAGCGAGGAGATATCAGAATCAATGGTACTGAACATATCCTTACTTAGAAAATTCATATATCTCTTTAGGACTTTTATCTTAGTGATACAAGCAAAGGCATCATCCATGCATTAAACAGTATTCCAGGGGCTCTACATAATGACCCTACATTCCGAATGAGTCATCCAGGAATTGTCGAGCTAGAGGGATATGGGTGATTAGGTTCTTTTTCATCAAGATCCACAAGTATTGGCTGATGATTAGAGTTGATTCTGGAAAGGGTCAAACATGAGATAGATCCCCATGTATCGAAAGCAGCTGCATTGATGAAGGCCCTATCAATTTTTCTAGAAACAATGGTTTTGATATGCCTTCTATAGCAGGTGTATCTGGAGCCAACTAAATTGATCTCAACCAGGTCATTTTGGTATATGCAGGCACGAAATTCTCTTGAAGAAATGGAGTTGTTAAGAGCACCCATTTTCTCATCCAGGTTTAAAATTGTATTAAAGTCTCCTAGAATGATCCAAGAGCTCCAGATGCTAGAGTTCAAGGATCCCAATTCAAGTCAAAGGTTCTTGCGATCATGGTACCTATTATTGGCATAATTGAAAGTACAAGCAATGTCAGAACCAAGGTAGTTGAAGGAACAGGTGACCTGCTGGTCACAAGAGATAGCCGTGGAGGTGTTGGCCAGAGATGAGTGAGCCATAACCCATATCATTTTGACATCTGTTGACCACCTATTTGTTTCAATTAAAGTAAATACCAACTTCTAGATGATATTAAGATTGGGAAGGAAAATTTTTTTAGGCTCGGAGAGTCCTATAAGAGCAGGTTAATGCCATTGGATGATCATATGGATGGATCTTATGGTTTCCAGATTGGATAGGCCATGATAATTCCATAATAGAATTTTTATTTGGAATTGGTTCTGGGGATGAAGCCCCTCATATTTTTACCCGCTGGTTTTTTTAGAGGTCTACCAGCCTTTTTCTTGGGAGTTGTGGAGCCATCAAGCAGTTCAGAGACATCCATCTTTCTATTCATAATGCTTTCCTCCATGGTTGCATTCCCCATTTCTAGCCTACCTTCCCTATTCTCCATAGATGTTGGTAAATTATTTGTGTTTTTATTTTTATTTTGTTCATCTGCATCCATATGAATGTCTTCTGTATCAGCAGAGCCTATTTAGTTTATGTTTTTTGATACATGATTTTTCTGTCCAGCATGCCCAGTATTCTGCCTATTCATATTTTTCCCAGGACTGATTTGAGAAGCTATCACAGTAGCCTTGGTAGTGTCATTCATCTTATAGGGGTACATTTGAGCCTCAATATAATTAAATCCAACCCTTGATAAGAATACAAGATTTAAAATGTCACTATACAGTTCAAGAAAGATGGATTCCTCCTCCAATTCCTGCTGGCAGAGTAAAAACAAGTTGTAAATATCATTTGAGATTTCAGAGTCCATGCGTTGAAGTATATTAGAGTTATTCTTAGGAAGAGTGTTCATCAATGCTTCCTCAGCCTCTTGAGGTTCCACATCCTCCACTTTGTCACCCCAATTATGTTTCATACTGGAACCAGGCTTAAGCTTTTATGGGACAGAGGTCTGACTTTGTATCTGAATGGCAGGGTGAAGTACGGTCTGAGTTTTCTGGGAACCCTACAAAGGATCAAACTGCTCGAAGCCTCCATTCTTCTCAGCATGGATATTTTTATGCTTCTTTATTTTGATGGACGCATTCCATTATGGATCTTTTGGAGCAGTTACCTTCTTCTACAGGATTCTGCAGTTGGACACCGAGTGCCCCACCATCTTGCATACCTCACAGAAAGGAGGGACATTTTCATACTCCACTCTCAATTCTAATCTATTAACTTTAGTAGTGAAGGATATACTGTTAGGCCTTTTTAGTTCCAGGTTTACATCTAACAGCATGCGAGTGAAAAAACAAATCTCTCCATCCATGGTCCTTCGATCTATTCGGATAAGAGTTCCAATACATGTTGTGATGTCATTCAAGATCCTTGGGTGCCAATACACCCAATTTAGTCCATGCAACCTTATCCAAATCTGGGCATTGGATTTCTTGAGATTGAATGGGTTGATGTTTACATCCCATTTGGATAGCCATATAAGTCCAGGATTCAACTGCAAGTTTCCAATTCTCTATGTCGAGTTTAGGGCCTCCCAAGATTGCAAGATGATATGAACGAAACCCCTCTCGATGGGGACTAATCTCCATTCCCTATTTCCCCAGTAATATGAGATTTTGTTCTTTAGTTCAGCATATGGCTAGGGTCTATCACCCTTCGAGTAGATAACCCGACCTAATATAGAGAGCTTACATAGGTCAATCCTCTGTTGGAGAGCCTCCAGATCTGCTTTGATAGAGAAGCCTCCATTTTCCAATCTCATTATGTTGGATAGTTTATACGAATCATCCTTGGAAGGCTCTCTTGATCCCGAGAGGGATTCTGCGAATGATAAACCATTCTTCATCCAGCACGAGGGTTCTTGATGGTCATGAATTTTAATCGAGTTCCCCTGGGATCCTTTAATTATTTATAAATTCTATAAACTTTTAATAAAAATTTTAGTATAACACCCCCAAATAATAATATTATATGTTTAATAACAACTATAAATATTTTCAACAACATAATATTCATTCCTTGTAGTATAATTATATATAATCATAAATATTATTTTTTTTATTGACTTTAAATTATCCAATTCATTTTTAAAATGAATAATATAAATTATGTTATGATAAAATAAAATCATATAGTCTATATCATGTACTATGTCTCCTTCATATTTAAATTAGCACCTAAAAACATTACAATATATTATCAGCCCATTTCCCTTACCAACATTATAAGTTATACTGTCAACTCATCCAACGAGGATCGCATGTACAGTTTCATTATGAAACATGTTATGAACTGCCAATATTCCAATAATATTCCTCATATTATATGTCAGTTCATCTATGATCTTATATTTAATGGAATAGTTTAAAATATTTATCAATAATATAATCTCATCAAGTCATTATGTATTTTTTTAAAAACCAGAAAGAGAAAAATCACCATCTTCTTCCATTTTATATCAGTTTTTCCCTTTTTAGTATAATAGAATCACATCTCATTACACTAGGAGTTATATTTTGTGTAAAATATCAAGTAAATAAAGAATAAGAAATTTCATACATATTAATATTTTTGAATTAAATATTAATTTTACTTTAAAGGTGATTATATGTTCGATGACGTACCCGATATGCAACAATGAGTTTCTATGAAATCTTATGTTGCACAAAATGCTGAGTCATATAAAAAAATGTTAATATAATATTATTTTCAATGGTTGTTAAGGCCTATACGTTGTAATGGAGGTAAAGAATATAACTAACTACAATATGATTATACATTTTGATAAATATTTTTTCATTTATCAAATAAATGTTAGAGGCCTAAAATGTGAAGGAATATAATTTTAATTATAAATAATCTAATATTCTTTAAAAGGACGATTTGTCGCCTTTAGATGGAGAACCCTCATTAAATCTAGTTTTTTCATATTTATTTGTTTTTTTAACAAAATAAAATTCTTTTTTAGAATTAGGACTTCACAAATTAGTTTGGGTATTTTTTTGTATTTTTATGATAATATTCATTTTTTAAAGAATAGCGAAAAATAATATATTTTAATTATAAAATTCATTTTAATCTAAATTCTTAATATTGATAAAACATCTTTTTAATTTTTTTTACAGTATAATTAGATTATATTTTTACTATTTAATCCAATATTGGTCATTGGAAGTAATTTCACTTTTAAAATTCGATATAAACATCTGTCAATATTTTTATAGTTATTATTTCTTAAAAACACGATTTTTGTTTTGAAAATAGAAATTAATTTAAAATTAATTAATGATACTTCTATGTTTTTTATTTGGTAAAATAGACATAATTTTGAATTTTTAATATCAAATATAACTTAGGCTGAATTTTTGGTTTGTCTCTGAATACATTCAATTTTTAATTAATAGTGAAAACACTAATTAGTAGTGAAAAATAGACTTTTTAATTTAAATTAAATTATACCACTTTTGTGAATTGAAATTCAAAAATCCAACATACATGGTTGTTAATAGTATGTAAAATGTTTTTCGTTAAGAAGAAAATATTTTTTGGTGGATAATAACTTTTTTACTACAATTTATCGCGGTTCAAGGTAAATAGGGTAATTCATGTTAAAAAATATTATAATAATATTAAATTACACTAACATATTTTCTAATCCTATTTGTTGATACATTTCCCACCATGGGTATCTTTGGTCAATTTTTGGACCCAATAGAGCCACTTGAAAGTGATAATGACATTTTATATAAATTAATATAATGTAATAGAAAAAATGGCATACACATGTATCTTTTTGTAAAAAAATTCTTACATAGAGTTTTATAAGTTATCTATTCGACTATAAATATTGTTTTTAAATCTAAAAATATTTCTTACATCATGGTAGTTTTTTATAAATTATATACATCATATTAATAAAATTATTTATAACCCAATAATAATGTAGTGTTTACAACATTAATGATTGATTTAAATAAAGTAGATTATAAAATTTTAAAAAATATCCAAAAACTACCAAATTCTTATTGGATGATTTTATTTCGAACAAGATACATCTTATCTTAAACTGTAATAAATTTTGGGAATTTAGAAACCGAAAATCATTATATAATAAAATAATATTTTCAAACCTTTCTAAATAGACCATCCTCCCCTTATAAAAAGCCATCACCTCTAACCCGTTACTCACACCTATCAAGCCCCTTATCCCATCCAAACTCTGCCCAAATAGCTTCTCAAGATTCCTTTCTTCCACCTAAAAGACCAACCTTAAGAAAATGGCTCATCAAGAAATATTTTTTCTTCAAACAAAAAAAAGTTACCTTATTTAAAGGGGATTAAAGAACATACCGGTCCAGTTGGACACGAGGTAAGGGACTTTTACTAAATATCCTATCATTTATGCATATGTTGTTTCATACACGACATTATGTATTATTGTGTATAAATCACTTTTAAATTTCATATAATTCCAATGGAATCTATTTTATATGTTGTGTTTTACTGAATGACAAAAATGAAGGTTTCCTTTTAATTTATGTGGTGAAAATAACCTTTCTGCAGAAATGAGAATTATTTGATATTTGGAATAATTAACAAGAAGTAATTTATTTTATAGGAAAATAATTACCATATATTCTATTTACGTATTATCATATTGAAAATGTTTTTTATAATGGATATGTTATGTGAATTTATTTAAATAATATATTGTGATTGAAATGTGAAAATTTAATCATTGCATTATGTTTGTTTTATGTGTTATGAATATTTTATTGATCTTAAATTTTTTTACCTATATTGGTGGTTCCATGATAAAACTAGGGTGGGTGAGCCTAAGGTAGCTCTCCAATGCATTGCGTAATGTGGAGGTGGTAAACAATAATGTTCCTCCTAAGAGTTTAAGGAATATATTGTGATGGGTATTCCAAATGTATCTCCCTATGTAACTGTGAAATCTAAAACGTAAGTATGTTATGGATTCCACAAGTTACCTTTAGGTTTTTTGATTACTATGTATTATTGATAAATCTTATGATTTCTTATGTTATGTTAAAGAGATTGTTTTATTTATGTAATGATGAAAAACTAATCAATTTCTTTTTTTATAACCATTATGGATCTTTTTATGTTCATCCAATGTTTTGAAAATTTTTTCACAAGACTTAATGATGAATAGGGTAAAGGATTGGATCAAGGAAAATTCATGTATTCTAAAACATGGAACTAGACCTGACCCATTTTTTAAAGAGTTATTATTTTATGAAACAACTAGAATCTAAGAACCAGTGTATAATTTGTAATACTTCTGATGTAATGTAATAGTTATGGACTAATTCTATAAAACTATAATCGTGAAACGATCCTCAATGTGAATTATTCTTCTAATTCATGGATATGTACTGTTTAAGGATGGGTCCTTATGTTTGGTATCAGAGGTCAATATATACAATTTTATGAGTTAGGATATTATTAAATTAATATCAATAAATTAATTTATTTTAATATTAAAATGATATTGCTTTTACAGATTATCATGGTTCTTGAATTAATATATTTTTGTGTTCCTAATGTTTTTCCATAGAGGAAACATGGAAACTATGATAGGACAACATCAGGATGAAGAAATCCTTCCAAATCAGTAACCAGAGATGGTATGAATCTGAACTGAAAAGTTGTTTGAAATGATGGCATAATTGAATCCAGCTATAAATTGTTCTGGTATCAACGCACGAGATCATCCCTATCAACCATAGATGCATATGTTAGTAATAGAGCATTTTAGTGAGGCTATATCCTATATCATTCAGTGGATCATTTGACCTTGTACTAGGTGAAGAGTGGATTAACGCACCGGAGAAGAAATTTGATGTCATGGGGTTTTCAGAACAGTAAAAGGTTAGTCTTATTGTTTACTATTTTGAAGGTGAAGCCGACCAATGGTGGTCGAAGGTGAAAAATTTCAGGGATAGTGATGAAATTTATGTTCTTGATTGGGATGAATTCAAAGGTTGGTTTTTGAGAAATATTTTCCTATGGTGGTTCGTTTTACGATGGAAAAACAATTCCTTGAACTGATGGAGGAATGTGAATCAATGGCTACTTAAGATGAAAAAATCACTTGACGAGAATGGTATGAACCAAATTTCATACATGTTTTTGATAGTAAAATAAAATATTTTTACTCAAGATTAATGACATGGTATCAAATGGATTTAGCCTCACATGAGTTAAAAAGTTATGGAAAAAGATGTTCGATGTGCGGAGAAGGTGGAAATAGTGTTTGCCAAAGATCAGGTGTTCTCTGACAGACAACCGAATAAGAGGTCTAGTTGGTAGAAGATAGGGATGAACTCTTAAAAAAAGTATGATGGTAAGAAACATCATGTTACATTTTCATAAATTTTTGGTAAAAATCATACTAGGAAATATCTTTTGAATTTTGGTAAGTGCTACTGATGTGGTTATATAGGTCATAAGGACAAAAATTGAACTCATAAAGATAAGGTTAATGGTAAGAGAATATCTGATTTACAGTCAATAATTTGTATCAAGTTAAATGAAATGGGTCATTATAAAATTAAGGGTCCAATGAAGAACTCAAATGAGGTAAACCAGCCAGACTACCAATAGAATGTGGTGGTGAAATGCTTTTCCACTACATCAGTAGATGTTGGTCCATCCAATGATAGAGTGTCTTGTACATTGTTTGTTTTTTCATATTATGCCAGTGTGTTTTTTGATTCTGGGTCTAAAAATTCATTCATTTATAAGAAGTATTCTAGTAAATTGGGAATTCCATCACAAGATTTGAATCCTGAATATATGGTAAAAACCCATGGGGGGAATTTTTGAGACAAAAAAAATTTTATGAACCATAATGTCCCTTTGTGTATAAAGAATATACATGTAAAACTTATTTTTTTGTCTGTAGTAGAGTTTGATGTTATTTTGTGTATGGATTGGCATTTTTTTATCATGCTATGATAGACTACATAGCTAAAGGAACTATTCAGATTAATGTTGTGCCAATGGTAATGAAGTATCCTGATTTTTTTCATGATAAGTTTCCAGGTATTATACCTAAAGGGGCAGTTTAATTTATAGTTGACTTAGTTCCTGGTGCTATGAAAATTTTCAAAACCCCTTATCGAATGGCTCAAATTGAACTTTTAGTTTTAAAGATGCAATTGGAGGGTTTATTATATAAGGGTTTTATTCGACAAAGAACATCAACATGTGGTTCTATTATCTTGTTTTTTATAATGAAAGGTGGTTCAATGAGACTTTTTATTGATTATAGGGAATTGAATTATATCACTATTAATAACATGTGTGCTTTTCCTCATATCGATGATTTGTTTGATTAACTCCAAGGAGTTGAGTAATTTTCAAAGATTATTTTTTGGTCCAAGTACCATTAGTTCAATGTAAAAGAAGTAGACATTTCAAAGACATCATTTGGTATTATATACGGCCATTATGAATTTGTAGTTATGCCTTTTGGGTTAACCAATGCACCTGTTATATTCATGGATCTTATGAATATAATTTTCTATGAGTTCTTGGATATGTTTGTAGTTGTCTTTATTGATGATATTTTTTTTTATTCTAAAAGTAAATAAGAACATTAAATTCATTTATTGTCTATCTTAAAATACATAAATGAAAAGAAACTGTATGTGAAATTTAGAAATTTTGAGTTTTGGTAACAACAAAATTCATTCCTTGATCACATTTTTTAAAAAAATTGCATAATTGTTGATCCTGGTAATAAAAATGTTGTAGATGAATTGCCAATACCCACAAATATTACATAGATCCATAGTTTTCATGGTTTTTAAGGTTATTACTAGAGGTTTGTTGAAATTGTTTTCTGGTTATCTCACCCACTATCTAAGATAACTCTAAAATGTGTTAAGTTCATCTGAAAAATGAATGTGATGATTGTTTTCATGAATTGAAAAAAAAATTGGGGAATGATCTAATTTTTCTACTACCTTATAGAAATGGTGAGTTTCTTATCTACAATTATTCTTCATTGAAAGAACATGCTTATATCCTAATGCAGAATGATCTGGTAAATGCTAATGCATCATGTCAGTTGAAACCTCAAGAGTTAAATTACCCTACACATGATAAGGAATTATCGTCTTTTTTTGTTAATAATTTGGAGGCATCATTTGTATGTAGTAGAATGTGAAATATATACTGACCACAAATGTCTGATGTATATACTCACTCAAAAATATTTGAACATGAGATAAAGGATATGGCTAGAATTAATCATGGATTATGATTGCAAGATTCATTACCATATTGGAATTAAAAATAATGTGGCTCATTCTTTGATTTAAAAAATTAACTCTACATTAACCTTGTTATGTTCGGAAAAATATCCCTTGATTAAAGACATGATGAACATTGGCATAGATGTTTTTGGAGATGTAATTTCCTCTTTTTTGTTTCAGGTGTTAGGGAAATCATCTCTATCAGACAGAAATAAACATTCCCAGATGGAAGACGGTGAGTTGCAGAAAATGGTAGAGTTGGTTCATTAGGGTATGTTGCCGGATTTTAACATTGATAATGATTGGATTTTGAGGATTGGGATGATATTATGTGGGCCTTGTGATTCACAGCTAAAGAGATAGTTATTATTTGATGTTTATAGTTCTCCATTTATAGTTCATCCTGGCAGTACTAAGATGTACAATGTTATCTAGGAGTATTACTGGTGGGATGGAATGAAAAAAGATATTGTAGATTTTACAATGAAATGTTTGAATTTTGAACACATTAAAGTAGAAATGCAGTTACCAAAAGGGATGCTTCAGTCTATACCAATGCCAGAGTGGAAATGGGAAAATATATCCATGGACATTGCTATGGGATTAACAAATACATATCGAGGTAATAATACAATATGGTTTATTTTTGGTCGATTGAATAAATATTCTCATTTCCTTTATATTCAAGATACATTTTCTCTAGATCATGTTTCTTAGTTTTATTTTAAATAGATATTCAGGTTGCATGGATTCCCCCGCTCCATTGTATCTGATCGTGATCTCATGATTACTTCTATCTTTTGAAAATGACTTCAAGAGACGTTGGGTACTGGATTAAATTTTAGTAAAGCTTTTCATCCTCAATCTGATGTGCAGTCAGAATAAATAGTTCATAACTTGGATGATATTCCATGTTCTTGTTTACTATAATACCATGGATGTTGGGACCAATATCTTCCTTTGGTGAAATTTTCATATGATGACAGTTTTCATTCCAGCATATAGACGGCTCCATTTGAGGAATTATATGGGAACTGATGTTGAACTCCCTCTTTTTGGGATGAATTAGCTAAATGGAAACTAATGGGGCCAGAATTGGTATAAGAGGTGGCAGAAAAAATTAATTTGATTCAGATGAACATGAGAACTACTGAGAGTAGGTAGAAAATTAATGCAGATAACCAGAGGAAGGATCTAACTTTTGAGGTTGGTGATCATTTAATGCTCAATGTTTCCCCATGGAAATGTGTGATGCATTGTGGTATGAAGTAAATGTTGAGTCTGAGGATCATTGGACCTTTTGAAATCCTAGAGAATGTTGGATTAGTTGCGTATAGTGTGTCTTTACATTCAATTTTATCTCAGGTACACAATATTTTTCATGGTTCAATGTTGAGAAATTATATGCCAGATCCATTTAATGTTTTAAGACTAGAGGTAGTTCAGTTGGATGGGAATCTATTTTATGAGGAACAAATAGTCCAAATTCTTAACTGAAGAGAGCAAGTATTGCGAAATAAGTCAATTCATCATGTAAATGTTTTTTGAAAAAATAATATGGTTGAAGAGGCAATGTGGTAATTTGAAAATGAAATGATGGATAAAGACCCCCCACTTATTTGATATGTGAATAAAAATTGTGAGGACACACTTTTTAAAAGGGGGGACGATGTTACATCCCATGTAAAAAAATAAGATATTTTCATGTTTATTAATATATGTGAATTAAATATTAATTTTAATTTAATGGGGATGTTATGTTCAATTGCATACCTGATACGAAACAATGAGTTTCAATGAAATCTTACGTTTCACATAATGTTAAGTCATACTGAAAAAAATAATATAATATTATTTTAAATGGTAGTCAACACCTATACATTGTAATGGAGGGAATGAATATATCTGACTACAAAATTGTTACACATGTTTCTAAAATTTTTATCATTTATAAAATAATTTTCATATGATTAAAACGTGAATGAATCTAATTTTATGAAAAAATACAATAATACTTTTTAAAATGTCAATTTAACCCCTTTTGATGGAGAACCCTCATTAAATCTAGTTTTTGTCACTTTTCTATGTTCTATTTGACAAAATAAAAGTTTTATTTTGAATCGGGACATCAAAATTTACTTTGGTAAATGTTTTGGTATTTTTCTGACAAAATTCATTTTTTAATGAATCGTGAAAAATACTATATTTTAATTCAAAAATTCCTTTCAATATAATTTATTTATATAGTTAGATTATCTATTTAGTTGGTTTTAAAGTCTAATTAGATTATATTTTTACCATTTAATCCAATTTTGGTACTTTGAAGTAATTTCACATTGAAATTGGACATAAATATATGTCAATCATTTGATAGTTGTTATTTCTTAATAACATGTTTTTTGTTCTGACAATGGGAATTAATTATAAATTAATTAATTCAACTTTTATCTTTTGAATTCGGTAAAATAGAAATAAATTTTTTAATCCGGAATATCAAATATATATTAGGCTAATTTTTTTCTTAAAACATTCAATTTTTGTTTAATACTAACAACACTAAGTCGTAGTTAAAAACAGACTATTTTATATAAATTAAATTTTTCCACTTTTGTGAATTGCATTTCAAAAATCTGACATACATGTTTGTTTTCAGTAAGTAAAATTTGGTTCAATAGGATGAAAATAATATTTTTTTCAGAATAGTAACTTTTGACTTTTATTTACAACAGTTAATGGTAAATAGGGTAATTCAATGTAAAAATAATATTATTATAATATTAAATTACCTCATCATGTATCCTAATTCTATTGGTTGAATCATTTCTTAGCATGGGAATCCTTGGGTCGATTTTGGCACCCTATGGAGCCACTTCAGATTGATAATGACACTTTATGTTAATTAATATAATGTAAAGACAAAAAAGGTTTAGACATATATCTTTCAGTAAATCTATTATTACATGAGGTTATAAAATTTATCTCTTCATATTTAAATATTAATTTGAAATATAAAAAAATACTACATCACGGTAGTTTTTTTATAATTTTTTGATATCAAATAAATAATATTATTTATGACACAATAATGATGCAATGTTTAACTCATTAATGAATGATTTAAATGTAGAATATTATAAAACATAAAACAATATTCAAAACCTATCCAATTATTATAGGATGATTTTATTTCTAACATGAGTCATATTATATTTTACATTAATAGGTTTTGTACCATTATAAACCAAAAATCATTAAGTAATAAAATAATATTTGCACATTTTTCTAAATGGCCTATTCTCACCCTTATGAAAAGCCATCACCTCTAACCCATCACTCACATTTCGCATGCCACATGCCTCACCCAACATCTACCGAAATAAGCTCTGAAAATACCTCTATTACACCTAGAATTCTCTCCTTAGGTAGTAGGGACTTCAAGAAATCCATTTGGTACGAACCAAATGACGTTACCCAATTTTAAAAAGATTAAAGAACAAATGGGTCAAGTCGGACATGAGGTAAGAGACATCATCTCAAAATCCTATCATTAAGCCATATTTTTTTTATACATTTCCATCATTAATATGTTGTATAAACCCCTTTGAATTTTCATTTCATTTGAGGGGAATATTTTTTATACATAGAATTTTACTAAACAACAAAAAGGAATGCTTATTTTTAACATACACAGTGACAATGACTTTTCTACCGCTGTGAGCATTATTTGATATTTGGATTCCATAAAAACTGTAATTTTTTGAATGGAAAATAAATACCATATACCCTATTTAGGTATTTTGATATTGCAAATGGTTTTGATAATTTATTTTTTATGCTAACATATTTACATACTATATTTTTATTGAAATGTGGAAATGTTATGTTTCTTTTATGTTTGTTATATTGCTAATGAAAATGTTGTGGTTCATAGGCATCATTTTTATATAGGGGTGATTATATGATAAGCCTTGGGCGGGTGAGCCCAAGATAGGTCTCCATTGAATTTGGTAAAAGGACGTTGGAAAATGATAATGTTCATCCAATGAGATTTAAGGAATATATTGTGGTGGGTATTCCACAAGTAAATCCCCACATAGTTGTGAAAGCTGCAACGTAAGTATGTTATGGATTCCACAAGTGACATTTATAATTTTTGATTACTATGTGTTAATCATAAATATTATTATTTCATGAGTTATGTTAAAGATCTTATGTTATGTATTTATTGATGAACTAATTTTTTCTTTCCTTGATTTATAACCCTTACTGATCTTTTTATGATCATCCCTTGTTTTGAAATGTTTTTCACCAGATGTAATGATGAATAGGGTCAAGGATGGGATCAAGAAAAAGTCATGCGGCCTAAAACATGGAACATTACAAGAATATTTTCTTCAATTGTTTTTATTTTATGAAAAAAATTAAAACTATGTAGAAGTGTCTACTTTGTAATTTTTGAGATGTAATGTAATAGTCATGGCCAAATTCTCTAATACTCTAATCCTAAAAAAATACTTAAAGTTAATTATTATTATAATGCAATATTATGTAATGTTTACGGCTGGGTCATTATATATTTTCACAGGAAACCGATATCATATCTCATATATAATAATACCACAATTTATCCATACAATTTGAATTCTCAGATCTCAAACATTAATAAAAAAACCAAAAAGGTAAATAAATATGCCACAATATGTAAGGAAACCTATTAAATCTTAATGATATACCTCTTAGATATCCATAACTTCTAATTACTTATCATAATGATTTCCAAAATCCATAATTCAATATATTAAATTTAATAATAGGTCAAATATTCCCAATATAATATATTACACACATATAGGGAACATACACTTTTATTTTTCTTATAATCAATTATTATATTGAAATACTCACATGATAACTAATATAGAAGTTCCAAATCCAATAAAATATACTTACCATCAATCTCATAACATTATATGAGTTTATTCTTTCCATTTCTCTAACTGAGACACCCCATACTATTTTCAAATTAGGCAATTTCACATGAATCAATGAAAGAAAAAATATCATCCTTAATTTAAAATATAATTGGAATGAAATTTATTTCTACCTCGTTATTCACTATACATAAATCATATATGATGTAACCTATGAGAAATAGAAGTTTTCATAATCAGAAATCATGTCAATCTACCAATAATATTAATAATTATATTATGTAATAAATAAACATGATCATGCCATTGAATATATATTTGTAAATCCATTACGTCAAACAGTACAATACATTTCAATAAATTAATAAACTTTGTATATTGATGTTTAAATTTTTTTACTAGTGTATATATTCATGTATTTATGAATTTCAATTAATATAGTACTGTTTTGGTAAGACATACAATTTATATTATTTTCAATGTCTCGAGAACCGAAAGATAAAAAATGAACATCGATGATTGAGTCATCGAGGATTGACTCACTGATGATTGAAAAATAGATGGATGCCACACTGATGATTGTGTCACCATTGATTGACTATCTGATGATTGACTCACTGATTATTGACTCTCCAATGGAAGACACACTGATAGTACAAAATGAGTCACCAATGATGACTCACGAATGCCCTGACTGACAGATTTCAGAAACAACTCACCGATACACCGAGTCACCGATACTGATGGTATGAAATCACTGATACTTAGAGTCATTGATGCTGAAAGACTAATGATGAAATATTAATGAGGAAATAAAGTTTCCAATGAGACACCGATACTTATAACTCACTGAGAGTCATAAAAACTATATTTAAATTTACTTATTCAAATTTATATCTAATGATCATGTTTCTAAAAATTAATGTGTCTGAAATTAATTAATGTTGTCTCTAATATTATCTTTAGACAGTACAAGGTACATGCATGTGGGGATATCTAAATACTTAATGTACCTTGATGTATGAAGGAATTACCAGCCGGATCAAAAAATATATAGAGTAACATGAGAAATATGCTGAAAAGTGAAAACAGTGGAGGAACTGCAAACTCCAGCAACTCTAGAGCCTTTATCCAAATCTCAAGAACTAAAATCAATAACATACGAGGTGATCAAAAATGGAATAAAAAACATATTGGACTTCACTAAACATCCAAACATCAAGGAACTGTACTTTTCACACCTATAAGGTTAAAATGCTCTGTTTGTGATGACAAATTCCAAAAGAGGACTCAATGGTAATTTCCCATATATAAACAAAGTCTAGAGCTTCACTAAATAACTCACAAATACTTCTAATATTTTTCTATATATATATCTATGTTGTGTTATTTTGATTACTTTTTCGAGTAGTGTGTGTATCTATCTCTATCATGTACAAACTTTCTCTTTTTCATAAAAGGAAGACACTATATATCCTCAAACTCACAATCTATTTTACGTGTGAATCCCAAATAGAACAGTGGACGAGGTTAAGTGTGTCATAAATTTTTATTTTTTCCATATGAATATTTGTGGTAGAGGTTAGGTTTGACCTGGAAAGCCTTATGTGTGGTTTTTAACCTCGATCCAGGTTGTGGATCGGGTTGTTTATTAAATTAAAATGCTTGGTGGCTGGTGATCACCAAGTAGAGAGGATTGAGTCTCAGCTGGAGACTGAAACTCTTCATTATATTAACTATGCCTTTTCATTTTAGTTTAATCTAATATATGTTTATTACATTTCACATATAACTGAATAAAACTTTGATAGTTTGTTTAGAATGTGTTTATATAGTTTTTCAACAAATATAATAGTTTCGAAAGTTATAATAATCTGTAGATTAGTGTATCTGAGAACTAATGAATTTCTGAGAAATTTATTGAACATTCAAGAATGTTATAAATTCACTACAACATTCCTTTGATTATATTTTGATGAAAAAAATATAGAAATAATTTATGGTTTAAAAAAATTATTATACATACTCAATTTAACCCACCCCCACCCCCTCTTGAGTAATAATCACCGACCAACATTTGGTATCTAATGAGTTTTTTCCTGTTAAAAATCTATTTTTAAAATCTATTCAACTGTGATTTGAGTTGTACTTTAACAATCTATAAATTTCTTTTAATCATAATTTTTTAGCGCTTTAAAAGTATTTCTAAATTTTGTATAGTGGATTTGGAGGATCTGCTACTAATAGACCACCGTTTTTCAATGGAACGACCTATGCGCAGTGGAAGCATAAAATGAAAATACATTGAGAAAGCATGGGATTTGAAATTTGGACTTCTATTGAAAGTAAATAAGCAATTTCTAAAACTGCATGATACACTTGAGATGAAACTACCAAGAATTCCTATAATTAATTATAAAGAATTTATGCTCTATACTGTGCACTAAGAGATGGAGAATTTAAATGTATTTCTACTTATAAAACTGCAAATGGGATTTGGGACACTTTTTCAATTTCTCATGAGGGAACAATTAATGTTAATGAAATGGGATTAAATAAATATTCTATTATATATGTTTACTTCAAAATTAATCCAAAAGAATCTATATATGATATGTATTTACGGTTCAATTAAATTGTAAATACCAATATTTATTTACAAAAAAAAGTCACAGTGAAAGAGAAGACTATGAGGATTCTGTGATACTTAACAGAGAGATAGAAAGTGACATCTATATATATAATAGAATCATGTGACATTGATAAGATTCTAGTGAAGAAGTTGATTGGAAAATTAATGATGTTTGAAGATAAATCGATGTTAAATCAAGAATAGGATGATCCAAAAAAGAAATATTGTATATTTCAAGACTACTGCCTCTAAAAGTAATGGCACAGAAAAAGATCAAGCTGCTGTTGAAAGCTCATAATGTGAGTAATCTGCTTCGAAAAATGATGAAGAACTGGCCCAGGTGGCCAGCAGATTCAAGGATTCTTTTAGAAATTTCTTTTTACCCAAAATCCAAATTATAAAGGAAGGTAAGATAACAAGTGAAATTAGAAAAAGGAATCACTAAGATATGATATATCATAAGAGGTAATTTGTTAAAAATGTAAAAGTAATGTACATGTCAATGATGGCTATCAAAATCTCAAATACAAATAGATGTATGAGAATAAGGGTAGAAAGTTTATGAAAGCAATGAAGGCTAGCTAAAGTTCCTCTGAGGACTGCTCCAATAAATCTGCTTCTTCTCATGATGAGAAAGATAATATGGATAATATGAGTTTTATGATAAAAACTTATCATGTAATAATAGACTCTCCAATTAGAAATACTTATTAATCACAAAAATAGAAGTGAGTCTAAGAATTTGAAAATTGATGAATTATGTGAGATTTGAAACATGCTAGAAGAAATATGTAATGAGATAAAAGATTATTATAAATTTTAAAGAAACATGCTCAATTGATTGAGGAAAACAATGAATTAAAAAATTACTAATGAGTAATTAATGATTTACATAGACAAATTTACCAATGGGGAAATTACCATTACTCAAATATTAAAAAGCTAACTCTTCTGTACACTTCTACGATAGGATATCGACAATAGGAAAAAAAGTGTTTAAAACACACTTTATAACCAAATCTGTAAAATATGTATCTTTATTCATAAACAAAAACTGTAATGTACATTCCAGTTCCAAGATTTATTTTATTTCATCAAATTCTTTAGGACCTAATGGAGTTTATTTTTAAGATACAATATATTCTGCAAATAGGAATCAAATAATACAATTGTGGGTTTGTAAAGCATTTATCACTAATGTTTTTGGATTGAGATAAAAATGTCTACCAAAATCGTTTCATGGATAAATTATCTTTTTGATTAAACTACCTTAAGAACACCTATAGAAATATGTGGTATTTGGACAATGGATTTTCAAGACACATTACATGGTACTACTCAAGCATTAAATGTATTTTAAAAATGGATATATGATATGTTACATTTGGTGACAATAGAAAATTAAAATTCATCAACCTATGCCAGATTGGTAACCCTAACTCTAATTCATTTTCCAATGTAATTTATGTCGATGGACTAATGTATAACCTTATTATCATATCTCAATTATGTGATGTTCTATTTAATGTAACATTTAAAAATTAATCATCCCCCTTTTTTTATTCAAATAATAACATATTATATACTACTCTTAGGAATGATAACGTATATTCTATAAATTTAGAAATTCTAGCCTCACATAATTTTTCATGTCAAAGTACCATTCTTAATGAGTATTGGATTTGGAATAGAATACTTGGACATGAAATGTACTATCCATTAAGAATTTAACTAGAAATCTTTTAGTTAAAAACCTACCCATGTTAGAGTTTCTAGACAATAAGATGTGCAATCCTTGTCAAAAAGGAAATCAACTTAAAATATCTTTCAAACAATAGAATGAAATAACTAATTCTATACCACTTCAGTTGGGTTACATCGATTTTATTGGACCATATAGAATTTCATGTCACAATGGAAAGCAGTATGTTTATGTTCTTGATGATGGATTCTGTATATATACTTGGACCTTTTTCTTAGCTCACAAAAGTGAAGATTTCTATCATATTATCATGTATGATCAGAGAGTAGAAAATCACAATGTACATAAGATTAAATCCTTAAGATGTGACTATGGCCGTGTGTTTGAAAATAATGATATTGGAAAAATTTTCTAAAAAAATGTTTATAGGGACAAATTCGTTTCCACTACAACACCTTAACAAAATGGTGTTGTATAATTTAGAAAAAGAACCCTACTTGATTTTTTTTGAACAATTCTTAATGAATACGACATACCAATTTATTTCTGGGATGAAGCAATTAATAAATCATGATAAATAATATATTGTGTCTAAATCAGACCCATCCTTATGAAAACAACTTATGAGTTCTAAAACAATAGGAATCCCCAAGTAAGTTATTTTAATGTGATTGGATGTAAAAATTATATTCTGAAAACTGAATAAAATCTATATATTTTTTCCTCCAAAATTAATGAATGAATATTCCTTGGACATTTTTCATCCAAAAAATCATATTGATTCATTAATTAGAAAACCAAATGTTTGGAAGCATCTATTCATGTCATGTCTGATGAAACAGATCATCATGATCCTAAGAACCTTCTTGAAAATATTGAAGTGGATATGTCCAATCTATACAATGATTCTAAAACCTCAAATCATCATGTGAAGGAATCTTTGAAAACATCCGGTTCTGAAAAATCTACAGAATCTATCCATAATGAACAAGATAAAAATGGAGAACCTGTAATTACTAGTCCCACCTTTATTAGTCCAACTATGAACCTTAGAAACTATTCCCTAGATGTTGTTGTTGGTGATTTATATAGAGGAACAAAAATTAGAGCTTCATTGAGAAATCAGGTTGAATATCAATATTTCTTGTCACAACCTGAACATAAAAATAACAATTATACAACCAATGTAGAGATTTGAGTAATATATATGTCATAATAGCTTATAAAATTTGATAGAAATAATTATTTGAAGCTTGTAGAAAGACCAAAATATACTTTGACCATAGGAACTGTATTTTTGTCAATGAATAAGGTGGATGAAGCTGTAAATATAGATATAAACAATGCTATATTGGTTACACAATGATATAATCAAGATTACGTAATTGATTATGAAGAGTACTTTCCACCAATATCTAGGCTTGAAGCCACTAGACTCATACATACCTATGCAACAACACATGGACATTAAACATTATCAAATGGATGTTAAAAGTGAATTCCTAAATGGTTATATAATTGTGGTTCTATTTCTGTAAAACCCCAAAGCATTACAAATCCTCATTTTCCAATCCATGTTTTCCCATTATCGGAAGGTTTATTTGGTTTGAAACAAGCTCCAAGAGCTTGGTATGAAAGATTATGTAATTTTCTTATTTCAATATGTTTTAAAAAAGATATTTTTGATCAAAAATTTTTTATAAAAAGATTTTAAAATTGTGTTTTAATATCCCAAATACACGTGGATGATATTATTTTTGGGTCTTTCATTTTTTTTGTGTAATGTGTTTTCAAAAATAATGTATAGTGAGTTTGAAATGATTTTTATGGGTGAACATAAATATGTTCTTCGATTTAAAATATTTTCAAATAAAGAATGTATTATTACAAATCAATTTATGTATAGTAATGATATTTTGAAAAGATATGGATTCTATAAAATTAAGAGTAGTGAAACCCCAATTAGCTATACATGTATGTTGTATCTTGAAGAAAATGGGAAATCTGTTGATCAATCTACTTCTATTGAAATGATTGGGAACTTGTGGTACTTAACTTCTAGTAGAGAAATATTATGTTTAGTGTGTGTTTGTGTTCATGATTTCATGAAAACCCAATAGAATAACATTTAAATTCTGTGAATGTACATTAGATAGAAAAGGTACATCTGGAACATGTCACTTTTTGGGAAAGTATCTAATATCAATGTGTAGTAAAAAGAAAAATTCAGTTAAATTATTTATTACTAAATCAAAGTACATAGATGCTGGTAGTTGTTGGGTAAAAAAAAATTGGATGAAACACACATTATTAGAATATAGATTTCAATTTACGCATATACACATAAATTTTCATAATACAAGTGCTATTAAGATTTCTAAAATCCATTTTTTATATCTATAACCAAGAATATTGATGTAAGATTTCCATTATTGAGAGGTCTTTATCGACAAGGTGATATAACACTTCTATTTATTAGGACTGAGCTTCAACTTGCTGATATTTTCACCAAAACCTTAAACTCTAAGAGAATGAACTACATCTGACATGAGCATTGAATGAGAAATATCTAATGTACTTTAAACCTATTTGCTTTTATGAATAATAAAATTTTCATTGTTTTTGGTATAGGTGAAACCAATCAGGTGAAACTGATCAGTGAAACCAATTAGGTGAAACCGATCAGTGAAACCCATTTGGTTAAACTGCTAAGGTGAAATGGATTATTGAAACTGTTCACGTGAAACTGATCATGTAAAACTGATCCTATGAAACCTATCACATAAAACTTATTGTGTAATACAAATTGGGTGCAACTAATGCTTATAAAGACCCTTTTATTATTATGTATGTTTTTATGTAAAATGACACTGTTTTGATTTTTTTTACCATTTTTTTCATGTGTTATGTTTTTAAAATTTAAAATCACTAAATGAAAAAACAAATTCAATCCAGTATGACGTTTCACATCCATTTCTTCCTTGAATCAATATGTAGTTCGATACTCTACCTCTATATCCATGACCTTTTGACTTCCATTAGACATGAATCTTCAGTAATAGAAAGGATGTTACGTGTGGTGGAAGAGCCGAGTAAATATCCAACAGTTAAGTGTCAAAAGGGTGAGTCTAGTGGTAATTCCATGCTAGGTTTCAAAATCTGAATTGTTCTTGTAACACACCAAGATTTCATTGTACGTTATTTCTTCAAAATAATTCAATAACTTGCATTACACGCAACACCGAGTTCTAGCGCACCATGTCTTACCATACAAGACGTTGAATAGCGGTTATGAATAGTATTAACTGAATTTTGAACATTATATAATCCTTATAATTTTAGAATCCTTATTATGAGTTTCTTAGTCATAATGTATGAACATATACATTTTTTCAAATAAAATAATTATTTTTCAAAAAAATGAAATTTTACCGCCTTTTAATGGTGAAGCCTTTTAAATCCAATATTTTAAACATTTATATATTCAATTAGAAAAAATAAACTTCTTTAGAATTGGGACATAAAAATTTAGTTTCAATAATGTTTTGGTGTTTTTCTGATAACTTTCATATTTGGGTGAATAGTGAAAAAAAATATATGTTAACAGAAAACAAATTTTTAAATAAAAATAATTTATATTGTTAAATTATAAATTTTAATGGTTTGTAAGTATAAATATATTATATTTTTACCATTTAATTCAATAATGGTCACTGTAAGTAATTTCACTTTGAAATTGTACATAAACAAGTGTCAAACTTTTGGTAGTTATTATTTCTTAAAAATATGCCTTTTGGGTTTAACAGCGAGAATTAAATTTAAATTAATAAATGAAACTTCTATGTTTTGAATAGATTTCATTATTTAATTCGGAATATCAAAATTATCTAAGGTTAAATATTTGGTATTTTTCTGAAAACTTTTTATTTCTGATGAATAGTAAAAAATGCTGAGTTATAGTTTAAAACCGATTTTTTTTTAAATAATTATTTAGTTTATTTAAAATTATTTTATGTCAAAATAGATAAATAATATCAATATAAGTTCAATTTAATTAATTGGATTCAGTTTATAATAATTTTAGATATATAAAAAATTTATTGAACTTTTCACCGTATTTTACCCACCTTCTAAGAGAATTTACAAATTCACATAAAACATAATTTTACCACTTCTATAAATGGAATTTCGAAAATCTGAGAGTCACGGTTAATATCTAGGAGTAAAATGTGGTTCAATAAGATAAAAATAATTTTTGAGAAATAGTATCTTTTTACTTGTATTTACCACGGTAAAAAGTAAATAGGGTAATTAAGGGTAAAAATGATATTATTATTACCCAAACATATGTCCTTAATTCGTTTGGAAATGTATAAATCGACCAAAAAAAACCTTAGTAAATAAAATATGAACATATTTGGTCCACATGGATTAGATTAGGACATTTATTATTATTTAATTTAAAGAAGAGTTAAAAGAGTTAAAATCATGGTTTAATAAATAAATCATTTTTAATATAGTGGTATACATAATATAAATTCAATTATAAATATTAATTAGAAATATAAAACGATTTCATACATAATGGTATTTTATTTATAATTTTTGGACTTTAAATAATTTAATTTATTTATGACACAATTCTGATGTAGTAATTTCCATATTAGTGAAATATTAAAGTAATTGATATTATAAATTACCAAATAAATATAATTTGAGACTTTTAATGAATTCCACTAATTTTATTAGTTAATATGACATTTTAGTATTGATTAAATGAACTTAGTTCGAATTAATAAAGTTAATAATACTTTTACAAAAATCAATTATTAAATAGTGTCAAAATCGATATAAAAGAGTTTTTAAAACAAATATTATATTATTAATTGATATAATATTTATAAAAATCTAATGCTCATCCAAAGGAATTATATGATGATAGGTATTTCATTAATGAACCACATGGGGTTCTCTTGGCAGTTTATAGTAGTTTTATTAACCATATAATATAAAAATACAAATAGATATGGTAAATGTCAGTCTATTTAACTAAGGGTTAAATCGCAAAGATAAGGGTAAAGTAGTGACCAAAACTTGTCTAAAACTTGTTGTTTGAGTGTTTTTGTACCTATCCCCACCGTATAATTTTAATAATCCACTTTTTTTCCATTAAAAACATAATATGATTTTATTATAAAATAATACATTATGTTTTTCCTAAAGAGCCCCTCCTCCCCCTTATAAAAAGGCACAACTTCTAACCAATTCCTCACACCTCTCAATCCTTTTGTCTCATCCAAACACTACCCAATTAATCTCCCTACATCCCTCGCCTCCTCCTAGAAGCCTTAACTTAGATAGAAGGAACTTCAAGAGTCCTTTTTGGTTCAAACCAAAGGGAGTTACCCAAATTAAAGGTAATGATTTCTCTTAGCTTCTTTTCTTTTGTTTTACATCTCTAACCACTAAATTCTTCTTATTATTTTATTTTTTAACAAAACCTGTACCCAAAATATACTAAGAGATTGTTATGATATGTATTTGACCTACACTTATACACACATCCATCTAATTGGTGAAGAACATAATGTTTCTTTGGATGGAAACCAAACGCCTCACGAAACGATGATTGTTCAATTATCTCCTACCACCTCTCAGGGTGGACATTATGATGACACTATAATTAAATATGTTATTAATGATATATATTTTTTATATAATCTTCTGTAATTCCATTTTATATCATACCATCATTCGTTTCATGTTGTATATATATACGATAATTTCAGTTGAGGAAGTGTGGACTACCGCCCCCTCGAAGTGATATGACTTGTTCATACCATATATGGAACGTGTAAAGGATGGTGTTAATGAACATAAGTAAAATATATAAGATATTATATTATACTATAATAATAATATATATATGTTTCATTTGGATTTTATTCCTTTTAAAATGAAAAATTAAATGGAAGAAGCGTTCCTGCGTACGTACAGATTACCGTCTCCATGAATGCGATGAGATTCATTTCCCCATCATATCCATTCAATAATAATTATCATTTTATGATTAAATTTAATTTTAAAGGAATTGATATCATTATGGATATAAATAAGATACAACCTATCAATAAAAAACATGGCTTACATAACAAATCATATAAAGGAAAACGAATCAGTTAACACCTGAAAGGACGATTATATTAAAATATTATTAAGAAAACAATATCAAAAGATCATATATGATATCAAATTTATATATATGATTCTTGTGTTATTTAATTACAATTATTTAACTATTATACATGAGTTTAACCTACCCTCAACCAATGAAAAGTACAAGGTACGGGTTTATTTAACAATCTCTTAATTATATGAGGTTGTTTATTATTAATTATCTACTAGGACCTCTTTATCATCCACATCCATGTTTCTTAAAAATGTATTTCAAAACATTATTACTATTTTAAAAGATATGTTTTGATTTCATTTATAACCTTTTTTGACTTTTTATATGAAGTTTATAAAGGAATCATAATGTGATTTTCCAAACAGGGTCCTTTTTAACCTTTTCGACAAAATTAAGGTAAGAATGTCTTTTTAAAACCATCTATAGCGGGTGCAGCTATTTTCCACCGTTGAAAAATCTTATAATCTTATCTTACAAGATTATAAGAATATTTTCAAAGTAAATGTTTTATTTTATAATTATGTGACTTTAAATGATTCCAAAAAATAGATATTTCTCTCAAACAGTTTTGATTTCATCTATGTCAACATCCTTTGATGGATTTTAAGCTTATTTGAAGTTGATTTATTATGATACAAATCTATTATATTTTATTGAAGGTTTTTTGATATGTTTGACTATGGATGTTTTATTTTTATACCATTCATGGTTTATGGAGAAAGTATTGAAATTTCGTATGCTAGTTTTAATATGAATTTTTATGTTAGGTTTAATCGTGTTCATTTGAAGAATGTGTTGGACTTAATAAGTGACAGGTGGAGCCCGCTATAGCTCATCAATTCATTGGTAGATATCATTAGACAAACTAGTGTCTTGGCACGAGGCCTTGACAAAATCTTATTTGTAGTCTTGGCATAAGGCCTTGGCTACCTGGTTATGATAGTCTGGAGTTATGTATTCCATCATTATGAAAGTGGTTATTGATATTTCAAGTTATTATTTGACTAGTAGAATATCCATGTGAATAAGTAAATTGTATTATTTCAATTTATTTCTACCATATTATTCTGAATTTCAAGTTTAAAAGGCTTTTTTTTGTTATACAATGCCTTAAATGTTTATTCTTATTTATTAATGTTTCTAATATATTGTTATCATTAATGAGCATCTGAGCTCACCCATTTCTATGTTTTATTTTTCCCAGGATGTGAAGAAATATTTGATGACTGGCCTGTAGGGATAGTCTGAAGGGGATATGAGTGTGGACCATGGATACTATATTGTTGTAGTTTTTCAGTTTATGATGTAATGTAACATTTATGAATGTATTTGTTGATTCTATGGCTACTAAACTAATCGGTCATTCGAAACTTGATCTTTTGTGATCATGCCAATGATATGTAATAATGCTCCGCCTCTGGGTAACTGGGGTCGAGGAATTACTGTTGGTATCAGAAAATGTTTAGTACAAACCTTGGAAACAAGATTTAGATAAACTATGATTAGAGCACATTGACCAAAGATGGACTTTGATGATTTGTATAGAAGAACTTCCTAGAATTTTGGTATTGTAATGATTTTGTGAGTTTTCCGAGCAATACATCCATGTCTGGATACGAGCAGGTAGTGGTGACTCTGGAACAGATATACCTAGGGGTAAAACCCTAAAATAGCGCTTTGAGCTAGAGTCAAACGGGAACTGGTTCACAACAATGGGATTTGCTGCACTATTTGTTACGACACTCTCGGGGGGATATTCTTAGGATAATTCTCATTTTCCTTGCAAATCATTAAGAAGGGCTTATGAGTATATACTTACTCAAATAATTTTTTTTTATGATTATGGATTATATCCATAAAATGTTCAATTTATGTTAGGTATTTTACAAGTTTGGAATTATTCATTGCAATTCATAAACTGACCAAGTTTATGCTATTGTATAGAAATGTGTCCCAATAGAACGAATGTGGACTCCATCAATGCGTATGATCCAAAGAGTAAGAAGGATCATATCATTCTTGGTATTAAGCCAACATTTAGAAGCGAAATAGTCTCCCATGTATTCTAAACATATGAAGAAATAGTATCATATGTTAATAAGATAAGTAAATAATTTTCTTGAGTCCTATGGTTTATAAGGGAAGAAAGAGATGAAAATGATGGAAGAGAGAAAGGTGGATAAAAGGAAGAGGAAAAAGAAGCATTTTCCCATATGTGATTACTGTCAGAAGAAACACGCTAGAAATTTCTTGAAAAGAATGAGAGTTTGTTATAAGGGTGGTGAAAAAGGACACCATGTATGTAACTAGAAGGGTAAGAAAAAGGTTTCAAATGTAAAATGCTTCATTTACAAGGAGTGGGACACTATGCGAACTAATGTCCAAATCATTAGAGTATGCCCAAAATGATTCTATTGGATCATAATCAATTTATGATACTACCACATGTGAGGATGAATGATTAGAGTTATTATGTTGTTATTAAAAAATTATGTCATTTGAGTGTTGTATCAACAATGTACTGGTTATAATAATTATGTAGTATATAAGGATTGTATTGCAGTACTGTATCATTAAGGACTTGGGTTTGTGTGGAACAAAGAAAAGTGACTCAATAGCAGGTAATGTTTTTGGAAAATAAATGGTTGAGGGAAAGATAAACCATAATATGGTTCTGATACCGAGGTAGTGATTTTTGAATAATACATGATTGATTTGGATAATCTATATTGGATATTCTTCACTATGTTGAAACTGATTAATGATTTATGTATTCCATCATTGTTGTATTTTACAAAATTTTTGGATAAAAGGAGTATATCCCGTATACTATAATTAATAAGGGATCATGTATGTTATCAATAAGGTTTTATGGTATTTCAGGATGTTGTTGTGTTTTAATAGAAGACATGATGAAGGTGTTCACATGCTATTATGTGGAAAAATAATCTTCATTGTGTTTACCTTCCTTATAAATTTTGGACCGTGAGTTTGGATAGAAGTATTTTTGATAATTCTAGTTTGAGATTATTTTTGGATTTCCATAAAAGGACAACCCGGAGGTCGGGCGACAACCCGTCGCGTCTGGCAAGGCTGCGATATTTGATCCCAAAACCGATGGGCGACATGAATATATCACCTACCAATGGCCCACATGATGTCCTGGATTGAATAATGTAGTCTTTTTAAAAAAAAATCTTGTAGATGAATTATAATTTTATTTTTTTGAACCCTATACGAATAGGATAAATAGAAAATTGTTTTTATGTTCTATTATCTTTTAGAGTGAAAGATGAGTTTGTGGTAGAAATTAGTTAAATGATGGGACTCTACTTGTATATTATATATATTTCTTATTCTATTATTCTATGAAGAAATGAAATCTTATACTTTACTGAATGGATCTTAAAACCAAAAATGTGTTATCCTAATACCATATGTTTTGTTGAACCAATTGTATTTTAAATCATCATAGATTGATGAATTTATGGCCCTCAATTTTACACTTGTCTGTGATTGATGACCTCAATCACTACCTATAAATATTTACGTTTTTCCTCCAATTATATGTATTTAATTTTCACAAATGTTCTCCTGATCAAGATCATAATTCGGTGGCGACCCTTTCATTTCCCTTTTCCTCTTATTAAGACTAATTTATATTAACCAAATTTCAGATGTGGGTTTTCCCAAAAGTATTTTATATTTTAAACATTTTATTTTTGAAAAATAATTTCAAATTTCTAGGACGCAATTTATTGAAGGAGGGAAGAATATAACACCCCAAGATTTTATATTATGTTAGTTCTTCAATGGAATTCAATAACTTGCACAACACGAAACACCGAGTTCTATCTCACCATGAATTACCAAACAAGTCGTTCAAAAGTGGCTATGAATAGTATTAACTGAATATTGAACATTATATAATCCTTATATATTTAGAATCCATATTATGAGTTTCTTAGACATAATGTAAGAACAAATACATTTTTTAAGATAAAAGAAGTTTTTTTCAAAAAATGCAATATTAACTCCTTTTAATGGAGAAGCCTTTTTAAATCCAATATTTGAGACTTTTATATATTAAATTTTAAAAAATAAACTTCTTCTTTAGAATCGGGATATAATAATTTAGTTTCAATAATGTTATAGTGTTTTTCTGATAACATTCATATTTGGGTGAATAGTGAAAAAAACTATATTTTAACTGAAAAAAAAATTCTTATATCAAAATAATTTATATTGTTAAATTATACATTTTAATGGTTTGGAAGTATAAATAAATAATATTTTTACCATTTAATCCAATAATGGTCATTGTAAGTAATTTTCACTTTGCAATTTGACATAAACAAGTGTCAAACTTTTGGTAGTTATTATTTCTTAAAAATACACCTTTTGGGTTTGACAGTGGAAATTAATTTTAAATGTATAAAGGAAACTTCTATGTTTGGAATACAATTTATTATTGAATTATGAATATTAAAATTAGCTTAGGGTAAATTTTTGGAATTTTTCTGAAAACATTTAATTTTTGGGGAATAGTTAAAAGCACTGAGTTATGGTTTAAAACCAAATTTTTATTTAAATAAATAATAATTGAATTTAAATTTAGTTTATGTCAAAATAGATACATAATAACTATATATGTTCATGGTAATTAATTAGAGTCAGGTTATAATAATTATATATATATTAAAATTTTATTGATCTTTTCACCGTCTTTTACCCACCTCCTATGAGAATTTTCAAATTCACATAAAACATAATTTTACCACTTCTATGATTGGAATTTATAAAATTCGAGAGACACGATAAATATCATGGAGAAAAATGTGGTTCAATAAGATAAAAATAATTTTTGGTGAATAGTGACTTTTTACTTTTATTTTCCACGGTAAAAATATATAGGGTAATTAAGGGTAAAAATGATATTATTATTACCCTAACACATGTTATAATTCTATTTTATAAGTATAATTAGACCAAAAACAATATTATGAATAAAATATGAACATCTTTGTTCCACTTGGATTAGTTTAGGACATTTTTTATTATTTCATTCAAAGAAGTGTTAAAAGAGTTAAAATCAAAGTTTAATAACTAAATCATTTTTAATATGGGATTATACATAAGATAAATTTGATTATAAATATTAATTAGAAATATTATAATATTTTCTACATAATGGTATTTTATTTATAATTTTTAAGCCTTAAATAATTTAATTTATTTGTGACACAATGATGATGCTGTATTTTCTTTATTAGTGAAATATTAAAATAATTGACATTATAAATACCCAAATAAATATAATTTGAGACTTTTAATGAATTCCACAAATATTATTGGTTTTTATTACAAGTTATAATTGATTAAATTAATTTATTTAATTAATAAAGTTACTAATACTTTAAAAAAAATTAATTATTAAACAGTGTCAAAATTGACATAAAAGAGTTTTTAAACCAAATATTTTATTATTAATTGAAAAAATATTCCTAAAAATATATGGTTCTGAAAAAGTACTTATATGATGGTAGGTATTTTATTAAGGAACAACATGGGGTTATCATGGCTGTTTATAGTAAGTTTATTAACCATATAATATAAAAATACAAAGAGACATGGTAAATGTCAAACTATTTGACTAAGAGTTAAATCTAAAAGATAAGGGTAAAATAGTGACACAAACATTTCTAAAACTTATTGGTTGTGTTTTTTTATACCTATTCCCACCTTATAATTTTAATTATCCTCTTTAGAGCCATTATAAACTGAATATGATTTTATTGTAAAACAATACTTTCAGTTTTTTCTAAAGAGCCCCGCCTATAAAAGGACACAACTTCTAACCAATTCCTCACACCTCTCAAGCCTTTTGTCTCATCCAAAACCTACTTAATTAATCTACATACATCCCTATCCTCCTCCTATAAGCCTTAACTTATACAGAAGGCACTTCAAGAGTCCTTTTTGGTTCAAAACAAAGGGAGTTACCCAAATTAAAGGTAACGATTTCTCTTAACTTATTTTATATTATTTTACTTCTCTATCTCTTAACTCTTCTTATTATTTTATTTTGTAACAATAACAGTTTCCAAAATTTACTAGGATATTGTTATGAAAATTATTAGACCGACACTTACACACACCTCCATTTAATGGGTGAATAACATAATGCTTTTGTGGATGGAAACCAAATGCCTCACGAAACGATGATTGTTCAATTATCTCCTACCACCTCTCATTGTGGACATTATGATGGCACTGTAATTAAATATGATATTAATGATATTTATTTTAAATATAAGCTTCTGTAATTCCATTTTATATCATACCATTATTCGTTTCATGTTGTATATATATAGATAATTTCATTTGAAGAAGTGCGGACTACCGCCCCCTCAAACTGATATGACTCGTTCATACCATACATGGAACATATAAAGGATAGTGTTAATGAACATAAGTAACATATATAAGATATTATATTATTCTAGAATAATAATATATCTATGTTCCATTTGGTTTTGAATCATTTTAAAATGAAAAATTAAATGGAAGTAGCGTTCGTGCGTACATACGGATTATCGTCTCTACGAACGCGATGCGATTCATTTCCCCATCATATCCATTCAAGAATAATTCTTATTTGGTGATTAAAAGTAAATTATAAGGACTTGATATAATTCTGGATATAAATAATATACAACCTACCCATAACAACAATGACTTACGTAACAAATCATATAATGGAAAATGAAACAGTTAACACCCGAAACGATGATAATACTAAAATATTATTAACAAAAAAAATATTAAAAGATCATATTTATATATATGATTCTTTTATAATTTAATAAAAATATTTAAACTATTATAAATGAGGTTAACCTACCCTCAACCAAGGAAAAGTAAAAGGTAAATTTTTATTTCACAATCTCTTCATTATCTGAGGTTGTTTATACATAATTATCTACTAGGACCGCTTTATCATCCACATCAATGTTTAAGAAAAATGTATTTAAAAAAATTCATACTATTTAACAAAATTTGGGTTAAAGTAATTTATACCCTTATTTTAATTTTTATAATAATTTTATAAAGGAATCTCTACATCATTTCCAAACAAGGTCCTTTTTAACCTTTTCGACAAAATTGAGGTAGGATTGTCTTTTTTAAACATATACGACAGGTGCAGCAATTTTCCACCATTGTAAAATATTAGAATCTTCCCTTACAATCTTATAAAAATATTTTCAATGAAAATGTTTTATTTTATAATTATGTGACTTTTAAATGATTTAAAAAAAGAGATATATTTCACAAATAGTTTTGATTTCATCTGTGTCAACATCCTTTGATGTATTTTATACTAATTTGAAGTTGATTTATTATGATACAAAACTTCCATATTGTATTGAAGGTTTTGGGATTTTTTTGAATGTGGATGTGTTATTATTATACCATTCATGGTTTATGGAGAAATTATTGACATTTTGTATTCTAGTTTTAATACGAATGTTTATGTTATGTTTAAACCTGTTCATACGAGGAATGAATTGGACTTAATAAGTGACAGGTGGAGCCCTCTATTACTCCTCCATGCATTGGTAGGTCTCATGAGACAAAATAGTTTCTTGGCACGAATCCATGACAAAATGTTATTTTTTGTCTTGGAACGAGGCCTTGGCTACGTGGTTATGACAGTCTGGAATTATGAATTCCATCATTATGAAAGTGGTTATTGATATATCATGTGATTATTTGACTGGTAGAATATCAATGAGAATATGTAAATGGAATTATTTCATCTTATTTCTACCATATTATGCTGAAGTTAAAGTTTAAAAGTCTTTTGTTTTAGTAATACATTCCCTTAAATGTTTATAATTATTTGTGAAAGTTTCCGCTATATTGTTATCCTTACTGAGCATCTAAGCTCACCCCTTTCTATGTTTTATTCTTCCCAGGATGTGAAGAAATATTTTATGACTGGCCTACAGGGATATTTTGAAGGGGATATGAATGTGAACCATAAAGACTATATTATTGTAGTTTTTCACATTATGATGTAATGTAACATTTATGAATGTATCTAGTGATTCCATGGATACTAAACTAATCGGTCTTTCGAGACATGAACTTTGTTTATCATGACAATGATACATAATAATGCATCGACTCTAGGTAACTGGGTTCGGGGCATTAAAATTACAGCTAATAAGGAAGTTTTGACGATTGTCCTCTATCAAGCAAGTCGATTTTGTTCATAGTGCTGGAATCTCAAGGTTGGCTAAGTTGGATCTTGAACAATGAGAGGCCTTTTTATCCCAAGATTGTGAATGAATTTTATCTCAACATGATGATATCCTTAAAATTATTTGAGAAATAAAGGATGGATCCAATGGTGAAGGGAAAATATATTTTTTTCATCAATGTAATGGGCTGAATGCTTGGAAATGCCTCATGAAGGTATCTATCTTATTATGATAGTAACATTCCTCTTTCCTGTGATTTTTTTTCATACGAGGATTCTATAATGGAGATGATAGGATGTGAAGAATCATGAATATCTAATTCTAGTGAGTTTTATGGAAAAGAACCTCAAAATCCAAACCCTTAGTAGTGGATTGCTTATTTGATTGGGATTTGTTCCTTTTTTCTGATTATACTCTATTAAACCGTAATCAAAATCCTTTCTGTTTCCCATGTGTTTCTAAATTTATTTTTATTATTTCTCTTTATACCTTATCCTTCATTAACCTTTTTTAAAATCCCAAATGGGAGAGGAAGGTATAAGCTGCATAAAAGGAATATGCATAATTTTTTAATCTCTAGAGAGGAAACTCTAGCATAGGACACATGGCACGTACTCCACATAATATATATCTATATAGAATACCATTGATAAAAACTACTCTAATTTAAATGACAATACTTTTATACAAATTCATACACACACACACACATATATATATATATATATATATATCCACTTTAACATAATTGATGGGGAGTCATTTATATTACCTCTATTACATCATGATTATTACATGATTAGTGATTGTCAAAAAGGGAGTGATTGTTTGACACTAGGAGAAATAGGGGTTTTCATAAACACAAATCATTTCAATATAACGATCCTATTAATTCTTATATTTATTAGTAAATAAACATGATAATGTTATTGAATATATATATGTAAATCAATTATTTCATATTGAAAAATACATTTCAATAAATCAATAAACATTGTATATTCATGTTTCAATATGTTTACCAATGTATATATTCATGTATTTATGAATTTCACTTAAACTAGTAGTGTTCTTTGTAAGACATACACTTTATATGTTTTTCAGAGTGTCTAGAATAGATATATCAAAATGAAACACCGATGATTGAGTCACCGATGATCAATTCATTGATGATCGACTCACCAATGGATGACACACTGATGATTGAATCACTGATGATAGACTCATCGATGATCGACTCACTGATTATCGACTCAATGTTGGATGACACACCGAAAGTACAAAATGAGTCGCCGATGATGACTCACTGATGCCCTTCCAGATCGATATCACAAACGAATCACTGATACACCGAGTCACTGATACCGATGGAAAGAACACAGCGAAACATGGTGTCACCAATGCTGATATACCGATAATGAAAGTCTTAATACAATGAGTCACCCATACTTATGATTCATTGATAGTCATAAAAACATTTTTTATATTTATTTATTCAAATTTATATCTAATTGTCATATTTAGAAAAATAATGTTTTGTACATTATTTAAAATTGTCTTTAGGATTATTCATAGAGGGTACGAGGTATATTCTTTTGGGGAAATCATCATACCTATAGGACGTTGAAGTATAAATCAATTAACAAACATATTATAAATGTTAAAGTGTAACACAAGGAATATGCTGAAAAATGAAATCGTAGACGAACTGCACACTCCTTTTACTCTCAATAATTATTCATACACCCACGAACTAAAAGCAATAACATACAAGGATATCAACAAGTCAAGAAAAAATATGCTAGACTTCACTGAACACCCAAACACCAATGAGATGAACTTTTTACACCAGGAAGGCAATGATACAGTTTTTGTTAATCCATCTTCTAGACAAAGACTCAAATCTAATTTCTTCTACATAACCTAAGGCCATAGATTCACTACATAAAATATCGTGACTTCTAAACAATATTCTACATCTATATAGTTTTTGCATTCTTTTTTATGTTTCCAAGTATTACGTGTATCTGTCTCTCACACACATAATTACGCATATTTATAACATAAGGATACTCGATATCCTCAAACTCAGTCTCCATTTAACTCTTATATACCATGTAAAATAGTGTAGGAAGCCTAGTGTGATCTGTTTTTGGTTTTCTCAATGAATAATTGTGGTAAAGGTCCGGTGTGACTTGGACAGCCTTGTGTGAAATTTTAATCTTCAATCCAGGGTGTGGATAAGACTATTTATTAAATTGAACTGCATGATGGTGGGTGATCACCAAGTAAAGATAGCTACTTCTCATCTTGCCACTGAACATCTTGTTTATATCTATTATACCTTTTCCTTTTAGTGTAATCAGATCTCTATTTACTACATTTCACATACAACTTAATTGAACGTTGATACTTACTATAGAATGTGTTTATATTTGTTTTGAACAAGTAGATTAGTTCCAAATGATGTACTAATATTTTGATTAGTATATATGGGAACTAATAAATATTTTGAGAAATTAATTGAACAATTAGGAAATTTATAATTCATTTCATACTGACATAGATTATATTCTGGAAAAAAAATTAGAGCATTGATTTTTTGTTTAACAATTTTTTTATAGATTCTTAATCGACTCCCCCCCCCCCACACCTCTTGAGTAATCTACTCCGACCAACAATATAAATTAAAAAATTTCATTCCCATTGTTTATACTCACCCCAAACCATTTCTATCTTCACCTATGAATTTTTGAATATAGAACAAAACTATAAAACAATAAATATTACAATGAAAACGTTCCACTTTCTAGAACGAGGTGTCATCAAAATAAATATCTCCAAATACAAACTCAGTCGAGAAATGACTCTGAATATTTTGAAAATAGTTAAAATAAAAAAAATTGAATGATCACTAGAATGTAATGGTGAAAATCGATGAAGGATGATATACCTACCTTTGAGTCATAATTATTTGGGCGAAAACATAGGTAATTCCTAAAAATGACATCATATGATAAGTTCATATCAATATGAAGAAAATATGGGCTTTAGATAAATGGGGGAAACAATTATACTATAACCACAAGTTAACATTGAATATGAATATATTTATAATTTTTTACTCCAAAATAACCAAATATAGTTATTTGAAAATATTCAATTTATTCATGCCATGAATGAATTACTATATTATATTCCCACATAGGTAACTATTCCATGATGAACATGCTTCTAGTGGGTTTGCATCATAATTCTATTTGGCCATGCAATGTACCAATATCATTGATTATTTTCTGTTTCTTATTTATTTCATATAATCATTCAAAAAAATATTTCCAATGAATAAAAAATGTAATTATATATGAATTTTTTTATGATATAGTTTCTTCATGTATTACAAAATATATCGAAATGATAACAAATAATCATAGAGGGTAGAATTCACATCAAAGGTCACTTATCCAGAGTTGAACTATTCTAGATTAATTCAACAAAATTTGTAAATGGTTGAAATTTTTACTAGATTTAGATACAAATTTTCATAGTGATTATAATATACAAAAAAATCAATATTAATGAATTGTCATATGGATAAGATAACATATTTATAAGGTGCATATAGTTGGAAGAAGAATAACTATATATAATATAGATAGAAATTTTTGTATTAAATCTAAAATGTTTGACTCATATGTATTTTTTGTATGAAAAAATTAATTCATTCCATCAACAAATATATATATTGAATGCAGCCTCAAATTATATTTTCAAGAAGGATTTGATAATCATCTTTTATATAGAAACCATATATATCATATATGATTGTAAATGATTTCATCAGTTGTATGTAATACAAAACATTATGGGATCATATTCTCTAAAACTGAAACCAATGTGTTGATAAATACATGGTGAGGTGAATCATGATAATAAATATACTTATTACATCATTATAGATGAATATTTGAATAATTTTCCAAAGTCATATAACCATGAACCATAACAGTTTATCATCATTAATGAATAGATAAATAATCAACTTATTTGCAGAATAATTTTCAATATCCCCTACAATTTTCTTCTCAGAAAGTTCTATTCTAATAAATATCCTAATAACAAATATTCTCCATGTCCAATGGAAATGGGAATATATTAAAGGGATACATGATATGATAAATATGTGTAAATATGGATGATATCACTAAAATATTATATGTTATTATTTTATTTTCATAATTATATTGAATATAGTTAGGTAAAGAACATATTATAATCATAACCATAGGAACATATGATACAACATAATTTCCTATGGATAAAATTCATCATGACATGAAGATTGAGTATAAAAACAAATCCAATATCATAATCCATGAATAATATAACATTACCCTCTGTTGTAATATAATAATGTGGCATAAAAATAATAATGGGAAATCAAAATAGTGTGGATATGTATTCCCAACCAAAATATCATAACATAATGGATCATTCTTCATCACCAATATCCCATGTCGGATTTCTATGGGAATTATTACCACCAATCATTAATATATTATATTTATCTTTATCACCGCCATTTCATAGAATATTAGATCAATCATTATTACCGGTCTCTATTAATATATTGTATCATTCATTAATATAGATATCCCAATGTATAATGGATCCATCCTTATTACCATCATACCGTATTACTAACACAATATATAAAGTATTAACCCAACATATCAGTGGCCTATAATGGATCCACCCATCTTATACTGATAAAATATAAATATGTGTTCCATGAGATCATAACATTAATTATTTTATCATCATTTAATTATCTTCACTATGGAAATATGTTTCCTGAGATATTTTATAATGCATAATTATGATCCTTTAATAATTAGTTAGTTAATGGAATCATCATAGAATATCCCCAATGAAACATCAAAATAAATCATGGATACTGACATTGGTGAAAATACATTATAAAATCATTCGATATCATCTTTGAAAAACAATGGAAATATACAAATTCCGTTTAAAAACATTTAAAATATAATAACTCACCAAATAAATATAATAGGATTGTCACTGAATATAAAAAGAAACATTATAATGAATATATTATAATAAATAATCTAGATGATGGATATAAAATAATTTTGTGTAGTATATGTTAAAAAATTAAACATTAAATTCATAATTTTTTTAAAACACAAAAATGAGTTATATAGAAAACAAAATAAAAGATTACTATTAATAAATAGTAATAAATCATAATTGTTGTAGAAAATTACAGTTATAATTCATTTAAAATTTTATTAGAGTATTTATAATACAATATTATGAATATGAATTTATAAGAGAATGATTACCTAACAAAAGGAAGAAATAATGTATGATTTAATGGGAAACATTTTGTTTTGTATTTTAGGTGACTATAAAAGAATAAAATTGAATGATTATATGAAAAATTGGTAAAAAATGAAAATAATAAAATATATGAGGATAAAATATAAATAATATGAAATTTCTAGTAATGTAAATTGAATCCTAAATCATTTGGATAAAAAATGATATTTCAACATAAACCCATTCCTCACTTCCTAAATTTCATCAAATTCACTCAAACATTATGTATTTTAAACACATATTTACTATAAATATAAAATATAACCATATTAACACATATAATACTATATATCATTCCCTTATAATTTTAAATTATATAAACATTAAAAAATCATCAAAATCAATATTTTTTTAATTGTTCCCCTTCTAATGATTGTTTTAGTTTTGTGAATATATTCCTACCACAACTGTCAAGTTATAATAATAATAAGAGAATTAAAAAATTTATAAATTTAAAATTCATTTAATATATACTCTCTTAGAATAATACATGGAATTAATAATGAAAAAAGCACATCGAATCATGGAGGTAGTAGTCCAGAAAAAAAACATGTGGCGTTATCACTTTCCCGAAGGGGAGAGGGAGAGAAGGTAGATAATAATATAGTTTTAATGAATAATAATAACGTTATATAAATAATATATATTTATTAATTCCACCATAATGACCACCAATGTGTTTTGGTAATGATAAATAAAATACATCACTTCACATAGTCAATTGTCCGTATGTACAAAAGGATGATTTTTCTGTTTTATAATTTATGGAATAGAAAAATATTATAGATATGTCTAGTAAAAAAATTCTAATTATTGTAACACCCCAAACCTAGTTACCCAAGGTTGGTGCATTATTTTAATACATTTTCATGATTACAATGAATCAATTCATAAAGGACCGATCATTTTTGCAGTCCTGGAAAATAAATTACATACATGAACATTAAATTACAATTTATAACATAAAACAGAACATATATAATATTTTGAGAATTCCATTGTTATTCGAGATTAAACATGCATTTAAATAATAATACACATCCTGGAATCCTAGTAAAAAGAATCATACGAATTGGGTGAGCTCAAACATTCAGTAAGATTATGAAATATGACAAAAGATAACATAAACATTAAGAATAGTGAATAATTGAAAACACGTTCATTTACAAATAATAATCATGAACACATTATGGTAGGAATATGATATGAGTAAATAATGGAATAATAAAACATATTCATGGGTACTCTACTAGTGTAATTACCACATGAAGAATCAATATTATTATCATAATGAGGGAATGTATAATTCCAAACAATCTGAATCATTTTGTTAAGGCCTTGCCCATGAAATCTAAAAATGATTATGGCCTTGGACACAACCACATATCAATTTGGGGAATGCCTCAGCCAATTCCATGTTTAATTGTATCATGAGACTTATCGATGCATCGAGGAGCTACTGCAGGCTCCACCAGTCACATAATAAGTCCAATACATTCCATATATGAAAAGGTCGAAACATAATATAAACATTGGTATTAAAAAAACATATGAAATGTCAATACTTTAACCATAAAACAAGGATGGTATAAAAATAAAACATTCACAGTCAAACATATAAAAATACACAAAATACAATATGGAGGATTTTTATCATAATAAATCAACTTCTATTAAATGTAAAATGTATGAAAGGATGTTGACATATATGAAATCAAAACTATTTGAGAGAAATATATCTTTCTATTTTAAAATATTTTAAGAGACACATAATTATATATGAAAACATTTATTCTGGAAATATTCTTATAAGCTTTTATGAGAAGCTTTGATGATGTTATAATGGCGGACAATAACCGCACTCACCGTATAAGTTAAAAATCATTCTTAACTTAATTTTGTCGAAAAGGACATAAAGTACCTTGTTATAAAAACGATTGAATGATTCCTTTCAAAACATATAAGATCAATTAAAGGAATAAATGACTTTAACCCCTAGTCTAGTAAATAAAAAAAATTATTTGAAATACATTTTTATGAAAATGTGGATATGGATTACAAATAGGTTCCAGTAGATATTTATGTATTAACAACCATAGATAAGTAAAGAGATTGTAAAATTAACCCTTGCAATGTACTTTTCCTTAGTCAATGGTATGAAAAACTCTTGTATAATCATTGAAAATTTATTATTAAATTATAAATGAACAATATACCTAAATATTATATCATATATCATCCTTTAATATTTCACTGTTAATAATATTTCAATAGAATCATCGTTTCAGGTGTTAACTAATTCATTCTACTTTATATGATTCATTACATAAACAATTTTTGTTATGGATAGGATGTATTTGATTCATATCCAGAATGATATTAATTTCTTAAAAATTATTTTTAATCATAAAATGAAAATTATTCATGAATGATTACGATGGGGAATGAATCTCATCGTGTTCGTGGAGAGTGTAATCCATACTTACACATGAATGACAATATCATTATATTGATGGTCAAATATTATGTAATTTAAGGGTATATCATATATATATATATATATAATAATTAAAATCTTATGTTCATTATTTACATCATTTATACTCATTATTATACCCATCAAAATAATGATTTTTTTGAATAACAAACTACACCCTAACGATGATACGGTAAGCCGTATATACACACGTATAGTTACATTGTCATTTATAGGATGGATAGAATAATGAATATTATAGTACCATATTTATAATAACATCATATTATGTAGAAGGTACTGGTGTTTTTATTTTTCTATTGAAACAACAATGAAAGAGGAAGTGGAAGAAGAAAATAACTTGAAAGGGGGTGGTGAAATTATTACCTCTTCTTCGGGTGTTTCCTTTTGAGTTGATCAAAATGGCTACTTAGGTTGGATTTATGGTCAATGTAAGGACTCTATGTCATCGTTAGAGTATTTGGGAGGATATTGGAGCAGGTTTTGGCTGATCCAAATTCCCTGGGAGTTGTTATTTTTAGATAAGGGGAAGTACCCTTTTATAAGAGAGGTGAGGGCCATTTTAGGAGAAGCTTGAAATATTATTTTATTATAAAATAATTTGGGGTTTATAATGGCTCCAAATGAATTTATTTAGAACCTTATGTTGTTATAGGTCGAAATAAAATCAACAAAATTGTATTTAGACATTTTTAGGAAAACATTTTAACCATATCTTTTAGATTTAACTCTTAGTTAAATAGTATAACGTTTACAATTTCTTCTTTTATTTTTATATTACATTTTTAATAAAAATACTATGAAATTCATAGAGAACCCCAAGTGGATTATTATTGACATATATATTATTATAAGAGCCATTTGGATGAACCATAGATTTTTAATACTATTATATAATTTAATAATATAGAATTTGTTTTAAAAACTCGTTTCTGCCAATTCTGACACTATTTGGTATTTTGTTTTTTTGAAAGTCATAACTACATGATTACCTCAAAAAAAAATTATTTAATCAACACTATCATTTAATATTCAACTATATATTTTTTGGATGTTATCAAAACATTGAAAATATTTTTATCTTAATATTTTCAATACCATTTATCTGATTATTTAATTCATAAGGTAATTATTGCATCATCATTATGCCATAAATAAATTTAATTAATTAATATCTAAAATTATAAATAAAATATGATGATGTAAGAAATATTTTAATATTTATAATGAATATTTATAGTCCAATGTATATTATGTATAACCCTATATTAAAAATGTTTTAGTTATTAATATCTGAATTTTATACAATTAACTATTCTTTATATAATATAATAATAAATGTCCTAATCATATCCAAGTGGACCTAAAGGATCATCATTTACTCGTAAGTTTGTTTTTGGTCGAGATTCACTTATCCAATAGGATTAGAATATGTGTTAGGGTAATTATAATATAATTTTTACTTTTAATTACCCTATTTACTTTTAACATTGGTAAATAGAAGTCAAAAGTTACTATTCAAAAAACACTATTTTACTTATTGAACAAAATTTAACTTACTGATATCAACCGTGTGTCTTAGGTAATTGAAAATCAATTCAAAGAAGCGGTAAAATTACATTTGAGGCAAATTTGCAAAATTTCCTTGAAGGTGGGTAAAAGACGTTAAGAAGCTCAATAAAATTTTATAAATACAATTTTATTAGAAAATGACTAAAATTAATTACATTTAACATATATAGGTATTATATATATATATATACCTAAAAAAAATTTAAATAAAATAATTAGTTATTTAAATAAAATTTTTATTTTAAACAATAACTTAGTGTTTTTCATTATTCATCAAAAATTGAAATACTTCATTAAAATACCAAAAAATCACCCTATGATAATTTTGATATTTTAATTTAAAAAAATGAAATATTTTGTACCAAATTCATAAGATTGATGTTCCATTAATTAATTTAATATTAATTCCCATTTTATAATAGAAAAAGTGGTTTTTTAAGATGTAAAAACTATCAAAAGATTAACATGTGTTTATATAAAATTTAAATGTGGAATTACTTATAATTACCTAAAAAATATTAAATTGTAAAAATATAATCAAATTATACTACGAAGTTTTTAAAATGTATAATTTAACACTATAAATTAATTTTATTTAAAAAGTTATTTTCAATTAAAATTTAGTATTTTTCACTATTCACCAAAATATGAAAGTTTTCAGAAAAGCACCAAAAATTTATCAGAACTAAATTTTTTTGTCCCAATTCTATAGAAGAAGTTTATTTTTTCTAATTGAATATACAAAAGTTTCAACTGTTGGACTTAAAATGGTTTTCCAATAAAGGTGTTTAAAATGCATTTTCTGAAAAATATTTCCTTTAGCTAAAAATTTGAATTTGTTCTTCTATTATGTCTAAAAACACATTATATAGATGTTAAAATTATATAAAGTATATAAAATTCACAATTCAGTTAACACTATTCATAATAATTTTTGAAAGACAAGTTTGTTAGGTCGTGGATTTCTCGAACACAGTGTTGTGTGTATCGCAAGTTATCGAATTACATTTAAGATATAACCTACTATTAAATTTTGGGGTGTTAAATTATACCCACCCTAAATAAATTGCATCCTCACAATTTTAAATTGTTCTTCAAAAGAAAAATGTTAAAAATTGAAAAATAGATTTGTGGGAAAGAGACATCAGAAATTGGGTTAATAAAATTTATCCTTAATAAGAGGGAAAGGGAAATGAAAAAGTCACCACCAAATTATGATCTCTATTAGGATAGTACAAATTAGAGAAAAAAAAATTGGTGGAAAAATGTAAATATTTATAGCGGTGATTGAGGTCATCCATCACAATCAAATGTAAAACTGAGGGTCTCAAAGCCATAAATCTATGATGATTTAAAATATCATTAGTTCAACAAAAAATAACATATTAGGATAACAATTTTTGGGTTTTAATATCCCTTCCCTAATTATTAAGAAATTAATTTACTCATAAAAAAAGAGGAAAATATATACATTAAAAGTACAGTTTTATCATTCAACTAATTCCTACGACAAACTCATATTTCACACCAAAAGATAATATAATTCAAAAATATTCTATTTATCGTAATCATATAGGGTTCCAAAAATAATGAATATATAATTCATTTGTACAACTATTTAAATAAACTCAATTATATAAACCATGAAATAATGTAGTCCAATGGTAGGTTATGAACCCTTGTCGCCCTTTGGTTGTGGGTTTAATTCTCATAGTCTTACCCGACGCGATAGGTTTTTGCCCAACCTCAGTGTTATACTTCATATAAAAATACAAAAATACTATTAAGAAATGATTTAACCATAACAATAGTATCCAATGTAAAATATAATCCATTGTTACCATTATACTTATCCTTATTACTTCTGTCTAAACTCACAATCCAAAATTTCTGAGAAGTTAAAAAAAATAAGATATTTGTTCCACATAATAACACATGAATACCTTCATCATATATTCATTTAAATCACGGTAACACCCAAAATTACCATATAACCTTATTTATTACATTCATACTCCCTTATTATTTATATAATACTAGATATATTACATATATCTAAAAATATTGAATATAACAAAAATGATTGAATAAACAAACAATTAATCAGTTCCAAGGTAGTCAAGAATATAAAATATAATTTATCCAAATAAACCATCTCTTATTCCAAAATCAATACCTCATTATTAGGACTATTTTTAGGTTTATCTTTCCTTCAACCATGTTTTTTTCCAAAAAAAAGTTTAACTAGTTACTGAGTCACTTTTCATATTACCATATAATCTCAACTCATTAATGAAATAGTACTATAGTAGAATCCTTATTTATTTCCATAATTCATATAACCAGTACATCGTTGATAAAACACTCAAATGAAATTATTCATTAATAACAAAATAAGAACAATATTCATTCCTCTTCATTTGTGGTAGTATCATATCTTGATTATTTTCCAATAGCGTCATTTGGGGCATACTTGGATGATTTGGACATTGATTCTCATAGTGACCTAACTCTTTGAAGATGAAGCATTGTTCATTTGAAGCCTTTTACTTACCATTGAAATAACGTACAAGGTGTCCATTTTCTCCACACTTATAAAAAACTACCATTCCCTTCATGAATTTACCAATGTCATTCTTTCCACAGTTATCCCATATGGGAAAATCTGTCTTTTCCCTCTTCCCTTTATCCATCTTTCTCTCTACCATCATTTTATTCACTTGCGTTCCATCAATGCCATATGAATCAGTGAATTATTTACTTATCTTATTAACATATGATAATATTTCTTCATATGATGAGAATACGTGGGAGAATATTTCTCTTTAAAATGATGGCTTAATACCATGAATGATATGATCATTCCACCCATTGGATCATGTGTGTTGATGGGGATCTCATTCCATCTATTGGGCTGAATTTCTAAACAATCGCATACACTGGGTTAGTTTATAAATCCCAATGCAAAATTACAAACTTGTATAATACCTATTGTAAATTTAAAATACTATGAAAATAATCTATATTAATAAAAAAATGTTTTCTTTGAAAAGTATTTACTCCTAAATCCTTCATAATGTATTGTAAAGAAAATGTGAATTATCTTAAGAATATACCGCAAGAGTGTCGTAACCAAGAGTGTAATAAGGACCGTTGTCTTGTACCAGTATACCCAGGGTCAAGGCCGACACTCCTTGTAGAAGTTTTTACTCCTAGGTACATCTTTTCTAGAGCCGCCTCTACCTGCTCATATCCATACATGGTTGTATATCTTGTAAAATTCACAAAATCTCTACATTACCAAAATTCTAGGAAGTTATTCTATACTAATCCTCAAAGTATATCTTAGGGTAATATTCTCAAATCAGTGTTTAACTAAATGCAGTTTCCAAGGTTGTTGCTAAAATACATCTAATAACAACTCTAACACCCTGAGCTCAGTTACTTAGAGTCGATGCATAATTTAAATATATTGGCATCATTACAAGAAATCACATCCCGAAGGACTGATCAGTTTAGCAGTCTTGGAAAATAGATTACATACATGAAGATTAAATTACAATTTCTAACATAATATACAACACAGATAATATTTCGAGAATTGCAATATTCTACTTTCATAAACCTACATTTAAATCATAATACACTTCTTTTATTCCTTGGAAAATTAAATATAAGAAAGGGTTGAGCTCAAACTTTCAGTGATAGTAAGAAATACAACATAAGATAACATAAAAATCAGGTATGGTGAATAATTGAAGACACATACCATTAAAAATAATAAACATGAACACTTTATGGAAGGAATATGTGATGAGAACCTAATGACCTAATAAATCATAGTCATGTGTATTCTACTAGTTGAATAACCACATAATCCATCCATATTATTTTCACAATGAGAAAATGTATAATGCGGGACATCCTGATACATTTTTTTAAGGCCTCAGCCAAGATGTCAAAAAATGATTAAGGCCTCGTCCAAAACCATATATCAAATTGGGAAAGGCATCGGCCAATTCCATGTCTAATTGTCTCATGAGACCTAGCGATGCACCGAGGAGCTATAGCAGGCTCCACCCATCACTTACTAAGTCCAATACATTCCTCATATAAAGTAGTTGAACATAATATAAACATTCTTATTAAAACTAGCATATGAAATGTCAATAACGTAACCATAAACCATGAATGGTGTAGAAATAACACATCTATAGTCAAACATATCACCAAACCTTAAATACAGTATTGAAGATTTGTATCATAATAAATCAACATCAAACTAGTGTAAAATTTATCAAAGGATGTAGACATAGATGAAATCAACAATATTTGAGAAATATAACATTCTATTTGGTAATCATTTAAGAGTCACATTATTATAAAAGAAAAAATTTATTTTGAAAATATTCTTATAATCCTGTAAGGGAATCTTCAATGATTATATAATGACAGAAAATAGATGCACTCACTATATAAGTTAAAAAAAATTTATTTCCAAAATTTTGTAGAAAAATCCAAAAAGTACCCTGTGTGGAAAAACACAGAAAGATTCATTTTAAAATATTTAATATCAAATAAGGGTATAAATAAATTTACCCCATAGTAAATTAATTAGAATTTTTTTTAAATAATTTTTTAAGAAAACACATATGTGGATGATAAAGAGGTCCTAGTAGATACTTAGATATTAATAACTTTGGATAAGTTAAGATATTTTCAAATTAACCACTTCCGTGTACAATTCCATTGTAGAGGGTTTGTTAACCACATATATAATAGATAAAACATTGTTATTAAATTATTCAAGAACTATATACATAAATATGATTATTATATGATCATCTAATATTTCTTGGTTAATAGAATTTTAGAAGTATCATCGTTTCAGGTGTTAACTGATTCATTTTACTTTATATTATTCATTATATAAGCAATTTTTGTTATGGATATGATGTATTTTATTCATATCTATAATGATATTGAGTTTTTAAAAATTATTTTTAATCATAAAATGAAAATTATTTTTGAATGATTGCGATGGGGAATGAATCTCATTGTGTTTATGGAGACGGTAATCCATACGTACGCACGAGTGACAATATCATAATATTTATGTGGAAATAATATGTAATTGGATGGTAAATCATATATAAAGAATAATTAAAATTTTATATTTTTTACTAAAATTAGTTATACTCATTATTATTCCTGTCCAAATAAAGATGTGTTTGGATAACAAACTACACCACGACGTGGAGACGGTAAGCCATACGTACACACGAATGGTGACTTTTTCATTTATAGGATGGATAGAGTAAAGAATACAGTAGTAAAATATTTATAATAACATCATAGTATGTATAATGTACTAGAGTAATTATTGTTTCATGTAATCAACAACGAAAGAGGATGTGGAAGTTGAAATGAACTTGAAAGAGGGTGGTGAAATTATTACCTTTTTTTGGGTGATTCCATTTGATTTTATCAAAAGGGCTCCATAGGTTGGTTTTATGATCATGGTAAGGACTCTAGGTAGAATTTAGGATAGTTGGAAGGATATTTGAGTAGGGTTTGGCCAATCCATATGGCTTTAGAGGTGTGATTTTGAGAGAAGGAGAAGTACCCTTTTATAAGAGAGGTGATGGGAACTTTAGGAAAAACATGAAATAATATTTTATTATAAACTAAACTTTGGTTTATAATGGATCAAAATTAATTTATTTCGAACCTAAAGTGGTTATGGGTCCATATCCTCTCAAAAAATATTTTTTAGACATGTTTAGGTTACCATTTTAACCTTATCTTTTTTCTGTAACTCTTAGTTAAATAGTTTAACTTTTACAATATCTTCTTGTATTTGTATATTACATGGTTAATAAACATAATATAAAATTCCAAGAGAACCCGAAGTGGTTCATCAATGAAATATATATCATTATAAAAGTCATTTTGTTGAACTTTACATTTCTAATACTATTATATAATTTTATAATATATTATTTGTCTTATCGACACTTTTATGTCAATTTTGACACTTTTTGGTATTTTGTTTTTGTGAAAGTCATAAAAGAATGATTAAATTGAAAATAATAAATTGAATCAACCCAAACAAGTAATATTAAACTATAAAATTCTTTTATGTCATCAAAAAGTTGAAATTATATTTATTTTAATATTTATAATACCATTTATTTGATTCTTTCATTAATATGGTAATTACTGCATCATCATTGGGTAATGAATAAATTTAATTATTTAATGTCTAAAAATAATAAATAAATTACCATGATGTGATAATGAATATTATATTTCTAATTAATATTTATATTCAAATTTATCTTATGTATAACCCTATATTAAAGTTTTTGTAGTAATTAAATTTTGAATTTTACACTTTTAACTCTTCATTAAATAAAATAATAATAAATGACCCGATAAAATAAAAGTGGACCAAAAGGATCATATTTTATTACTAAGGTTGTTTTTGGTCGAAATAAACTTATCAAATTGAATTACGACTTCTGTTGGGGTAATTATAATATCATGTTTACCTTTAATTACCATATTTACTTTTAACTGTGGAAAATTAAAGTCAAAAGTTACTATTCACAAAAAATTATTTTTATCTCATTTAATCATATTTTACATAGTAATTTCAACCATATCTCTCAAAAATTTAAAAATCAATTCACAGAATTGGTAAAATTTCATTTTATGCAAATTTGGAAATGTGCCTGGAAGGTGGGTAAAAGACGTTAAAAAGTTCAATAAAATTTTTTACATGTAGTTTTATTATAAAATTACTATAATTATTTATATTGAACTTATATAAGAATTATAAATATATTTTTACTTAAAATAAACTTAAATAAAATAAAATATTTTCTAAATTAAATATTATTTAAATAAAAAGGTCGGTTTTAAACAACAACATAGTGTTTTCCACAATTCCACAAAAATTGAATGTTTTCAGAAAAATACCAAAAATTTATCCTAAGATAATTTTGATATTACAAATTAAGAAATTAATTCTATTTTACCAAATTCAAAACATGTATATTGAATTAATTAATTAAAAATTAATTCCCATTGTCAAAACCAACAAGGGGGGTTTTAAAAAGTAAAAACTATCAAAAGAATGACATGTGTTTATGTCAAATTTAATTGTGAAATTACTTATAATGACATAAATTGTATTATATGAAAAAAAAATATAATCTAATTATACTTAGAAACCATTGAAATGTATAATTTGAAACTATTAATTATTCTTATTAAAAAATATTTTTTCAAATAAAATTTAGTATTTTCACCATTCACCAAAATATAAAAGATATCATAAAAAGACCAAAAAATAATAGAAACAAAATTTTTATGTCTCGGTTCTAAATAAGTCATTTATTATGTCAAATTTTATATACAAAATAGCCAAATAGTTTATTTAAAAATACTTCGCCATTATAAGGCGGTTAAATGGTATTTTTTGAAAAATACTTCCTTTATCTAACAAATTTAATTTGTTATTATATTATTTCTAAGAGACTAATAATATGGATTTTAAATTTATATAGAGTATATAAAATTAAAAATTCAGTTAATATTATTCATAATAGTGTTTAGAACGACTTGTTTGGTAAGTCGTGGTGCGCTTGAACACAGTGTTGTGTGTAGCGCTAGTTATTCAATTACTTTGAAGGGATAACGTACTATGAAATCTTGGTGTGATACAATTATAATTAATATAGTGATGTAATTAAATTATTATTGTTTTATAAGAAGATTCGAGGGTTTTATAATAATGAATCGTGAGAAGGTTGGGTATGAACATTTACCTCTCCTTGGCTATTCCACTTTGAAAACACCATCAAGATTAATATTTTGATATTCAGGGAATAATATAACTATTAGAAAATATCAGGATATTTGGGAGGATATTTGGGTAAATATTGGTTGACCTATATTAATTATGTTGAATAGAGAAGTGATAAAATGAGGTTCCATTTTATAAATGAGTGGTCTAACACCTTTATAAATAATCAGAAGTATTAAATATAATAAATTTCATTATCATGTAAGGTGGATCCAATGTAGTTCATTTTTGATGATAATGTGATATGAGGTATAAATTAATCAACCAATCAATCAATGATAATGTTTATTTTTTATAATAGAGACCATGTCGATTTTTATTCATTTTACACCATTTTAATATTAAATGTGGTTACACGTATTTTACAAAAGTTACTATTAATTAATGATAAAAATCATCTCGGAAATATAAAATATTATTAATTATCATACCTCTAAATATATATTTCATTTGAAAATTTAATTCTTATAGGTTTTATAATGTAATTCAAATATATTCTCGCCAAAATAAAAAAACCAATTATTCAACAAAATGTCGCTTTAAGAATAAAAATGGTATCATACTCTTTACATGATTACAAATGATAACTAGATGAATCATAAATCTTCCAATTGAATATTTTATCTATAAATTTAATTATAAAATTACATAAATAGTAATTATTATACATTATTAAGATAAATATACATTGTACACATAAAAATAGACTTCCAAAATATAACTCGTTATACATTAAAAGTTTTTAATATTCATTTATAATAAATTTATAATCAATGTATATTTGATTATTCAATTTAATACAATAATAAATAATATTATTTCCTATTTTTTATTCTCAATTGTGGAAAAAAATTATTTAAAAACTCATATAAATTAAAATTTGTTTAAAAAAACATTTTATCTTAATAAGAATTATTACATGAGTATTACATGTTATACCTCAATAATTTAATGGATATAAATATTTAATTTTTTAAATTTTTTAATTTTTTTTGAAAAGAAGTAAAGATAATATTGAGTAAAAAAATCCACAGTCGTACATAAGCAGAGCCAAGAAGTGAAATTGTCCAGCCACAGTTGGTTGACATCGAAGGGGCCTAAGGCCGCCAGCTGATGGGCCGCATTGTTTCCTTACCTTTTGGTAAAGGAGAAGGTGCAACCAGAGAATCCTTGGCGCAGCGAGCGGATTCTCTTGATGATGAAGCGAAAGGCCTGGAGTCTGACATCATGGTGGTTAATAGCATTGATAACATAAAGGCAGTCAGACTCGATGATGATATCAGGCCATCCACATTACATAGCGAGCATCATCCCTGCAAGTATGGCATAGGCATCAGTATGTGCAGGTTCCCAGAAGGCATGATGTGGTTCATATTTTGCTGCAATGATCTACCCAAGATTATTTCATGCCAGGAGGAAGAGAGAAACATTACCATCCTTTGGGAGATAAGCATCCACATTATGCTTAAGACTCCCTTCCGTTGGTGGAGCCCAATGAGGGGAATAGTAGGGGGTAACTCCTGGCACAAAGTGTCCTTTACGGTCCTCCCAGCCCTCAATCCATGAAGTGGCTCATTCAATACAGAACTCGGGAGGCTGATGAACTTGGTGGAAAACTGAGTCATTACGCCAAAGCCAAATGATCCAAGACAGGGTGCAACGAGATCTTGCATTAGACGATGAAAGAGAAGAGCACCAGTGCACCAGAAGATCGGGGAGGTCAGAGGCAATATCCCGTGAATCATCCGAAGTTGCGCCCCACCTATTCCAAATTTCCTTGGCTCTCGGGCAGTGAATGATGGCATGACAAGGAGTTTTCGGAAAATTCGGGCAGAAAGGTCATGATTCAGCACTGGCTATATTTCGTTAAACAAGGAGGCTCATGGTAGGGAGGTTGCCCGTGCACACCTGCCACCAAAATTGGTGAATTTTTGGGGGGACATTGATATTCCAAAGATCTTTTCATGGTCCCTCGTCACGGTCATGAGAGTGAATTCCGAGTGCCATACTATACCCGGATCTCACCGTGTACTCGCCTGAAGAATCATTGGTCCAAAAAAGATGGTCGGGGCCTGCATTGTGACCCAGGGGATGCTAAAAATAATTCTTTGGTCTATTTAATTAAACAATTCTTGGATATTTTACACACCCCAACCCTGGCCCTGGTCTGAGAAGAAGCAGTTGACAGTGGCAACTTCAAGACCTGGTTGGGAGAGGGATGTGGCTCTCAAACCATCCTTATCGATAGGCCAGTGATCGGTCAAAATGTTGACAGATGATCCATTTCCAATCCTCCAGCCCAGCCCTTTTTCCAGGAGATACCGGGGCCCCCAAATATTTCTCCATAGGAAGCAAGGGTGGGGGCTAGTAAAGGAACCACGAAAGTCCATGGGGGGAAAGTACTTGGCATGGAGTACCTGCACACATAAATATTATGAATAGTTAAGAAGGCACCATCCTTGCATGGCCAGCAGTGCATCCTTGAACAAAAGATGATTCCGGAATCCCATCCCTCCCTCCTTCTTGGCATTACAATGTTTCTCCCAGGCTAACAATTTATTTTATAATTATAATTTAAATATATATTAACTTATTCCCTTTAAAAATTAAAAAAAATTCACTTAATATATGTTTTTACATCACAAGATAATGAACACGACAACATTTTAAAGCGAACATTTTCTAAAATCTCATGTTCAGAAGTTCTACCTCGGTAAAATATTTTATCTTCCAAAATTAATTTGTTATAATTGAAAAATGGATGATATTATACCTAAAAATCTCATTGGGAACCCAAATAGGTTCTTCCAATTTATTTTTTCACTATAAAAAGTTGCCCCGGTGACAGGTCTTGTTATACAATACTTTATCTCATCGATTTAGAATCTATACTAGTTGTTCCACAAAAAAGTTCATTCTCCATCACTATAGACTTTATGATTGTTATAAGTAATGGATTAGTAATTTACATACTCTAAATCAATAAAATCATTGTGGTTTTGTCGAAGTATTAATCAGTAAGCTACCATCTCTACACATTCAAGGATATCATAGGTACTGATATATCTGTGGTTCAACATATTCTTCTTTTTAAATCTCAGAAAATTCCTCTGATGAAAAATTTCTAGAATTACCATCTCACCCATATTTATCTATAGGTATAAGTATTATCAATCATTATAAATTTTTAAGGAACTCTAGGCTTCCCTGGTGTTTTCAAATTAACTATGACCTTCTCGTTCATTTTCTCAGCTACCTCATGTCCTAGTAGATTTCATTATCATACTTCATCCTAAAATATTTTATTTTCACACTACTATTTATTGAGGACAACATAAAAGGACAGATGAATTCACAAGTGGAAGAAATTTTTGAATGGAAATTAAAATATAGTAAAGTTTTTATATATACCATATATAAAATTAATAAATCATAAAATTTTATTTCTGTGACGGTTTGAATGGTTTTCCCCAATAGAAAATCCTATTGAGGATGATATGTACCAAAATTTTTCAACGCCATGCCTAAAAACAAATGGATTATTCTAATGAAATATGTGGTATTCATTAGATCCTAATCAGATACACATGAATGTTGTTGACTATATTATTATAGTGCTTCATTAATGATAATGTATTAATGATAATCAAGAGTGAAATATTATTGGACTGAAATTCGGTTTTCTAACATAATAAGGTGATCAAAATAACACAAAAGGTATTATGAAGTTTATATTCAAAGGGAATTCTAATGAAAAACTACATTGTGAGGTTTTACTGTATCATTTTTAGTATAAGTAATGGTTTCATAATCCAATTGGGTTTTTCTATAAAATTGCAGTACCTTTTTTAAATACCAAGAATCGATATACTTTGTTTAAAATATTATTCCCATGATTTCTAAGAACAAATTCTCTAATAGATATCAATACATCCCAATATTTTAAGATGGATAGTGAATTGCTGATCAATTTAATTTATCCAATATCTACTACATAAATTCTGATATTAAAGGAACATATATTCATGCATTTAAGATTATCATACTATCATGGTCAAGGTTAACCTATCGAGCATAACTTTTCATCTTTTTTAACTCCACATATTACTTAAATTCCACCATAATATTTATTTAAATTAATTATTGAACATTTGTTTGATTAAAATATTAATTCAACAATTCAATCATTTTTTCTTGATCCAGCATCTAAAAAACAATAATTATTGTCGCTCTTTTAATAATTTTCATTGATAGACATTCATCATCCTTAATAATCTTGGAATCAGTAACCTTGTTTAGTTATTATGGGGGTAAGGTATAAAATAATAAAAATAATTAATCATTTAGAAACATTTCCTGTAGATCATATTTAGACAGTTAAATTTGAAAATATTCATTAATAATTTATAATGATTTTATATAACAAATAATATGTGATATTGATAATATCTCAATAATTTCAATGAATACATTTCCACCACTATCTCCATATCATGAGTTGGCTAATTTGGACATTAATAATAATTTTTTTTGTGGGGCATATCATACATCCATGTAATTATAAAAGATAAAAAAACACTTTTCCTTCATTAAAGAACCACTGAATATAAAAATACTTTCGACATTTGTGTGTAGATAAAGATGTGATAAATTTTTCAACCTTCCAATTTTCTCCTCTAAAATTTTACACATTCTTCTGCCTTGTAAAACTTGTCAACTTTACAAGTCATATATGTAAATGAATTTTATAACCATGATAAATTTCTCATAATGTATCGATAATATATAATAAATCAATGAAAAATATAGGTTTTGATCATATTGGTGGTAGATCCATTATGAAAACTATTCTATATTTTAAGGATATACTTATATAAACTCATTTTTAACTACAATTACAAATACTATTACCTTCTATTGTAAAAAAATTCATTTTCAAAATCATTCATATAGTTTATCCTTCATAAATATATTTAATATAATCTATAAATTTTCATTATACTCATACATTTTCTTGTAATATTTAATAATAACATCATTAATGTTTTCTTCAAATGGATATAGGTGATATCTAAAAAACCATTATTATATTTCTTGAAACATACTTGGAATTTATAACTAATATTAGAATCAATATTAATTCATATTTTTAATACCATGATTGGAAAGTCTTCATTCATATTTTATCCATTTTTAATATCTAAAGATGATATCCAAAACCGATATCAGTATTTGAAAATTAATCATATCCGTGTATTTTATCAAGGAAATCATATATATGGGTTAAATGATACATATACATGTTTGTATGTTTGATAATATATAGATTTAAAGGAAAATAAAAATTCACCAAATATTATTATATATTAAAAATAACTGGTTAACGATATTTTGAATCACTAGTACATCTAAATCTCTTCACAATATTCTAAAAAAATTATTTTTCTTAAATTCCTTTAAAATAAATATTATTGTTTTCTATGATGTCTATGAAATTTGAAAATCAAACTGTTTGACTAATATTGAAAAATAATGTTCAAAATTTAGTGGAATACTAACAATGTATTCATGAAATACATTGGAATATTCATTAAAAATAGACATATATTCGATGTTGAGTTTCTCCAAATCAATTATTTATAAATTCATTTAATGAATAGTCATTAAGAATTGTAAAATGGAATTAATTTACATTAGAAGCTAATTATCATCATATCATCACTAGATGATTATATTTTGATTCATAATATCAATTATTACATCCATTGGATAGATTTTGATATGGTATCTATTTATATAGTGATAATATATTCCCTAAAATAACATCAACGTAGTAAATATGGAGAAATAAAATATTTTTTGTACGTAAATTCTCATTAATTACTATTTATGAAGAGAAATAAATATCGAATGGAACAACCATAAAATTAATTCACATCACTGATAATTATATATATAACAATTTATGTTGTGATATAAAATATTATAAAATTATCAACATATAAAAATCTCGGTAGAACTAGAATAAAATATAGAGTTTTCATTTATAGTGTGGATTATATGTGTACCTTTCACCACATAAATTTCCTAACACACCTCAGTTGATGTTATTATAAATTATTTTCAATTTCCTTTTTCTTATGTGGTTATTAAGTCTTAATATCAACATAATTCATTGGATTATAGATTATACTTTCATTACATGAACTGTAATAAAAATATAACCTTTTGATTTAATTAAATTACATAATATGTAATATGGACATAGTAAACACATAATATTAATATTTTTATTATATTATATCATATTTAATATACCTCTAATAATTATTAACATTGATAATATATCCATTGAATAGTGATAACATAATTAGTATAAATATTGGGTGTTATCAAATCCAATTGACATAGAAAAAGGAAGTGATGAGCTCAACCAGTTGGATAATACTCTATGAAGCCCCCTTATTTGAGATGGTAAGGCTGATAGCATCCCTAGGTTATTACCTTGACCAATAACCAACATAGATCCAATAACAAAAGCATAAGTAAAATTGATTTATGGATAATATCATCATCATCGAGATCACAACCCAAATAATGTACATTAAAAACACCATGATCGTCTCACCATCGCACACCTTACTCTCAAGGAATTTGTGGCTATTTTAAAGTGAATTTTATCAATACTATATAAATATTATTATATAAATTCGTTAGTAAAGAAGAAAGAATATATTTTTTCCTATTGTTGATACTTTATTAATATCATTATTTTGATACAATAAAACACAAATAGTATTTTCAGTAATATAAAAATTCAATTAAAGAAACAATTTTATAATTAATATATATTTCAAATAATTATTTTTAAAATATATATTATTATTAATATTTTTTAGTAAATATAAATGATCATATAAATCTTATGTTGTCAATTCAAATTTTTATATGGGTTTGATAACTTCTTGGGGAAATAATTTCAGTATTTCTCATTAAATATGGTTATTTTATATTATAAGTTAAAAATTATTAAGAAATTGATTATATATAATGATATTTTATTGGGAATTAGAATTTTAAAATTATCCTCTGGTTATTGTTTCAAAATTTTATGAGACAGTCGAATTTTTGGATGAAAATTAATTATCATATAAATATACGTTACGTATTAGGACATAATAATGAACCGAAAGTGATGTAATAAAAACTATAAACTGGATCCACAGACCTATATCTAAATCCCCAATAAAATAATAAGAATTTATGTTTATTTGGTATATTTTTTAAATCTTTTATTAATCATCCCAAACATTTAATATATTTTAAGGTTTTTATATCATTTAATTAGGAGTGTGAATCAATTACACATAGAAAATGGTATTATTTTATAAATTTTGGCCCTTTGACTTATAAAATAACTAAAACCCTCACTATTTTGTAGAATCCATTAGAAACCCCATGGTATGCTTTTCAGTTTTGGTTATTTTATTATATAGAGTTCAAAATCTATGTTTGCGAAAGGATAAAGAATTCCCCACTATTAATCTATATAAACCCACCCATGATACCTTTTAACATCACTAAAGATAATTTTATCAAGTCCTTAAAATTCCCAAACATCAATACATTCTGCCCAATTTTCCCTTAATCAATCAAGAATCTCCTTCAAATCCATTGGAATCACTCTCCTAATGTAATGGATTTATCTCATCTCATTTCCATTCCATAACCTCTTTTATGTTAGGCTTCTTAGTATATATATGTGTTTAGTTGGGTATATTTTAATCTAAAACCCACAACTTTCCATTTGATTCCAAATTTTTAATCAACCCCTTTCACACTCATTAATCTCCCAATTTTCTATTATGTACACATATTTCCATGATGAATTTTATTAAGGGATCCTCAAATTATCTTATTTAGTCATGTTTTTTATTATTTTATTTCATATATTTTAAAAAAATAATATGGTGATATGTATTTTCTTATCACAATTACATACCATTTTTTTAAAAATTATTATATATCTCAAACACTATCATCAATCAAAGTTATTAATTTCCATGTGACATGGTTCTATTGGAAAAATTTCTACATGATTTTCCCTGCCAAAACAATTGTGTATTGAATAGAATACACATTTCTTATTAAGGGTGTTCAAAATTATACAATTATACCTATTTTACATTTCTCTTACATGTATTTATTCCACACTATGTGTTCTAGGAATAAAATATGATGACGAATGATTCCATGTTTATGATCTATGTGACACACTTTAACATGAGAATGAAATGAAAGTGATGGGTGCAGCCAGAATTATATATTGTTCCTATGAATTGGTAATAATTTATTCTCATGAGACTTCTTGTTAGAATATGTATTAAGCATAATTTATTTATGGGAATTTTTCTATAATGATTTATTCTCAGTTATCGTTGACATATTTTTAGGGTGTAGTTTGTAAGTTGTTTCCACATTTCCTATATAATGATTATCATGATATATAATGCATTATGATTTATATTACTTTTATTCACCATTGAATTTTTTATTTTATAACATTTATTACATTATTCCATTTTTATTCCCTTAATAGGCTTTATTGATCACCCATTTCTTTTGTATGTCCCCTGCTCTTCCCATGTAGTTTTAATTATGAAGGAATATTTTGAATGTCAAGTAGGTTTTCAATAAATTTGATGTATTTATTATTTTATGATGGTATATAATGTACTTAATTCAGAAATACAATAGACTTGTTGATCTCCATATATTTATTAGGATTAATTTTATGAACGAAATCATATGACAATATAAAATTATGATTAGGGTTCTTATAGGTGGATAAATGGAAAAGTCTAGTTATTTTTTGTATTAGGAGTTGAAAACTATAGTTAAAGAAATAAGGATAAATACAAGTATAACAAAAACACCATAAATGTTGGTAATTATAGATTATGAGTTTTATCATGAAATTGCATCCATGTCTTGATACTGTAAGTGGACATGAATCTGAGATAGATGTACCTATATGTAAAAACTCTAACAAGGTGTATTGGGCATGACTTGGTGTAACCTAAGAAACAAAAAATGGGCTTTACAGTGAAATAGTTTTGAGACACCAAATGAATATTCTATGAGAAATTCATAATTTCATTATGAACCATTTTTAAGGTAAAAATTACCCATAAGAGTATATATTAGGAAATAGATCTGAGATAAAATAGATTAAAGCACATGAATTAATGTGTTAAGGTAATAAATTTATGTTATAATTTATCCATTTAATTTTATTAAATTTTTATTTATGTCATCAAAATTTTTAGAAAATAATTCACAAGGTTAACTTTATTATAAAAAAATGTTGTAAATAAGAGGAATTGTGTAAACAATCAATGTGCTAGGAAATGTAATGATTTTTTCAATGAGATTCCCAACCCTATGTGAGTTGGAGAAGAAAACATTGTGATGATAATATCTGAACAAACACATGTTATGAATTTAAACTTATATCAAGAGGAGTTCCCATAACCTCCTAATAAATAACAAGATACAATTGAAAGAGGTATGTGACAATGTCCTTTAAAATTAAACATATCATATGATACCTTAATAGTGGAATAATAGATAAAATCCATTGATTATATTTTCTCTATCATTCAATGTTATGGACAAGAGAAGGTACAACAACATTTTTATCATATAGAGGAAGAATCTAATTAGTGGTGGAAATTGATCTAGAATACAAACCCAGAGGAATAGATAGATGTGATGGGGTGTAATGAATTCTAAAAAATCTTACTGGTTAAATATTTTCCTTCAACTCCCTATCATAAAATTGAAAGGTATTCACTTTATCCTAAGAAAAAAATATGATGAATTAATTGGGGTATATTTTTATTACATAAAAAGACATTCACAATACACCTCATCCATATTCGTTACCCCAAATACAAGGTTGACTAATTCTTTCATGTGCAAAAACCTTGTCATCAAAAAGACCAAGTGAGCATAGGAATTAATTTCTAAAAATGATTTCATTATGTGCTCTTGATGTTTAATGGTGATAGATGATTCTTAAGGGTATAATGGGGATAATAATAAGAATGCAGAGTTTAATTATTATGGACTAATGCAGTAACTTAATGGTGCCCTGATATTTAAACATCCAAAATTCCAAGGGGGAAGACAGAAGAACCTTAGAAATTTCATAATGGTAATGAAGAAATGATTTTTGAATAACAAAGAATGAACATAGCTAACAATTCATCATAGAAGAAACCCAAAAATTAAATTAATAAAAGTAATAATCTAGTCAACACTTAGTGAATTGGACATTGATTCAACTACCAAAAAACCAAGACACTTTTCAAACCAATTCCCTATGGTAAGAGTTTTTTGAGGCAACAATGAACATTCAAGGTAGCAATAATGGTATTTTTATATCAAAAATGTTGTAAAGGATTCCAAAAGTATTGTAGTGAAAGGAATGATAGTTTTTCATTAATGTATAGAAATAATAATTTTTTATTCTAGTTCTATTCATTCTTTCATATAATGAATATTTAGTAGCACAATTCATTCAAAACAAAAAATAATTGAATAAGAGAAGTAGTAAAAATGAAAAATGGAAAATTATATCATCTGATGTATATTTCTCCCCTTTAACAATTTGTGTGCTGAAATTCCCATAGAAACATGTTAAAATGACTTTGTAAGAATTTAAAGCAATTTTGGGCATGGATTGGATTTACCCATATGGATATAACATAAATTGTTGTTAGAAGGAAATCACACTTTTTATCATTATACATTATATGATTCTGTAAAAGTCCATGGAGTTGTATGAATCTTGTTTTCCACAAAAATCTAAGAGTGTGTATTATTTACCAATGACAAATCCAATATATATCAAATTATTGAGTCTATGGAAAGAAAAATCCTTGTATACATACCAATTGTGAGAGACTATGATGGTTTTTTTCCCAAGGAATTGGTTCGTGTCCATCCAAGTTGAGATATTGAATATGAAATAGATCATATACCTGGGGTGTTACCTTTATCACATACTCCACATAGAATATATTTTATTGTATGTTTTATATCTTTTGAAAAAAAATTATAGGGAGATATAGATAAATGGTTCACATAAACAGAAGCTTTACTATGTGGTTCACAAGTCCACTTCATCACTAAGAAGAGCGGATGAATATGCCCTTTCCATCATTATCATGAGCTCAACAATATCATATTAAAAAAAAGTATCATCCTCTAAGGATTTATGAATTGTTCAATAAACTATTTAGATAACAATACTCCTCCCATATCGATATTTTTTCATGGTATTACCATGATAGGGTGAATAAGGGGTGTAACACTAAGATTTATTTTTGTACATGGTATATGCACTATGAGGTCACAGTAGTGCCATTCGAACTCACCAATGCTCCATCAAACATTATTTAAATTATTAATAGAGTCTATATATATTACCATACATTATTTTTTACAGTCTTTATATATGATATTCTAATATACTCCAAAACTATATAGGAGAATGGGGAGAATCTGGTCATTTTTGTAAAGACCGTGAGATTGGATAAGATTTATGAAAAGTATATAAAATCTGAGTTATTGATGAAAAAAGCATCTTTGATAGGGAATATCATAATAAGAAATAAGATATATATATTTTCATAAATCAAAAAAAAATTTATGTATGGTTGAGGACAAAATATGTGATAGATAGCCATCATTTCCTTGGGATATCTAGTTATTTTTGCCGATTTGAGAGATTATTTTAACAATTCCAAAACCCTCTAACAATTATAACATACACGGTAGTAATATTAATCATACAATGTAGAATATGATGAGTGCTTCATGAATTTGAAAACAATTCTTATCTGTAAATCTTTACATACACTACCCATAAGTGGAGATATTTTCATAGTATTTAGGGATTCTATGAAGAATTAATTGGGTTGTCTGTTAATGTATAATGACAATGTCATATCCTATACATCAATTCAGTTGATTTTTCATGAAAATAAATACCAAACACATGATATAAAATTTCTTTTAGTTATCGTCACATTGAAAATATGGTTGAAATATTTCAATTTGGAGAAGTGTGAAATATATATGGATCAAAAAATACACTAATATATATTCACAAAAAATGAGATGAATATTCATCAAATAATATAGTTAGAGAAAATCAAGGACTATTATTATGAAATCCACTACCATACTAGTAATGAAAATAATTTGACATACTCTCTATGTAGAAAGTATCCATAAATTATTTAATTTACATGATTTCAGAGGGATCTGATCATCTTAGATTTGAAATAGATGGACATGGGATTCATAAAATAAGTATCATCATCTATCATTTCATTTAAAATTTCTCAAACATCCATTCTTGACAATATAATATATACATAGAAAAGTGAGTTGGGAATTTAGAATAATGTGGATTCTATAATAATATAGATATCATCATAGTTCAATTTTAATGATGAAAGTGTTATGATATTTGAGTTCAGACTATGTGTACCAGTATATCATGAGTTAAATATAGAGTTGTTGAATAATGTATATAAATCAACATTTTATATTCACCCGAAAATCACAATGTGGTAATTAAGTCTATGTTAACCCTATTACTTGGGAAATATGAAGAATCATATCACATAATAAACATCAATATTTCATTAATCTTACCAAGTGAAAATTGAATGTCCAAAATCCCAGAGTATGATGAAATCATAACCCATACCTACATTGAAGTTGGAAAATATATAAATGGACTATGTCACTGGTCTTCTAAAGAAATCAAGATGGAATAATCCCATATGTCTTTTGGTGGATCATCTTAAAAATACTATGCACTTCATTTTGATTTGAGATTACTTATCATAGGATCAACTACCAGTCATATACATCATAAAAGTGGTGGTAATTCATGGAGTAACACTATTGATTAAATATAATCGAGACCTCATACACACCTCATTGTTCTCAAAAAGTCTCTTGCATGAACTAAACATTGATTTAATATTCAACCTAGCTTATCACCTTCAATGTGTTCCCCAATCTGAGTAGAATATCCAAAAAATTGACATAATGTTTTGAGCCTACTCAGTTAACATCAAAGGGGGATGGGCTCAACATCATCAACTAGTCACGTTCATGAAGAATAATAGTTTCCACTCAAGAATAAAAATGGATCCATATGAAGAACTTTTATGGAAGAGGTGTAGATCACCTTCATGTTGCATTGAAATTGGGTAACAAAACTGTTTAGGTCTTAAAATAGTCAAGGAAACGGTGGAAAGGGACAAGACCATACAATAGCACATCTAGGCTGCTCATAGTTGACATAAGTGCTATGCAGAAAATAATGGATGAGACCTATATTTTGATGTTGGACCAATTTTATTTCTTCAAATATATCTATGGATAAATGTGATGATATTTAGGAAAATTGGAAAGCTTATCCCAATATATATCATCCCCTTTGAGATCGTTGATCTAATTGGAGTGGTGGCCAACCTACTATCACTACCTATTTACCAATATGAAGTAAATAATATATTACATGTATCCAATATGAGTATTTTCTTACTAGAATTCTCAAATGTACTCAATCCATATGTGGTAGCATTGGAGAATGATGTTTATTATGAATAATAGCTAGTGTAAATCAAAGATCATAGTGAGAAAGTTCTATAAAATAAGACAATGAACCAGGTCAAGGTGTTATTGAGAAACCACATATTTGAAGAAGAAATGATGGAACTGAAGGATGTGTTGAAACAAAGTAACTATAGTCAATTTTAGTGTGGGAAATGAATAGTTTTTGAATTTAATATATTAAGGTTTTAATTTTCTAACGACCCAAACTGTTATAATTAAAATTTACATTGTGATTTATTTAAATGTCTTATTAAGTAATATTGTTATTGAAAACACTTGATGTTTTTTGTATTTATTATATTCTATGATATTTAAAATCCCTTTTATAAGCATTTAAATTTATAAAATATACTATCAAATGTGATCACATGATTAGTATAAATATAGGGTTTTAACCAATCCAATTGACACCGAGAAAGGAAGTGATGGCCCCAATAACTAGGATTGTACCCAATGAAACCCATTTATTAGAGATTCTGAGATATATAGAATCTATAAGATTTTACCTTGACTAATTCAAATTTTATATCCAACGACTTAAGAATCAATGAAACCATTTATGAGGGATGTTCAAGCTCCTCAAGATCCTGACCCAAACCAGGTATGATGAACCACTTCATGAATGTATCACCATCTTGTACCTTTCTCTTATGTAATATTCTGGCATATTCAAGTCATTACTATCATTACCCCATAAATATGTGTATGCACATTAAAATATATAGATTAACATTTATATTTTTATCCTATTTTTTTACTTTAAAAATTAATTTTTTTGATACAATAAACACAAATAATATTAATGAGTAATATTCAAATTTATTAAAGGGACTTATTTTAATAAATTATAGATTTTTAAAACATATGAAAATTTAATAATATATTTTTATTAAATATAAATGATCATATAATTTTTATGAAGTCAATTGTTACTTTCATAAGGGTTCGAAAGCTGTTTTTATCATGAAAACCCACCATTTGTCAAAAAATGTGGTGTTTTGTTCAAAATAGAAAAATAATTATTTATTTATTGATTTTAAAAAATAAAATTATTTTTGGAATAAAAATATTTATATTATCCAATGGATAATTTTTCATAATTCCTGGAGATAATCAAATTTTCATGTTAAAATTATATACTTTATAAATAAACATTGTTATTATGTCCTCATAATGAACCAAAAGTGATGTAATAAATACAAAAAATCAGTTAAATGACCCAATATATGTTTTAAAAATAAAATAATGGGATTTTATGTTTTTTTGTTGATTTCCTATAATTTTTATAAATCAAAAAATAGAAATATTATTTATTGTGCTTTTAAAAATATTTCATTAATAGTATGACACACATACACATAAGAAAAGATGAAATTTTATTATGTTCATAACATTTACTAATAAAATAATGAAAACCACAATTTTTTTTGAATCCACGGTAGAAAAATATTGGAATTTGTTTCAATTTATTTATTTTATTACATAATGTCCAAAACCTATGTTTTCGAGAAATGATAATGAATTCCCCCATGTTTTCCTTTATAAACACATCCAATCACCCACTTACATTCCCTCAATGTCCTTGTATAACGTACATAATATTTTATCACCTCTATATATCCCATCCAAGGATCCAATATGAACTCAATAAGATCCTCCAAATCCTTTAGAACCACTCTCTCGAGTTAATGGATTTCTCTTTTCTCATTTCTATTGAAGAATATAATTTATGTTATGCTACTCGGTTTCAATTTTTTGGTCATTTGGAAATGTCTTAATATAATCCCCATAAATTTTATTTTAGTTATACATAATTATAAACATCTTTTACTCTCATTAATCCCACCCATAAACCATTAATTACACCTATTTTCATGCTGAATTTTAGATAGGGATCCTCCAATTCTCTTCTTTATCATGTTTATTTATTATATTATGCAGTCTAGGTAAAGTTCATAATTATGGGATAATAATTTTAATTACATATTACTTCCAAATTCATGTAAAAATGATGAGATACCTCCTTCTCATTCATCAAACAATTTTTTGAATTTTTAATTGAAGTCTTTATGTTGCTGAAATTTAACCACCATTTTACATGCGAAAACAATTGTCTAGGAAATACAATACTTATTTCATATAAAGGGGTTTCACCTTTATAAAAATATATCTAATTTAATTTATAATTATTTGTATTTATTCTAAAATTTATAGTCATGGAAGAAAATATTATTATGATTGAATCTATTTTTTATGATCTATATTGCACACTTTAGTACGAGAATGAAATTAAAGTGAAAGGTGCACCTGAAATTATATATCTCTGTAATGAATTTGGCAATTTTTAGTATCATGAGACATAATTTTGGGTTTATTAAAAAATATTATTCCATTATGGGTCTTTTGTACCTCTTGATTTCATTGTAGTTATCCTTGACCTGCATTTATTATGTAGGGTTTTAAGTTATTTCTAAATTTACCATGTTATGAGTATCATGCTATGTTAGGACTTATTATTCAGGTTACTTTTATTCACCAATTATATTCCTATTTTAAAAAAATTAATAACATAAGAATATTTTACTCCCTTACTGTTATTTCTATTTCAGTTCATTGTTATGTATTTCCTCAGGTTATCCCATGTTTTTTTTGTATGAATGAATATTATGAATATGTTATGTAGATTTTAAATAAATATGATGTCTTAATTAAATTAATTTATTATGATATATACATATTTTAGATGTAAGCTATACTTATTGTTCTTATAGGTCTTATTAAGTGTAATATTATGTAATAAATTATGTATTAATTTGATATAATGTGTATTGTTGTTATATTAATCCTCACAAATCACAAAATCCATGTTTCTAGAATGTTTTATATTATCAATTAGAACATTATTATGTTATTTATATGTTTATGAAATTATTATATTTCTCATAAAATAACTTTATTTTTGGAAATATCATTCAAATCTAAATAATGAACATTTTTTTTATACATTTCCCATATCACCTCATTAGCTTACTTGGGTATATCAATAGTTGAATTTTCATTTCTTCACGTGATCCATTTGTTATGCTACATTGAAACACGATTTACCTTTAATTATAATAAGATTCATGAGAATATAGATAGTTAAAAACTTCAATTTTTCTATATGAGAACATATAATTATTGCATTATTCTCGTTAAAGTCAAATTTTTAATTTCATTAAAATAATTGGTTTTAATCAACCAATGAAGTGGTCTATTTTTTAATGGTCAATGATGATACCAATAGTTTAAAATGAAAGTTTCTTAATGTTTTAATCACTGGTACTGATTAATTAATTATCCATTTTTATCACCTCTAGAAAGACCCTCCATTTTAGTCTGAAGTCTTAATGGAAAAAAAATATTGAGAAATATTCCCTTAAACTCATATTATTTACCATTGTTTATTTATTACAATTTAAATGATAATGATGTGATTACACCATTGATCATTCTTACTAACCATTAAATAATAATCTAAATAATCTACTGGACTACATATTACTTAGTGTATTTTTTTTCAATTTCACAGATCCATGGTCTAAAAATTAGTTAGTCGATAGACCCAAAATAAAAGTGGGTGCATACACATAAATGACTCAATAGAATGTTTCTCTTTCCACTGTCCAATGTGAAGGTCAATATTTTTCATGTTGATATTCATTAAATGTGATTTAAGGGAAATTATTTCAATATTTGATTTCATTCCACCTCATATTCGATTAGGATTTTCATGAAGGATGTCATTTCATTTCAATTCACATTTTTTTCAAACATGATTGATCCTATTTTAAACAATTGAAAAAAATAACTATTTATGTAATTGATACATAATAACTTTAATGGTCAATAATAAGACAATAAACTCAATCATGAGATTCCATAAATTATAGCACCATAACATTAACCTATAAAGAAATGCATACATCCTATATAACATTTTGTTAAAAATAGGTTGTTGTAGGTACTCTTATCTTATTATTTATAACCTAATATACAAAAATAACAATACCCAACATTGCAACCTACATAGGACACACAATGATAAGAAATATACTTATTGTACCATTTAATTTGAAGAAACTTCTATACATTTCAAAATAACAAATTCTTGATAACTATAATGACCAAAAAATCTATCAAAGTAAATTCCATTGTTATATTTATTTAATATATTTTATTCGCAGAAAATAACAGTTATAAAACAATAAAAACATTACAATCAATGAATAAATAAAATAAGAGGTAATTATAAAATATAAAGAAACTATAATGATGAAATAATAACTCGAAATTTGGTACATAATCTACCCCTTAAGAATAGTAAATCATCCAATAGAATAGTAAAATCACCTATTAGAGTATAAAAAAATTGGATATGTTAAAAATAAATATATGATATATCTATATATTGTAATAAATAAATAACTGTTTCAGAAAATGAAAAATTAAGTGTTGGTATTTTACTAAGTTATTAATAATTAATTAATATTTTATAATTGATATAATTATTTACAAGAGAATTTAATTTCCAATTTTTATTTCATAAATATATATTTTTTCGGATGATTATAGGAAAAAAATTTGATACCTTAATTAAAATTTCAATATGTTTTAAAATCTATTATAATTTTAATATCTATATTTTTCATGTCAATCAATATTTGATTAAAAATTGAAATTCATTTATTTAAATAATTATTTTCCTAAAATTTAGATAACATTTGAATTATTCATGTCATAAAATGGATATTCTGAATATTTTTATTTATGTAAAATAGTTTAATTTTTTGTGAATAGTAAAAAACTATAATTTTTTATATATATACAAAATAAGATAAATACACAATTTATTGAGTCATACATTATGTAATCACCATAACTTCAAACTCAAATTAATTTTTTTAATATATTAATTGATTATTATCAACATATGTATATACATGTTGAAAAATAATAAAATAATGAGTAAAATAATTAGAAAACACCCCTCTTCGAGACTATAAATACCACCCCTCACCACCTCTTCTAGTTATATGTTTCGTGGTTTTTTCCATGTCAATGATCTACCCAATACTACTCCCCATCCCATCCCCCTAACATAAAAGGATTTTATATGATAAATATAAAAAATCTTTTTCCCTAAGATGTTTTTCAAGGAGGATAAATCCATGTTATAAAATCATGTTTCTTTTTAATTTAATTTCTTTTCATGTTTTTTTCTTATTCTCTAATCACCTAGACTCATCCAAGTGTAATGATAAATACACTATACTTTATATATATAATATATTTAACATGTTAATGTAATATCCATCATCAAATCCATTATTCTATCCCTTTTATTCAAATAATTAAAACATTGTTCGTGAGGTGTTAATTTTTCATCTTCAAGGAGGAAAACTTTTAATTTTCATTTTATACCTTTATAGATGGTCTTCAAACCATATTATTTGTTATAACATATTTTAATATTTATTTTACAAATATATTCTATGTTTTATAACTAACCTATATGCATAATATTAAATTAAAAAACTATATTTTTTTCTATGAGCAAAAACCACCCAAAATAATCCAATTAATTATCACTATGTTCTTATATAATGATTTATCGCACCCTGAATAAAAAAATGAATTATATAAATTTTTTATCTTGTATATTTTAATTATTAACATCTACATTCAATTATGTAGATCTATTATCTTTTTATATGAACATAAATACTCTTATATAAGTGAGCTGATCATTTTAACCAATAAAACAAACACTCCTAAATGATTAAATTAAACACTATAACCCAAAAAAGGACATAAATGAGATTCATAAAAATTGATAAATCAATTAAATATATATTATAGACTTATTTATTAATGAATATAATTTAATTATATGGGAAAATATATATATGTGGAGAACCATTTCAAACATAAGGTATGTGATTTTACATAATCCCCAATTTTTTTCTTCCTGTTCCACTTTCTCTATCTTTAACCCAATTTTTATATTATTTTTTTTATTTAATTCATATAATTTCTTTTTTAATGATCCAAAATCATATATCTATCCCATATGATCATTCCTTGATTGGAAATATATGTTTTATAAATGTACAATTCATAATTACACCAAATATGAAATCCCAATATAATGGTTCTTCTTGATTTCAAACCAATATTCAAGTGCTCTCCATTATCTATTTTAATTCACCATTATTTTTCTAAAATCAGTAATTTTATCAGGAATAACTATCATCATTAATTTGTGGTCTTGTATCGCCAATTATGAATTTCTCATTTTAATGACTCTTTAATAATTTCCCTTAAAATGCACAAAAGTTGCTAATTTTAAAATATTCATAAACACATATTTTAAATATATTCACATCAGTAAGAAATAATTTGTCATTATATATTCCCATTTTCCTTCATCAAAGACAATGAATGTTTTAAATCCATTCTTTCATAAGCCTCCATGCGTGATGATCATTGGATAGGTCTTATGACATGGTTACAATACATGATTCTATTCTTGGGAAACCCTTATGTTATTTCTATTAGTATGATTCAAAATGTGGAACACGTATTAATGAATATGATTTAAAGGTTGTTTATAGATGGTTATCCAATTAATAATGTTATTTATAGTCTCATGAGATGTCTTGATGTGATAAAGAGTGAACCTGATTTCTTATTTTGACATTTCCACCATGTGATATAGTCTTTAAAGATTGCCTTGAATCATGCTTCTATCCTGTTATATATTGTTTCCACTTTTCAATGATTACATTATTATATGTTCCCATGTTATACATAATATACTTCCTTATTTATATTCATGTTTTTTCTTTTTATGTTTTCATTTCAGGTCTCCCAATCCATGTTACAATGTTTATTCATATTATTATTCCCTTACTGTGCTTTTTAGCACAACAATTTTGTTCATTTATTCCCATGGTTATGATATATAGATTTTTGGGATCTAAGGTAGTTATGATCACATTATGAGGATTATATTAATTTTTTGGTGATTTTTAATTAGGTACCTAATCATTGAATGACTCTTGATTTTATGGTAATTGGTTGTATTAGATGGATAATTAAGAGTAATATAATATAATAGATTATGTAAATGGATAGGTGTTGATTCTATAAGGATTCATTTTGAATTTTTCATTCCAGAATATTTTGAAAATCACAAATTCTTTATCTTAAGGAAATTAATATTTTCCATGGGATTATTTTTCATATAGAAATTTCCTTTCTCTAAGGAAATATTTTATCATTAAAATTGTTTTCGTTGTCCGATTTTACAATCTCACTAAATCAAAAACATTTTATTACTAAATAATTTTTTTATTCTTTTTTAAAACCTCAAAATCTTATAGTGACATGGATATATAGTGTTCTATTCTCTGACTATGAATTCTATGAAATTCAGACTCAAAATTCTATAAAATTTGGACTCAAAATTCCCTTAAATTCAGACTCCGAATTCATTGAAATTCATAATTCAAATTTTTTGAAATTCACACTCTGAATTCACTATAATTCACATTCTGAATTTTTCGAAATTATAACTCCGATTTCTATAAAATCCAGTCCCAAAATTCACTAAAATTCGTCTTCTAAATTCTCTGAAATTAAGGTTCTAAATTCATTGAAATTCAGACTTGAAATTCTTCAGAATTCGAGCTCTTAATTCCTCAAAATTCAGTATCCAAATTCTTCCAAATTCAGACTCTAAATTTCTAAAAATTCCACCTCAAAGATATAAAGAATTCATACACTAAATTCCACAAAATTCAGTGTCTGAATTCCTCAGAATTCGGATTCCTAATTCATTGGAATTTAGTCTCTGGAATATATAGAATCTTGATTCTGGATTCTTTTTAAAAACAAATCAATATATCAATGTCTTAGAGACTCTTAATTTTTATTTTTATTTTGTCTCCAAATTCTATTTTTCCTAAGAATATAAAAAATATATTTTTTTAATTAATATCTTTTTTCATACACATAATACAAAATAATATCATGTAATCTGTTTCTAATTAACTGTTGGTTGAGTTGAACATATGAAAGTCTCATTAATTTTAAACGAAAAATATGATCATGGGAGGAGGGAGCCAACCATTGTAGTTATTCCTACAAATAAAATTTCATTTGAATGAGCTCATAAACATTCCATCAATCTAGAGCTTACATGATGTGAAATGATTTATAGAGAGTGAGACACTCATGCATTGTGCGCTCTGAAAATCATGTTCCTCATTCATTGTGAGACTCTGATTGTTTCTGAGTACAATCGAGAGCTACTGGGTATAGGAATACAGTGGTGATGACTACCAGAGTGTTCTAGGAATTTTAGGGATAGGGAGACATAGGTTCCAACTACATTAATGATTTACCGTTTACATTTATAACAAGGTTAACTCTGATATTCATATCGAGGGCATACCCCTGTGGGGGTAGGATAAAAAATTTTAAATTATAAATCCAGAGATCTTTATAAAAGGTTTTTGGATACCCTATTATTTGAATAAAAGAATTTCATACTTTTTACTTTTTTTCATGTTTTATTTCCACTATATTTTGATAAATTATAAAAGTATATCTTTCTTATACATTCTTGTAAATTTGTATATAATGATAAAAAATATTCTATATGCATTATGGTTGAATATTTCCCATGTAAATGATTCTTACCTTTAATTTCCAAAAGAACATTTTTTAAACCGAAGCATGTTTTTCATTTATAAATATTATAAGGTTTGTGAATTTACATTGTTTATCTTTATTAAACATTGTTTTCCTTAAAGTTAAATATGAATGTTTTTTAACCTACAAATCACCCCCATTATTTAATTTTGGATTTATATACATTATTTTGATCCTACAATTGGTATCAAAGTAGGTCATTGAAATAATTATACTCACATATATGTTTTCTTACTCTCATTTTCCTTATTCAAAATTTTCATTCTGAACATTTCATATTCATGTATTTCTGAAATATTTTTGTCTTCATTATAATCTTTTACTACCTATATGAATTTTTGGATAAGATATATTCATATTGAATAAAAGGTATGAATATCAGTTCCATTAATAATTTAAATCCTTCCAGACCACCTACTTTTGATGGTAATGATTCTGAATACTGGATAGATCAAATGAAGACTTTTTTCATTTATACTGGAGTATAGAATTTTTTAATTCTTACTAAAGATTACCAAATTTTTTACAAGGAATTCAAAACCATCAGCAAATAATAAAAATAAGAATATCAACTAAACTATAAGGTAAGAATTATTTTTTTTTTGTTCTATGAAAAATAATATATATTGTCAAATTTATTTTTGTGAAGCTTCCAACTGCATCTGAATGAAAAATGAGGTTACTCATTCTGGGACATCAATAGTGATAGAGACTAGAAGAGCTATGTTGAGAGATGAAAATAATGGATTTTTTCTCTATGATGAACCTATTTGCAATCTACAACAATGATTTATTACCATTGTCAGTAGTGTTCAATATGTAGGAGAGAACATTCATTATGAGAAGCTATTATGGAAAAGATAATTGATATTATGCCAAATGAGTGGGAATCAAAAAGAAAGGCCATTGACGAGATCATGAAAGTTTATAAAATCACTCTTGATGAAAATTTCAGAAACCTTCTTCAACATGATACCAAAATGAATAGAGATCCTGTTATAAATAAGGAGAGGAATGGAAATGTATGTTTATCCTTTACAACTATTAAAGTCTTGTCTTGTAAAAGGTTTATGAGATCTAAATCTAAGAAAAAAACTATACTATATATGTCTAGTGAAAGTGATTATTCTGAGAATGAATTAGCTAATCTTGATTGAAGGATGAACTAGATAGTGTGGAAGAAATACATTCAATATAGTTATTACAAGAAGGAATGAAAAGACATGAAGTATTCTAAAGTCACATGATATGAATGTAGAAGGGATAGAAATATTTGAACTGATTGTCTCATGATTAAGAGAAAATACAAGAAGGAAAATAATTATGAATGAAATAGAAATAATTATTAAAAGTCTATGGCATAAAAAGTCTTTAAGGATATTGATACAGAGAGTGTCTGTGGTGGTGACTCATCTGTTGAATCCTTTGAGTATGAATCATCTGGACAAGAGAATATTTGTCTTATAGACCAAGTACCTATTGAAAATCATTGTCTTATGGATATGGTATACAATGGTGAATCCTTAACAAATATTTCATTTAATTCATATTTATTTAAAATAGAATATTATGAATATTCAGATGATGAATCTTCTTCATTAGAAGATAATATCGTACCATTATTTTATGAACTGTCTAGGTTTGCTAAAATTCGTGAGAATGAAAATTGTAATATAAAAAACAAGTTAAAGAAGAAAATTTCTATAATTTGTATTTTAACTAATGAAGTATCAGATTCTTCAAATGATATCAATCAGAAAATTTTAGATTTTGAATTTTGGTCTAAAACATTAAGGTATTTATTTTTGAGTAGGATAATCATTATAAGAATCGTGAAAATGTAATTTGTAAGGAAAGTATTTTAGTGAATAACTCTAGTTATAAAACTAATAATCCATCAGATAAGAACATGGTTATTAAACTAATGTAAAAAAATATTTTCTTTAATGAAATTTCAATCAATCATTACCCTTGATAAGCAAAACATTGAGAAGATGTATTCACAAATTCATCCTCAAAGGAATAGTTCTGGATTTTGTTATACTCATTCGAAACCAGTTTTTAGTAAATATTATTTTCTCCCCAACGTGATCCATTTTGTACTAAATTTTAATGTATTGGACATTGGGAGAAAAATTATTCTTTAAATAAACCAAATAATCATGCTTTTATAAATCTTATTTTTCTAAGAAAATTTGGATTCCTAAAATTTTACATTCTGAAATTTCCGAATCCAAGAATCTGTGGATTCGAAAATTCAAATTCTTTTATTCTCAAAGAAATAAATAATTTTCTGACAATAATACATTGTACATGAATAGTGAATATTCCTAACATATAACAAGTAACAAAAAATACTTTGAAAATATTATCAAGATGTAATGAGTAAATGTAACATTCGGAGATAACGCTTAGAGATGAATTATTAGTATAGGTAACATTGTTCTACTAGGAAAAATTTAATTTCAAATGTTTTATTTGTCAACTGCCTTAAGTACTCCTTAATTAGAATAATTAAATTATGTGATGAAGGTTACCTTCTGAATTTTAGCAGGGATAAATGCATATTACAAAATTACAAGGAGGACTTTATTCTTTCTGCCCATAGGCAAGAGAATGTATACACACAAAACATAGAAGGCCGTCAGTATAAGGACCCGACCTTAAACAATACATAATATTGAATTAAATGAATAATTCACATTTTGGATATTTTCAGGTTTAGAATTTTAAAGAATTAGGCCATAACTATTACATTACTTCTCAAAAATTAAAAGGTACACACTTCTACTTAGTTTCAATTTTATTTCATAAAATAAAAACACTTGAAAAAAAGAGTCATGTCTGGTACCACGTTTTAGACAGCTTGACCTTTCCTTGATGTCATCCTTGACCCTTTTCATCTTTATGTTATGTGAAAAACATTTCAAAACATGGGATGAGCATAAAAAGCATAGTAAGTGTTATAAAATAAATAATGAAATCATTAGTCTATCAATATATAAAAAACATAAACTCTTTTACATACCTCTTGAAAAAAAAGATTTATGAATAACACATGGTAATCACAAAACATAAAGGTAACTTGTGGCATCTATATCATAATTTCAATTTAGTAATCATAGCTACACATGGAGTTACATTTAGAATACCCATAATAGTATATTGCTTAAATCTATGAGGATAAACATTCATGTTTTCCTACATCACATTACCCAATGTATTAGAGATCTATATTGGGCTCACCCACGCTAGGTTTATCTCGAAAGCTCCTGTATACGTAACAATGCCCAATAACCATAACATATTCGTGAGACATAAAACAAACATAAAGAAAAGATAAAATATCTACATTTTAATTAATATATATCATTTAAATATATTGGCACAACTAATACATTATAAAATCCATTTTCAATTCCAAAATATGTAAAAGATTATATGGTAGTTATTTTCCTTTTAAAAACATTACGACTTGGTAAAGAAGCCAAGGATCGAATAATACTCGAGTAAGTGGAAATGTTGTTATCACCACATACGTTAAAAGAATCAATTTTTATGTTGTTTACTAAAATTGTTCATAGAAAAAAATCCCTTAGAATGAAATGAAAATTAATAGGTGTTTTTTCAACGTATAAAAGAAAATTGTGTATTAAAAAAATATGCCTCAATGAAAGGAGATTGAGACGATGTCCCTCACCTCGTGTCAGACATGACTTGTTTGGTAATTAATTTATTGAATAATAAAATAAAGATATTTTATACTTGCTAAAAAACCATTTTAAAGTTTATTAATATTTTTATATCACCTATTACCATGTTATAAACATTATGTAATCATTTATGTTAATAATGATTGTTTTTTCAATATTTGGTACTTTAGTCAAAAATAGACTTCTTAAAACTAAACGTTGTTCATGTAGACAAAATTCCATTATATTATGAATGATATTCATGATTAATATATCATATATATCATATATATTCATTATATAAATGTATTTATAATAGTACATAACATTTAGAGATAAGAAATGAAAATCAACGTTCATGGAGATGGTAAGTCGTGTGTACACATGAACGCTACTTTCAATCCTTTGTCATATAATACTTGAAATAAAACATAATGATACATAGTTATATTATAATTCTAGTATAATATCATATATATAATCATTAACTCCATCCTTTATATGTCCCATATATGGCATTAACGAGTCATATCACTTTGAGGGGGCGGTAGTCTATACTTCCTCAAATAAAATTATCACGTTTACACATTATGGAAACCATAAATGTAGGATATAAATTAAAAATAAATAAGAATAAAGAAAACATAAAAATAATATATATCATATATAAATACATTTCCATCTTAATTGCCACTGTGAGAGGCGGTAGGTGATAATCGAACAATCATCGTTTCGTGAAGCATTAGTTTACCATCCAAAGAAACTGTATGTTCTTTACCCATTATATGGAGGTGTGTGTAAGTTTCATTCTAATAATTCTCATAATGACATAATTGTATATTTAATATACTAGTTTTGTTATAAAATAGAGGAATAAAAACAGTTTAGGGTTTGGAGAAGAAAAATAAAAGAAGAGAAGTTAATAGAAATTGTTACATTTAATTTGGGTCACTCCCTTTGGTTTGAAGAAAAAAAGGATTGTTTATGTGAATTCATCCTAAATTAAGGCATCTAGGTGTAATATATGATTCTTTAGATCTTATTTGGGTAGGTTTTGGATGATCCATGGGGCTTGAGAGGTGTAATAAATGAGTTAGAAGTGAGGGAATTTTTTAAGGGAGTGGAGGGTCTCTTTAGGAATGTGTGAAAATATTGTTTTATTATTTTATTATTTTCATTTTATAAAAGTACAAAACTAGTGAGTCTTAAATATAAGATGACACATTTTCGAAATAAAATCATCCAATAGGAATATGACATGATTTGGATAATATTTTTATCTTTATAATCTTTTTTATTTAAATTATTTATTAATGAGATAAACATTGCATTATTATTGTGTCATTAATTATTTAATTTATTTGATATGTAGGAATTATAAAACAAATTACCATAACTTATGAAATCATTTTATCTTTCAAAAGAATATTTATAGTTGAAAATATAACTTAAATGACACTATGTAAAAATTATGTTAATACAAGATACTTGTTTATGTCATTTTTGTCTTTACTTTATATTTATTAATATAAAGTGTCATTATCTCTCTAATATGGATCCATGGGGTCCAAAAATAGACCCAAGGATTCTCATGGTCATCTATGACCCATCCAATAAGGTTAGGACATGTTTTATAATAATTTTTTATTAATATGATATTATTTTTACCATGAATTACACTATTTACATTTAACCGCCGTAAATAAAAGTGAAAAGATAATATTTTCAAAATATTATTTTCATCTCATTGAACCTCATTTTACATACTGATAACAAAAATTTATGTAATATTTTCAAAATTAAATTCATCAATGTAATGAAATTCCATTTAAATGGAAAAGTCAGTTTTTTAACTTCTACTTTGTTGCTTCACTCTTTATCAAAAATGAAAGTTTTTCAGAAAAGTACCAAAAATTCAGTCTAAGCTATATATTATATTCCAAATGAAAAAAAGATGTCTATTTTACCAAATTAAAAACATATATGTTAGATTAATTAATTTAAAATTAATTCTCATAGTCAAAACAAAGGCGTGCTTTTAAGAAATATTAACTATCAAAAGATTGACACTTGTTTTTGTCCAATTTCAATGTTAAATTTAATTTTTTGACCACAATTGGATTAAATGGTAAACATAAAATATAATTACACTTTAAAAATAATTAAAAAGATAATCTAGACATATAAATATATTATATTAAAAGGCAGTTTTGAATTAAAATACATTATTTTTCACTTTTCCTTAAAAATTGAATTTTATGAGAAAAATACCAAAAATTTATTCCAAGTAAATTAGAATGACCAGATTCTAAAGTAGAATTTTATTTGGTCAAAGAGAACATATAATAGTATCCAAAACTATATTTAATGAGGTTTCACCTTTAAAAGATTGTAAATCAAGATTTTAAAGTAAATTATGATTAAAATTATATTCATTAACATTTTAAGCATCTAAATTTTATTGGATAAATGTAATAAAATTTAGAAAACATGTATAATCATATTGAATTTAGTTTATTTAATTCCCTCCAATACAATTACTATGCATTAACTTCCATATAAAAAATAATATTATATTAGTATTGTACAATCGTAACATTTCAATGAAACATGTAGTTGCGTTTCAGATAACCCATCGAGCAAATAAACCTCTTTAAGGAAAAATTAATATTTAATTCATAGATATGGTTAATTATAAAAATGTATTATTTAATTATTTACCTGGGATGTTACATCCTTTCCCCTATTGAAAATTTCATTCTCGCAATTGTATTCAGATATAAAAAAATCGGGGAATTTATCCCTCATTGCATTTTCATATTCCCACCTTGTCTCTTGAAACATATTGTTTTATCACAAAACTTTAACCTATTTAATTACATTATTCCAAGACACATGCTCTCTACCATCAATAATCTAGACTGGTTGTTCCTCATCGGAGAGATTCTCTTTAACAAAACTACCTCTCGACTTAAAACATGAGATGGATCTGGAATATACATTCTCAAAATCGAATCATGAAAAACATTGTGTACCTGGGATAATCATGGAGGTAAATCCACACAGTATGCAAATGATCCAACTTTATCCAGGAATTCATATGGTCCAATGAACCTGGGACTCAACTTTCCCTTTTTACCAAATCACATCACATTTTTCCATAGAGAAACATTGAGAAAGACGTGATCACCTACCTCCAAAGAGAGATCATTCCTCCGGTTATATTCCTAACTTTTCTGTCTACTCAGAGATGTTCTCATGTTCTTTAGAATCAACTAAAACTTTTCTGCAATATATTCCACCAATTCTAGTCCTGTCAGATTCCTTTCACCTACTTCATCCCAAAAAGTTGGAGTTTAATAACGCTTTCCATATAATTCCTTAAATGGAGTCATATGTATATTGGAATGAAAACTATAATTATATGAAAATTCAACCAGTGAATGGGGTTGGTCCCAAATTTCCTAGTAATCTAGTGAACAAGCACATAGCATATCCTCCAAGGTCTGAATTTTACATTCAGACATCCCATCATATTGAAAAAAGAAAAGTTGTAGTAAAAGTTAATTCAGTACCCAAAAACATTTGAAGGCCTTTCCAAAAGATAAAAGTAAACCTTGGATTGTGATCAAATATAAGGATGAGGGGAACTCCATTCAAATAGAATTTCTCTTTAACAAACAACTAATAAAGTTGATCTAGAGACAATTTATCTTGTACAGGAAGAAAATGAGAAGATATAGTCAACTAATCAACAATAACCTAGACTGCATTATTACCTAGAGATGTCTTCAGTAATCCCAAAATGAATTCCATAGATATATTTTCCCATTTCCACTTTGGAACTGGTAAATACTGAAGCATCCCTTTTGGTAACTGCCACTCTGCTTTATCCTGCTGACAAGTCAAACACTTCATAATAAAAGCAGCAATATCTCTTTTCATTATATCCCACCTGTAATACTTCCGAAGAACTATGTACATATTAGTACTTCCACAATGAACTAAAAATAGATAACTATGAGCTTTACATAACAAATCATTCATAAAATTTGAATCAAAAGGAATGCATAATCTTTTCCCAAACATCCGAAAAAATCATTATCAATGTAAAATTCAGGAAACTTACCCTTCTAAAACAATTCTTCCATTTTCTGTAACTCATTGTCTACTTTCTGTGCTTTTATAATTCTTTCTGATAGAGATGATTTCAATGAAACCTAAAACAAAACTAATGAATTTTCTGCACCAACAACTTTTATGCCAATGTTCATCAAATCAAGAAACAAAGGATCTCATTCCAAACATGGAATGGTCAATGAAGCATTACTTTTTTTGATTCAAAGACTCATTAAAATTATTTTCCTTTCCAGTGTGATATTTAATCATGTAATCACAATCCAAGATTAATTCCAACCATATCCTCTAAATCATGTTCAATTCCTTCTGAGTGAATTTATACTTTAAGAATTTTTATTTAGTATATATTTCACATTTTACTCCCTTCAAATGATGCCTCAAAATATTAAATAAAACACCATGGAAGATAATTCCAATACTTGTTTAGGGTAATTTAACTCATGAGGTTTCAACTGACATTAAGAATAAGAAATTACACGATTATTCTGCATAGGGACACATCCATGTCCTTTAAACAGAGCATCCCTATATATAAAAAACTCACCATTTCTGAAGGCAGTGCCAATACTAGATTATTCACCCATATTATTTTCAATTCCAAAAATAATCATCACATTCTCTTTTTAAAATTACCTTAACATGTTTTTGGGTTAACATAGTATTTAGACTAGATAACTGTGAAAAACTCTCAACAAACATCCAGTAATAACCTTCCAAAAATATAAAACTTCAAATCTCGGTTATATTTTTGGGTTTTTTCCATGCTTCAACCACTTTTGTTTTACCAGGATCAACAGTTATGCCATTTTTTGAAACAATGTGACCATGGAAAGAAATTTGTGGTAACCAATACCCACAGTTGCTTTATTTCCCATTCAATTTCATTTCTTTTAAGGTTTTGAAGACAACCCTTTAATGAATTTCATGATCCTCTTTAAATTTTAAAAAAACCAAAATATCATCAATGAACACAACCAAAATATTATCCAAGAACTCCAAAAAACTTCTATTTATAAGATCCATGAATGAAACAGGTTAATTGGATAACCCAAATGGCATAACGAAAAATTAGTAATTCCCATATCTAGTATGAAATGCGGTCTTCGGAATATCTGCTTCCTTTACATTCAACTGATCATACCCCAAACTCAAGTGACCCTTCAAAAAATTCTGAGCTACCTGGATCTGATCAACCAAATCATCAATATGAGCAAAAAGATACTTGTTCTTAATATTGATGTTACTAAATTCTCTATAATCAAAGAAATGTCTCATTGAACCATATTTATTTTAAACAAACCAAACAAGAGAAATCCATGGTGATGTGCTAAGTCAAACGAAACATTTATCTATTAACTCCTATATTTTCTTCATTGACTCTAAAAGTTGAACTTGAGCCATTCCATAAGGGGGTTTTGAAATTGTCTTGGTATCAGGAACTATGTCAAATTAAATCAAACTTTTCGATCTAGTATAATACTAGAAACCTCATCAAGAAAACATCAAGGTACTAATTTAACACTAGAACATCATTAATCTAAACAGTTTCTTTGTTTTCAACACTCTGTGTAGGTAACACTCATTTCCATCTTTTACTAGATTCTCAGCTTCTTTATATGTTATAAAAATAAAGTGTTCATTCTTGTACACAAACTGAAAATAATCGTAAAAAGAAACCTATTTAGCTCTATATTCAATCTTTTCATGATAAAGAGAAAGTCAATACATACCCAAAATAACATCAAACTCTATTAATGTAAAACCAAAAAGGTTTTTAGGTAGATTCTTCCTGCATTAAAGGGTAGGGGGTTCTTATGTTGTCTATTTGTCTCAACATTTCCTCCAGGTTTTTTTACCATATGTTCCACATTCATATCTTGAGATGGAATTCCAAATTTAATATAAAACTTTTTGGAAATTAAAGATTGGGTAGACCCTGAATCAAACAACACATTTCCATAATCTAAACAAACAAAAAGTGTACCTGATACAACTTCATTTGATGGCCAAACATCTGCTGAAGTAGTTGAAAAGGATTTTACCATGCCTTTTTTCTTGTATTATAGTTTCTTTCCCTACATTGTGTTCTTCTTTAGACACTCATTTTCCTAATCACCCAATTCATTTAATTTAAAAAATTTAACTTATTGTAAATCATATTTTGTCATACCATTACCCTTCTCTTTTTCATTTCAATTACGAGCCTTATGTCCCTTTTCACCACATCGGTAGAACATAACCAAATTCAATAGAAATTCCCCATATATATTTTTACCACATTTTAAACAAATTATAAACATTTTTTTCTTACCACCAGATATTTTTGAAGTGTTTTCCCTTTCACCCGACACCTTGACCTCTTATTCTATTGTTTGTCAAAGAACACCTAATCATCGACAAACACTGATTTCCACATTCTTCGCACAACGAACTTGTTTTTCATAACTTTTAAACTCATGAAAAGATAAAGACTTTCAATACATTGGATTTAATCCTGAGTAAAATGGTTGATTTTACTATAATGATATCATATGAAATTTGGAGCTTAATTTGTCAGTCGAGTGAAATTTTCTTCATAAGCATACACTGAGTCAACCTCCCACATCAATTCTAGGAATAGTTTTTCCATCTAATGACAAAAAGCCTATGGATAATATTTCTCAAGAAAGATAAATTTGAATTTATCCCAATCAATAGCATTTATCTCCTCACTATCCTAGATATTTTTTACCATCGACCACCACTAATCAGCTTCTCCTTCAAAATGGTAAATAGAGAGAATGAACTTTTGATGTTTTGAACACCCCATAACATCGAAAATCATATCTACTACATTAATCCACCCTTATGCTAGAATAAGGTCAGATGAAACTCTGGTTGATGTGGGATGTTTCCTCATGATATTATCCACTACTTATATGTACCTTTGTGGTTGATCTGGATGATCTTGTGTAAGGAAACCACCACCACATATACCCTATGTGAATTATGCCATCACTGCAAAAAAATCAGTTCCGATTCTGCCCATCCTAGGTTACTGATTTGGAAGGTTATCTTCCTCCTGATGTCCTCCCAATATAGGTTCCATGTTTCCTATGTAGAAAACCATTATGAACACAGAAATTTCTTTGGTGAAGCAACATGGTAATCTGTAAGTGCTCTATCATTTCAATATTAACATAACATAATTTTTGGATATTAATTTAACAATAACCATACTCTTAAAGACATCTAAACTGTCCTTTGATACTAACAATAATGACATGGCCTTAAACATCACATAATAGTGAATATAATGAACAATTCACAATGAGGATCTTTTCAGGTTTAGAGTTTTACAGAATTCATTGGTATCTAATACATTACATTTCAAAAATTACAAGGTAGACACTTCTACTCAGTGTCTTTTTTTTCATAAAATAAAAACTCTAGATAAAAAAGTCATATCATGTCTCATGTTTTAGGCAACACGACTTTTCCATGATCCCATCCTTGACTCTATTCATCTTTAGGTCTAGTGAAAAACATTTCAAAACATGGGATCATCATAAAATATACGTAAGGTTTATAAACTAATAAATGAAATCATTAGCCCCTAAATACATATAAAACATAATCTCTTTTACATTCCTCCTAAAAACATATGATTTACGAATAACACATGGTAATAACAAATCATAAAGGTAACTTGTGGCATTTATATCATAATTACATTAAATTTATCACAGCTACATAGGGTGTTACATTAAGAATTCCCATCACATTATATTCCCTAAATCTATTAGGAGAAACATCCATGTTTACCTCTGTCACATTACCCAATGCATTGGAGAGCTATCTCGGGCTCACCCGCCCTAGGTTTATCACGAAACCGCCCGTATAAGTAACAATTCCCAAAAACCATAACATATTCGTAACACATAAAACAAACGTAAAGGAAAGATAACATTTCCACATTTGAATCCCAATATATCATTTAAATATATTGAAATAAAAAATCGATTATCAAAAAAAATCAATACCAAAATATGTAAATAAGTTTATTGTATTTATTTTCCTTTTAAAAACAATACGACTTATTAAGGAATCCAAAGATCAAAAAGTACTTGTGGAGGTAGAAAGGTCGTTGTCACTGCGTGCATTAAAAGAAACATTATGTTTTTTCGTTTAGTAAAACTCTTCCTATAAAAAATACAATTTAATGAAATGAAAATTAAAATGTTATTATACTTCGTATAACCGAAAATCGTGTATTAAAACAATATATCTCTCAATGAAAGGAGATTGAGATGAAGTCAGTTACATCATGTCTGGCTTGTCTTGTTTGTTCTTTAATATCCCGAATAATAATATAATGGTAATTTATAATTGCATAAGAACCTTTTTTATTATTACTATTCCTTTTATATCACTTATTACCATGTTATAAACATTACTTAATCATTTAGATTAAAAATGGTCGTTCTTTTTGATAATTGGTTCTTTAGTCAAAAATGGACTTAATATAATTACAGGTTGTTCATTTGGTCAAAATTCCATTATATCCAGAATGATATTCATGATTTAGATATCATATATATCATATATATCCATTATATACATGTATGTATAATATTATATAATATTTGGAGACAAGAAATGAAAATCACCATTCATGGAGATGGTAAGTCGTACGTACTCAAGAATGCTAATTTCATTTCATTTTCATATTTTAATGGAAGGAAAACAGAATGATATATAGTTATATTATATTTTAAGTATAATATCATATATAATTTCATTAACTCCATCTTCTAGAAAACCCACATATGGCATTAAAATGTCATATCACTTTGATGTGGTAGTAGTCCACACTTATTCCAAATAAATTATCAAGTTTACCAATTATGAAAACCATAATGGTAGTCTATAAATGAAAAATACATAATAATAATAATAAAAAATCCTAATATATATAATATATAAAAAATGCCATCATAATGGCCACCTTGAGAGGCGATAGGTGATAATCGAACAATTATCGTTTCGTGAGGTGTTAGCTTGCCATCCACATAAACAATATGTTCATTACCCATTAGATTGAGGTGTGTGTAAGTGTAGTTCGAAAAAATCTCATAAAAACATCCTAGTATATTGAGGATATTGTTTCTATTATTAAATAATGGAATAAGAATATTTTTGGGGATGGAGAGGTAAAATAAAAGAATATATGTTAGGAGAAACCGTTACCTTGAATTTTGGTAACTCCCTTTGGTTTGAACCAAAAGGACTTATTAAAGTGACTTATACCTAAGGTAAGGCTTCTAGGTGGAAGAGAGGGATGTTAAGAGATTATTTGTATAGGGATTGGGCGAGCCAAGGGGCAGTAGATGTGTGAGTAATGAGTTACAAGTGAGGGATGTTTATAAGGGAGAGGAGGCGTTCTTTAAGAAAGTGTGAAGATATTATTTTATTATATATTGCTTTTCGGTTTATAAAAGTCCAGAACTTATTAAAGTCGAAGATAAGATGACCCATGGTCTAAATAAAATTATTAAATAGAAATTGTACTAGTTTTGGATATTATTTTAATCTTTATAATATTATTTATTTAATTAATATATAAATGAGGTAAACACTGCATTATTATTGTGTCATAAATAGTTTAGTTTAATTAATGTCTAAAAATTATAAAAAAATACCATAATGTAGCAAATATATTTAGAATTCCAAATAATATTTATAGTCAAAATTATATCTTATATAAACCCTATGTGAAAATTATGTTACTAAAATATATTTGTTTATGTCATTTTTGCCTTTACTTTAAATTAATTAAACTGAAGTGTCATTATCACAACCAAGTGGCTCCATGGGGTCCCCAAATTGAGCCATGAATTCCCATGGTTGGAAATTCCTCATTCAATAAGGTTTTTACATGTATTAAGGTAATTTTGTATTATTATGATATTATTTTTAAATTGAATTACCATATTTACCTTTAACCGTGATAAATAAAAGTCTAAAGTTTCTATTCCTAAAAAATTATTTTCATCTCATTGAACCACATTTTACATACCAATAACAACTAATTATGTTGTATTTTCAAAATTAAATTTACAAAAGTGATAAAATTTCATTTAAATGAAAACGTTTGTTTTCTAACTATTATTTACTGGTTTCATAATTCATCAAAAATTGATGTTTTTCAGAAAATTACCCAAAATTCAGTCTAAGATATATTTGATATTGAAAATGAAAAAAGGATTTCTATTTTCCAAATTAGAAACTAAAAATTTTGATTACTAATTTTAAAATAAATTCATGTTGTCAAAAGAAAAGGAGTGTTTTTAAGAAACATTAACTATCAACATTTTGACACTTGTTTATGTCCAATTTCAAAGTGAAATTAATTTAAATGACAAAAATAGAATTAAATTGTAAAAATATAATCTAATTAAACTTTAAAACCAATTAGAAAGATAATCTAACCATATAAATAAATTATATTGAAATGCAGTTTTGAATAAAATTCAGTATTTTTCACTTTTCAATAAACATTGAATTTCATTAGAAAACTCCAAAAATTTACCCAATGAAAATTTTGTTGTCCTGATTATAAAAAAGAATTTTATTTTGATAAATAGAACATATAAAAGCTATAAAAACAATATTTAATGAGGGTTCTCGATTAAAATACAGCAAATCAACCATTTAAAGTAAATTATGCTTAAAATTGGATTCATTAAAATTTTAAGCCTCTAAATATTATTGGAGAAATGTAAAAACATTTGAAAAACATTCATAATCATGTTTTAGTTAGTTAAATTCATTTCTTCCAATATAATGGCTAGGCGTTAACTACCATTTAAAATAATAATATTATATTATTAATGTGTAATCGTATGATTTCAAAGAAACCTATTGTTGCGTATCTGGTTTTCCATTGAGCATATCGACCCATTTCAATTAAAATTTATATTAAATTTTAAAATATGAATAATTATGAAAATGTATTATTTATTATTTACTTAGGTTGTTACAATAAGATTCACGATCTATCTGTGTTATGGCATAGAAGGATAGGATACTGTATCCTTACAAACATATGAAAAATATAAATGTAAATACTTTTTAAGGATATACCAGAGCAATGATTTGATTCTTTAAATGTATTAAATAATTTTCAATGTGACATGAGAAATTAATCAGGTATTAAATCAATTGGCGATGTCTCATCTTCTGATGAATTACAGTAAGTGTATATTGATCTTTGTGGTCCAACATAAACTATATGTATTAGAGGAAAACATTATGTAATTGTTTTAGTTGATAATTACACTAGATTTACATGGGACTATTTTTTATCAAATAAATCTAATGATTTTCTTATTTTAAATCATTTAGAGCCCATGTTAAACATTATAAATACCTTCCTTTAATAACTATTCATAAAGATCATGGAGGAGAATCTCAAAATTCATATTTTAAAACCTTTTGTAGTTTAAAAGGAATTACTCATAATTTCTCATCTCCTATAACTCCATAACATATTGGGGTTATTGAAAGATGAAATCAAATTTTTCATGAGATAACTGAAACCATGTTTAGTGAATATTATACAGTTAAATACTTTTGGGAAGAAGCTGTGAGTAATGCCGATTATACTATAAATCGAGTTTTAATCAATCATTTTCTTAAAAAATAACCTTATGAATTATTAAATGGTATAAAACCTAGAATTTCTTACTTCAAATTATTTTTTTGCAATGTATTCATCTTGAATAATAATGATAAATTACATAACTTTTAACAGAAATCAGATGAAGTAATTTTCCTAGGCTACTCTACTACATCTATGTCTTATATGGTATTTAATAAAAATATATGTACTATTGAAGAAACAATGAATCTTAAATTTTATGAAATTGGTCCTTTTGTTTTTAAACAAACTTAACATACATATTCATATTTGTTTAAAAAAATTGATTATAAACCTTAAATAAAAGATTGTTCTAATAAGGGAAATTCATGAGAAAATATTTCAGAAGCATTTACCATAGAATATGTTATACCATATATTGAAGAACCTTTTTTCCAAAACCCTAATATGTTATTTCTTAACAATCATCCTTGTGATAGTATCATTGGTGATGTCAATAAACATGTAAGGATTATTGGTTCTTTAAGAAAAATTTTAGAACATCTAGAATTTTTTCTAATTAAAAACAAAAAGAACTGATGAAGCTTTAGGTGATGATGATTGTATGAAATCAATACATGATGAACGTAATTAATTCAAAAGGAATGAATTTTGTAACATGTTTGAATGTCCTATGTAAAATTCTATAATAGGAGTAAAATAGCTCATCAGAAATAAGTGTGATGAAAATGGAATAATAGTAATAAACAATGCTAGATTAGTTGATAAAGGTCATAATAAAAAAAAGAAATAATATTTGAAGAAACTTATTCATTATTATCTACAACTGAATATATTTGTATTTTACCTTCCATTACTGCATTCATTAATTTCATACTTTTTCAAATAGATTTTATGTGTTCCTTCCATAACGAATATGTTCAAGAGGAAGATTATATTGCACAACCTTCTGGTTTTGAATACAAAAAAATATCTTGAACATGTTTTCAAATATACCAATGAATTATATGGGATTAAACACTCCCCTATATCCTGGTATGATAGAATTAAGATATTTTTTTTGGCAAAACAATTATGTTAAGGGAACTTCTAATCCGACCCTTTTTATAAAAGAAAGATAAGAAAAATGTTTTATTGTAAACATTTATGTTGATGAAATTACATTTGGTTCAATGCATCAATATTTAACTGATTCTTTTTTGAATCTAATGAAATTTGAGTTTAAAATGATTTTATTGGGTGAGTTAACATTATTCATAGGTTTTCAAATTTCTCAAAAACCATAAGGAACATATATATCATATCCTAAGTGTATTAAATATCTTCCTAAAAAGTGTGGTTATGACAACTCTAAAAGTTTAAGTACTCTAATTGGTTCCTCAAATTCTATTGATCTTGATGAAAATGGGATACCATTAGATTAAACATCATTTAGAGTAATGATATTGTGGTTACTATACATGATTTCTAGTCATCCAGACTTAATGTTTTTAGTATTCTTATGTGCATGATATAAAAATAATCCAATGGAATATCATTTAAAAGAAGTGAATAGAATTTTCCTCCATTTAAATGGAACAAATGAGTTAATACTTTTCTATACTTCTAGAAATGATTTTGTTTTAAAAAGTTTTTTAGATGCTGATTTTAGTGTATGTGGTATGGATAGAAAAAGTATATCTCGAACATATCATTTCAAAGAAGATTCATTAGTTTCTTGGTCATGCATGAAGCAACACTCAGTATCCCTTTCCACTGTTGAAGATAAATTTATAAAGATAGAAGTGTCTGTTCCCATGTGTTGTGGATGAAACACACACTCACACACTGTGGCGTGAGTTTTACCAAAACATATATATTGTGTGATAATACTTGTGCCATTTCTCGGAGAAAATAACCTGCACATTAGACCTGTTAAAAACAAATTGATATTAGGCATCACTTACTTATGTATGACACACTTAATGGGGAAATCATTATTCAATTTGTCATAACACAATAACAATTTTCTGATATTTTTACAAAATAATTTCCATCTGATAGATTTGAATATATTAAAAAAAGCAATGAGTGATAATTGTACTGTAATATTTCAAATTAACTTTTTATTCAATATTACCTACAAACATTAATTATCTACTTTTCATTTGGGGATTAAATTTTTATTGTTAACCAAATATTTTGTAACTAAATTTCTCAAAACAAAAATGTTCCCTTAATCAAATTTTCCATAATAAATTTTTTTGTATTTTTTTTAACTCAAAATTCCAGAATCCAGAATTTTCCTACATTAAGAAAAAATTTCTGGAATCTAATATTCATCAAGAATAATTTTTATCATTACAAATAATTTCATTATAAATATAGAAGTTATGATTCCTTACATAAATTATCAGAACTAGATTAATTTTAATTTTTTATTTTATTTTTATCTTGTTTTATGAAAAAAAAAATTGGGTTTTACATTCATTAAATTTGAATTTTTATCATAAAAACATCAAAAGATAGGATCCTACCAAATGTATTTCAGATTTCATCTCAACTATCAAATTGATTCATTCTTGATTCGACTGTTGTATAAATTTTGGAATATGAACTGTCAGTTAAATGCCTATATAAATGCCCATATTATTTTTCACACATCAGTTTTCAAGTGTTTGCATGCCGAAGCTCTACCACTATTCAAAAGTGTCATTATACATTTCATGTTAATCTTATCTATGGATTTCATTGCAAGCATCTCCTCAGATGAAAATCTCTTTAGGTAAGGAAATTTCAGAATATAAAGTCTACAGAGAATTTTTAGTAGATCTAAAATTGTGTGTGAAGTATAATTCTCTCATTATGAAATATATCATGGTGAATAGATGGGAATGTTTCTGCATAGAGAAACTAAAAGTACATGATCTGGTTTATCAAAAGGTACATGTTGAGTTGTATGAGATAGTGAGTTTTTTCCAATGTATTTGGAGAGATATATTTTCCTTCAAAAGTTATAAAAAACCTATTCACTTTCATTTAGTATGAATATAAGAATCATTGTAATTTCATATGAGTGTGAATTTGTATTCTATACCCATAAATTGCCTTATGAATCATGAAGTTTTCAGAATGATAAGGCTATAGAGTGCCTTGGTTTGACAGGAATGATGACATCAAAAATCTATCATCTCTCTATGAATATAAAGATCATATAATTATGGGTTAAGGGATTTCTTATTCCAAAAAAGGTCACAATGAAACCTTGAAGAAAAGTGATATCTTTATTTTGTATTTTTTATGTAAACATGTGGAAGAGAAATTTGGTATAGTATGTCTTGATGACTATAACCAAAATCAATAATAAGACCCAAAAATCTAAAATTATCATGTATCCTACAAGAATAATCTATATTATAGTCCTTTACTAGATTCATTCAAAATTCATGGAAGTTCTAAGTGATGAACATTTAAGGTTTTGTTACGGATGCTGATACCCTGAGGAGGATGAAGTTTTGCATTAATAGAAAATATGAATAATTTCACGAATTATCCAAATATGAAATTGAATCCTTATCCAATAATCCTGAATTAGTAGAGACTTCCATGAATTGTATGAATAATAGATAGTTTAAAGAACCAGTAGTCGTTGAGAAATATACTGTTCATGAAACTTAGTCAGATCCCCAAATGTCAAAGAAGAAAAAAACATATCCAGATGAAGTGGTTGCAAAATGGATGTAAGAGAAGAATATTAGAAAGGAAGGAGGTCATAGTTTTTTCATAGATACTGATGAGGAAAAAACATTGAAGATTAAGGCTACTGAGGAGTGTGAAAAATAGGAAACAAAAAAGTTGAAAAGGAAAAAAATGTCTGAGGATAAAATATTTCGATCTCTTTTCAAGGAAATTAAGAAACCTTCAAAACAAATTCAGGTACTATAATCCTTTCTTCAAGAATCTGTTCTGGTGAATTTGGGATAGAATATGATAATTCCAGAACTGAAAGAAGAAGAAGAAGAAGAAGAAATTGTTTAAGAATAAAAAGTGGAGGGGGAGAATATGAAGAATGAGATGACACAGATATTGTCATCATGAATTTTTCAAAATATCTTGAGTAGTAAAGTCCTTTGAAAAAATTTATATTTGAACATCCAATGGTGAATCTACAAAAATACATTCCCACGGAAAAGAGGACGAGGGACAATAAGTAGTTAATAAACCATCTAACAATTAATGAAACAATCATTATCTTGTTCAACCATATTATATTGTGGACGATGCTGAGAAGGAAATGGTTTATGATGATATAATTTTTTAAGTATCAAAAAGTGAACATGAATACCCAAAATCTATGAAGACCATTTCTTGAGAGGATAAAGGAAAACATGTGATAATTTACCCACCAAAGAATGTGGTGGTAGCTATGAAAGGTGTTGGTGGTTCATCAAAATATGTTGTTAAGATTGATTAAGAATCCTCACCAATGAGGGAATTAGATTCAGAATCATCCTCTATGGGTGAAGACATTGTGGTTCCCTCCCTGAAGAAATTACGTGATATCATTCTCTTGTTTCTGAGTATTGGCTCGAGGTGTCAGCTGATTCAACGTTATTTTAATCAGAAGATTGAATCCATAAGCATGATCATGGAAAATTTCATCATTATTGAGTCTGATTTTAAACCCGTATACATTGTATATGATGCTCACATGAGTGCATGGAAGAAAATTACTATGTGTTCCAATAAGAGGATTGAAGATATGAGACTTCCTGATGAGTTTCAAGACTCTATGAATGATGATTTTAATAGAGCAGGTAGGAGAATGAAGGGGCATACGAAAAGTTTTTTAGAAAAGCTAAATCTAAAACAAGAATCCTAGAAGCATGAAGTAAAAGGTCAAAATGGGAAGATAAATTCAGTTTCTTTGAATTTAAAGGGGGATAGAGATCTCAAAATCGTGTTTGAAGAGATGTTCAGAAAGAATGAATAGACTTTGAATTCTTAAGAATAAATCATAAATTATTGGGATAAAAATATCAATCCTCTAGGGAATAAAAACAAGGATCCTGAATAACTACTCATTCACATTGAAGAAGATCATAAAAATTTGAATAAGCTGATAAAAATTGTGAATATGTTCATGCTGAAGGAAAAATAAGGATAAATATTTTTTTCCATTGAAATGTGATATTTTGGTGTACTATCCTGAATCAATTTTTACTATTTTAATGAACTTTGTTTGTATGCTTCTTTGGTATTTTTTATATTGTTTTAATCGTTAATGTATCCTATTTTTTCTCTTCACACAATTACTTTATGAAAATCAAAATGGGGAGAAAGGAATGATAAAAAAGAATACTAATTAAAGAAGAGAATACCTTAACTAAGGTAGAGTCTATCTATGGGGATGTTTCCTCAATGAATATTTCCTTATGAAAAAATTCTGTTTACGTAAGTCACGAATACAATCCTTAGTGATTTAAATACCTAAGGGAGAGTTTTACGTATTTACCATGTTTCATTAGTAAACTGAGATAAGGGTTTCCTTTAAAATTCATAATTAAATTTCTCAGTCCTAATATTCTATTTTCTAGAAAATTATTTTCTTAAGTAAAGATTACTTTCTCTAAAGAAAAAAAATAACCTTACCTTTTTTTTCATTTTCCAATTTTATAATCTCTCTAAATAAAATTAATTTTATTACTATGTCAAAAATTTGGATTCTTATCTAAAACATTATATTCTTTTAGTTTTATGGATATTTAGTGATCTGTATTCAGACTCTGAATTCAATAAAATTTAGATTCCAAATTATCTGAATTTTAGACTCCACATTCTCAGAAATTCATACTACAAATTCTCTAAAATTCAGTCTCCGAAATATGTGAAATTAAAAATCTGAATTCTCTATAATTTAGATTCTAATTATCTAAAATATAGACTCCTAATTCTCTGAAATTCAGACTCTAAATTTTCTGAAATTCGTATTCTGAATTCTCTGAAAATCAGATTTGAAATTTCTTAAATTCAGAGTCTAAATTCCTAAAAATTTCTACTCTATATTCCAATGAATTAGGACTCCAAATTCCTATGAATTCATACTCCGAATTACTCAAAATTCAGACTCTAAATTCTGCTAAATTCTGACATTAAATTCCTCAGAATTCAGACTCAAAATTCCTCTATATTTAGATTCTAAATTAATAATTAATTAGACTCTAGAATCTAGAAAATTAAGATTCAGAATTATATTGAAAAAAATACAAATATCTATGTCTTATAGACACTGATTATTTATTTGGATAGACATTGAATTATTTTTTTCCTTATACTTCGAAAAATAGATTTGGTTAAGTAATTTTTTTTGTCGACACATACTATGAAACGATGTGATGAAATCTATTTCTAACTAACTGTTGGTTGAGTGACATGTGTATAGGTCTCTTCTAGATTCAAGTAAAATTATGACTATTGGAGGAGGGAGAAGACCATGGGATTGGTGCCAATAAATAGTATATCATTTGAATTAGTACATAACCACACCATCAATATAGAGATTTCATTATGTGATTTTATTTCGAGAGAGAGATAATATAATGATTTGTGCACTATGAATGACTTTTTCCTCTTGATTTGTGAGACTCTGATTGATGCTGAGTACAATCGAGGGCTTCCAGGGATAGAAAGATAGAGGTTTCGACTACCATAATGATTGAGTACATATAGGGATAAAAAGATAGTGTTTCCAACTACATTAAATCTTGAGGTCTTGTAAGGATGGAAAGAAAGATTCTGATATTCTAATCGAGAGCTTACCCTAGTGAGGTTAAGACAAATATTCATGAAATTATAAATCAAGAGACCTTTACCCATTGTTGTTGGATACCCTACTCTTTGGGTTAAATGATTTCTTACTTGTTACATATTTTTATTTCATGTTTTTTGGTGTATTTTTATAAAGGAATAAATTACAACTTTCTTATACATTCTTGTACTTTTGTGTACTCTAATAAAAAAGATTCTATATATTATGAGGTATATTCATTCCGATGTAAACTTTTCTTAAGTTTCATTTACAGAACCCTATTTACAGAACATATGAATGTTTTTCTCATTGAACTATGTTAGGGTTTGTGAATTTAGATAGTTTAACTTTGTTGAACATAATTTTCCATAATGATTAAAACAAAATTTTTTAAACCTACAATTCCCCCTTCTTGTAATTGAGAATCTACATACACTATTTAGACCCTATTATAGGGTCACTATAGTTATTATTAGATCAATGTGTAGTTATTTTTGGTGTTTTAGATAAAAACACATGAGAAACAACCATATGGATAATTTTGTCCCTGGGGATAACCTAGATTTAAAACTGGTGTATCACATGCAAAGATATACTTTTTGTTAAAATGTTTCTCATTATATGTTGAATTTTTTATTTTTTATATGATTATTAACTAAGTGTTCTAGCCCATTAATTTTACATTAGTTTTCCTATTTAATGGATGGAGATAGAAAGGCCCATGCAAAAAAGCAATGTTAAAGGAAATTTAATGTTTTCCATAACTATATTCCGAATATTATGTGAATGAGTGATCAAGGATTCATTAATGTACTTGATCAACTAGCTCATGTAATGAATAATAACTTTAATCCTGTTGAACACCCTCATTCTCCAAATAAATATTTTTTTTGTAATATCATTCATGAAAAAATAATCGCATCATTATGGGACCTTCTGATCCTATACTAACAGAGTAATGGATTAACTCCATATTTAAGATATTCAGGTCCCCCAATTATTAAAAGAGTAAAGTGTTTTTATTGAAGTATATTGTTTTTATTGGGAAGCTAATTAGTGTTGGAAACCAAAATAGAACACAAATTTCAAGGATGAATTTTATTCCGATGATTGGGAGGACAAAATGAAAATATTATCTTTAAATATTTTCCATACACCCTACATCTCAAGATGGAATAATAGTTCCTCAAACTAACTAAAAATGAAGAATGGTCTGTTATGGAGTATGAAGAAAATTTCTCAAGGATTTCATGATATGGCCATGGATTTTTCATTAGACAAAAACAAAAGTTGATATCTTCATTAGTAGACTAAAATAGAATCTATGAATTGAACTTACAATTCAAGACATTGAATGATATGAATAGATTTTATGTTGTTCCCTTGAGTATGAAATTTGGATCGAAGACTCATAGTGGTGCCTTGGTCCATGAGACGAAAAGTTGGAAATATATTTTAATATAGGATGATCAACTGATAAATCCCATTATTAAATTAATACCCAACACCACATGTGTCTAATGTTTGTAATAAGAATAATAAAAATATCATAAAAGGATTTACGAGGTGGATCAAATGTGGATGATATTGGAATATGGATAATAACTACAAAAGGGAAATGAAGAATCCCACTAACGAAGAAGAATATAGGAAGGTTCAGACCAACAATCAACCTACATTGAAGTGTTTCAACAACAATGAACATTTATATTATCTTTGAAATATACCTAAGCCAATGTTTTTTCATGAAATCATCAAAAATATCTTCCATGTTATCATAGAAGGGAATATATTATCACCACTACTAAGGTGGAACCCAAAAAAGATGTGGTGATAGGTATGCTGGTTATTTATTAATAAATAATAAATACTATCGTATTCATTTCCTGCACATTATTTAATATATTTAATGTTTATCAGAACTATACAATCACCTCTTCAAAATAAAGATGTTCATTTATTTGTGATAATATAAATTGGGGAATTATCGCATCTATAGTATGTAGCTCCTCCCTAGTTAATGATTGTGGACTAAACTGACCAAAAAATCATGCCATTAGCCAATTGGTAAAGTTGTTCCAATATTGTTTAGGGATTCGATATATTTATACAATTAAAACATCAAATTTTGGAAAGGGAATTAACTCTTTTCATTTTGAGGCATTCATCAATTATGTACAAGTGTTATGTGAAAAATGTATAATGACCCAAACTTTTATTAATGAAAATTCATCTTGATCTAGAAAATGTCTTATTATGTAATATGGATATATAAAATATTCACTTCTTTAGTTTTATAATTTGGATTTCAAAATAGAATTAATAATTTTTACTATTGCTAATATAGTTTTTGAACGATGATCACATGATTAGTATAAATATAGGGATTTAACAAATCCAATTTACTCGGAAAAAGTAATTGATGGCCTCATCCTTTATATCTTCTCCATACGAATCCCATTTGTCGAAGTTCATAAAATAGGGGGTGTCATTTGGAATTTCTCTTAACCACGCCCATGAAGAGTGTCAACGCTTTAAGCTCAAATAGAACAGCCTACGGGAGAAGTGCAAGTTGATAGAGATTACCACCAGAACGATGTTATCCAAGCCACTTAAAGAGTCTATCACCATTACACACCTTACACATAGGTCATATGCAGGTTCTATAAGGGTTGTTGTAAAAAGGCCTCTACCCTTTGATTATGTAAATTATTTTTGTATATAATAAATAATATACATTCATTTTATCATTGTTCCATTGTAAATAGTTTTTAAACCAAAAAATAGTATTTTTTGTTAATATGCATTTAATAAATCTATTTTTAATGAATTAATTTATATTTTAATTAAATATTATTTTAATAAAATATTATTACTAAATTAATTTATATTATATATAAATGATCTTATATATTTTTTGAATACATTGGTGATTTTTATTATGGTTTGAATGCTGTTTTTTTCAAAACGCATGAAATTTTGATAAATGTCTGTTTTTATGTTAAATGTAAAAATTGACATATCTTAAAAATTAATTATATAAAATGTGTTTTATTTTTTTAATCATGATGTTCAAATTATCTAATGGTGAATTTTTCATAATTTTCAGAGACAGTGGAATGTTTTTGTAAAAATTAAAAACAATTTAAATACATAATGTGTTTTATTACATCATAATGACCCAATATTGATTTAATAAAATATTATTAACAAGTTGTTCAAAAAATATATGTTTTGAAATTAAAATAATGTGAATTTAGGTTTGTTTGATTTATTTTACAATGCTTTAGTGGACTCTACAAGACTAATAAAATAATTTTTGTTTTTAAATTGATTTCCTTAAATGTCTGACTCACCTCAACAAAAGAAAGCCTTATATTTTAAGAAGTTTGACCATTGCCTTATAAAATAAAGTTTTCTCTCCAATTTTTTTGATGTAATGAGGAAAAACATGGTTTTCTTTGTTGTTTTTATTAGTTTAATGTGTGTTGTCTAAAACCTAAATAATAAATAATTCATTCTCCTTTCCTATATAAACCCACCGAAGATCCAACATCCACATCACTAAAAGCCTTTGGAGGAAGAACGAACTCTTCCCTCCTCTCTCTATAATCCTCTCAATGATCCCCAAGCTCCCACAGAGCCTCCCACAAGCCCCTCCCTTGCCATTGGGATCACACATCTATGTAAGGGATTTCCTCCTTTCTCATTTTTTTTTACCAATTTATTTATCATGTTATTCCCCTTTAGTTTCAATTAAAAATGATGGTCTATGATATTGATAATCACGCATAATTCCATCCTTATGTTTTAAGGATGATATTCTCCTTTATCTCTCATTAATTCCTCCCATTTACACCCGTTTCCATGCTGAAATTCTGTAAGTAATATCTCTCTCTTTTCATTTACATCCAATCCATTCTTTTGGGTTGTGAATGTAACATCCATAAAATATTTTGGGACATGAATCTATATAGATCTATTATTTTCCATTTCATGTATATATGATTATACCACTTTCTCTCTCATTAACCATTTTTTTGAATTCTTATGTCACATCGTTATGCTGCGGAAATTGCACCGTGATTTTCTAATCCAAAGTCATTTTGTAGTTAATACCATGCCCATTTCTCTATCAATGGTATTTCACTTTATGCACATGTACTTATTTATTATAAGGTTTGAAAAATAAATTCTACATTCTTTTATCAATGAATATATGATGAGGATTAATGATTCCATGTTATATGATCCATGTGGCACATTTATGTAAGAAATGAAATGATTAAGAAGGGTGTGTCTTGATAGTACTCAAGGAATTTGGTAAAGACTAGTATAATGATACGTCAAAATCAATGAGGATTTACTCATGATAATTCATGTAAAATGAGAGTTTACTCATGCTCTATGTGTAATGAGCCTTTTTTATGCTAATATCATTTTAAATGTTGAGGCCACATTTCCATGTTATGATAATAATACAATATCATGACATTATGTTCATGTTTCTCTTGTAATCCCTTGATATTCCGATTTCATAACATGTATTTTATTCATCATGTTATGAATATTTTACTCTCTTGCAGTTCATTATAGATCACCATTTTCTTATGCATGTCCTCATTTTATCCAATGAAATACTAGGTACGAGGGAATATGGTGGTCATGTGTAGGAAGTTTTCAATAAAGAAATTGTGTTTTCTGTTCGAAGTGGTTATGTATTCTTCCTATTCCCCAAATATACAAGGCCACAAGATATTCTATGTTATATATTGTAATGTTTTTTATGTAATAAGTCATGTATAAGTGCATAATAATGAGAAGGGGGGTCATAGTTGGTATCATAGGATATGTTTTGTTATTTTTGGGATTATGATTAAAAAACACTGGTGAAAGTATTAAGGATAAGGCTAAAAATAATAATAACATCCAAAAATTTTGGTGAGTATTGAGTAAGTGGTTTACCTAGAAAATACATCCCAGTATGGGTACGAGTAGGTAGAGGCGGCTCAGGCACAGATGTGTCATATGGGAAATACCTGAAAACACCGCTTTGAGATAGACTTGACCAAGAACTGGTGCACCAAAACCGGGATTACATCACTATTTTTTATGACACACTCGAGGGATATGCTTTGGTAAATTCATAAGCTTATAATGAAACATTGATAAGGGAATAAAAAAATTCCCATATGAATATAAGTTGGAAAGTAGATCATGGATAACATATATTGAAGCATATTAATTCATAATTTATGGAAATTAATGTAATTTATGAGTTATGCCTTTTTATCATTGGATTCCCTTTTATGTGTTAACCCTAAAATTAATTTTATTCCAGCCAATGGCTAGTAATAAGAGGACTCAGGCTAACAACTGATTTTAATATCAATGTGTTGATTGTTCTAATGAGATGAACAATCTGATTTGAGGAGGATTCACAAACGTTTTCACGATTCTGTCTTAGTTAAATCCAATTTCGAATAGAAACAGGGGTCAAGAGGAACATTAAACCCCCACTAAGAATGAACTTGTCACAATTGATAGAATAATGATAAAAAGGCTTCATATAAGTAATGGATAATCTGATCCCTCAATTTATGAACAATGGATCAACTCCATTGAAAAGATCTTCTCCATCCTCCAATGTTTATAGAAGGAGAAGGTTCTTCTGCCTACTTATCATATGGAAGGTGATGTTGATCAATGGTAGACATTGATAAAAAATTGAATGCCTGGGGAAGAGGACAAGGAGTTGGAATTAAAGGATTTAGGGAAATTGATTTATGATAAATATTTTCCACGCACCCTTCGACTTAGGATGTAAAGATACAGCCTTTCCATTATGAAAAAAGGGGACAAATCAATCAGATCTTATGAGAAACACTTCACAAGAATTGCATGATATGCCCCCAAATTTTTCACTACCCCTGAATTCAGGGTTGACTTCTTCATTGGTGGGCTAAAATATAGCAATCCAAAATCCCTAGAGATCATTTACTTTGAGAGATATGATGAAATTGATTGATTTTACCTTAAAGTCGAAATGGAGATTATTGAATCTCAAAGGTATCATGGGGGTAAGATGCGTAAGGTGGAATTCAATTATGGTGGTCCGACGGATAAATCAAATGTTGATAAGAAAATATAGAATCCCACTTGTCGAAGGATGGAGAGAAGCACCATGGAAATAACATGAAGGGGTCATGGAAGTTCATTAGGTGTGGAAGAGAAGGGCAGCGAGAAATTAACTATCATTAAAAAAACCCATGGCTGCGACAGCGGAGAGGAATTCTTTGCTCATACATTATGGAATTGTTCATTGGTTAAACTGCAATGAACCAGGTCACTTTTCAAAACAGTTCCCTAGGAAATTGGTTTTCGGAGGCAACCAATAACCTCCATGGCAGCATGGGCGAGCTTTTTCCATCAATACAGCTGAAGTGAACCCTGAAAACGTATTGGTGATATGTACGCACGTTATTCATTTAAGAATAGTGAACATACTTTTGATTATAGTTCTGTTCATTCTTTTATATCACTAATGTTTAGTAGAACATCCCCAACACCTCCACAAATCATAGAAATAAAGATGTTGTTGAGCATAGTAAATGGGGAAATCATTGCAATCCATGAATATAACTCTTATCCTGTCACATTCTTGGGATTGAACTTCCCAGAAAACCTCTTCGTACTCCATTTGGTGGAATTTAATGAAATTCATGGCTTGGATTTGATTTCCTTATATAAAGATAACATAAATTGCTGTGAGAGGTAAATCACTATCCATATGGTGAATCGACCCCCGATTCTATACATGTGTGAGGAGGATGGATATTATTTTTCACCATCATCTCAAGTGTGGATGTTTCTTCCCTATTAACACATTTATCGAACAATGCTGATTGATTCCAAGGAAGAAAATATCATTGAACACATTCTTATTGGAAAGGAATTCACTGAAGTGTTTCCTGATGAATTTCTTGGCCTCCCTCCAAGAATTTATGTTGAATTATCAATTGTTCCTATCCATAGGGTGTAGCCGATATCCAAGACACCATATAGAATGTATGTTCTAGATCTTGTGGATTTGAAGAAACAATTATAGGAGAATCTATATAAAGAGTTTATATTCCCAAGTGCCACACCATGGGGTAAAACATTCATATTTGTCAAGATGGATGATTGGTCAATGCACCTTTGCATTCATTACTGTGAGATCAACAAAATCATGAGAAAGAAAAAGTATCATTTGCCCAAAATTTATGACTTCTTTAATCAGCTATGTGGAGAAAAATACTTTTCAATAGTGGATTTGTGGTCGGGATATTACCATGTAAGGGTGAGGAAGGAGGATATCGCAAAGACTATTTTTCATACAAGAAACCAGCAATATGAATTAATTGTAATACCTTTAAGACTCACTAATTATCCATAAATCTTCATAGAAATGATGAATAGATTCTTTAGAGATTACATCATCAAATTTGTGGTATTATTTAGAGACGATATTCTAATATACTTCAAAACCAAGAGCTGCATGAGGATAATCTATGAATAGTACTAAGGAATTTGCGAAAGGAGAAGATCAATGCAATATGAATCATGTTTGAGTTTTGGTTCAAGGAGGTCTCATTCTTGGGTCATATCATCACATGAAATGGGATATCTATGGATCCCTCCAAGATAGCTTCAATTAAGTGATAACCGAGGCCAACATCACTACGAGAGATTCATAGCTTCCAGGGGTTAGCTGGATATTATCGCCAATTTGTGAAAAATTTCTAATGATTTTCAAACCCACTTACCAAGCAAACTGGGAAGGGATTCATGTTTTTAGGAGATATGAATGTGAATAAAGCTTTAAGGAGATGAAAATTAGGCTTATCATTATTACTGTGCACACTATACTCATTAGTGGAAAACATTTTTTGGTACTTAGTGATGCTTAAAAGAAGTTTTTTGGTTGTGTGTTGATGAAAATTGAAAAATTAATTTCCTATGCTTCATGGAAGATGAATGTTCATGAGAAAACCTATCCAACAGATGATCTAAAATTTTCAGTCATAATCTTCGCTTTGAAGATTTGGAGACATTACCTCTTTGGGAAGAAGTGTGAAATATAAATGGATCAAAAAAGCCTCACATATATATTTACATAGAAATTATTGAATATGTGCCAACGAAGATAGCTAGATATGATCAACGACTATGGACGCTCAATCCATTACCACCATGGGAAACGAACAAGTTGGCAGAAGCTCCAAGTATAAATGACCCAACAATTAATAAATTTATGTTTTTTGAAAAGGATCCAATCTTCTTAGATTTTTTAAAGATGATCATGGGAATCATAATGAATAGAACCACATAAATCCTTTTAAAAATGATTGGTCAACCGTCTCTTTTAGAAGGTTTAAAGTTTTCCCAAAAGGATGATGGGGGAATTCAAAAGAATGTTGAAAATATCAGGAAAGTAAAATCCTTGGATTTCTATGTTAATGAAGAAGGAATTGTGGGATTTTGGTCATGACTACATGTTCTGTAAAATCAAGAGGTAAAGAAAGAACATTTGGTTGATGCACATAGTTGGAATTTCTCCATTTACTATAGAAAGACAAATATTTATCGAGATCTCTGAGAGAATTATTATGTGGATGACATGATGAAGGAGATCTCTAAGTTTACATCAAAATGCTTGGTATATTAGCAAGTGAAGGCTTAGTGGTAGAAGTCTAAGGGGATGATTCAACCATTACACATATCATCATGGACATAGGAGAACAACACCATAGAATTCGTCACCAGAATTCAAATTACATCCAATTGAAAAAATGTTACATGGGTTATTGTGGATAATCTTACAATGTCTGTACACTTAATTGGAATTTTTCGAGGATTTTTCATTGGATCAAATGGAATGTATATGTATCAGAGAATTGGTAAGGACTCATGGATTAAAGCTTTCAATTGTATCCGATTGAGATCTAAGATTCACCTCTATGTTTTAGGAGAGTCATTAACATGATCTGAATATTGAGAAGAACATCAACACAGCTAACCATCCTTAAAATGATATCTTATATAAGAAAAATATCCAAACAGTTGAGGATATGTTGAGAGCATGATTAATGAACATCAATGGAGGTTGGGATTTACTTCTTTTTCTAGTTTAGTTCTCTAACAACAAAAATTTACACTCAAGAATACAAATGGATCCTTTTGAATCCCTTTATAGGTAGTGGTGAAACACACATACATGTTTGGATGAATATGGAGAGAGAAAACTCATAATCCCAATAATTGTTGAAGAAATGGTGGATAAGGTTAAGACCGTCCATCTGAACATTAAAGTTACTCAGAGTCAAAAAAAATTGAGAGATGGATAATCCTCAATGATACCAAGAGTTTAATGTCGGAGACATGGTATTCCACTTCATGTCACTGTGGAAGAGATTTATGATATTTTGGAAAAAAATAATTCTTAATACAGGGTACATCGACCATTTTGAGATCCTTGACCGCTTGGGAGCAGTGGCCTATTGACTATAACTTCCACCAAACCTATCTAAAGTACATGATGTAATTCACGTATCAATTTTAAGGACATACATACCTGACCCATTGCATGTACTCAATCCAGATATTTTACTAATGGATAATGACCTCTCCTATGAAGAGAAGACGGTGAAAATCATAGATCATAGAGAAAAAGTTCTATGAAATAATACAATATCCCTCATCCTGGTATTGTGGAGAAACCACATGTTTGAAGAGGAATCATGGGAACTGAAGGAACTGATGAAGCATAGTTACCTTCATATTTTATATTGTGGGAAATGTAAATTTAGAGGGAGAAATTTTATAAGAGGGGAAGATTATAAGACACAAATGTTGATTAGTGAAAATTTTCTTAGATCTAATTAAATGACTTATTATGTAAAATGGTTATATAAAATATTCACTTAATTATCATTATGATATTTTATTTCAAAATACCATTAAAAATTATTACCACTGTGAATATAGTCGTTGAACAATGATCACATGATTTGTACACATATAGGGAATTAACATATCCTATTTTCTCATACAAAGGAAGTGACAGCCTCATCCAGAAGAATTTATCTATTCGAATACCATTTTTCAGAGCTCAAAAATGGGGTGGCATCATTGGGATTTACTCCTGAACAAGTACAATATGTGCTTCAACGCGTTATGCTTGAATGAAACTGCCTATGAGAGAAGTGGATGTTGATAGAGATTACCACCCGAGTGATGTTATTAGAGACACCCCAAAAGTCTATCACAATCACACACCTTACGATTTGTTCATAAGAATGTGTTATAAGGGTTTATGTTACAAGACCATAGGACTATGATTATGTTCATTATTTTTGTATATAATAGAGAATATACATTCATTTTTTTATTGTGACATTGTTAATAGTTTTTAAAGCACAAATTGTATTTTTAGTAAATATGAAATTAATAAATCTATTTTTATTTACTAATGGATAGTGGAATTAAATAATATTTTAATAAAATATCATTACTAAATTACAATTTATTAAATATAAATGATAGCATAAAATTTATGAATACAACTATTATTTTTATTATGGTTTGAAAGCTGTTTTTGTAAAATCCCATGAATTTTCTATAAATGTTGGGTATTATTTTAAAAGAAAAAATTAAAATATTTAGAAAATTAATTACATGAAAATAAATATTATTTTTGGAATTTGGACGTCGTAATTATCCAATGGTGAATTTTTTCATAATTTTCTGATACAGTTGAATTTTTAGGTAAAAATTAAATACCGTTTAAATATATAATATGTTTTATGACATCATAATGACCAAATAGTTATATAAAAATTCTATAAATGGTTATTTGTACCAATATATGTTTTACCATTAATATAATTTGACTTCTCGTTTGTTTGATTTAATTTACAAAGCTTTAGTGGATCCTCCAAGACTAAAAGATAATTTAACTTATTAAATTGATTCCCTTGAGAGTGTGAATCACCTCTACATACACAATACTTCTATATTAAGAAGATATTCCACTAGACTTATAATAAAAAGTTACACTCACCTTTGGAAAATACCATGGTAAAAACCATGTGATGGTTTGTGGTTTGATTAGTTTAAAGTGTGGTGCCAAAACCAAAATAATAATGAATTCCCTATCATTTCCTATATAAAACATCCCATTATCTCACTTTCTCTTTAATCAAAGCCTTTGAAGCTAAACCGAACTATTCATTGAAAAAAATGGGTACATCCCCTCGTATATTATGTGTGTGTAAGCTACATATCTAATGCCACTATAATAGTGTCAATAAATAATGTTAAAAAATAATTCCCTAAAAAAACATGACCGAAAAAAAAGAAGGACATAACATGGATGAATTCTATTTGGTGTCTTAAGATCAAGTATATATAACAATGTTGAATATGTAAAATAGGAACACCGCATTTTGAACCCTTGGTGTAAAAAATTAAAATATCCAACACACAACCCCTCTATGTAACATTAGTAACCCATGATCTGCATATAAAAAAACTTCAAAGACAATATATAATTTTCCAAACAAAATTCCAAGAAAATATTTTTTTATCAGAGAAATTTTTTAACCTCAATCATAATATTAGAGAGTGATTTGAAAAAAAGTGATTCATTTATGAAAGAAAAGGTATAATAAAAATTCATTAAAAACATATTATGAATATGAATCAATAACATTAAAGACTATGGAAATAATTTTTTAGAATAAATAATATTACTAAAACATGCATTATTCAACACAAATAAGGTAATGAAAAAATCAAATACCTTATAAATGGTCTCACATTACGAAAAATGACATCCACCACCAATATTTTTTAGTGATCCACTAAAAAAATAGAATAAAAAATTGATGGATCTTATGTCACAACAATAAAATATATTAATGTATGTTCATGTAAAATACATACAACAATTGTTCCAGTGAATAAACCAATGAAGGATATCATATATATCCATTAATCTAATATTCATACAGATAAAACATTAACTGTGATAAGAGGAGCCCAAAAATTGGAACAAATTAAATAGAAATGTTAATGAGATCCCCAAACGTAAAAAATATACCAAATATCATCCCAAACTATTTTGATTACAAACTCTAGATGTAGAATAAAAATAAAATAATTAATAGATTTGAAATAAAAGTCAACGATGCATTACAAACCCTTTCTTAAGTATCCTCTATGTTCACTCAAAATGTGATCATCCATATTAAAAAATATGAAACCACGTGAACCATTTCAAATTCCAAACGAGGAATAAGAATGTTGCGGTAAAATATGAAACCACGTGAACCATTTTCTTATGCATGTCCTCATTTTATCCAATGAAATACTTGGTACGAGCGAATATGGTGGTCATGTGTAGGAAGTTTTCAATAAAGATATTGTGTTTTCTGTTAGAAGTGGTTATGTATTATTCCTAATCCACAAATATACAAGGCCACAAGATATTCTATGTTATATATTGTAATGGTTTTTATGTAATAAGTCATGTATAAGTGCATAATAATGAGAAGGGGGTCATAGTTGGTATCGTAGGATATGTTTGGTTATTTTTGGGATTATGATTAAAAAACACTAGTGAAAGTATTAATGATAAGGGTAAAAATAATAATAACATCCAAAAAATTTGGTGAGTATTGAGTAAGTGGTTTACCTAGAAAATACATCCCAGTATGGGTACGAGTAGGTAGAGGTGGATCGGGCACAGATGTGTCATATGGGAAATACCTGAAAACACTTCTTTGAGATAGACTTGACCAAGAACTGGTGCACCAAAACCGGCATTACTTCACTATTTTTTATGACAAACTCGAGGGATATGCTTTGGTAAATTCATAAGCTTAGTATGAAACATTGATAAGGGAATAAAAAAAATGCCCATATGAATATAAGTTGGAAAGTAGATCATGGATAACATATATTGAAGCGTATTAATTCATAATTTATGGAAATTAATGTAATTTATGAGTTATCCCTTTTTATCATTGGATTCCATTTTATGTGTTAACCCTAACATTAATTTTTTTCCATCCAATGGCTAGTAATAAGAGGACTCAGGCTAAGAACTGATTTGAATATCAATGTGTTGATTGTTCTAATGAGACGAACAATCTGATTTGAGCAGGATTCACAAACTTTGTTACGATTCTCTCTTAGTTAACTCCAATTTCGAATAGAAACAGGGGTCAAGAGGATCATTAAACCCCCACTAAGAATGAACATGTCACAATCGATAGCATAATGATAAAAAGGCTTCATATAAGTAATGGATAATCTGATCCCTCAATTTATGAACAATGGATCAACTCCATTGAAAAGATCTTCTCCATCCTCCAATGTTTATAGAAGGAGAAGGTTCTTCTGGCTACTTATCATTTGGAATTTGATGTTGATCAATGGTAGACATTGATAAAAAATTGAATTCCTAGGGAAGAGGAAAAGGAGTTAGAATTAAAGGATTTAGGGAAATTGATTTATGATAAATATTTTCCACGCACCCTTGACTTAGGATGGAAAGATACAGCCTTTCCATTATGAAAAAATGGGACAAATCCATCAGATCTTATGAGAAAAACTTCACAAGAATTGCATGATATGCCCCCAAATTTTTCACTACCCCTGAATTCAGGGTTGACTTCTTCATTGGTGGGCTAAAATATAGCAATCTAAAATCCCTAGAGATCCTTGAATTTGAGAGCTATGATGAAATTGATTGATGTTCACTTAAAGTAGAAATGGAGATTATTGAATCTCAAAGGTATCATGGGGGTAAGATGTGTAAGGTGGAATTCAATTATGGTGGTCTGACGGATAAATCCAATGTTGATAAGAAGATATAGAATCCCACTTGTCGAAGGATGGAGAGAAGCACCATGGAAATAACATGAAGGGGTCATGGAAGTTCATTAGGTGTGGAAGAGAAGGGCAGCGAGAAATTAACTATCGTTAAAAAAACCCATGGCTGCGACATCGGAGAGGAATGCTTTGTTCGAACATTATGGAATTGTTCATTGATTAAACTGCAATGAACCAGGTCACTTTTCAAACCAGTTCCCTAGGAAATTGGTTTTCGGAGGCAACCAATAACCTCTATGGCAGCATGGGCGAGCTTTTTCCATCAATACTGCTGAAGTGAACCCTGCAAACGAATTGGTGATATGTAGGCGCGTTATTCATTCAAGAATAGTGAACATACTTTTGATTATATTTCTGTTCATTCTTTTATATCACTAATGTTTAGTAGAACATCCCCAACACCTCCACAAATCATAGAAATAAAGATGTCATTGAGAATAGTAAATGGGAAATCATTGCAATCCATGAATATAACTCTTATCCTATCTCATTCTTGGGATTGAACTTCCCAGAAAAACCCTTCGTACTCCATTTGGTGGAATTTGATGCAATTCATGGCTTGGATTTGATTTCCTTATATAATGATAACATAAATTGCTGTGAGAGGTAAATCACTATCCATATGGTAAATCGACCCCTGATTCTATACATGTGTGAGGAGGATGGATATTATTTTTCACCATCATTTGAAGTGTGGATGTTTCTTCCCTATTAACACATTTATCGAACAATGATGATTGATTCCAAGGAAGAAAATATCATTGAAGACATGATTACTGTAAAGGAATTCACTGAAGTGTTTCCTCATGAATTTCTTGTCCTCCCTCCAAGAATTGATGTTGAATTATCAATTGTTCTTATCCATAGGGTGTAGCCGATATCCAAGACACCATATAGAATGGATGTTCTGGAGCTTGTGGATTTGAAGAAACAATTATAGGAGAATCTATATAAAGAGTTTATATGCCCAAGTGCCACACCATGGGGTAAAACAGTCATATTCGTCAAGATGAATGATTGGTCAATGCACCTTTGCATTGATTACTGTGAGATCAACAAAATCATGATAAAGAAAAAGTATCATTTGCCCAAAATTTATGACTTCTTCAATCAGCTATGTGGAGAAAAATACTTTTCAATAGTGGATTTGTGGTCGGGATATTACCATGTAAGGGTGAGGAAGGAGGATATCGCAAAGACTGTTTTTCGTACAAGAAACCAGCAATATGAATTAATTGTAATACCTTTAGGACTCACTAATTATAAAAAATATTCATGGAAATAATGAATAGATTTTTTAGATATTACATCATCAAATTTGTGGTATTATTTAGAGACGATATTCTAATATACTTCAAAACCAAGATCTGCATGAGGATAATCTATGAATAGTACTACGGAATTTGCGAAAGGAGAAGATCAATGCAATATACATCATGTTTGAGTTTTGGTTTAAGGAGGTCTCATTATTGGGTCATATCATCACAAGAAATGGGATATCTATGGATCCCTCCAAGATAGCTTCAATTAAGTGATGACCGAGGCCAACATCAGTACGGGAGATTCATAGCTTCCAGGGGTTAGCTGGATATTATCACCAATTTGTGAAAAATTTCTAATGATTGTCAAACCCACTTACCAAGAAAACTGGGAAGGGATTCATGTTTTTATGAGATATGAATGTGAATAATGCTTTAAGGAGATGAGAATTAGGCTTATCATTATGCATGTGCACACTATACTCATTAGTGGAAAACATTTTTTGGTACTTAGTGATGCTTAAAAGAAGTTCTTTGGTTGTGTGTTGATGAAAATTAAAAAATTAATTTCCTATGCTTCATGGAAGACGAATGTTCATGAGAAAAACTATCCAATAGATGATCTAAAATTTTCAGTCATAATCTTCGCTTTGAAGATTTAGAGACGTTACCTCTTTGGGAAGAAGTGTGAAATATAAATGGATCACAAAAGCCTCACATATATATTTACATAGAAATTATTGAATATGTGCCAATGAAGATAGCTAGATATGATCAACGACTATGGATGCTCAATCTATTACCGCCATGGGAAACGAACAAGTTGGCAGAAGATCCAAGTATAAATGACCCAACAATTCATAAATTTATGTGTTTTGAAAAGGATCCAATCTTCGTAGATTTTTTAAAGATGAACATGGGAATCATAATGAATAGAACCACATAAATCCTTTTAAAAATTATTGGTCAACCTTCTCTTTTAGAAGGGTTAAAGTTTTCCCAAAAGGATGATGGGGGAATTCAAAAGAATGTGGAAAATATCAGGAAAGTAAAATCCTTGGATTTCTATGTTAATGAAGAAGGAATTGTGGGATTTTGGTCATGACTACATGTTCTATAAAATCAAGAGGTAAAGAAAGAACATTTGGTTGATGCATATAGTTGGAATTTCTCCATTTACTATAGAAAGAAAAATATTTATCGAGATCTCTGAGAGAATTATTATGTGGATGACATGATGAAGGATATCTCTAAGTTTACATCAAAATGCTTGGTATATTAGCAAGTGAAGGCTGAGTGGTATAAGTATAAGGGGATGATTCAACCATTACACATATCATCATGGACATAGGAGAACAACACCATAGAATTCGTCACCAGAATTCAAAAGACATCCAATTGAAAAAATGTTACATGGGTTATTGTGGATAATCTTACAAAGTCTGTACACTTAATTGGAATGTTTGGAGGATTTCTCATTGGATCAAATGGAATGTATATGTATCAGAGAATTGGTAAGGACTCATGGATTAAAACATTCGATTGTATCCGATTGAGATCCACGATTCACCTATATGTTTTAGGAGAGTCATTAACATGATCTGAATATTGAGAAGAACTTCAATGCAGCTAACCATCCTTAAACTGATATCTTATATAAGAAAAATATCCAAACAGTTGAGGATATGTTGAGAGCATGATTAATGAACATCAATGGAGGTTGGGATAAACTTCTTTTTCTAGTTTAGTTCTCTAACAACAAAAATTTCCACTCAATAAAACAAATGGATCCTTTTGAATCCCTTTATAGGTAGTGGTGCAACACACATACATGTTTGGATGAATATGGAGAGAGAAAACTCATAATCCCAGAAATTGTTGACGAAATGGTGGATTAGGTTAAGACCATCCATCTGCACATTAAAGTTGCTCAGAGTCAAAAAAAATTGAGATATGGATAATCCTCAATGATACCAAGAGTTTAATGTCAGAGACATGGTATTCCTCTTCATTTCACTATGGAAGAGATTTAAGATATTTTGGAAAAAAAATGCTTAATATAGGGTACATCGACCATTTTGAGATCCTTGACCGCTTGGGAGCAGTGGCCTATTGACTATAACTTCCACCAAACCTATCTAAAGTACATGATGTAATTCACGTATCAATTTTGAGGACATACATACCTGACCCATTTCATGTAATCAATCCAGATATTATACTAATGGATAATGACCTCTCCTATGAAGAGAAGACGGTGAAAATCATAGATCATAGAGAAAACGTTCTATGAAATAATACAATTCCCCTCATCCTGGTATTGTGGAGAAACCACATGTTTGAAGAGGAATCATGGGAACTGAAGGAACTGATGAATCATAGTTACCTGCATATATTATATTGTGGGAAAATAAAATTTATAGGGAGAAATTTTATTAGAGGGGAAGATTATAAGACCCAAACGTTGATTAGTGAAAATTTTCTTGGATCTAATTAAATGACTTATTATGTAAAATGGTTATATAAAATATTCACTTAATTATCATTATGATATTTTATTTCAAAATACCATTAAAAATTATTACCACTGTGAATATAGTCGTTGAACAATGATCACACGATTTGTACACATATAGGGCATTAACATATCCAATTTTCTCATACAAAGGAAGTGACAGCCTCATCCAGAAGAATTTATCTATTCGAATACCATTTTTCAGATCTCATAAATGAGGTGGCATCATTGGGCTTCATTCCTGAACAAGTACAAGATGTGCTTCAACACGTTATGCTTGAATGAAACTGCCTATGAGAGAAGTGGATGTTGATAGAGATTACCACCCGAGTGATGTTATTAGAGACACCCCAAAAGTCTATCACAATCACACACCTTACGATTTGTTCATAAGAATGTGTTATAAGGGTTTATGTTACAAGACCATAGGACTATGATTATGTTCATTATTTTTTTATATAATAGAGAATATACATTCATTTTCTTATTGTTACATTGTAAATAGTTTTTAAAGAACAAAATGTATTTTTAGTAAATATGAAATTAATAAATCTATTTTTATTTACTAATGGATAGTGGAATTAAATAATATTTTAATAAAATATCATTACTAAATTACAATTTATTAAATATAAATGATAGCATAAAATTTATGAATACAACTATTATTTTTATTATGGTTTGAAAGATGTTTTTGTAAAATCCCATGAATTTTCTATAAATGATGGTTGTTATTTTAAAAGAAAAAATTAAAATATTTAGAAAATTAATTATATGAAAATAAATATTATTTTTGTAATTTGGACGTTGTAATTATCCAATGGTGAATTTTTCATAATTTTCTGATACAGTTGAATTTTTAGGTAAAAATTAAATACCGTTTAAATATATAATATGTTTTATGACATCATAATGACCAAATAGTTATATAAAAATACTATAAATGGTTAGTTGTACCAATATATGTTTTTCCATTAATATAATTTGACTTCACGTTTGTTTGATTTAATTTACAAAGCTTTAGTGGATCCTCCAAGACTAAAAGATAATTTAACTTATTAAATTGATTTCCTTGAGAGTGTGACTCACCTCTACATACACAATACTTCTATATTAAGAAGATATTCCATTGGACTTATAATAAAAACTTACACTCACCTTTAGAAAATACCATGGTAAAAACCATGTGATGGTTTCTGGTTTGATTAGTTTAAAGTGTGGTGCCAAAACCAAAATAATAATGAATTCCCTCTCATTTCCTATATAAAACATCCCATTATCTCACTTTCTCTTTAATCAAAGCCTTTGGAGCTAAACCGAACTATTCCCTCATCTATTTATAATCTTCCAAATGTTCCCCAAGCTCCCAAGAAGCCTCTCTCGAACTCCTTCCATGCCTTTGGGATCACACTTCCAAGTAAGAGATTTCATCTTTTCTCATTTTTGTCTATATTTATTTATCTTGTTATGCCCTTTTAATTTTAATGAAAAATGGGGGGGTATGATTTCTCACCTCAACCATATTTCACTACTTATGTTTGAATTATGAGACACCACTTTCTCTCTCATTAATTCCCCCAATGTACACCAGTTTCCATGCCAAAATTCCGTATATAATTTCACTCTCTCTCATCATTTACATCCAATCAACTCTTTTGTACTATGAATCTAAATTATTTTATATATGTTTGGAAATGTATCTAAATGACCCCCAACATTCCATTTCATATTCATATGATGAGACACCCATTTAACTCTGATCAACCATTTTTTTTGAATTCTTATGGCACACCGTTATACTACCGATATTCATCGCAATTTCCCAAGTCAAAGTCATTGTGTAGTGAGGATCATGCCCATTTATCAATCAAGGGTATTATATATTATGAATAATTATTTATTGATTATATAGATTCATGTATGAGTTCCACATTTCTTTATCCTGGAATAAATTATGATGTTTAATAATTCCTTATTATATGATCCATGTGTCACACTTTTGTATGAAATAAAATGATTAAGAAGGTTGTGCCTTGATAGCACTCCAATGCATTGTGTAATGATTTGTATCAAGATACATCAAGTGAAATGAGGGTTTACTCAAAATAATTCATGTTCAATGATGTTATACTCATTACACATGCACAATGAGCCTTGACTCGTGAAAATATCATGTTAAATGTTGATGTCACATTTATATGTTATGATAATCATGATATATCATGCATTTATGTTAATGCTTCTCTTATTATCCACTGGAATTCATATTTCTTAATATTTATTCTATTAATCATGTTATGCTTGTATACTCCATTATTGGGCTTTATATTTTACCCTTTTCTTACGCATGTCCTCATTTTATCCCATGCAATGAAAGTTACAATGGAATGTAGTGGTCATATAAAAGATGTTCTGAACCAAAAAGTTGTGTTTTATGTTTGATGTTGTTATGCAATGTTTTTTGGCCAAAATGATAGTAGAATTCTTGATCTTATATACTGTATCAGATAATGGTTTTTATGTAATAAATAACTTTTTTGTGTGTAATAAAGGGAAGGGTTTTTATAATATGAATACACTTATGAATTACTATATAAAATATTGATATTTTTGCCTAATGAGAAATTATATGTAGATCAAATAATTGATTAAAAGTGATAATGAAGATTGAATACATGTCTATCTTGAAGTATTACTCTGATGTATTCATCGAATAAGTGTTTGTTTTTTGCTACTAATTTAGAGGTTGAGTTCTCAATTGAACATATTCCATGATCTATGCCTATATGAAAGACCCATTATTGAAAGGATATCATTGGGCTGGAGGTACTAAAGAAATAGTTCAATGGAATATGGACAATGGTTTTATATTTCCATGTCCATCAGAATGGTATATTCCAACCATGTTTCCCATGGAAAAAGTGTGTATCAATGCACATCTTCATTGGTTATCATGAGCTAAATAAAATCACGATAAATAAAAGGTATATGTTACAACTAATAGATGACTTGCTTGATCAACTATATGGGGCCAACTATTTCTATGAGGTGGACCGTAAATATATATATATATCAATAAATAATGTTGAGGAAGGAATATATTTCTATAACATCCTTTCAAATAAATTATGGACACAGTGAGATCATAATGATTCCCTTCTAACTCACTAATAACCAAAAAAATCATGTAATTAACCAATATTTTGTTTTGAGATTACCTCGAAAAATTTGTGGTAGTATTTATTGATGATATTATGATATAATACATGATAAAAGATTTAAATGATGAGCATTTGAATAATTTGTTGAATACATTGTGAAGGGATATGATTTAATAATATAATATTAAATTTGAGTTCTGGATGTATGATGTTTCATTATTGGGGAATTCTATCATAATAAATTTAATATCAATGGGCCTAATAATACAATGTAAATCAAAGAGTGTCCCAAGACTAAATCTATGACAGAGATACATAATTTCCTTATACATATTTGGGACCACTAATTATATGTTATGAATATAACATTATTTTCAATCCCAATAACCCAACAGTACCAGAAGTGTGTAATATTTGTCTGGACCTATGAATGTAAAGATTACATGAAAGAGTTGAAGATGATGGTAGTCACTGCACCCGTACTCACACTTCATAAATGTGGAGATCTCTTTGTCCTATAGAATAACGCACCAAATAGTGTCCTAGGATGTAAACTAATGAAAATGGCAAAACATAATAGCCCATACCTTGTGGATGTTGAGAATTCATGAGAAAAACTATCACATGTGTGATCTAGAGTTTGACGCTATAATCATTGTGTGGAAACAATAGACACATTATATATATGTGGAGAATTGTGAGATATTTATAGATTATAATATTTTAAAATATATATTAAATCACGATGAACCTAATATATGTCACTGAATATGGATATATATAATAAGTGTTTATGACTACTCAATACACTACCATCATAGTAAAGAAAATAATGTGGAATATTCCTTATGTAGAAATGATACAACATTGGTATCATTGATTAGAAATGAGAAATATAAAATTTATAATGTTTTTATAGGATTTGAATGGGAATAATTAGGAATGTAAAATCATTAATCCTTTCCCTAATGATTGATGTAGCATCTATTGTTGAGAAAATACGGGACACTCAAAGAGATGATATGGAAATTCAGAAGAAGGTGGAAGTTGTCAGAAAGGTAAAATTCTCATAGATTAAAATTTACGAGGATGGAGTTGTAAGAATTATGTCATGACTATGTGTATCATTGAATCATTAGATATATAAGGATCTTCTGAATGATGTAGATAGCCAAATGTTCTATATTCACCCAGGATGCACAAATGTGTATAGAGATATTTGATAAAACCCTTTGTGGGACAATATAAAAAATAAGATACTAGAATATCCATCAATGTTCCTAGAATGTCAGAAAATTAATACTGAAATGGAAAAAGTTTAATGGGTCTTTTCAACCATTACCCATAACAACATTAATGTGGGAGAACATTCTCGGGGACATTGTCACTATACATATGAATTTATCTTGATGAAACAATGAAATATAGGTTGTTGTGGATCCTATTACAAATATATATCACATTATTATAATATGGTAAGACTTATTACTAGATCAACTAGCATGGATATACATCAATTAAGTTGTATAGATGCACGAAGTACCACTATCGACTGTATCTGATCGTTAACTGAGATTCACCACTATTTTTTGGAAAAGACACCAATATAATTTGAACACTATGTTGAACATCACTACATCCTATCATCCTCAAATTGATTTCCAATATAAGAGAACTATTTAGACAGAAGGATAATTGTTGGGAGATTGTTCTATGGATATAAAAGGAGAATGGTACCAACAGCTTCCTTTGGTTGAGTTATCTTATAATAAATGTTTCTAGTCAATCATCCAAATGGATCTATATGAATCCATTTCTGGGAAAAGTTATAGAACACCAGAATTCTGGTAGGAAGTTGTTGAGCATAAGCTACATGGACCTAAAAAGGTCAATGAAATGGTGGGAAGGAGAAAAACATTAATTAGAAATCATGAAAGACTAATGTTGATAGAATAGATATGGAGATAATTATTGATGAGACCTTCAGTTTACATATGGAGTCGTGGTATTCCACTTTATATCTGCATGGAATAGATTGGAGTCAATGGAAAGCTGAGTCCCTGGTACAATTTCCCCTTTAAGAACCTTGATCATGTTAGAGTTGTAGCTTGTTGACTAGAACATCCACATAACATTTCTCAATTAGATTATGTATTCCACATATACCTCTTGAGGACATAACAACTGAATCCCTCACATGTACTGAATTCTGTGGTGTTACAGTTTGACAATGATCTCCCCATCAAGATGCATTCAGTGAAGTTATTGGATCATAGAGATAATGTTATATGCAACAAGACTACCCACCTAGTAAAAGTACTATGTAAGAACCCTATATACTAGAAGGAATCATGGTAACCATAGGAAGTGATGAACGAGAAGTACACTCAAATGTATTCAAAATATAATGTAAATCCAAATTTTGTAGGGGAAATTTATTAATGGGAGAAGAATTTTATGATAAAAAATTTTATCAAATGAAATTCCATTCTGATAATTATGTCATATATTATAATCACATAAATTAACAACAAAACACAATACATTCTTTATAATTGAAGAATAAATGAAATAATAGGTATTTTTAGAACTTTAGGAAACTATAAAAATAAAGAAGTTACATGGACTTTGGGATAGTAATATGAATCATATGAATAATAAACTCACCAAAAAAATTCTAACCTCACCAATGAATGTATAAATAAAATTTTTCTGTCTACTAAATTTAAATATTATATATCTATATTTTGGAATAATTAAATAACTATTTTTGAAATGATAAATTACGTATTGTTATTTATGTTAGTTATACATATCTAATTACATATTAATAATTTATATAAATATATAAATTAAAATTAATTTTCATTAAATGCATTTATAAAATATTTTTTATTTCATTTATGATTATTGGATAATTTTATGAGATATTTATTAGATTTTTTATAGTGTTATAAAATAAGTTATAATATTGAATTTTCTATTTTCCAAGTAAATCATGATTTCAATTAAATGTAAATTTATTATATTTGTTGAAATATTTTAATAAAATAATGTATTTTTGAATTCTACATTTCCAAAATTTGTTAGGGTGATTTTTTTTATTTTTCTTAAATATTTGGTTTTTGTGTATCGAAAAATATTGAAATTTACGTTATATATACAATATATGTTAAATACATTACTCCATGATTCATTATTGATGTAGTCACAATAATCACATAAATACCTTCTTTACATTAATATTTTAATTAATAATATTTAATTTATTAAAATTAATATGTATAAAAAATAAACTAATGAATAAAATAATGAGAAAAAAACCAATGTCCTCCACAATAAATACATCTGCTCACCACCACTTCTCCTCACATATTTATTGCTTTGTTCATTTCCCATGGTTTACTCAATACTCTTCCCAAGACTCTAACCCATGGATATGAATATTTTTCGTCATCAAAACACCAAAACCATTTCCCTAAGGATGTTCTCGTGGAGGATTAATTAAATATTTAATATCCTAATTCTTGTTTGTTTAATATATTTTAATTTTCTTTCCTATTATTATTTTCTACTCACAAACCCTCATAAATGTGTATTGATAACTACAGTATAAAATATATACTTCAATTTTATTATGTTATTGTAATATCATTCACCAAATATATTACCATGTCACATTTATTCTAAAATTGAAAACATCTTCTATGAGTTGTCTATTTTGCACCTCCAATGATGATAAATTTTCATTTTTTTATGACATTCAAGGCTGCACATAAAACATTTTAATGTTTAAATTAGATTTTAAAATTAATTTTATAACTCTTTTGTGTTCTAGAACTAACAAATACATGTAATATTAAAAAATAAAACCAAAAAAGTTTATCGTAAGAAAAAACTACCCAAAATAATCAAAACGATTATCACTCTTTTCTTTTCTAATGGTTCATCCTCATCCTAAATTACCAAAAGAATTATATAACCATTTAATAATAGGTATTATCATTAACAAAATATTACCTCAATTTTGGATATATTTATCTATTTTACCAGAATTTTCATACTCTTATATAAGTGTACCATTCATGAAATAAAAAAATATGAACTCTCACAAAAGATGAAGTTGAACCTTATAAAACATAGAAAAGGAAATAAATGATATTAATAACTATTAATAAATAATTAAAATGTATAATATGTTCTTAAATTATTAAGTATTGACTCAAATTTTATTATTTAGTATATTATGTCCATGTGTAGAATTTTTTTGGACATAAGGTATGAGATTCTACAACACCCTCCATTTTTTCTTAGGGATTCACTTTCCCTCACTTTATCCTAAACTTTATCTTAATTTTTTAATATTTTATATTCATTTTATATATTCTAAACTAAATTATCCTTATCATATTATCCTTTTAGGATGGTAACTACTTGTTTTAGAGTGGATCCCCATTCAATTCCTCTCGATAAGAAAACCTGATTTAAGGGAACATCCCTATTTCATACCCTTTTTAAAGCGTTCTTCATGAGCAGTTCCAAGACACCATTATTTTTTAAAAAATAAAAAATATTATCATAAACAACTATATGTATTTATCTCTCTTCTTGTAAAAAAATATTCATTATTCATTTTAAAGACACTAATATTTTCAATTGAACCACAAAAAGTGGATAATGATTAAATTTTCATAAACACTCATTTTGAATGCTTGAAAATAATTTAGAAATAATTTATCATTATATATTCCTATTAAACATTATGAATTTCCATTAATATTTTAAAAAAATTATTTCATGGAATCCCTTTTAACAACTTCATTTGATATGCCTTGTGTGACATGGTTATGAAACCCATTTTATTCCATGGGTGACCTTTATGCTTATTCCATATATATGATTCTTCATGTGCCACATATATTCATGATAATGTTATGAGGGGTTACCTTACATTGTTCATAAATGGATTGGGTTATGTTTAGTCTCATGTGATTTTATGTTTGGATAGGGAGTGAACTCGATTAATTTATGGGGAATCTACTACCATGTGATATTGTCTTGGTAGTAATCCTTGATTCATGATTATGTCATTTCATATGTTGTTTTTACATTCCTATGATTCAGGGATTATATTTTCCCATGTTATACATGTTATAATTCATTATATTCATTAATTATCTATTCCTTGAATGTTATCATGTTATATCTCTTACCCTGTCTAATATTTTCATTAGTATTCTAATTAACATAATGGATTTTGGAATCATCCCATTTACATGTATTCCTTATGTAATAATATGAAAATACAAGGCCTAAAAAGTATTCAAGAATTCATTATGTAGATTATATTAAATATGATTTTATTTTGGGTTCATGAAATATAATTATATACCTAATTATCTAAAGACAGTAGACATTATGATCATTGGATTTTTTTATGGCTAATTATAAATAAAATCATGTACTAATATTTTTAAAATTGATAGGGGTTCTATAATAACAATAGGGTTTTAGATTATTTAAACACAACCTAAATAATAAAAATATTTCAATAAATATATTTGACATCCCTAACAAAATTCTTCTTACATTATAATGTTAAAAAACATATCCAAGATAATACATTTCATTATAACCACATGAAATAGAAACATAAGAAAGGGTGAAATAAAATTCTTATTAAAGTTAAACATGAATTATATAATTGAATGACAGTATGTGGGAGTAATACGAGAATATGTGGACGATAATATATTAATGTGAAGAAAATAAGATAATCATTAATTAAAATAGAATTATTATTAATATAATAATAAAAAAATTTGGTTTATTAGACAAATTAACAACTGTTTCCCATAATATATTTTGAAACATAAACAATCCTAATAAATGGTATGATTATAACATAAACACCTTCCTCATGTCCGGACATTTATTATGCATACTCTCTTAAAATATATTAAATTAAAATTAAATGTACATCTATACTAAAATATTATTAATTCATATCATAATATATAACATTATTATATAATTTCCAATAATACAATTATTAAAATGTATTAACTAAATACATTATTTGTTGTCTTAACTATTATGTTTCTCATGCATGTTCCATCTTGGTGACTATAGTAATTACACAATTTTACTTGTTTTATATTATAATGAGTCTCAATACTGTCATAATTAAAATATTTGATTATTATATACTCTATTAAAAGTATCTGTCTAAAGAGGAAATGATGATTGAATCACATCACATTGTGGATATGGTAGTCTACTTGTATGCACGAAAAAATTATCATTTTCCAAAAAAAAGATGTTTAGAAGGTAGATAATATTTTATCATTATATAATCTTAATTATGTTACTATAACAATATATTTCCATTTCATATATCTTTATCACCATCCATGTTAGGTGGAGATGGAAAATAATACACATCACACCCTAGAGATTCAAGTCAGTATTTATATAATAATGAGGTTTTCATTTTGAAATAGATGGAAAAAAAATATAAAATGGTTGTTCTGTTAAAAGAAATAAATTTATTTATATTAAATATGACTATTAATTTTTTTAAAGATATTTATAGACTATTTTAAATATGTTTTTAGATTTAATATATTTACAATGGTTTAAAGGATCATATAAATAATCCATGGATAATATCCAGTGGAAAACACGTTAATGATTCATGTATTGTTGTTTTTAGATGAAACTGACATTCTGGAAATGGCATGTATAGTAGGGATGGTGTTTTGGGAAAATATAACTAATGATACATTTCTCATGTAGTATATTGAAGTGGGATTTAAATTTTTTATTTTATAAGTGCGTGGAGTGGCACCATTATAAATATTTGGTACTATTAAATGAAAACAGTCATTATCACAGAATGTGACACCAATTCAGTCAATTTTATATCATATAACGAGGTTAGGTCAAAATAAAATCAATTAATTAGATAACAATATGTTTTATAATATATAAAGAGAAAAATCCCCTATCATAATTACTTTTAACCCTTTTTAACCTTACCATGGAAACAATATAATTAAAATGGAATCCAAACATTATGGGTAGAAAAGTATACAATATAAGATCAAATACATTTTATATATATAAATTACATATTTTTAGAGGAATACAAAATAAAATTTCCTAACTGACTCTTGATTACCATTAATGTTTTTTACCTTGGTATACTAGACACATGGATTTCCTATATAATGAAATTTCGTCAACAAATTGAAAAAATATACTACCACAAGGTTCAATTTTTAAAAACACTAGAAATAATTACTTTATTCCTAACATATTGAAAAGAAAAATAATATATGATGTGTTTATATAATTATTTAGTTTAAAAAATAGAGACATCAATGATCACTTAAACCTAAAAAAAGAATACGTTTATGAGTAAATGAGTTTAAAATTTGGGAAATACATCGACATCATATTATATATCCTAATTATGTATAATGGAATAAACTATTGTAGTTTATAAGACAAGAATCCTAAAGGAATCAATGAACATGAACCATATGAGTATAACATAATCAAAATACATATGTTTATATCGTACACATAAGTATTGAAGAAAATTTTCTTTTGAAATCCTCATTTATATGCCTATCAATGTTGATTTTGTTCACCCCACATTCCATAATATCCTTAGTCACAGTTCACTCCAAATATAATAAAATTGGTAAGATTTCCTTATTGAATTTTTCTTATGTCCTATTCCAGTCCTTATTTTCTAATGTGATAACCTTCATATCCCAATGCATTCGACTTCTATATAATTCTGATACCACTCATCACATAAAAAAATCATACATAAGTTTTCCATAAGGATCATAAAACATGCATCAAGGAATTTCCCCTATAAATTAAATGTGTTTCTGAAAATATTTTGTTATTTCATCATTGAAAATCATATAGAAAAGACCCATGGTTAATAAAATATTCATCGTACATGAATTAACTCGTGGGAAGGAAATATGTTTCATAAAATTATCCTTAAATCATCATCATTATAAGAAGAAAAATAAATTAATGTGGATGATATTACTGGATGATATCCCAAGTAAAGATTTAGTAATATGAAATGATGTTTACATTGAATAAAATTGATACTAAACAATCACTATAAAAGTTCATTAGTGAAATGATCATTTCATATGGAAATAACATATTAAAAATATAAAAAAATCCCATATAGTAAAGAAAAATTTTATATATAAAAGGATGGAAACTTGTATGGATGGAAAAAATCAATTGCTGGAAAAATCTGTATAGAATTCATTTCATTCAATGTATGGTAAAATAATTGTTATTAGTTTTAGTGAAAAAATGTAACTCATTCAGAAGATGAATAAATGATTCAAAATAAATAAAATAAAAAAAATTAATGGGTAACTATTTCTATAATCTTTTATAGTATAATATAAATAGTCAATATTGGAATCATTTTACAAATATATGGACATAGAAGAAAAATTTTTTTACTCAAAAATAAAAAATAGAAAATATTCTATAAAAGATTTATTCCATAAGATTGAGTTCTTAATGCTAGAAAAATGTATGGAAAACATTTAAAATTAAAAAAACAATATTATTAGTACATTGAAGTTATTTTTTAGATATAGGATACAAAATTTCATCATTATAAACAGATTGACAATCATTCATGATATAAAACGATATTTTAAAAAAAATTCCTTACCTCATGTTCAACATATATGGAAAAAACAATTAATTCATATAAAAAATTAAAAGTTATTATAATTATATTAAATAGTTATATATATACACATAATATTATATGTGATGAAATGATAATTGTTTTACGCCCTTTTGTAAATAATTATTTATTAAAATAATTTTCTTTAAAGTTAACTATTTTGTTTTTTATGAGAGTTTTAACATGACATTTCTTATCCCTGAACATTGATCACGGTTCAATAATATAAATAATATTATTCCATATATAAATATCATATATATTAATTATATATATATATACATTCATCAATAAAACATAGATATGAAAAATAATTATACTATTAATGGAGATAGTTTCTTGTACATACAAAAAAATGTTGTTTTGATTTCATAATAAAAAGAAGGAAAAATATAGAAAAAAATTACCATTGATTAAATATTATTAAATAATTAATTTAATAGATACTGATTATATATAAATAATTATTGTAATTAAAGTGGAACATTAATAGAAAAACAGACCACATCGATTAGTCGACATGTTAGTCCTCTATTATGCATTAGAAGCATTATAATTTTTCAGTGGATTGGATGTTTAGATGGTTGTTATGATAATATTTTACATAATAATATATATGTAATAAATACAATATCTAATCACTTAACAAATCATTATTAACATCCATTTAGATTTTTATTTAAAATGCATCTTAACACTGTATGGAAGTGGTAGTCCACACATACGACCAAGTGATACACTCACTTTCCATATGACAAAATTAATGAAGAATAAATAAAGATATATAATCATAATAAATATTTAAAATATAATGGATAAACAATTTATTATTTCATGATGAATAATTTATATTTATATGAAGTATAAGAAGAAATAATTTTAATGTGGTTGGGTATATTGATTTCCCCCCTCCCCTTATAGTGGTCTCCTTTAGATCCATTCATAATGAGATTTGGAATCGTATTTTTGGAAGGCAATATTCACTAATTATTATATAATGAGGTATAGAAGAGAAATGGGTAGGGTATAGTCAATCTAAATGGCTCAAGTTATGTATAGTAGTGAATTAAGGGGATTACATTTAAAATTGTGTGTGAGGAATCAATTTGATTTTTCATAAAAGATTAAATTATAATAATTTCATACTCATAGAAAATGATTCCAAATTTGGATTTATTTTATGGTGATTATGTTTGAGTTTAAAAAATTATTATATAAAAATAGTTTTAATTGATTAATTTGAAATTTCACTCATTTCTAATTGTTTTCCATTAGTAATCCAATGTTAACCATAACTATGTTAATGTGTTTTTAAATATTTCTTAATTAATTTGGACCAATACTGTATTTGAACATAATATTTAAAATTAATAACTATTAATTGAATTATTCAATAAATTTTATCAAATTAAATTCCCTGAATAGGTAAAGTGTAATTTTAAATTTAAACAACAAAACAAGATGAAAATCTTTTCCAATAAATTTCTTAATAAATATAATAGTTTACCCTAAAAAATTGAAATTGAAATTTATTATAAATACTATACTAGAATTAGTTAAAATATAAATAAATATATTTTAATTTAAAAAAATTTAAAAAATTATCTTTGTAAATTCTAATATCAAAATTTTTTTTTAAAAAAATAATTAATATTTTCACTATTCATTGAAAAATAAATCATTCCAAAAAAATATTTGAATTTATCCATATGAAAATTTTTACTTTTTGAATTCAAAAGGAATTTAATATTTAGTATAAATTATCTGATTTAGAAAATTTATTATATTATATCCTCATAAAATAAATAAAATTAAATTTTTGGGGAAAATATTTTTTGTAATCTTGTAATGTATTTACATAAAATTGAGCACTTATATAATAATATATTTTCATTTGATAATATTATTATAACTAATTTTTATATAAAAATTACACGTATTCACTCATCTTATATAACATATAGTTTATAGTTGTATACTATAATATAGATTAAATGGACTCAGTATATCATGTAAAACAAGATATAGAAGAAATTAAATTTATTTGATGAGAAATATATCATAAAATCTAAAAGTGTTATATTTTCCCGATATTAAAATTAATTATTCTATAAATATTTCCTCACACTCTTAAAATTGAATCAGAATATGTTGGTTTCAACACATCCTCAGGTCCTTATGTAGCTCGTTTAATTTATGAATCCTTATAATAACATTAACCGTGAGGAAGTATTATTTTGAAACACATTCAATCTACAATCCATGATTTGTACATGTTTTTAAACATGAAAAATTTTATCCACTAATAGAATAACCTATGAGTTCAGAACATGTGATGGATTATGAATATACATTATCAATATAGATACAAGGAGTATATCGTTAACATTTGAGTGGTTTTTATGGAATATCCAAGGGATAAATTTTTATCCCTATTAGATCAACAATCTTGAAGGTAACAATATTACCCAAGCTCTATATTCCATCATTTTTTAATCTCATAACATTTTTCCATTGTGAAATTCAATGTAATACATTCTCACAAATTTAAAACAATATATTTCATAGATGATTATGAAAAGAAATTTTTTATTGAATATGAGATGCATCATTGTCCCTTTAAATGTATATGAATTTATCCATGATTTCTTCATCATCCTCAGTTACAAATTTCATTCATTTTCAAATATCATCAATAATCACTAATTATATAATCATTTTTTAAAGGGGGTTCATTTATAGGAATATTCATACATTGGTGAAATATATTATTGAATGAAAACTAAATTAAAGGAAGTATATGATCTAAAAAATTTCATTAATACATAAGATATATCAATGTCTATAATTTATGGTTTTAATGGTTATATCAAATTGAAAACCTCCCTTTGTATCATAAGTAATAAAATAAAAATACATTATATCTATAGATTTTAAAATAATTCAAAAAGAAGTAGAATTAATCCTCAAACCCCAATCAGATATAATATAATGGTTTAATCCCTGAAACTATACCACACATATAATGTATATATAAGAATGATGATCAAGAGATATATCTTTTTTTATAGTAATGAACTATACCGATTTCATATGGTAATCAACTATAACTATAATATAATTATATACATTCAATGTATTGAGGAATCTAATGACAAAACCCGCGGTGATGTTTCCAATTTTTCCTTTTAGTATGGTAAACATTTTTAACCAAACTGTATAATTATATATCATAGTATTAACTTTCATATATACAAAACATCGAGATTAATTATTTTTAATATCTATAATCATATTTTCCAAACCAAATTACTCATTCAGATCTATATATATATTAGTACATCTGAGGTGAATAGAGAATGATGAACAATGAGATTCATCCAATGCCTACTTTGAAAAAACATTTGTTGATGTTAGATATGAATATATTTTGACCCTCCTCATTAGATAAAAATCTAGGATGATATTATGACCATTTCATACATACATTTGAAACACATCATCTTTATTTTGTTCATACTTGATCATTTAATGGATTGATGGTAAAACACTAATTTTAGACCGATATGATTTCTTCCATTACTTAATGATATCATGATCCATCCATTTATGATGTTGAAATAAAGTGTATTTTTATCTTAATAATAGATAACCTTTTGTGATCATTTTAACTGAGAGATTCTATAACCTTGTTCTACATCTCATACTGTTATGTCTTGTGTCTTCATAATCCTTAATAAAATCCAACCATCTTTATTGGTATATATTCAACACATTCAAAGTCAGTATAAAATATATATTTCTATAATTGGTATATAAGTCTCAACATTCTCTATAATGATAATGTTTAAATATATATAATGAAAAAATTACTACATATATGTCCATAACATATGTTGAGAAATTTTTTAATGAATATATAATTTTCATGAGGAAAAAATTGTCACCATATAATCTTCTATGAGGATGCATCTTGTTCAATTCTTTTTTGAACTACTAGTAATCATTAACCCTTCTCAACTGTATTTAGTGTATGCACATGTCCACTTAATAACCTTATATTATATTCATTTATGATTTCTTCATATTTATCTATCCATGGGAATAAGACTCAATTATATGATAACATTTTTATTGGATTAGATAGATGTGATAGATTATTCATAAAGCATCAATAATACCATTTCATAAAAATGAAACTACGGAACTCTATATCATTGTTAGGTTTGGGTTAATTTTTAAAAACCACAATATTTTAAGGATCCACTGATATATAGTTAGATGATATAACTTTTCATAAAAATGAAAAATAATTTCTCCAAAATTCATGCATGTAAATGATTCATACAAATTCTCTTTCTATAAGTTCATAAATACAATCTTCAAGTGATATTAGCTCTATTCCCCACTCTCAGAATATAAAATACTTCTATCTCTAAAGTATGTGAAAAATGGATCATAGAAATATATGAAGACAATAGTCATTAAATCAATGTTAATATCTATGAAATTTCCAATAGAAAATGGGATCAAAAAATTATATTGTACATTCCTTTAACAAAAGGCCATCAAGTGTATGTATTCAATATTTGACATTGAATTTAGTGCATCAAAATAATAGATAAATATTTAAAATATTAATATACTCATAATTTATTGATAAAATCATCCATAAAAATAATTTGATACATATTCCTTAATGTGATCTTGTTAATACCCTATAATCAATCTACAGTCAAAATAATAAATAATTATTCAAAATAAAAAAAAATATTGTTTCTTAGTTTGATTCAATTTCACAAATGAACCCCTTATAAATATTTTCATTATTTTATTTCACTAATTCATATTACTAAATCTATAAAATTATATATGGAGTCTTTGTAATAGATGTTACACCAAGTATGATTATATTGAAATATTAGCTTCACACTCCATATAAAGATAATGAAACTATTAAATATAGAAAGAAACAAAATCCGTATTGGTAATAATATCTTTAATGATGAGTTTTTTCAAAATAAACAAATATAGAAACCCCCATTGAAAAAAAATAAAAACCTATACAGTTGATGTCATTTCCATTTGATGTTAAAATTTATTGTTCCAATAATAAAGATAATTTGGTGGTTTGGAATATCAATCATAAAATCAATTCATCGATAATTTATATTTAATTCATAGTATTAAATCAATTCATTTCCCATAATAGCATCAAATACACTATAAGTGGAATAATAATATTTTCATAAAGAAAAATCCCACACAATCTAATTAGTGAAAATCATTGATTTGATATTTTTAATTATTAAATAATGAATTGTAAAAGCTAATTCAATATCCAATCATTAGTATGGTATTATGATACACATAAAAAACCAATATATAAATTTTTTGGGTATATATAGAATATAATAAGTCAATAGTTGTTAAAGAATGGATTGTATGCATACATTTCAAGAATTCATTAGCATACCCCCCTTTAATAATATTAATCATGAGATATATTCTGTTATCTCTCCATAATTAGGTAAATTTATCTTCTCATAACATCATAATTTTATTTCCCAAGGAACATCCATTCCACATATAAAAAATTTACCAATCTACATATGTCAAAATCTTCCATGTTTTATTCAACACATAGAGTATAATTATATTATCTTATTATCCTCTTAATGTTTTCATTGTTTATAATTTGTATTCCATTCCATATTTTTTTTGTTATCAAAACCATGAGATATCTAGGTAAATACAATATTTATTAAAACCTAAACTACACAATTAATGTTTTCATCATAACTACAAAGTATCTATTGGATAATGAACATCACAGACATTGTTTTAATACAATATAGAAATTATCTATATTACGTTTAAGTATAATTTTAATATAATAAATGTACCTTTATATAATGGAATGTTTTCTTAATAAGTACCAATTGATTCATCATCCATCCTCCTTCAATCAAGCAGTTCCTTCTATATTTTCATGTAATGAATACGACAAATTTAATTATTTAAAAAATCACTTAAATTCCTCTGATCATGTATGGTGAATTTTATTGTGTTTCTCTGTGTTCATGATAATATTGAACCCTTAATCATATTCATATTTCGAGTTTTAAAATACTATAAAAACATTTTAATTTCTCAAACAATAGAGTACAAGAAATAATTTTATAGTGGTATTGGTCTATTACATAGTAACTGTTGGATCACTAGATCCACAAAAGAAGGTGTATGTTTCATCATGAACGGATAAACATAACAACGTACCACAATTTTCCTATATGGAATCTCAGTATGTTTTATTGATTATAATAGGTATTTATGCATATAAAAATATTTTTCATCATATGTATCATGTAATTTTATTTAGAATCAGTAAAATAATTACATTTTACATCATTATTATCAATTACAAGATTCCATTATGTTCCTCTGATTGAATAAAATAAAAAATCTAAGTATGACAAATAAAATTAAATGTTGGAAACCATATAGTTATGGTTAAACAATTATAGGATTTATATATCAGGAAAAATTCTTCTCAAACTATAAAAACTTATGTTTTCCCTAGTTTAGTCATGAACACAATATATTCAAAATATTCATAATAGTTTGAACATTTTTTTTATTAAAACAAATAAATCCATCTAGAGTGACAAAATAGGTACACATTATTGAAACACTCACCATGAACTAGAAAGATTTTTGAGATATACATTCCAAAATATTTTTTTAATTTATTTCCCATATATAGAGTAATCCCAAAAAAATTAAATTTGTAGTATATATATTGGGATTCATTACTATAAAAATTACAAAATATTTTCATTAAAATACCTTGAAATGTTGTCCTATACATATATATATTAAACAGATTTTCACTAATTTTTTCTCATCCTAATCTCAATGGATTGGCTAAACCAAACTATGATACACACTATAGTGTCCCATAATTTATATACATAAAAATTAATTCTTTACAGATTAATAATAATAATAAAAAAATACACCTCTACGAACTATTATGGATTTATTTCATTAGATACTTGATTCATAATATATTAATTTCATGACATATTTTTATAACCACCAAAATAGATTTTACCTCATACTTCTCCTCTTAAGAATTCCCTATTTATAACATTTTTCATAGCTCTCGGAATAGAATACTAAGAAAGGGTGTGCTTAGTTTTTCAATAAGGCTGGACTAAAGAGTTTTCAATGATCACTTAAAAATTATATGATCCTAAGGGTATGAGAAAAAGGGAATAAAATTTTAAAAATAGAGACCCTATATACCAGTGATCATATTTTTGAATCATTCTATATAATTTTTATATTTATTAGACCAAAATCATAATGGAATAAAATATCATTATCTATTAGTGAATGATATTTTCATAAGATATACTTTCTTGGCATACACAAGGCCATTGAATTCCATTTACAAGGTATAGGTTCATTGTCAAGAGTAGAATAGCGGATTGCGGTAACATACCTTTTCATTTTATCTTAGTGAGGGTACACTCCAAATAATATCATAGTGAAACGAGTTCCTTTCTAATATATGATCACTCACTATTTCAGTCACTACATTCTCATTAGATTTCTATCATTACCTAATTCAATTCTAATATATATATTTCTTGGTCCAAACATTACAAAAAGAAAACATAATTAGGTATTCTATATGATAATAAAACATTCATTATATCATACTCAATTGTAAAGAAATGGGTTTCATAATCATTTAGTTATTTGATCATTACATAAATCATGAAAAATAATTTTTTTTCTTAATTACATATTTAACATGTGGGAAAGAAGTTGTTTTAATAGAGTATTCCTTAAATAATAAACATAATAATCCTTCCAATGTATAGAACTAGATGGTATCATAAGATCAAGTCCCTAATAAAATATATACATTCATAGAATGTTATTATAGATGAAAATTCCAATAAAATAATACTAGAATAATTTTTGATAAAAAACATTTTAACATTAAAATCAATTTTTAAAAATATAGGAATGCTTAAAATTTTTAATGAAAATATTTTTTTTGTAAATAAACATTGATAAATGTAAACTAAGATTAAATAAATTATATTTTAAAATAGTGGGAATGTCTATTCATTCTGTGTGTGATAAAATAATGAATCCATTCACAATTTGAGAAAATAATCATAAGAACATTTTTCAAAATTTTAAAAGATAATTTTTTATATTTGTTAGAAATTCATTAATTGTAAAATATTACATTATAAGATCATAGGAAAATATTACAAAATATTTTTGAGAAAATTCTTATAAATAAATTATATGGAAGAAATATTTTAACGACTGACAATTGAAGTATAAAGAATTTTCCATTAAAAAATTTATTCTATATCAAGAGTCCAAAAATTGAGGAAAATTAAATGAAAATTTTATTATATTGAAATAACTAGTGGATAAAAAAAATAATGGATTATTGAGAGTTAGGTCATAAAATTTTATCATCAGTAACTTTACAATAAATAATATTACTAAATTATGAGGGTATAACAAAATTTTTTTACTTCAATATCATCTTAATTAAAAAAAACTCTATCCACCTTAATTATAAAAGTAAATTTTTTATAATTATATATAAAAATACTATAGATAATTATAATATCATATATGATCAACTTAAATCATTTAAACACCTCTTTATTTATAATTTATTATTAAAATAACCGCTTTCAGTTCTTTACTTTTTTATTTTTTCATGGGTCTTCCAATTTGGACATTCCAATCAATGAAAATTTACCATGGTTCAAAAATATTTATAATATTTATCATTATATAAATATAAAAATTATAGATGTAAAATAAATATATCTTCATCCATAACATGTAGAGAAATAAGAATGATTTACACCATTCATGTGGATGTTATGTTACACGTACACATGATCATTATTTTAATTTCCTAACAAAACTAAATAAATATATAAAATATTGTTTCATTAAAACACTATAATTATATCATGAATACCATATATATAAATTCAATATATTCTTCCTACCATTCATGTATAATTTAAATGAAAAAAAAATCCCAATGCATCATATATGTGGTAGTCTATAGGTATAAAAAAGTGACATTATCGATTTCTAATGGATTTAAAGGTAATAATGTATAAACGATATTATAATATAAATGAAAAAAGGTTTTATAAATATATTATATAGAAATTAAACCCATTATAATAAAAATAAATATAAAATGATGATGTAAAAATAATTTTATCGTTTTGTAGAGGAGGTAGTTCACAGTTACACATGATTGATACATTCACTCTCAATATGACTAAAATGATGGTTACTTAATCCGGAACAATAATAATAATAACATATCAATATATTGAAGATACCTAATATTTTATTTTTTAATGAATAAAATAGTTTTATATTTGGTTAATGAATATGTTATTTTAATGTAGTTGGTTTGGATGATTACCACTCCTTACGTTGAATATCATTAGATCCATTATTAAGAACCCTGGTAATGGACTTCTATGAATAAAAACACCACTATATAATAATATATAATATTAAAAATAATTATTATGGGTATGGAAAAATTATATATCTCATGTGGTGTATAGAAGGGAAAGGAGGGGTATCCTTTGATATGTGGTTGAGACGACACACTGGAAATTTCATAAAATATTATAATATAAAAATTTTAATAAATTGATAAATGATTTTAAATGTAAATAGATTCTATTTTTGGATAAAATTATTTTAAAATACGAACATAAAATTGGAATTAGAAAATTTAAATATGAAATTTAACTATTATCCCTTAGTTTAACCCTATCTTTAACCACTTATACCTGTTACTAAAACAATGATATTTTACCACGTTTATTAATCGTATTGAAAAAAATTCAGGATTTTATTTACATTTATTAATTTATTTGATTTAAAATACTGAATATATTTTATCAATATAAATTAAAAGAATTGATATAATTTCATTTAAAATATAACCGATTGAACTACATAAAAAGTGAGTTTCTAGAAATTGTTTTTCATTAGTATGAGAATTTATTATACCAAAATACAACATAAACAAAATAAAAATGATCATAATTAGGTTAATAAAAATATAAATAATGAAAATTTTGTATTATAATATTTTATAACAAAAAAACATTTAAATTCATCAAATATAGAGACATAGTTCAATAAAAATAAATGGTTTTCACTATTGAAAATTCAATATTTTTATAAAACAATAAAAATATCAGATTGTGCTATATTTTAGATGATTATTTGAAAAATTATAATAATTTTGTAGAATAAATTTTAAATATGTTCAAAAAACATTTCTCGCTGAGGAATAAAACAATTATTGTGAAGAAATATTTTTTTTGCAATATATAATGACTACAGTAAAATTATGTTCTTATTGATTAAAATATATTATTTATTGTAAAATAATAAATAATTTTAATACACTATTAATTAATATTCACCCATACAATTGAACTATTGGGTTATAATGATATATTATGTTCTGGTTCTTTTTTTGTAGTGTTTATGTGTATTATAACTTACTGAATAAATTATATTTATTTAAATGGAAATATATCCTAAAATATAATAGTTTTACATAAAATATTAATCAATATTAATTATAATGATTTCATATATATATAATAAATTTCAAAATATATAAATTCTTATGGTATTATAAGTTCAATAAATGAAATGTGCCTAAAGCATGTAAAACCAATTATTATAAAACCTAATGTATTTTTTAGACCATAAATTCTTTTATTGTCATTTCATTTCAAGTAACAACTACTAGATGAATGTTATAATATATAAATTAATATATTATATACACATTTAATGAAAAACATTATTCTATAATTTTTTAGATTAAAATAAATTTCTCATATGAAAATATGATTTTCAAAAATACCAATCTTTACCTTCAAATAATTTGAGAATCATTTTCAATAATTTGTAATTATTACATGAATTATTTTTCATTTTTTTACATGAATTAAAAGTACTATTATACATATTTCATACACAATATAATTAAAAATAGCTTTAGAAATCATTTATAAATAAAAAATTGTTTTAGGAAAAACATTTCAACTCAATAATGACTTATTAGAAATTTATGTCATTGTTATCATGTAATATAATAATCAGAATACTAAAATATTTAACTTAATAATTTGACAATTTTAAAAATATTTTAATTTCATTTTATTAGTAAAATTTATAAAATTTTCAAATAATTCATGTTTCAATGAATCAATTAAAACATTTATTAGGAATTAATGAAATTAAATTAAGTGAACATAAAAAAAATTTAATGGTTATTTATTTTTTTCAATTTAGTGTAACTATATAATAAATTAAAATAATTTTATATTTAAATTTATATTTATTATCTTACATTATTTGTTTCATTAATATTATGTTGGATAACACATCTAAAATTATAAATGATATAATATTCGGAAATCACAGGTTCTTTCACAGAAACTTTCCAATGTTTCTGCTTTTATGGTTATTATAATAATATGGAATGTATTAAAATGAAATAGCTCTATATTTTATTATTTTGGATAATATAAGGGGTGATAAGTTAATTATTTTTAAATAGTAATTATAAACATAATAATATGTATATTTAATTAAAAAAATTAAGTTTGTATCCTTGTGTATACGTCAACCCATTTCCTAACTAGTGCTTTTGAATGATTAATGCAACAATGAATTTTCCATATTGTATAAAACATATTTTCATTGGATAAATAATTATTTATTTTAAATATTTATGGTTTATTTTTTACTATATGAGTTATATGTCGATAAAATCTGAGAGAATTTATATCTATTACGTATTAGATGAAAATATATATAATTTTTATTCTGTAGGTTGTTTCCAACTCCTATAATAATATGAATAATAATGATTCTCGTGGGATATAAAGGATTGCACTATGTATTATTAAATAAATTTTCATTAATTACATGATAGATAAAAAACAAATATTTTTTAAAATTAAATATATCATTTGTTGATAAGTGTATGGATGTAGTATAGAAACTGAAAAAAATATTTAGCTACATAGATAATGATCTAAGAAAATTGGAAATTAGAAATTGATATAATGTGTTATAAAATTATTATTCAAGGAGTGAAGTGAATTTTGATATAGTTTGTAGATTTTTTAGAAATATTTATTATATGAAGTAAACAATAAGTATGAAATATTTATCTACATGAACACAATGATTGTGTTTCTTATAATTGAATTTTCATCTGATAAATGTTTTACCATGTAAATTTCATCCTAATGTTGTTGTAAAAATGATCATGGTTATCTGAAGTATCTATAAAAAATAATTATATTAATATATACCGATTGATTATATATTTATATTTTAGGAAATATATTAGTGATAATGGGTTAAAATGTATATAGGAATTGTTAGTATTGATCACTTTTGCAGGATTGATTTACCAAAATTAGATAAAAGAGCACAGAAAGGGTATTCTAGTGTGTTTCTTAATGAGAATATATCTAATATTTAACTATAATCTCTTTTAATGTATAATTATTTCGTAAAATCAATATCTATCATGATTGATTATCCCTTTATTAAAACAGAATAAAAGAAATTGTCATTTCAGAATCCAAAATTTATTTTTTAAAGGACCAATTTATATTCCAAATATGTGAATATTTAATTAAATGATCATATATTCCGATGATTGGGATTAGAATATTATTTATTAAATTCCATTTATTTCCAACTATTAAAAACCATGGAATGGATAAAATTCATTGAAATATCATATTATGTGGAAAATCTTAAACTACTGCCCACAAGGCTGTTATGGACCTTTTTAATGCCTCTTATCATTTCCAAAATATGAGACACATCAAGATGATTCATGAGATGCATCATAATCATATTATTGATGCGCTGATATTTTATGAATTGGGTGTTAAAGTCAATTTTGAACACATATGCAAGAGTTTATGGAATGTTTCATATGATGTAAATCTAATCTCATTAACAGATTTCATTGCACACAACATCTATTTTAAATGATTTATGGTATATTTTAAAAATATAATATTTGTGACAATTATAAAAAAGGAATTAAAATTGATATGAATTAATTATTCTAAATAAATTATTAAGACATTATTTGTTAGATATATATAAAACAACTTATTTTTTTATAAACAGAAAAATCATTTATATGTATAATAAATTAATTTATTAAAAAAAATTATATACAGACAAGAATATTTTTATTAAATAATTTAAATAGATAATTATTGGATACTTTTCCTAGTTAAATTTATTTATAATATATTTAATATAATGATTTCACATTCATTATCACTCTTTTTCATAGTAATAGAGTAAGAAATAATCATATTTAATGCATAAAAATTTTATTTTTCAAAAGTGATTTTTACTATGTTTTGAAATCATATATTATTATTAATTTCTGAAATATATTGAAATTGAATCTTCAAAACTAGATTCTATATTTGAAATTATGTGTTTTAAATTTGGTTAATAGTATCATCTTATTTTTTACCAGAACTAATAATAACATTGGTAAATATTATCACCTTGATGATGGGTAAATGAGGATAATATAGGTTCAAACTATGTAGAAAGGTCATAATATTTAATATTAATTATTATTGTATTAAAAAATGATTACCATTGTCACCATATGATGGATTGTTTAAATCTATAATATGAACTTTTCCATGATATTGGATAAACTAATATTGAAATCCATTAATGTTAGCAAATTTCAATCTTTTTGTTTGAAAATTATAATAAATGACCACATTGGGAAAAAATAATTTTATGGAAAAATATAAATGTCAATTTTTTCATAATTACAATATTTTGATGAATAAATTTTATTTCCATTTTTTCACTATATTATTATTGTAAATGGAAGCTCAACGATAATAAATTTTTCATTCAATTAATAGAAAAATTGAATAAATGATACTAAAAATATTAAATGTTATTATATTTTAGAGATTAATGAAGTGCCATTAATTTTTTATATTACTATAAGAAAATTTATTTTTAAATTAATTATATTCAATATACAACTATGAATGGATTAATTAATTTCAAATTAAATTAATAGGTCCAAAATTGCAATTAATGATAAATTATCAAAAAAATATGTAATAAAAATTTAAAAAATTATCATAATATTGAAAGAGAATAAGGGTTTATGATATGGTATTAAATTTCATCACTTTTTCCTATCTGAGTTGATATTCACCTTTTATTTAAAATTATAACTCTTTATTAATTAAATATATATTACTACAATTTTGGGAAACATGTTTAACCAAGGGGTTAAACAAAATGAGATGTTGTAACAAGAACAAAAACAAATAAATAATTTATTATTTTATGATTAATTATACATATATTCCATAAGTCTAGATTGAATGTCAATTTTGTTTCATTTTCCATGATAATAACATTATATTAATTTATTGTTTTTAAAAAGATATAAATTTTTATTTAATCTATTATAAAAGGACACCTCTTCTCTCACATCACTACACCACATTAAACCATATATTTTTTCAAAAACCTACCAATTTACATTATCAACACACTTATGTAGGTTATATTAGTACTTTTACATATAAAATAACTTTCGTATATCTCTTAAGGTGTTATCAAATAAATAAATAACAATGAGGAGGTAATCATGTTTAACGAATCCATCAAGTCTGTTTCATATTCTACTTCTTAAATTGGTGTACCCAAACTAAAATAATAACACCAATGTCTCTATGATTTTTGAGTATGATTATAATTTATGGAATATAATTTTTAATCATTTTCTTCATCCTATGAATTATGAAAACATCACTTCTGTGTAATTACTACATATTGTCTCCATGTAACAGATTAATTTGTTTTCAAACACTACTTTACAAGGATAATCATAATGAAGTAATTAATTATTATATGTGATAAATATAAAATAACTATTATTCTATAACAATAATATCATGTATACATTATTACCATCATACATTTTTGAAAATCATAACGTCGCTCATGCGTATGTTTGTACTACCACCTCCATTAAGGGATGTGATCTGATTATCATTTAAAATTTACATATAATTGAATATGGATAGATTTAATTAATATATAAGATACATAATTTAATAAATATTCAATAAAAATTCATTATTTTTCAAATGTTTTTGTCCCATCAGTTAAAATGGTGACATGATATTCAAATTAACTTAAAACCTATCATCTTAATGATTAGTGTAAATAATTTTTCTATCTATATATTTTATTGATGAATATAAATATATATATTTAATATATATGATATTTATACCATGATTAAAATTATATATTTGATTTAAAATAAATAAATTTCAAATGATAAAAAATAATGATTCAAAATTTACAAGAAAAACAAAATCGCTAACACCAGAAATAATGATATTAGAAAAAATATAATTAACAAACAGGTGATAAAATGATAAAAATGGTTTATATATTTAATAATATATATATATATATATATATGTTTTTAGTTAGTTTATTTATATAAATGGATTAGTAATCTAAAAAGGATATAAAATGTTATAAATGGATAATAAATCTAAATTTATTATAATAGAGGCCAAAATTACTAATAAGGTAAGTTGAACAAGAAGTAATGGATTTATTTTTAATGTTTACTTCACTAAGGCATATTTTGTATTATTCTACATTTTATTAATATTTGGTTTATATACTAATAATTTGAGGTAACTAAAATCAATATTTTTTATTCATGATGATTAATGTAATTTTTACATTTTTCATTTTAATGAGTTTTCATATTTTCATCGATATTTTTCTCTCATTAGAAAATGAATCAAGAATGAAATTTTTCAATGAAAACCAGATCTTATTAAAAAATTTATCATACATATATTTATCATCCATATTAATATTATCATATAAATTATTAAAAAAATACAATGACACTTTATGAATTATTAATAAACAAACAATTTTACCCTTGTTTTATTTTAAAAAAAAATACCATAAATGAACCTTCTTGTAATTTTTTGAACAATGAAATTTTTTTACAGTGGTATAACTACAAATTTTTAATCTTATATGGCATTAGGAGAATATCCTACAGTTATGACTGTTCAATGTTTTTGAAAGATTCCATTGCAATTTTCGAGGATTATTTTTAGTGAATATATTTTTCTAAATTATTTGTCAAAAATTTTGTTTATGAATGATAATTTTAGAGTGAAAATATTTTTTCCTTGATTTTTTATTTAAATTTTTATAGTAGTCTTTTAATCCAACAAAACAAGAATTTATTTTCATTATTCATCACTATGGTTATCTTTTAATGATACCGTTTTAAGAACAGTTCACTTACATATGATCATTATATATTACATTTTTATTAAATATCAATATTATTTATATAATGGATATGATTATTTTCTAAACCATATACCATTTGTAAAAATGATGTTATAATTTCGATGTATTTTATTTACTAGGGAATTATTGATATATCCTTATTCTTTAATAAATCTTGATATTTGTTGATTAAATATATTTTTAAGGAATAAAATGTCTTTTTTGATAAATGGGGAACGTATTTCATATAAAATGATAGATGGGGACCATAATTATATATTCACGCGGTGCATTGATAATTATAATTAATGAAATAAATTAGAAAAATTAAATTAACCTTTCCCCATTTTTTAAAAAAAGGCATGATATAAGGTCTTGATGGTATAAATATCATGATATAAGATATCATGATGTCCAAAAATTTGAATTTATTTCATTATATATATAGATAACATTACCTATGAGATTAGATAAATGATACTATCGATGGATTCATTGGGTGATAATTTTTTTCATTTAATTGCACAGGTTATCAATTATTTTAATTTCCATATTAATTATTCCTTTATAGTTATTATAGCTTACGATGATCAAAAATGATAATGATTACCTGAGATCACACATTTTTCATTTCCACATTTTATGATGAATTATATTATAAATAATATAAACTATGTAAGAATATATATAACCTTTGAATTTTATATTTTCATTGTAACAATGTTATCATGTATGCATCTAAATCTTCTGGACTAGTTAATTAATAACTCATTTTGGATATGAATAAATGTATCTAGATATGTTGTATTAAATAAGGAAGTATCAATGGTTTACTTGAGTTTGGGTAGTTATAGTTGTTTTCAAAAAAAATATTATAAGAAACCTTGAAACTAGATTTTAAATAATAATAAGTGACATAAAAACTTTCATAATCCCCTATAGATGATTATTTTTTTTACCATTAGATAGATATTTTTATGGCACAATTTTCCAGAATTGTTTTGAGAAAACTCATTATGTTTCATTATAAATTTTTTTTCAAATCTAAGAAAAATAATAAATACCCTTAGTCAATATAGGTTCTTACCTTAAGAGAATTAAAATATTGTTTTTATTGGAATATAGTAGATCATAACCATAATTAGACGGCTGAACTAGGTTAGGTCCAATTACATTTTGCATAAGGAGAAACATTATGTTCTAGGACCTTATAAATATATATTGGATTGTTTCATTGGATTTAAGTGTTTATCTTCTAATAGAACTACTAATCAAGTGGTAGCTAAAAAAATGATCAGATCTCTTGAAAATATATTTCCCACCTTGGGATTAAATGAAATGAAAAGTATATTATGGAATTGTATTGTAATAAATGAAATAAGGACAATTTTTTTCAATAATCCATAAAACAATGGAGGAAGAATAAATAGAACATATTTATTGGAGATTGTCTAAATTAATATTAATCGATTAATACTTATCTCAATAGTAACTTACTGAATTGAGGATTTATTTCATCATATTATAGAAAATGTGTGAAGATTGTGTTTCATGTAATGAGGCTACCATTACATTACAATGATGTTATAAAATAAAATTTATACATAATTTGAAGAAGAATATTTAACATTTCATTGATTTAATTAACTAAACCCTCAGAGGGGAACTTATTTCTCCAACTTGTAAACTATATTATTAAATCATATCATGTTCCATTAAAATAAAGATTTATTTTTCTAAATCAGAAATATTTAATTAAAATACAAAGATGAAGAGGTTGTCTAAGAACCCCAAAATAGTTAAACCATCAAAGAAAACCTAGGGAATAATATAATTACAATGTTGTGAATATTTTGGGATAAAACATACTGAATGTATTTTAGAATGGATTTTGAGTTTTCTATAAGGGCAGAGATAAGGGGAATCTATAAAAATGAATGTAAGGGGAATAAAAAAATCACTGATGTCTATTGCATTGACTAAATATAAATGTAGAATTATTATTTCTAATTACAAATTAATCAATGGATTATACCACAAAAGAGTCTGAGGGGATACTTCAAAACATATGTGATTATTACTACAGATGAAAAAGTTCCCAATTATGTGGTGGAAAGTAAATTAATAATTTTCTCAAATGTAAACAATTATTTATTTTCTATAGGTTCTTTGAACTATTTTATATAATTAATGTTTTCTTATATATTTTATTTTTCCATGGAACCTTATGAAATATGTTTCCAGTGAAAACACCAATTTGTTAATATCATTGCAATAAGAATGATTATATTTATTACCATTATAAAACATAAATGTTCCCTATTTTAAGAAATTTTTATTATTACGATGGTTTATTTTTGTATAATCACTGGTATGAGTTTTATTTGAAAATATTATTCAACATTTTTTGTAAACAAATGGATGTTCTGATTCAAAAAGATTATGTGAACATTATTAGTTTTAGAAGGGAGAATTCATCACTAGAATCATTACTGGATGCATCCCAATAGATCTCTGAATTATTATTCTTATGGAATACGGGAAGATATAACATATCTATGGAAAATAAAATAGTCAAATAGATGATTTAACTATTTTACAATAATACAATGATGTATTTGTTGAGGAATTACATGGACTACCACTCAAGAATGAAGTTAATATTTCCATTGATTTAGTCTTTGATGCATGAACTACATCAAAAAATAAAAATAGAATAGCAACTATGGAATTATTATAGTTATTTAATAATTAAGAATATTTTTATAGTTGGTTATTTATACATTCTAGAATTTCAGATATTAGTTAATATTTCTCTTCGTTATGCAGAATTACAGATCAATGTGGATGTGCGTAGAATAAAGGGAAATAAATTCTAATCTAATTAATAACATGTATTTTCATCCTCACATTGATTAAATATCTTATTAACATCACAGAGCTCATTATTTTTCAAATATTGAACATTTTCATGGGTATAACAGCTTCTGGGTTGTCATGGACGATATCTAAAATAGAACACTTCGAATGAGGTATTGATTTAATGATTTCCCAGTAATTCTATCTTGATTAACCAATGAAGCCTGTATATTAATGGATCTAATTCAGAAACTATTCAATTAATATCTTAATATTTTTTTAAGTATTTTATTATTATATATTAGTGTACTAAAAAAGAAATTTTGATTATGAGAATCACCTGTGAATCATTATTTGTACTCTTAGAATAAATGAATATTTTGGGAAATTTAGAAAATATGAATTATGGATTCATAAATCATCATTGAAGAAACATGTTTTCTATATTGATAGAATCTTAATTGACCTTGTAAAGACTAAGGAAGTAAATTAATGGCCTTCTACAATCAACGTAACTAAATTATGTAGTTTTATTTTTTTGGAAGGTAATTATTCCTGAATTGATAAATGATTCAAGGTTAGGCTAACAATATAACCAAGCATACTCCAAAAGGGTATGTGATGATATGGATAATTGAATGGGAATAATGTTTTTATGAATTGATGAGGTGGTCATTGAATGAAACTATTTTTAATCCACCATTATAAATGATTTGTCGGGGATATATTATACTTTATCAAAGAAGGTACATGGTTTTGATTGTATGTATAATGATAAATTTATTAACTATGAATCAATATAGTTAACCAATCATGATAAAAAACTATCCAAATCACGTGATTGAATTAGAACTGACAACCAATAATTATAAAATTTTTAGAATAAATATTTATAGTAAAATATGTGAGATACATATGGATCAAAAGACTTTATAAATATATCTTTTCATAGAAATAGATCAATATAAGAAATTGAATATTTCTTGTTATAATTAAAGAATGTGATTATTTAATAAAATAACATATAGGAAAAGAAAATAATGTAGTAGATCTACTAAGAAAGAAAAATCATGGAGTGATTTCCAAAATAAAGAATGGTTGGGATCTTATGTTATTTATTTTTTAATGATGGAACTAGTAATTATTAATATACTAAAAAAATTACTCTTTTTTCAAATGATATCTATAATGACATTATATGGAAATATAAAACACTATTAACCAAAAAATTGTTAAATTAATATGAAAATTATCTCTCTCATTTAAGGGAATGTTCCAAAGTACATATATAGATATAGAATTCTATGATTTGGAAATAAGATATGTACTCTATATAAACCAGTTAAAAAAGTGTAATTGTTAGATAATTCACATATCTTGAAATTCACTATATATAATGGAAGTACCAAAAGTTAAAGTGAATTGAAGAAATTATCTTATAGAATAATATGATGTTGGAAATTGATGATTATGTGTTATGATGTTTTGTTTTTAAACAATTGTAGGATGAGATACCATATCCTAGAAGATCATTGAAAAATATGCATGTTACTGCATATAAATGGGTTTAAATTATTTGAAGTTTTTTCACTAGAATATAAAAGACTTACAGAAATAATACTATGATATAGGTTGTTCAGGATCACCTTGAAAAATATGCACATTTTATAACTATCAATGACGATTTTCCTCTAGTGTTCAATTCAAAACTCTATATTAATGAAGTCTTATGAAATTATGGTTATCCTATTTTAATTGGGTCTAATCATAATCCCTAATTTACATCTAAATTACAGAAAGTTCTTCTGAAGGATAATAATATCGACATTAATTTTAGTACAACTCATCATCCTTAAACATACGAGATGTCAGGAAGGTCTATTTAAACATTACACGACTACTTGCGGTTATGATGTCTTGAAATTCATGGTATTTGGTATTTTCATTTACCATTTATATAGATTGAATATAACAATAGAAAACACTCATGAAATAAAATTGTCTCAATTGGTGAATTATATTAAAAAATATTCCACACGCCAAATCAATGAGGTGAAGTTGATGAATGGACTCTTAGATGCCTAGAACATGTGATGAGATATTAGAAAATATAACGTATGTTTAGTAACAAATTATTTCTCCTGAATTCAAAAAAAATAGTTATGTCGATAACTAATGGAATGATTTGTATTTTTATGTGTCACATCACATTTTCTCATGGTTGTGTCCATAAAATGTTTTATAATATTTTGAAGGAATGTAAATATGTTCCAAAGTTACATCCGATCATTTGAAATAAAATACGTGTTTGGAACAGTGCATTATAGTTTGGTAATTAATCCTTTCCTCCCTAAAGTACAAGATGAGTTTCATATCTCGCTGTTACGAATGTACATGCCAGACCCAATGCATTTTATCACAAATAATGAAATATAATAGGAACATGTTTTATCTTACTGTGAATCTCCCTTACTGATTAATGACACTAGAGAAAATTATTTTTTGGATTTTGATGACTCATCTTGTAATGTTACATTGGAAAAATAATAACATGGAATATGTGATGTAAAAACCATAGGGAAATATTACAAATAACAACCTGAATTAATTTATGGGGTGACTATAAGAAAATTTAAAGGTTTAAATTAATTGATGTAAGGATTAATGAAACACCCCATAATTTTATGGTATGTTTCTTTTTATATATATTTTAACTCTTCAATAGCATTCTTTGGATAAAACACCAATGTTATATGAACTGTTGTCTATTATTTAATTATCATTATGTGACGGTTATAACATGTCTATTAAATTTTTAATTAAATGAAATGGGATAAATAAATTTTGTGAAGAATATTGTTTACGCATTTATATAATAAATTCATTGATATCTAAAAAAAGGTTTTAAAAGTGGATAATTATTTTAAAAAATATTATTATTCACACAAAATGTTTTTTCATTTTAATAAAATAATTGAAGTACTATTGTTGATTTTTTTTAATTATACATATTATATATTCAATAACAAAATTTATCCTTAATATAATTTTTTACATTGAATTGGATAAGAATAATTATAGTTTTATACTTTAAAACTATATACATCTGAAATACTCACTTCAATCCTTCACGAACACATGTTTTAAAATTAATTATTGAAAAATATATATATTGAATCATGAAAAATGAATTTCATTTTTGGAGATAGGAGGATCAAATTCTGTTATTATGTCCCTTTTTATTTAGGTCAATATGAATAGTAACTATGGTAAAATCTATCACCACGATAAATGGAAAATCTGGTTAATCTATGATAAAACTACGTAATAAAGATACAATATCACATATTATTTCTTATAGATTAATAGAAATAAACTGTTATCCCATTATTAATTAAATTTATTTTTTTAATGGACACAAGTCCATGGAAGGGACCAATATAATATTGAAATAAAAAAAGTTAAAAATTGTCAATCTTAGTTTTAAAAAATTATTATTTGTCAAAATATTGAAAAAACATATGTTATGAATTTATATATAAATATATATATTTAATATTTTCATAATGAAATTATATTAATCACTAAAATAAATTTTATAATATTTATTGATCCAAAAATTATATTAAATTCCTATTAATTTATACTAAAATATTTATCCAAATAATAAAAAATATAATAATTTATACTATTTATATTAAAATATATTAATACTGAGTTACTTTCAATGTTACAAAAATGAACTAGATTCATATTAAATATTAGTGGCATGTATATAGATTTGATTCTATATCAAACTTTTTATTATTATATTTGATGTCTAATTAAATTAATAGTGTGAAAATTTATATTAATGATAAATAATGAAAATAATATATTATTAAATTTTTAAAAGATCATTAAATTCATGAAATTTGAAAATGGGTTATGATATTCACTAAAATATATTAATTTCAATTTATGAGTCTATAATTACCATATATGTTAAATCATTAAACATTAATAGTGAACAATAACCTGCATCAGTTAATTTTAAAATAGGATAACTAATGGGTTATTCTATAAGATAAGTATTAAAACAATGTAGAAGCCTATAAAAAGATTATTGGTTGAATATATTTCAACCATACACAAATATAAATTTTAATAATTTGGCATTTATATTAATTTGTACTTGTAATAATTTTAATATAATTTATTATTTTTTAAAATTTCATCAGTTCCTCCCATATAAATTTTAAAACCACACATCCTTCATCACTTATTTACAAAATATTTTTCCCATTAGCTCAACCATGTTATGAAAATTTCTATTCTAAAAACTCTAATCCATTACCTATATGTTCTATCCATTCCGAATTCTCTACCCTACGTCCCACAAGAATATATCTAAAATAATTTTACCGAATAAGAGGTAGTCATCTTCACTGAGTTCTTCACATGTATTTCTTATTAAACATACTATTAGAGTTTATTATACATATTAAAATAATAATTCCATTATAATAAATGTTCTGAGACGTTATTATTACTATTTGAAAAACATATTCAATATCCTTTTCATCCTATGAAATAAAACAACATCGCATGTGTGTATGTACGGCTCACCATCTCCACAAAGCGGTGTAATTCATTAGTCTCTTCCATTTAACTTCGATGGTTATAAATATAGACGTAATGGGTATATATGATATATATGACATAATTATTATTGTAAAACTATAATATCTTATATATACATATTTTTTATAATCAATTAAAAAATGATAACATTATTCTTTCATACGTGTGAACTACAGCCTCTTTGAAGAGATATGCGCTAATTTTATTTTATATATTAAATGGATTGTAATAATGATATATTTAATTAGTAATATATATATATGACATAATAATTATTCATTATAGATTAATTATTTATCAGCTTTATTTCATTCCATATGTATATAAGTGGAAAAATATTTATTTGTACGTATGGCCTAATGCCTCCAGGAATTTCGTAATATATTTTTAATTCTATAAAATTTTTGGATGAATATAAATATAATATAATGAATATATATTTTTGATATTTATTCAATGAATAAAATTCTTCAGATGATGCAATCATAATAAATGTACAAGGATAGGATGTACCAAAACAAAACATACATTAAAAGGAATGTAGTAAACACACTGAATAATGACTATAGTTAAAATCCCATTATCAAATGAGAGATAAAATGATATTAATAAATAATCTTTTAAATTGTAGAAATTTTTATTTTTTATTTATTTGCATATAATAAATATGAATTTATAATATTAGTGGTTTAAAACATTTACTATGAATATTGAACACGATGTAATGGATTTTGTCTCAATTTCAACTCCATAAGGAAATATTTTGTATTTTGAAATTTTTTTTATGAGGTGTTAAGAATTAATTTTTATTTTATTTATATTAATAGATATTTATTCATAATTATCAATTCTCATTTAATGATTAATATATTTATATTTTTCATATTTTCATCCATTTATGACTATATTTTTTACATGAATTATACAATAAAATGCTTATGAGAAAATCCAATATTATTCCATTTTAGATCAAATATATTTTCTTCTATATACATTTGGTCATATAAATTCTTCCGGAAATTTTTATATGCTTCTAAATTGATTATTAAAAATTCTTTTTTTACCAATGTTTGTGTTATTTTTCAAATTGGTTGAAAAGTAATATTTTTTTCATTTTCCAGACAAGGTACTCTTCATGCCAAATTATAAAATAAAATTTTTATACTAATATATAATGAATAAAATATCAAACTGTTATGATATTTAACTATTTTTCTTTATATTTTACAATTTTCACTATAATTTTAAAATAATTTTTTTCCCGTAATACATTAGATATTTTTTCTGTTTAGAATAGAATATTATTGTGAAAATTTTATTTGCATAAAAAATATTTTAATTAAAATTATATAGTATATTTATTAATCAATGAAGAAAACCATTTATTATAATCATTATCTACAAGGAATATTTTGTATTGATTTCATCATTTGAAATATAAAATTAATTTTGATCATTGGATATTTCATGTATCATAAATATCCATATTATTTGTATCGAAAATATGATTATGGACTATACTGTATTCCATTTATAAATATTGTATTATACATTGATGATATTTTATTGAATGGGGAATTATTAATAAATTCAAATTCTTCAATAAATATGGATATTCAATATTTGGAATTTTTTCATGAATTAAATCTATCAATCGATATATGAAAAAGGAGTTGGATATGGTGTGATTGGTGGGGCTCGGAATTATATAGCCCTTTAATTAATTTATATGACGCATGAGAGAAATATTTTTTACAAATTAAATGTTTATTAAAACATATATTTTAAATTTCCTGGTAAATAGTATTGATGATTACGAGTCCACAATTTATGAGATCAATAATTAAAATATATTTTATTTTATTCATTGAGATATAATTTCTTATTGTCTATGTGATTACATAAATAAAAAATACATAGGTCTATTTTTTTGCTCAAATTTTTTATTTAATGGGATGAATTTTTAGTTATTCTCCATTTAATATTTATTATTACATATTTACTCAAGATATCATCTATTGTATGTAAACCTCACTGAGTATCTGATCTGAATCGTTTATTTTTGTTATATTCTCTTGATATACAGTAAGATATTATAAATATTGTAGAGGGTATACAATTTTTTATGCTATGTATTTTATATTTCATATTAAATATATGAATCATGTATGTTTATTTTTCATTAATAATACATAACAATTAAATAATATATGATGTGATTAATTATATCCATTGGAAATGTAATAATGAATACAACAACTCTTGGTGACTAGATATATGATTGTTGTGGTCCCCATTTTTAATTTTTTTTAAAAATGAATACATTTTTATATAAGTGTATTATCAATAAAAATGAGTTAATTAATAGGCTGAGAACCATAAAAAATAAAATATTTTATGATATGTTTGAATAATAACATATTTTTTCACTTTTTGGTACCTCTATTAATCATTAATGATTGGGGTCCACATTAAATATACGTATTTGGGTATTTTAAAATAAAATATTATATAATACCACGTGGTGAATTCATACCATCATGAAAAATAAATAAAAATATATTTCATCAAACCATGTGATGAAACAATAATACTGGGGATGAATGTGGAATTAATTATGAATCATTGTCAAAGGATGCCTGAAAATGAAATATTGGTGTACAAGACATTATAGAAAACACCACTCCATATATAAATTATGCAATTTTTATTTTGGATATCACATGAATTTCTAGTGAGGTATGATCATAATTCATATTCGCATATTAGTATACGTAATATTTATATTTATTGTAGAAAAATATGTAGTTTTGTATATGGGAAAGAGATAGATGCAATCTAAATAGATTCATATGTTGATGTTAGGACATATAATGAGATTAAAAAGATTATTTCCTGATTGAAAAATCTATCAAAGATATTTTAATAATGGATACAATGTGTTTTATTTTTACCTCATATTTTAGGTTATTTATAGGGAAACTAATTTTTTTATTTTTAGGGACATTTTTTACCGAGTGGAAATTACCAAAAAGATTAGTGAATATATATTGATAAAAATATGAGTGTCTCAATATAAAAATGTGTGATTAGAGATCTAGTTTGATCCTTATCTTGTAGGATTCATCGTATTTTCTTATTTTAATTTAACATAAATATGTAACGTTATTTATAAGTAACACATAATGAATTTCATTTTATGAAACTCAATTATAACTATAAACAAAAAAATTGTTAATAGATACTTTTATCAAATATATATTCATTATAGTTATTTTTCTAAATAATTTTATAAAAAATAATTTGTTTTAGTAATGGATCCTGACTTATATCATTAAACCTTCACTAGTTGAGTATGAAATGATAAAAACTAGGTATATAGTAGAAAAAATATATTAAGTGTATTGTATTTTTTGGATAAAAACTAACAGTTAAATAGAGGATCCTATGATTTTCTAGTTAAATAAATCCAATAAAAAATAATAAAAAACAAGGCCCCCCTAGGAAATCCTTTCTTCTATTCTACTTCCCAATTTCTTCTTTTTAATAGGTTATTCAATTTGTACCACCCCCAGTTTCAATTATGTAACACTTTCTTATTTTTTAATGTATGTGAATTGTTTGGGTGAATTTTTGGGTGGATTGGAAGAAAATTGGAATGTTTTTTGGGATGTTATAAAGGTTAACGATTTCTAAATGATTAGTGGAAATCATGCATCTCGTGCAAGAAACTTTGAAAGGTAAAACATGGGCTTCCGGGTTGGAACACGATTAAATCATAAAGTATGACTAAACCATGCGACCACCTAGTAGAAACCATGGAAATTAGGATAATTGCCTATTTATAGTTGTATCTTTGTTTTATTTAACAAGAATGCCAACCATGTGAGGTTCTTAGTGAGGTAGAGGCTCATGCACATTTATTGCATAATTTTTATAACCATGTCACTAACAATGAATAGTTTAAAAATTAGATACTATATTTTGTATCTAACATTGTTTCACTTTTAATACACTCGTTTATGCTCTTAATAGATCATGACTCCACATTTATCCCTCCTAGAGACTGTGTGACATTCCCCATCAATCAACAATAAATCGGATTGTGTTTGATGGTTTATTCAAGCCCGATTAAAGGGTAACTACTTTTCTGTGGTATTTTTTTTGTGTTTTCTCATAAATATAAATATTTTTTACTATCTATCTTATTATATTTTATATAGTCTCTTATGTATAGATCTAAGGTGGTTTATACTAACCATGGTTAGTTTTTTCTTTTTTGTTGTTATGGGAAGAGAAAAAAGTATGTTTTTTGGATATTCAACCCCATTTAATTGGTGCTTTGGTTTCATTATTCTTATCATCAAGAATTACAAAGGTAAGTTTCTTCAATATAGAATCCTCTAATTAAACCTGGATGTATTGATTTCTAATTTTTTGTTTTGTGTGAAATTTATTATGGAATAGTTTTCCAGTAATTAATAGAAACCATCTTTGCTTATAGGTTACGGAATTATGAATATTTGTTGGTTTGGTGGAATGTGAAAATGATAACCTGATTTTAAATTTATTGTTTTAAATGGTTAATTTGTATTTGATTCATATAAATATTTTTTCATAAAAATATGTTTCTACTACAATGGTTTGAAAAATTTGGATTTTCATGTAGTCGGGTTAAATTGTTAAGCGTGTCTAGAATGAGATGGATATTAGTCTTGATGTATCCCTCTTCAAGGGACATCTTATAGATGTGATGTTCGAGCATCAATGGTAACAATAATAATTCATGGTATTGGGTATGGGTTTGTGTGGTTATTTGAAATTAATGGGGTTATGACAATGTGGAAATTTATATAAATTTCTAGTTAAGGTTTGTTCTAAGAAAATTAGTATATTTTTTAAATTGGGTTTGGTATGGTATTTTTGGGGTTTGTTATAAATTTTTGAACGGTTTCAAATTGATTTTTATAAATTCATTATATAAATGTGGTAAGCATTTCTATACTAGTGTCATGAGTGTCGAAGTCATTTGGTAAATTTCTACAAAGAATCAAAATTAACCCATTCTTTAGAACATTCGTTATTTTTTATATGTTGTTTATCAAGATATAGGTAAAGATAAGTATTCAAACTTCTATAGTGGTTCTTCATGATACTTGTCATGAAAATGGATTTGGATCTTGTAGTTGGATTCTGTGGAGTCTTTTAGTTTTTTTAGTTTTGTCTTCTACTATGAAATTTTGTAATAGTATTCTTCCACAGTGTTAACTCTGTTGTTGTTTTAATTTGAAATAAATGGTATTACATGAGTTTTTTACATTTTTATCATGAATCATGTTGAATTATTTTTTCATGGAATGTTTGGTTTGGTGTTTTTTCACTCAAAGGTAGAATCATCCACCAATTTTGTGAGACCACATGAAATTTATTTCTAGGATTTAGTGCCTTTGGGATGTCATTTATGGCCATGCAATGTCTATACAACTTCTCAATCCAATGAATAGGTTGAATCTATCTCACATGGAATCAAAATTTTTAGTACATAACTAATAAATGGCCATCATTCATGGTTGTCTTGGAGTTTAAATTCATTATAATTTATTTATGAAGTTGGGTTGGTTGAAATGTGTAGGATTTTCAGGACTTCAAATCTCGACCATAAAAAATCCAAGCTAAACTTTTCATGATGAACATCAAGTTACGTTGGAGTTGGGAAAATATGTATTTTAGATACACTTATAGGAAATTAAATCTAATTTTCATTGGTTAATCCAATGAGATTATAATGTTGTGTATTGTAGAAATGACATCCTAGTATGAGTGAATATTTCATTTTGGGTAATGATTTATTATTTGGTACAATAGTTTTTATTTTTGAAAAATTTTGAAATTGTATTCAAATCTTTGATTTTAAAAAGACCATGTTTTATTATTTTTGAAATGCTTTAATGTTAATAGGTATAGTTACTTTTTTATTAGATATTTAAACATATAAATTATTTATTTTGGAAATAATTATTAAGATAACATATTGTTGTTGAATTTGAAATTCATAAGGATTCAGTTTCTAGAGAGTTATACTTATTGTATTTGTTGACAGTATAAAAAAGCATCCAATTAGTAGGTGTAGATACTAACCATAAGAGGATGTGGAGAATTTTGTTACACCTGATCCGATGGAGAACCAACTGATGGTTCACTGTATAGTATAATATTTTTAATATACGGATACATGGAATATAAGAGGTGAACCATGTCATGGGGATGATTATGTTTAGTTCAAGAAGTAGAATCCACATATCATTCAGTGTGATTCCGAACCATAGAAGGAATAGGTGTGGCTGAATAGGATCAATCGATTCATGGATTATTATGTAACAGTAGTAGAGATGAAACTTAATCTAGTGACATATTAGATGAATGATCATGCATTTCAGTGGTTAGATTTATTTGATCAAGCTAAATTTGGAAAATTCCATGATTTAGATGATTTTTAGGAAATGTTCAAAAAATAAATCTATCCTTATATGTTTCTAATTTCTAGAATGATATACATATTCAGTTTAAACCTAATGAATGTCATAGTGATAAAATATGATGTTAAATTTATGAATTTTTTCATCTTTTCACCTGTTGTTTTTTGTAGAACTTCTTTGATGGAACATATCTTTGAATCAGGTATAAGGTCAGATATTCTCTCAATGATTGTTGTTCTCTATATTATAAATATTATAGAAAAGGTAAATAGAGTGATATTGGAAGAATGTAAAATATTTAGAGCACTTGTAGGTAGGATAATTTTTGGTAACTATTGTAAATAGTGGGAAATATAATTTTTCAATAAAGAAGAAGTTGACACCTATTTTCAAGGTGGATGTATGGATCATAATAAGATAGTTGGATTGTTGAATCTTCTCCCAAGACCAAAGAAAATCTGGGATGCTTTTATTTTGGTTCTATGGACAACATTAAGTGATAGTGTATAGACCATTCTTGAGCATTCTGAAATTTCAAGTACATCAGTTATCTTCAGCACTATTGTCACAGTGCTCAGTGGTCAGGTGTTAGGGAAATTTCTCAGGTGGTTTAGGCATCATACTTTTCATTAGAATTAGGAAATAATGATAATAGTCCTTTTAATAATAGATCAATCAATGGTGATTCATAAAACACCATGAAACCTCAATTAGGAAAATCTCAATATAGAAATATGGAACCAAGTGTTATATATAAAGAATTATATGGTTCTAATCTAGTTATTAGGGATGATCAATGTAGACTATCAATGTTTTTTGGGTTAATTATTTTGAATATAATCCATATGTATTATTTTTTTTGAAATTGGTGTATCTAATTCAATTATTTTCTCTTATGTTTTCCATTCTATAAGTTTAAATGTTAAGATAATGACTTTTTGTTCAAATATTAAACACCTATTAGAAAAAATAAATATATAGCCTTTATCTGTAGAACATGTTCAATAACTATTGATATCGAGGAATTGATATGTAATTTCACTATGCTTGATGTGGATATCTAATACATAATCTTAGTTATGGATTTCTTGACTACGTTCAAGAATCGCATCGATTGATATACGCAAATGGTTTGTTTCACTACTAAAGATGACATCTTGTATATCGTTATACAAAATAAAAATTTACATGTATATGCAATGGAATTTTTGGCACTAATAGTTGGAATGATCTCATTCTAGTTGGCATCATTGAATATGGAATAGATGGAAAAGTTTTAAAACTGACCTTATTTGTAGTTGTTGATCAGTAAAAAGTTTTCATTATCGATAATTTCTAAGGGTTTCCACCAATACGTGTAGTGGATTTTATTATTAATATCCTCCCAGGGAACAGTCATATTTCCCATATTTCATACTGGAGGTCACATATATAATTAATGGAACTGAATGTGTCATATGATGAGATTTAAAAAATGGGTTCATTTGGCCATTCAAGTCTATGTGGGTAGAAACGATATCATTTTTCTAAATGGAAGATGGAACTCTTATGTTTTGTATCAATTATCATAAGATTATCCATGTTATGATATAGAGTCAGTATCCCACTTCATGCATTGATTATATTGTTGATCAATGGAGGGTAATTCAGTAGTTTTTCATAACTAACTTATGATCAGGACAACTCTAATTGCGCATTCAGAAAGATGATATTCAAAAAACAACTTATAGAAGTAGATATTCCATTATAAATATTTGGTAATTCCTTTTGGACTTATAAATTCACTAGTATTATATATATCTTTGATATATCCGATATTTAAGAGGTATATTAATTCAATTGTGGGGTTGTTTCTGGATACCATATTGTTTTATTCAAGGACAATCCATGATCATGTAAATTACGTGGAAAAAATATTAGGAATATTGAAGGTTCATTAGTTTTATACAAAATCATTAATGATTGAATTTGTGATTCAAGAAGTATATTTCCCTAGCCATGTAATCACAGAAATAGGTGTTTCTAGGGATCCAGAAATGATCGAGGTAGATATATCTTGGAAACCCCAAAATAGATTCTTTAAGATACATCGTTCCATTGTAATATATCATTTAAACGGATGCTTTGTTCATGATTTTTCATGACTTGCCTCACCTATTATATGATTAAAAAAGAAGAAATTTTCATTACAAATAATCAAGGAATGATAGAAGTATTTTCAATGGATAAAATTTCTCCTCACCTCATCACCAATCATGATTTTTCTATAATCAATACAAGTGTAAAATGTGTATTGGAATGCTTCAATATCTAATTTTTGATGTAAACTCAGTTAGAGAGATCATTATGTTTTGTATATATCAATACAATTATGGTTACATATAAAAACTCCCAAAAACTTAATTTATAGCTAGCTTCCATTGTCCATGGATTGAAAATTTCTTATCATTTCATATTTGGTGATAAATATTTTGTTTTTACAGATCTTAATATGTTGGAAAATATTTTCACAAAAGGAAAAATGAATATCAAAAACATATTATAGATATAGAGTCTCTAAATGTTATAATTTTACATGATGTAGTCACCGGTTAAAGGCAATATAGTTTTAGATGAATTAAAGTGAAATTCATATGATCAATTAGAAAACGATGGTTCATATGAGTGGTAGATGATGTCAATAATAGATGAAATGCACTTGTAATGTGAATAATTATTTGAAGTTTCATTTTGTTTTTTAGTTTTATATGATCCTGATTTTGTGGAGATTGTTAAAGAGGATTAGACATCTGATTCGGATTGTGTGGTATTAAGGAAAAAACTCAATGGTGGGTTGACCATTGTGCGATGGAAGCTTGATGGGAGATCATTATTTTGGTTTATAAATATTATAGTCATATCAATAAATTATCAAGAACAAAATTCCAATATTATAACCATTTTAGATGGGCTATTGATCCTATAATATTGAAGACATATATGGAATTGAAATAAAATTTTTGGTTAGTCAACATGAAAAGTAATGTGGTTTAATTTTTTTCTTAGTGCATAACTTTTCATAAATTAAAGGAAGAACATTACTAACAATTAGGTATGTTGTTAAATTCCTTTTTGTAAATGGGAGTAGATATCCAGAGATCTTGTAATATGTATCCCATGAATGGTTATGGAAAATCATTTCATATTAGTGATAGTGAATCAGATCAGAAACCCATCCCATTTCATCTCAATTCATGAATACCATATGTTGGAGAACATGATAAAATTTTCTATATGACAAGTGATAACGAGGAATGGTGTACATGTTTTTATCATGTAAGACATATATCTTAGGATTACCTCTAGTTTTTAGAAATCCTCATAAAAATTCCCTAAGACTCATTTTACATTGAGTATGGCATATCATCCTCAGGTGAAAGGAAAATCATAATGGAAGATAAAAAATTTGGAAGTCATGTTTTAGTATTTTATAATTGATTTTATGAGCACATGGGTGGAGCACATACCAATAGTGGATTTATTGTATAAAAACAGTTATGTGGCCTTGATACACTGGGATGATTTTGAAGAATTGTATGGGTGTTCATGGGGTTTTCCACTTTGTTTGGTGTAAATATATGATACTTCATTATTTGTGTAGATCATTGTCTAATAAACAACAAAAAAGATTTAGATGATATATAATGTTATGGAGATGGATCAGAGTCATAATAAATCATTCGTGGGTCATCTTTGTTGACCATTTTTATTTGTAGTCAGTGATCATGTGTTCTGGAGGATATATCAAAGGATTGGACATTATAACATTTGTATGCATGGAATGTTATATCCTCAGTACATAGGAACTTTTTAGATATCTTAATGGGTTTGTGACCTATCATATTGGTTGGTAATTTCCCCACAATTTATTGATGTGAATAATTTGTTTCATGCATCTCACTTGAAAAATTATCAACTTAAATATGAATTTTTGATTCGATGGAATAAAATTAAACTATAGTCAAATGATTCATAGGTATATATGGTGATACATATTTTTGATAGTAAATAGAAATTATTCTATTGGAAAATAATTGATCTAGTTCAGGTTTTGTTGAAAAATGGTTAGATTACAAAAGAAAAATGGTAACAATAGAAGGAAATGATCGAGTAGTGGCCCAATTTTTTTTTATATTAGTGTTTTTCTAAATTCAACAGATTCAATGCCCAATGGTGGGGAGAAAGTTGCACCCTCAATTTCAAGTATATAACCCTTTTATTACTATTTTTATCTATGTAATAAGTTTTTGTGGCTTTTGGGAGGGTTTAAAAGAATACTGGAATGTTTTGAGGATTTTATTATGTTCACAGATTGTGTATGGTTAGTTAAAATTGTAAAAATTCTATAAGATACAATAAAAAGTGAAATATGGGATTGTGGGTAGGAGAATGGTTAAGGGGACCTCTTTGGCTGAACCGGGTGTCCACCTAAAAGAAACCATGAATAGTGGGACAGTGATATATTATTAGGCTTTCACAAGGTATGATTAACCATGTAGGCCAGCCATTTTAGGTTCTCTTTAATAAAGAATATGGATCAAAATTAGAGCATATTTTTCTTAACAGTATCATTATCCATGTATGGATTAAAAATAAGATCCTTAAATTGTGGATTTAACATGTACTTTCATATAATTCACTTTTTTTCTCTAAATCCTCCCTAATGGATGATTTCTCCCTTCAAAAGTCCATGTATGCATTCCCCATCGATCAAGATCCAATCCAAAGGGATTTAATGGTGCGTTGTAGCCCGATTCCTATAGTAAGTGTCCATTTATAGATTTTTTGTTGTTTCTCAAATATCTCCTTATATCACTTATTTTTTATATCTAGTTGACTTAGGATAGATTTAAGATATTTTATGCAAAAATATTTATATTTGGCCTTGTTGTGGTTATGGGAAGAGATGTAAGGGTTGTTTTTATTATTTCACCTGGTTTCACTGGCATTTTAGTGTTGTTATTCATTTTCTCCAAAATTTACAGGCTTGGTGGATTCACTATAGACTAATCTTTTAATAACAGGATATCATGAATTTAAATTGGTTTTTCTATGTGAATTTGTTTTTGATTTTTTTTAAATTTTTTATGTAAACCTTTTTTGGTGATAATTTACAGAATTATGAAAATAGGGTGTTTTGGTGGAATGTAAAAATATAAAAATTATTTTAAAATTAGGATATTAAAATTCATATTAGTGTTTTAATGCATGGAATATATTTTAAACTATAATAATGTATTTATTGATATGGTATTACAATTATAAATTGGAATGTTTTTGTATTTAATGGTTAAGAATGTGTGATATTTGATGGGTATTGGATGTGAATTACCACCATCAAAGGGAAAAGCCATGTATGTCATGTTCCTATGTAAATGGTAAAACTAATATTTCATGGTTGTGAGTATGGTTGTCTATGGTTATGTAAAACAAAACGGGTTATGCCTATATATAAATTGATAAAAAGACAAATGTTTTGTTGGTGTGTTTTCTTTTCAAATTAGTTTATTTTAGAAAATAGTTTTGGTATGGAATATTTTAGATTTGTTATAAATTGTTGATATACTTTAAATATTTACATATATATTTATATATAAATGTGAAAACATCTTATATCATACTGGCATGCATAGTGTTGTCATTTGGTAAAATCCTACTATATTTCATTACGCTCCCCTTGGTTGTAACTTTGGTGCTTTGCAGATGTTTTTATAAGGATTTAGGTAAATTTAATTTATCACCCTTCTTTATTGTTGCATCGTGATATATGGCATGCATATGGATTTGTAAAATGGAATCAGTTTCTTTTTAGTCTTTTGGTTTGGTTAGTTTTTTAATTTTTATGTTTACATTGTTATTAGTATTATTCTACTATTGTATTCCTGTTGTAGTTTGGTTTTGATATCAATGATATTACATTTGTGGGTTTACATTTTTATCATGTAATGTGAAGCAATACTTCGTTATTCATGTTTGGTTGGGGTATTTTACTCTCAAAAAAGAAATTTTATTCCAATTGAATTGATGCCTTTGGAATTTATTGCTTGCATTTGTCACCTTGGAGATGTCTCTTAAGTCCATTTAATGTCCTTCCAACTATTCAATCAAATGAGGAGGGGAAGGATGTTACACTATTTCGATAACACACCCTTTTAATCATAATATTATTTTTTCAAAAATTAATATGAACATATAAATTAGTACTCTACTATGAGAATAATTTTTAGACACTTAACAACCATGTAATGTTAAAATAATATATTTCAATATTTACTTATTATTATATTGGACAATAAGAAATTATTTCCTTATCCCAACCATTCATTGAACCATCATATCCAGGTCATTTCGCAATAATATATTTTATAACATAAGATAATCATAACCAGTAATCAAACTATAATATGGACTTTATCCTCATTTAATATAATGTGATCAACAATATATTTGTATAAAATTTCTAAATAAATTCTTTTATATTGTATATATATATCAACCTATACCAAACTACACTCAACATTCCATTTCCCCTCAGTTAATCATTTTCTATGTCTTAATGAAAAAAATAAAAACCCAATATTAACAAACATGTATCTTAAATTCCTCAATGGACATAATATTCATATTCCATAAAAGAATATAATTGTATGATAGTAAAACCCTTAGTCTGTTTTTTGGTATATAAGAAAACATTCAAACCCACAAAATCCCCTAAAATTGATAACAATACATCACCATAGTTGTTTATCTTCCCCAATTTTTATAATCAACACAAGTACATATTTCTCCCATGTCACCCTCGTCCTCAAATCTGTGTCCTCTGAAACCTATATTACTCAAAATCGAATATTACATTATAAATAAATAGTAAAATATCATTTTCATAGATATTTATATTAAATCATATCCATCATAATAGAAAGCATTCAATTTCAATTATCCGAGATTGATTTTATCATCCTTGTTTCAAAAATATATATCATATGTGAGAACCAAGGAAACCCATTTTACAATTTATTTCACTATGTTATTTTATATCAATCCAATTAAATAAACATAATTTTCTATTACTCAATGTATTATTGAATAGTTAATCCCAATAATAAAGGAACAAAATTATGAAAATATTCATAAATATGTTGTTTAGCATTCGATTTATACTAAAAATGGTTTTCAATTCCTAACAAACACATAAATTTTTTAATTCAAAAAATGATTTAATTTGTTTCATTCAATAAAAATACTAAATTAAATTCCAACCATGTCCTATGAAAACAGATTTTCATCTTTTAACTACCCATAAAACATAAAAACATATATCCAAATAGCCTAACTTATTCTATATTCAACATTTTTTTCCATCGAGAAACCATTTATAACCGTAATATTGTTCCCATTTAATAATATATTGATTTAGGTTATGAATATTAAAGAAATATTAAATTAAAACTATAATCCTAGAAGAGTTTTTTATAATTATTCCCCCTTTTTTCTTATATATCCAATTACGAGTAATCGTTAAAATTATTTTAATCCACTAGTTTTCCTTATTCATTCCAATTTTTCATTATTAAATATATTTAAATATAAATATTTCCCTTACATAATTTTCACTCTTTTCACTCACCCCATATGAAGATGATTTTTGGAATATTTTTCACAAAACTCTCATATATTTGAAACTATTTTATCTCTTAAACATAGTTTTTTTAGAACAATCAATTCTTTTGAGATTCATTTTACATGTGTGAAGATTATAGCTTGTCTTTGGGCCTTTTGGGAAATATAAATTGATATGTGACATTGTGAAAATTATATATATTTAAATTATATCACTATTATTTATTTTTAAATTATTTTTTATTTGATAACAATAATAGATGGTCATATAGTGTGATCATTCCATAATAAACAATGGTATTGACATATTTTCCCAACAAAATTTGTTTTTATTAAAGATAGTGATGAATAAGATGGTTTCCTACCATGTTGGAGATAATTTCTATTATTAATGAGTATAGGTTCAATGATATTAAGACTTCATAAGTTATTTTTTTTGGATTTCTTATTGAGTCAATAAGGTTTCCTTATGAAATTTCCATTCCTCTATGTTTTGAAAATCATAAACACTCTATCTAAAAGAAAATTTGCTTCCCTAATAATTGTCTTAATAATGAAAATTTTTCTTCCCTAATGAAATTGTATCCTTACCTATGTTTTTATTATTAATTTTATAGATTCACTACCTCTCACTCTTTTTATTACTAAAGGATAAAATTCGGTTTCATATCTAAAAAACCTTGGAATCCTATAAAACCATGGTTGTAGATTTTTTTTTATTTTTAGACTCTAAATTCAATGAAATTATGTTTCTAAATTCTTTGAAATTATGACTCCGAATTCTATTAAATTCATATTTAGAATTCCCTGAAATTTAAATTCTAAAATCTTTTAAATTTAGAAATTAAATTCCATAAAATTCAGATTCCAAATTCTGTAAAATTCAGACTCAAAATTCTATAAAATTTTGACATAAGATTCTCTAAAAATAAGACCCCAAATTCTCCAAAAATAAGACTCTAAATTCCTCAACATTTAGACTCTAAATTCCTCAAAATTCTGACTCAGAATTCCACACAATTCAAACATTGATTTCCTAAGAATTCAGGCTTTGAATTCATTGGAATTCAGATTCTGATGTCTATAGATTTCAGTTTATGTATTCATTAGAAAACAGAATCTGAATATCCATGATTTATAGTCTCCATATTATTATTTTCTTAGTCATCGAACATTTATTTTTACATAGACTCCAAAACAATAGACCTGGATAAGCAACCTTATTTTACTAAACCTTGTTATAGTTATGAAACAATGCCATACATTCTTTTTCTAATTAACCATTGTTTGAGTGACACGTGTACATGTCCCTCTAAAATTCATGGAAAAATATGACATTTGGAGGATGTAGATGACCTTTGGGGAAGTGCCTATAAATAAGAGCACATTTTAATGAGCCTAAAACCAATCTATCAATTTGGAGATTGTATACGCCTGAAGTGATTTCTAGAGGGAGAGTCTCTCATGCCTTGTGTGTAATGAACATCTTGTAAATCTTGGTTTCGAGGGCTTGTATGGATAGAAAGACGGATTATGATATTCTTATCGAGGACTTACCCTAGTGTGGGTAATACATACATTCATGAATGTATAAATCAAGGGACATTTATCCAAGGTTGTTGGATACCTTACAATTTTGTTAAAATATTTCATACATGTTACATGTTTTGTTTCATGTTTATTTTCGTTGTATTTTGATAATGGAAAAAAGTATTACCTTCTTATACTTGTTCTCTTGTATACTCTAATTTGTATGATTCTATACACATTAAGGTAGAATCTTTTTCTTGTAAACATTACTTAAGTTTCATTTCCGGAACCATATTTCTAGAACAAAACATGTTCGTAGTACTAAAATGGATCTTTATAATTTACCTTGTTTAACCTTTTAAATATAGTTTTCCTTAAGGTTAAGAACAAATGTTTTTAAAAATACAATTCACCCTTATTGTAATTGAGCATCTACATTCTTATTTCAATCCTACAATAGGTATTAAAGGATTTCTCTCAAATACTTATCATCACTTATAAGTTTTCTTTCTCATGTTTTCATTGTTCTAAAGATTTTATTTTTATAGGATTTTTATCCTAATTTACAAACATTTACTATTAACTAGTTTTTGTGGAAATTCATTTTCCATTAGATGGCATGAATGAATTTTTGTTTGATTGAAAATCTAAATCCTACTAGACCACATATATTTGATTGGAATGATTATGAATATTTGAGAGATTTTATGAAGATTTTATTTATTAATATTGGATTGGAAAACATTGTTATGATAACTGGAGATTATAATATTCGAGATAATGAAGTCCAAAATTTTATTAATTAGGAAACTTCATAATATCAACTAAATTACAATGTATGTAATACATTGATGTGTTTCATGACCAGGAATATATATTATCAGATTTCTTCTTGGGAAGCTTTAAAGTGTATTTGAATGAAATTAGAGGTTACTCATTTAGGATCATCCAAGGTTATAAAAACTATAAGAGCTATGCTTAGATAAGAATATCATGGATTTCTATTTCCATATGGAGAACTGGTGCACAAGGTACAACAAAGGGTTATGACTATTATTAATAGTTTAAAATCCAAGGGTGAAAAATGTTTAGATGATGACGCACTTGTGGAAAAGATTATAGATATCAAGCCTAATTAGTGGTAATCTATGAGAACCACTATTTATGAGAATAGGATAGTATCTCAAATTACTCTTGATGAGATTATTAGAACACTTATTCAACAAGAGATATGAATTAAAAGAGATGTTGATATGAAAAATAGGAAGAATGGTAATATGATTTTAGCCTTTACTACTACGTAAGACAAGACTCCGGAAACGGTTAAAAGATCTAAGTTGAAGAAAGTCATTATTTTATCCAAGTATAGTGAAAGAGAATATTTTGAGAGAGATCTACCTAATCGATCTGAATATCTGAACAAGATATTTGGGAAGAACGTATTTAAGTATAGATTTATGAATGAAGAAAGAAAGGATAAGAACGACTCAGAAGTCACTTGTTATAAATACAAAAGAGCAGGGCATATAAGACCAAATTGTCCCATGCATATGAAAAATGATAGAAAGGCAAATCATTCTGAGAGAAATAGAAAGAAGTACTATAATGCTAAAGAAAAGAATTTTTTCAAAGCTAATGACACCTGGAGTGCTGATGGTGAAGATTCTTCTAATGAATCCTCAAATTTTGAATCTTCGGGTCAAAATAATATTGTTCTACATACTAATATAACTATTGAAAATCATTGTATAATGGCCAGGGTACATAATGTAAAATCCATTACAAATGTATCATTAAATAAAAATTATAGTATTAATAAATATTATGAATCATCATATGAAGAAACATCTTCTGATGAAGAAAATATATTACCTACTTATGAAGTACTATCTAGGTTTCCTAAATGTATTGAGAAGGAATATTCTAAACTCGAGAAAAAACATTATAAGAAAAATTCTATAATTTTTATTCTTACTAACGAATTATGATATCATTCTAAACATATTGATAAGAAAATCAATGATTTTGAAAGTATTTCCAAAAAACCTTGTGGAAGTTATTTCTGAGAAAGATAAACATTCAAAGGATCATGAAAATGTAATTTAAAAGAATATTATTTTAATGAAAAAACTGGTGCTAAAACTACTATTTGGGGGGATAAAATCATAGTTATTAAACTAATGTCAGAAATTTTTTCCTTGAATAAGTGTTTGTTAAACCGTACCTTAGGTAAGGAAACTTTTATAAGATGTGTTACCAAATTCACCTACTAAGGAATACTTCTGGATTTGGTTACACTCATTCCAAACCTATTTTTAGAAATAATTATTTTATTCCTCAATGTTCCCTATTCTACAATAAATGTTAGTGTAGTGGACATTAGGAAAACATTTCTTAAAAAAACTCTGACTTTAGGTTTTCATAAAGCTTATTTTTCTCTGAAGATATGGATTCCTAAAAATTTTATTCCTAAAATTTCTAAATCCATGAAAGATTGGGTTCCAAAAGTCTAATATTTTTATTTTGAAGAAAATAATGATAATACCCATAGAAATACATGGAAAATGGATAGTGGATGTTCCTAACATGTGACTAGTTACAAAACATCCTTGAAATGATAATCAAGACGAAATGAGGAAAAGTAACTTTTAGAGATAGTAATCAGGGATAAATTAGTCGTATAGGTAACATTGTTATTCTTTAAAATACATTGATTTCAAATGTTTTATTTTTTAATGGTATTATGAACAACCTAATTAGCACAAGACAATTATGTGAGGAAGGTAACCTTATGAATTTTATGAATGATAAGTTCGTAGTACACAATTCCAAGGAAGAATTTATTCTTTATGAACAAAGGAAAGATAATGGATACACACTAAACATAGAAGTCCTTAAGGTCTATGATCTACCATTTCATAGTGTAATGGAAGATCAATCATGGTTCTGTAATAGAAGGTTAGTACATTGTAATCATAGGAACCTACGTAAACACTCTAATAAGAGACATGTTAAGGACCTACCAGAGCATAGATATGATTCATCAGAAATTGTTATCCGTGTCAATATATAATGAAATATAAATCAATCTTTAAATCAATCGGTGAAAACTCAAATTCTAATGTATTACAATGGGTGCATATAGATATTTTCAGTCCAACACAAAATGGAATCATTGGAGGCATATATTATGAATTTTTTCTAGTTGATTACTACACTAGATTTACATGGGACTATTTTCTAGCAATCAATTCTGAAGCATTTTCTTATTTTAAAATTTTCAGATTCCAAGATAAAAATGAGAAAAACCTTCCTTTGATAACTATTCATTGTGATCATGGAAGAGAATTTCAAAGTTCTAATTTTGAAACATTTTTAGTAGAAAATTCATTACTTATAACATCTTAGCACCATGAACCCCTCAACAAAATAGTGTTTTTGAACGAAGAAATTGAATTCTTCAAGAGAAAACAAGAGACATGTTGAGTGAATATTTGTTACCTACGCATTTATGGTCTGAAGCTGTAATTACTTCTTATTATACTATCAATTGAGATTGATTAAACATTATCTTCATAAAACCCCCTATGAGTTATAGAATGGTATAATACATAGGCATTCCCACTTCAAGGTATTTGGATGAAAAGTATTCATTCTGAATATTAATGATAATTTACATAAATTCCTACCCAAATCCGATGAAGGAATTTTCTAAGGCTACTCCACAACTTCTAAGGATTATAGTGTTTTTAATAAAAATAAGTGTATTGTTGATGAAACAGTACGTGGTAAATTTTATAAAACTGATCCTTTTGTTTTTAAGCAACCTCAACATACATCTTTAGATGAGTTTTCAAAAACTGAATATCAACCCATGATAGAACATCCTTATAATAATGGTCATAATATTTTTCTGTTACATTTATCATAGAAGATTCCATACCATATGTTGATGAACTAGTTTTAAAAATCCCAAATCAGTCTTTTCTTAAGAATCGTCCCAATGAAAGTATCATTGGCAATGTAAATCAGCATGCAAGTACTAGAAGTTTCTTATGAAACGAAGTAGAATATCTAGTATTCATTTCCCAATTAGAACAAAAATGTACTGATCAAGATTTAGGTTATGATGTTTGAATAAAATCCATGCAAGATGAGCTAAATGAATTCTAATGGAATAAAGTGTGGACCTTAGTTGAAAGGCCTATGTAAACATCTATTATTGAAGTAATATTAGTATTCAGAAATAAGTGTGATGAAAATTGAGTCATTGTAAAAAATAAGGCTATATTAGTTTCTAAAGGATATAATCAACAAGGATGAATAGACTATAATGAAACATATGCTCTAGTAGCTAGACATGAATCAATCTGTTTCATGTTTGTCTTTGTAGCACTCTATAACTTTTATCTTTTTCAAATTAATGTTAAATGTGCTTTCTTTATTGGATATGTTCAAGGGGATGTTTTTGTTTAACAGCCACCTAGTTTTGAATATACAGTACATCTTGACCATGTTTTCAAACATTCTAAAGCATTATATGGACTTAAACAATCCCTAATAGTCTATTATGATAGACTTGTAGGATTTTTTTTTACAAAACAATTACATTAAGGAAAATGATGATCCATCCCTCTTTATAAAGAAAGAAAAGAAAATTGTCTTGATTGTTCAAATTTATATAGATGACATTACATTTGATTCAACTCATAAATATTTAACCAATTCATTTGTGAATTTAATGAAATCTGAGTTTGAAATGAGTATGATGGGAGAGTTAACATTTTGCCTAGTTTTTAAATATTCTAAAAAATCAGAATGAACATATATATCCCAAAATAAGTATATTAAAGATATTCTAAAAAAGTATGGATATGACAACACTAAGAGTATTAGTACTTTCACTGGTACCTCAAATTTACTTGATCTTGATGATGTTAGTAAACTAGTAGATCAAATATCATTTAGAGGTATGATAAGAATTCAACTATACTTTAAAAGTAGTCATCTGGAGTTAATGTTTTCAGAATACTTATTTACAAGATATCAATAACATCCTAAGGAAACTCATTTAAAGGTAGTGACAATATTTTTTTTGAAAATTAAATAGAACCACATATTTAAGACTCTTTTATAATTCTGGAAGTTATTTTTTAAAGCATTTTGGATTCTAACTTTAGTCGATGTAGAATGGATAAGAAATGTACATATGGAACATGTAATTTCATACGATATTTATTAGTTTCTTGGTCATTAAAAAATATACACTATGTAGCACTTTCTACTGCTAAAGCAGAATATGTAGCAGTAAGAAGTTATTGTTCTCAGATGTTGTTGATGCAACACACACTCATAGACTACGGTATGAGTTTTACCAAAACATAAATATTGTGTGATAATACTAGTTCTATTTCCCTAAGTAACAACCCTGAATATTCCTCTCATGAAAAACACATTGATATTAAACATTAATTTCTTATGGACCACACAAAAAATTATGATCCCATTCATCAATTTATCAGAACATGTGATCTACATGATGATATTTTTAGAAAATATTTAACCTCTGATAGATTTGAATACATTTACAAAAGTTAGAAATGATAACCATATGGTAATGTTCAATATTAACTAATTTTTAAACATATCTATTTATAGTAAGAATCTTTTTTTAAATGCGGGAGTATATTTTCTTGTTAAACAACATTTTTCATAATCAAAATTTTTCATAATCAGGATTTTTTTTTCGTAATCATATTTTCATAATCTGTTTTTGTTTCATAATAAAATTTTTCTGTAATAATTTTTTTAAAATTTCTTTTAAATTTTCAAAAATATGAAGTTCTTAAAGATGAAATTTCCTCATTATGAATAATATTTCATGCAATATAGAATGTATGATTTTCATTCTTAAATTTTGGTAATCAAGTTTTTCTATGTTGCTATTTTTATCATGTTTAACAAAAAATTTCAGATTCACCTTTTCCTAAATATGAATGTTTATCTTAAAAACCTCAAAATATCAGAACCTACCAAATATCTTCTTTATATATCATCTCAATCGTCAGATCTAATCAATAGTTTTTTAACTTTAGGATCAATGAAGGAAGTTGAACTATTGTCTCCAATGCCTATATAAGGTCCCCTTGTTGACTGTCACATGTCAATCTTCAAATACTTCACTTACTGATGTTCTTCCACTCACTAAAGGTCATTCTGGAACATCAGGTCTTCCTCAGTTCTCAATGTCAGTTGAAACCTCCTCTTAGAAATAAATGTCGACTTTAATGGAAATATGTGAATGGAAGATATATTAAGAAAGGTTAATTGATCCGAATTTCATTCCTAAGTAAGATTCTATCATTTTGAAGAATATCAATCTCAATGTATGGTAATATCTATCTATATATAAACTGAAGGTACATGATCCAGTTTATCCAATGTTGCTGGATTAATTTTATGAATCAGTATGTTTCTTCAACAAAATATGGAGAAATAATTTTTTCTTGAAGAGATATGGAAAGTCGTACTCACTTTCCTACACCAAGGCTACTTGTCTAATTGGAATTCCTTATAATGGTGAAGCTTAATTTTTCACCCATAAATTATCGGATGAATCAAGATCGTTTGAGAAGGAAAAAGATTTATAGTCCCATGGTCAGGAAGAAGTGAAGGCTCCAAATATTTTTAATATATCTACAAACTTCTGTATTCCTTAATTTGGGGTTCTAGGTTTTATCATTTTGAGAAACAAAGATAAGGATTTCCTCAAGAAAAGTGACATCTATATTATGGATTTCATGTTAAAAATCATGAATATAAACTTTTTCCAATATATGTTGATTACAATTAAGAATATGAATATTGAAAATTTGAGGTATCAAATTATCGTGTATATGGATATTCTATCCAAGATTATTTTTTTTCTTAAGTCGTCCAAAATCCCTTTTAGTTCTATGCCAAGATATTATGAGGTTAGGGTGCTTAGCAATGATACCTTGAGAAGGATGAAGGTTGGTTTCAATTGTAAATCTAGAGATTTTTATGATTTATATGAATTAGAAAATGTATCTCAATCAAAGAAACTAGAAGTGGGATAGACATCAAAAATGGGTGGAAGGAAGATTAAAGAAAAGGAACCAGATGAATATAAAAAATCCCAATGGCTAGGGAAATACAATCTGCACCTCTAAAACCAAATAAGTAAAATAAAAACCCTGATGAAGTATTGGAGAAGTGGATAGAGGACAATAAGAAGAAGAATGAAGGGGGACCTACATTTTTCTTGGAGCCAGCTGAGAGAAAAGATATGAAGATAACGGTTAATGATGATCTTGAGAAGAAAGGGAATGAAATGAACTAGTGGAAGAAGATGTTGGAGTCTGAAAATATTCAATCTCTTCTCAATGATGTTTTGATAGCCTCTGAACAATTCTTCTTACCCGAATCATTTTCGAAAGAATCACATCCTGTGACTTCAAGAAAGAATTTAGTAATTCTAGAACCAGAACCAGAATAAGAAAATGTGTAAGAGGAAGAAGTAGAAGAATAAGTAGTATATGAAGATGAAGAATAAGGAAGTGGTGATAGTGATGAGATGATAAAGAAAATAGTGGATTATCATGGGTAAGAGAGTCCATCTGAGAAACTAACAATCTAAAACTTTAAAGCTAAATCATCAAAACATGCTACTCCAGGAATATATGAAAAAGGTCCAGAATAATTGAATAATATATTTGGAGAAGAAAGTAGAAAACATGACTTCATTCAACCAGAGGATATTGCGGAAAGTGATGAAAAAGAAAACCTTCAAGAAGATATGATTGTTCATTTATCAGATAGTGAGAATGAATCACCCAAAGCAGAAGAGATGATTCTGAGAGTTGATTAGTGAAATCAGGTGTTGTTTGATATATATAAGAAATATGTGGGGAAAAATAAAGGTATCAGTGCTTCGTCAAAGAGGTAAGATGTAGAGTTGGAAAAATAACCCTCACAAACCAAAAACTCGGATTTGGAATCATCTTCTCTTGGACATTATTTTGTGGTATAATCTTTGAAGAATTTGGTTGATAAAATTCCCTTATTAATGATTATATACTCATGATTCCAGATGATTCAGCACTAGATTAATTAGAATGTAGATTTTGTCCACATGCTAATGGATAAGATTGTAAAGATTAAGGCAGATTTAAAAACATTATTCATTGAATACGATGCTCATAATAGATCATGCAAGAAGATTAAATGTTTTTCAAGGATTATAATAGAATATCTAAGAGCCTTGGATGAATTCCAAGATAATGTTAAAGATGATTTTGACACTGACGATTGGAAGCTTAATGATATTACAAAGAGTTCTGAGGAAAAGATAAATCAATAATAGACAACTCAGAAGCAAGAAGTCAAGTACTTGAATGGGAAGCACAATTTATTGTATTTGTATTGGAGGAGAGAAAGGGGTCTCATAATTGAGATTGAAGAAAATATTGTTAAACAAGAAGATTTTTTGAACGCTCGGGCAGATATTCATAATGTTTAGTAAGAAAAGATTAAATCCTTAGAGAAGAAAAATGAAGATCAGGATCACTTGATCAAGTGTGTATAAGAAGATTACAAGGAGATAAAGAAGATCAAAACCATTGTAAATAAGTTCATTCCAAAGGATAAATAAGGATAATTCTACCCCATTCCGATATATTTTTTTATTTTCATCTTTTCAAAATTTCATTCAATCATAATTATATTTTGATTGCTCTTCATATATTTGGTTATATTAGTACTATTTTTCAGGTACAATACTTTTTTTCAATTCTATTGATTCCTTTTTTAAAATCACAATCGTGGAGTTAGGAATGAAATAAATAATTCAATGTAAGGAAGAGATTTCCCTATGTAAGGGGTAGATCATCTATGTGGATGATCATATTGAAGAAGATTTTTGTATGCCAGAAAATGAGAAATATCAGCCATGAAATCAAGAATACAATACTTTGTGATTTCAAAACCTAATGGGGAGTTATTTTTATTCACTACAATTCATATATAAAGAGAGATATGTTTTCCATTATTTTTATAAATAAAAACCTTGTTTCCTTATATTATTTTTCATTAGGATGTTTGTGCTTTCCAAAAGGGGGAGATTGATGAGTAAATAAGATTTACTTATTAATTTTCTATTCCTATATTTTTTGAAAATCACAAACACTTTATCTTATTGAAAATTATTTTTCCATAAGAATTATCTTATTAAGGAAAATTTTTCTTCCCCTAGGAAATTTTATCCGTAGCTATGTTTTTACTGTTCATTTTATAGTTCCTCTAAATCTAAATATTTTTTTTCATAATGGTTAAATTTTGATTTAATATCTAAAAACCACATAATCCTATAAAACCATGGTTATAGAGTATTTTGTTTTCAAACTCCAAATTCTATAAAATTCAGATTCCGAATTCCCAGAAATTCAGATTCATAAATCACTGTAATTCAGACTATGAATTCTGCAAAATTCAGATGCCAAATTCCCTGAAATTATGATTCAAATTTCTCTAAAATTAACATTTCAAATTCTCTGAATTTCATATTCTATATTATCTAAAATTCAGACTTTGATATCTTTGAAATTCAGACTCGAAATTCTCTAAAATTTTGAATCTGTATTCTTTAAAATCATACTCTGGTTTCTCTAAAATTCCGACTCAAAATTTCTCATAATTCGGACTCTGAATTCTTCATAATTCAAACTCTGAATTCCTTCGAATTCAGACATTAACTCATTATAATTTAGATTCTGATGTTTATAGATTTCATCTTCCAAATTCTTCGTAAAATAGAATCCTAATATCCTTGATTTATTGTCATCATATTATTATTTTCTTAGACTCCAAACTTTTTTTATTTCCCTATACTCTGAAAAAATATACTTGGATATGCAGCCTTATTTTACATACATTTATTATAGCTATGAAATGATGTCATTCATTCTGTTTCTAATTAACCATTGTTTGAGTGACACATGTAAATGTCCCCCTGAAATTCAATGAAAAATATGATCATTGGAGGAGGGAGCCAACCGTTGGGGAAGTGACTATAAATATGACCTCATTTAAACATGCTCATTACCGATCCATAACTCTAGAGATTGCATGCTACAGATGTGATTTCTAAAGAAAAATAATCTCATACCTTGTGTGTGCTGAACATCTTGTTAAGATTTCTTTATGCTACTCTAATTGTTGTTGTGTAAAGTCAAGGAAATCCAAGGATTATAAGACAAAGGTTACTACTACTTTAATGTTTGAGAACTTTCGTGTTTAGGAAGACATAGGTTCCAACTAACATAATGTTCGAGGAATTAAGGGGATAGAAATACAGATTCTAATATTTCATTCGAGTGATTACCTTGGTGGGGGTAAGACAGCAATTCATGAATGTATAAATCAAGGGACCATTATCTACGGTTGTTGGATACCATACTCTTTGGGTTAAAAGATCTCATACTTGTTAATTTTTTTTATGTTTATTACAACTGTATGTTGATAGAGGATGAATGTATAACCTTCTTATAATTTTGTGTTCTTTTGTATACTCTGATAAATAATATTATATATTCTTTAAAGTAGAATATTTTTTATATAAACATTCATTAAGTATCATTTCTGGAACCATATTTCTGGAACTGGGAATATTTGTAGTGCTAGAAGTGGTCTTTTGAATTTACCTTGTTTAACCTTGCTAAACATTATTTTCCTTATGGTTAAAAATGAATGTTTTTAAACATACAATTCACCTCCTCTTATTATTGAGCATATAAATTCTAATTTCAATCCTACATTTCTATGGGTATTTCAATAGAGATTATTAGGATTTATTTGAAGATAAAACATCTCCTTTCATAGATTTTATACTGTTTTTCTTGTTTGATCCAAGGATTTTATTTTTGGTAAATTGTGTTTGGTTCCTATTTGTTTTCAAACCACAATAAGGAAGATTATCGAGTATATTCAGAATGTGATCCAATAGTTCAACATTATTACAATTTTGAAGGTTTTGTTATTTACCATTATTTTCCAATTTCATTGGTAAAAAATAAAGAAGAGGTGTCTTGTATCGTGAAAGGTAGTTTACATGGAATGGATCATCATGAAAATGGTAAATATGTGGTTTTTTTAATACATTTTTTATATTTTTGAGTTCATGGAACATCATGATCAATGATGGTGTTCTCTGCAATTATTAGAATGGGATCATTGTGATTGTGTGAGTATTTGGAGGAATTATTTATGGAAATGAAATATCTAAATGGGCAATATTTAATGGAAGGTAACTATGAAGATGTTTTGGAATGATCTAAAATGATTTTTGGAAAGTGTATCATCAAAAGTGGTCGGGCCTATATATATAATGCTACCCTCACATCATTATAAAAAAACAATTGACTGAAAATTTGTAATTACAATAATTTTATAAATGAAATTGAGCTCTGTGAATAAGGGTTTCTACACTAAATTAAGCATCATGAATAGAATACTTGTGTATTTATTGATTCCATATCAAATGAGTAATGAGTGATTCACAGCAATTATGAATTCCACATTGACTTAATGGGATATGTGAAGTTGTGGGGATTTGGGAAGTTACAGAGCATCATGAAGGTAGCGATCATTGAGAAGGGGTTTTGAGAAAGGTTGTTTCCAATAACTATTTTTTATTGAATAAGAATTTTAACGTTCATCGACATAATACTAAGGTGAAATAGTAACCTCATGATAGATAGGGACAAAGACACAGATGTTGATCCATTAAATTGACCTTCTTGTTGATAAACTCAATTAGAATTCACCCAAGGTTGTGAGCATGGGGGGGTCGATGGAAGTGTTCTGTGGAATGGTGTCTGTTGTCCCTAAAATCATGTAAAGGGGTGATCCTAGTATATAGTAAAAAAAATTTATCTTAATTATTCTGTATCATGTGATTATTATTATGATTAGGTACGAACGACACATTGTCAGTGTATGCTCCTTGTATTACCCCTTAGGGGTGAACCACGTAAAATTTCTCTATTGTCTCTTTGTATGTGAATGTTTGAATTACATCACATTTTCAATAGACATGTTTAACTTCTTCCTGCAAATTTGCGGATAATATTTTTCACTTTAGAATACAAAATCGACACCATTATTCACCCCTCCCCTCTTAGGGTGTTCCAATTTATTTCATGCGGTATTAGAGACTATATTTTATTAGAGTTAAATATATTTTTATTGATGGGGAATTCAATTAATATTAGGGGAGTGCCCCATTTTTATGGAAGAAACATTCAGATATTGAAAAATACGATGAGGTCTCATCTGATATTCCATGGGATAGAATTCAATTTTTCAACTACTTAAGGGATTCAGGTAATTGATGTGATGAGACTATCTGTGACTAAAAATGATTGGAATGTGTTTAATGTAGATTCAAAAATGAAAACATCCTTCACTAATGATCTATCGGATCAAATATGTCTTATTGTATTACATACAGTTCAATAAATATTATGTAGAAAAACAATACTATATATATGGAAGAGATAAAAAATTGAATGAGGAAAAACATATATTTTTTCGTAAGTGTTTTCTAAATCAGAAGATTCATCCTAACGAAAATGCAGATACCCTTTCAGTCAAATTACTAATATTTTTGTAATAATTATAGGGTTTCATTAATAAATCAATGATTTGACAATGTAAATAAAATAATAAGAGGACTTAAAACTATTTTAAATCCAAGAGTATTTTCCCTTGATGAAAGATATCATTCCAAACATTATTTATAAGATTTGATGAACGGGTTGGTAGAATATTAAAAGTGGGTCAACACATAAAGTGAAACAAATCATGTATTTTAGGAGATCATATTCAAATCTATGCAAATATTTATATTTTAGGAGACTGTGTAAATGAATATAATAATAGAGATGACCATTTTCACTATTTTCCACGAAATTCTATTGAGGAAAAGATATATTTGATGAAAATATAAGCATTTAATGTATTCATTGTGGTATAGTTGGGAATATTTCTTCTCTATGATCGTGGAATATTGATTATGATGAAAGTGATGTTGGAAACTTGAAGTATTCTCAAAAAATGTTTTCTCAGAAGGGAGACATTAATAGGGAATGAAATTATGGGGAAAGTGTTTTTTCTGTAAATAAGATGATGATGACAATGAATTTTTAATAGAGTAAGAACCGGAGTTTTAATCTGGTACTCAGGAATCTACGATGGCTATGATTGAAAAGCCATAACCAAGAAAAGATATTACAAGAGGTAATTAGTTGATTACTAATGTTTATATCATGTTTCTACTTGAGGACTCTCTTGGTAATCTAGATAATAAATATTATTAATGAAATATGTTAATATATTTATTTAAGACTGATCAAATTTTGTTTAGAATATTGAAGTTAAAATTGATCTACTGAAATGAGTAGTTAAAAAAAATCAATAACTATTGAAATCACATAAGTTATGGTTGAACTAAATCTCAAAATTTATGAATAGAAATGTTCATCAATGACCACACATGCAGACTAATGGAGAAATCAAACTCCTTTGAGGGACATTAAGAAGAATTTATTTCACTAAGGAGTGCACAAGAATGTGAATCAAATTCATTACAAACATAGAAAAAAATATTTGGAAGATTCTCATATGCAAAGATGATGGAGATAGATACACCAGGTTTTGAGGGATTATAAAAGTTTTTGTATAATCAAAGATCCATATACATCATAAATAGTGGAATTGGTTGTGATGATGAAACATAAAAGTATATAAATTAGATAAAAGAAATTTAAGGGAAATCAAAAGATGAACACAATACAAATTCAACAGATTTTTTATCAAGGACATACTCAATTAAAAATAAATGGAAAACTGAATAATATCAACACGTTTTTTCTGAAATCATTGGTAGTAAAACTATTTTTCAAATAGAAGGATACATGGGGAGGAATATATGTTAGAAGAAATTGCCTCTAAAGAAATTTCATTTATGTGGCTATCTAGTCTATACCATATCATACTATAATGTGAAAAGGAGCCATATGAAAGGGGATGATATATGAAGTAAACAAATGAGAATGAATTCATATCATACTACTTTTAGAAGAAAAATTTTCTATTGATATTTTTTTTCATTGTTCCACCTTTGGATAAAACGTTGTTTATTTAATGAAGTTTAGTTTAATGAAAAATATGCAATGAACTTAGAGACATGTTACTACTCACCTTCTAGATGATGTTTCTATTACAAATTGGTTTTATCTTCATGAAGAATAGTATTATTATGATGAATCATTTTAAATGGAAAATTGATTTGAAAGTCAATATTTATCATTCACCATATATAATAATTCATGGATGGAAAACTAGAAATTAAAAAATCCAACCTTGAAAAAGTAGACCTCAAATATAAAAATAGCAGAATTACCTGGATTCATTACAAATGATGGGTTGCCCATGTGACGGAAAATTCCTAACTATTAATGAATGTTATAGAAGGGTTTTTGGAACATTATGGTTCTATAATGACATTTCATTGAAGATAAGTGGTTGTTGAAATACTGAAATATATAATTGGAGCAGAGATAAATTGCAGTCCTCTATTTCGATGGTATTCAACAAAATCTCCAAATTTTGATTCAACTGTGTGATTCGTTACTGATAGTGACAATTAATAAAAATTGGTGCAATATTAGAGTACATATAGGTAATTATCTCATTAAAGGGTGTAGAACATATGGCATGTTATATGAGATTTATGGTAAAGAGAAAATGTTCTACATGAGAGGTTAAGAAGAAAAAACTTGTTTCACCGATGGTTGGGTAACATTTATCAAAAAAAAAAATGAAAAAAATTTATTATAAAGTTAGGTATGTATATCTCCAATATAAATCCTGAATGATAAAAGATTAGTGATTCTTTCATAGAAGGAAAGTAGGGATACAGCTTTTATGAGCCAAAAAATAAAAGCTCATCAAATCTTCTTGATCTCATCCATAAAGATGCATGTATTCTGATAAATGTTTCTAGAACAGATTGAGAAAGATACATAGTTATTTTAATTGATGATTATAAAATAATGGATTGTTTTATTGTTATACATGGAAAATGACTTGTGCTTGATATCATGAAAAAATATAGCTAGATAGAAGAGAATGATACATGATGTACAATAAAAGATTTTAATTAAAACAATGGATTGGAACACCCTTCAATTTATGTTTATAATTACTTGTAGAAACATGGAATACAACATGAGGTTGCCGATGTGAGAACTCCACATAAAAATGGTGTTCGTGAGTGTGGGAATCGACATGGTAACAATATGGTCAAAACTATGCTAATAATGAATTGTATCTCTCACGATTACTAGAAAGATGCTGTACAAAATTCAGTGTATATGGAAAATAAAATAGGCCTTTACATGGGAGAAACTACGACACAATAGGAGTTTTCTCATGGAAGGATGCCCTCATGGAATCATTTTTGTGTTTTTGTATGAAATTTTTCTCTCATGATAATGATAGATATATGGGGAAGAATGGTGACACTATTGAAGAAATAATATTTCGTTGATTCATTAATGAAGAAAAAACTTAAAAAATGTTTTCTTTATTATCATGGAAAATATGGAATTGTAGTGATGTAAATATCATTGGAGATAAAATATTAAATTCATCAATGTTTTATTATGCTGATGTGATAGAAAATGATGAAGAATGTAGACATTGAAAAGATCAAAATATTGAATTAGAGGATGTCATGTAGACCATTTAGGAGTCACATCGTGATGTTGAATAAGAAGTATAATAATAATAGGAAACCATGGATGAAAAAAAAATCTTAACCATTTAGGATAAATCAAATATCATAAATTGATCAATTCAATATAATTGGGTATTGGACAACATCTACATAGAAAATGAGAATTACGATTGAAGCACACTCTTTCATCTTATCAGTTTTAGAAACAACATTATTTGAATAATATACAATGGATGACTCATGGGTTAAATAAATGAATGTGGTGTTGGATTAGATCAAAAAGAACCAAACATGGGATCTTGTCAAGAGACCCAAAAATCATCCTGAAATTATTATGAAGTGGGATTTGGAAAATAAATTCATTGAGCATGGAAATCTAATCTGAAATATGGTGTGATTAGTGAATAAATGTAGTTCATGGATTACAGGTGTTGATGTTGAATAATCATTTTCAATGTTGGCTAAATAGGAGTAAATCCGAGATTTTCTTTCCATGGATATCCAAAGAGGATACAATTTCTATCAAATGGATGATAAAACAAATTAATTAAAATTTATTTTTGAAGAAATGGTATACATTAAACAACAAGTGTTTTTTTTCTAATTTTTAATTATAAAATGATGTTTGCATAGTAAATAAAGAACTGTATGGTATGAGTCCTCCGTTGCATATGTGGTATCCTTAATTGGATTCTTATCTAAAGAATCATGAATTTAAAAGAGGAGGACTGGATCACCATCTCTATGTGATGAATTATCAGAATGATTTTGTCATGGTATATGTGTACATAGATGATATAATCTTTGGGGGAGGTATCCAGTGATCCGTTGATGAATGGTCAAATTACATAAAATCAGAATTTGAAATTTCCATGAATGGTGATATGACATACTTCTTGGGGAAGAATGTGATTCAATGGAAATACTACATTTTTATTTCTCATGAAAAGTATGAAAGTGAGTTTATCAAGACATTCACTATCAATTTCTCCAAATCAACATCGACTCAGATTGTAGTTGGAACTAAATTTGGAAATTTTGAGGATATGAATTTTTTATATCCCACCTTATATAAGAGAATCGTTAGAAGCATATTATAAATAACAGGACCATGTCCAAATATTTCCTTTCAACATGCCTAAAATAATACTTTTAAATTAATATGATGTAATATCAAATAAAAGTAGTTAAACAAATCATGAGGCACATTCATGGAACTCACATTTAAAGGTTATACATTAATATAAGAAGAGATAATGAATTATCAGAATTTTCTAAAGCAAGATTGGATGTATATGTGGTGGATACAAAATATACAAGTGGTGGATTATTCTTTATAGGTATGAAGTGTTTGGTATGATTATATAAAAAATAGGAATGTACTTCTCTCTGTACTAGAGAATATAAGAATATGTGTGCTACAACGGCTCTCACTCAGCTATGTTGGATGAAGCAACAACTTCATGATATTAATGATGAGGCCAAAAAACCAACGGTGATTCAATGTGATTAAAAGATCTCTATTTATCTTATGAAGAATCATGTTTTTCATTCTTTTATGAAACACACTAAAATAAGATATCACATAATCAAGGAAATTTTAAAAAAAAGGCATGATTAAAATGGATTATGTTGAAACTGATGATGAAGTGGTAGATATATTGAACAATCCATTTTATACATATTTGTTCTAGAAACATTATTTTAACATCAATGTTTAACTAACTCCTAGTGCATGAGGAGGTTATGGTTTTTCCTCTCCCCCCATTGTGTTATATATTTTAATCTGTTTTGGGATGTGATTCAAGTCTATGTGGATGGAACGATTCATGGAGTGTGTTTTTTACTACGCATGTTAAAATTCATGTCCATTTGGTTCATTCCCAATTGGGGATAATGGAGAAATTCAATGTTATGGGAAAGTAGGAAAATGATGAATGGAGAAATTATTGAGAAATTCAATGTTATGTGGAAATATTTCATGGCATGCAATGATTAATTGAAATTATTAGTGAATATCATGGTAATGGTTATGCATTTAAATATATGAGAACCCAATTCTTGATTCCCATATTATTTTCTACTATGATCATTACTCACAAAGGATAAGATTAATTGATGAATTATTTCTTGTGTATCAATTTTTTCTCGTAACTATTGCCTTTTTGAATTTATTGGATGACTTCCAACAAACGCAAAGTGGGAAATTTTTTGGAACCAAGGTTGTTCATTGCTATAAATGGAGTCCAGTTTGTGATTATTTTAGATCCTCATCATGTAAGTGCTTAGAGTTTTCAATGAAAGTGATCATACAGTTCAAGCTGACTATAAGACCGAAGGTGGCATCATTTCTAAGTGATTACCAGTTTTGGGAGTGACAAATATGAAAGAAGAGTCTAGTATTATGAAATTTAGTTTTTGGAGAATGAAACATAATGATAACAATAAAATCATGGTTTTCTTATGATGTGGATGATATTTGTGATGTTGTGGAGAATTATGAACAATTATGATGTTCTCTATGATTATAATAATTGGTGTATCATGAGTGAAAATGTTTTTGATTGAGATATTCCTAAAAACATAAAATATAAATCTATCATCATGAATGGAGGAACATAATGAAGATTTTTTTGAAAGATATGAAAAAAAATGTTGGAGGTGGGGGAGCATCATAAACAGATGAGCCTATATGTATAAGGTACCCCCACATTTTTTTCACACTACCATTTCAGATAAAATAAACAAACACACTAATTTCATGATAGAAAAGTATCTTGGAGAATTTTGGTTCTATACCAGCATAAGGCTCATGAAAATAATAATATTCCATGAATGATTCCAATGATTTGGAGTATTTTATAATTCCTGGTTATTGGGTATTCTGTGTTGACATAGTGTGCTCTCTGAAGGTAGGTTTCTTCATTAATATAGTGAGCTTTACGAAGGAGCTTCATGAATGATAGTTTTCAATATCTTTTTTTAGTGAATAGGGAATTGAAATTGCATCAACTCAGAACTATGATGCAATTATAGAATCATTCTATTTAGGGAAAACACATTCATCTCGATCCATTGAAGCAAATTGTAAGTCGATAAACATTGTAATACATCACCCATGGCAGTGTTCTAGGTGGAGTCGAGTGAAGTTTTCTGAAGGAAACTTTGTGATATCCCTAAATCGAGAAAAGTAAGTGATTCTAGTATAGAGTTACTGTGTTTGAACTTCTATATTACACATCTAGTAGAGATTAGTGTATTGAAGTATGAATAAGACACTATCTGCGTATGGTATTTGGACTATCCCTTAGTGGTGAAAAATGTAAAATTGTTGTGTCTTATCTCTGCATGTGAATTTTTAAATTAGATCACATTTTCTACAAATATAGTTAACAATTATCTACCAACTTCTGAAAATTATTTTCCACTTTTTATGAAATCGTTGACACTTTTATTCAACCCTCCCATGTAAGGGTGTTATGTGGTCCTTCAATTCCATGTGATCTAAATATACCTAGAAAATAGATCCTCAATATGAAGTACTTAAACTAATTTGGAATTAATGGTAAAGAAACTTCATATCCATTATTTAAATTACTGATTTATCAAATACATAATAAAGATATTCCAATTAATTACTTATATTTATATCAGTGTCTAAAATATCATGGGGGGATATAATGAAGTTAAAAACTCCTTTCCGTCATGTGTAAATTCCTATTGGGGAGTCCTCATATAATCTGTAATTCAGTTGCACAAATATTTACTAATATATGTAATATGATATTATGGTCTCAGCCATCACTATTTTAGGTTTCCATAACTATATCATTATCCATTTTTAAGTATTATTTTGTAAATTAAAATTAAATTATTGGTTATATCCTATAATAAACCATAAACCATTTACAAATAATACCCATTTCATAAACCCAAATAATTTTCCCCTGTAAAATTACCCATTAATAAAATATCCCCCAACCATGATGAATGGTATGATGATAATAAGGATGAAGGTCCAAACCCAAAAAACATTTCAAGATACCTAGAAAATGTCAATGGGTGGTCATTCTCCGAAACCAACTATATCCATGACCAACCAATAACCAAAAATATAAATCATGACACAATTGTATTCTTCATATAAATTACCTATTTTGATGAAAATGAAATAATTTTATGAATCAGTTCCCACTAAAACTAATCAAATCATATAACATATGAAAATATAGAAGGATTACGTGGTATATAGTGATTAACTTATATTTTATACTGGAATTCAATAGCATAGAAATAATGATAACATTTTAATATGTTGTTGATAATTTTTATTTTTTTATCGAAATATGTAAATATTTCTTAAACAATATTTTTTATGAATTTTGTCAAATGTGAATATTATAAGCCACTCTATGTGCATAGATAAATGTAAAAATTATATCAAATATGGTGGATAATTAAAATATTCTTTAAACCCAATCAAGAACATATGATGTCATAATGTAAACCCTTATTGTATATGGTATTTCAATTCATTATCTAGTATATAAACATGTCATTTTATGGATAATATTAAATTAATTTTCTTTTAAATATGTTTCACGTGTTAATTATTTTCTTCATTAATTAGAAAAAAAGATTGATTGATGGAAAACATTGTTAATATGTTTTTATGTGTTACAATAATTAAGGGGGACATTATCTGATAATTTATATCATTTCATGTGAATAGGACTATTATTTTTGTTAAATTCCAATTCCTATGTAAGTAGTCAACCTTTTAACATTATACAATGTTGCACTAATTATGATAAAAATGATGATGAAATAAGAAAATGTAGTCATTTTTACTATAGGTGAGACTAATAAAAATTCATTGGGGATGGAGTCATGTAATCATAAGTTGAAATTTTAAAATTCATATATAATACAAACATATTATACATATCCTATTTTGCCTAATCATCCTCCCTCTATAAATCCCTAAATTTATAATTTTAATTTCATTAAGAAAGAACTATAATATTTAAACAAGAGAGGTAAAGGAATTAGTTATGATATTTATATTGTATAATGTAATATGACTACCACTAGTATCTAGACCAACTTCTTCTCAATGTCAAATGATATTTTATTATATTTATTTCTGGGTATTATATGATAAATTTATTTCCAATAGAACCCATTGTTGATGATATACTTCTTAACCATCTTGATATATATATATATATATATTTAAGTATATATATTCCCAATAAATAATGTTGGTTCAAGAACCGGTTGATAGAAATAGACCACAACCTAATGATCATGAAGAATTTTGCATTATTCTGATACAATATAATATATTTAAAAATATATATATAATTGAATCTCAATATGGGAAGTAATTTAATATATCAAAAAAATGAGAAATACATCATAAATGAAAAAATAATTAAACCCACAACTAAAAAATTATGACATCCTTTGATAGTTTTTCGTTATCATTAAGTTTTACAACCAATACTAGTTACACTTTTATCATAACATGAAATGAACACCTCTCCTGAAAAATTATAACCATGGAGAAAATGTTCTATGAAAAAATAGATAACTTGGATCAATATTTTACACACAAAAACATGAGTTTAAATCAATATATTTCCCTAATATCCAAAACTAAAAAAATTATTAATATAAGATGAGGAGGGGGAAGAATATAAAAATCTAAAAAAGTTAATCAAAAAATAAATTTTAACAATTCGTTTTTATTTATATTATTATACTATATTTTTAAATTAAGTATTTATTTCTACTCTTAAAGTATGTTGTACAGTATTTGTTTAATTTAATAAAAATAGGGAATCAGTTAGAATAGATTTCATATTATAAAAATATGGGATGAATTATCGGTAATTTTTAAAAATTGTTGATTTAAAATTTGATAAATTCTTTTTTCAAACTATAGGATTATACTAGTAAAATGTTTCATGATATTTTCATATAACCATAAAACGTTTAAGTGTTATATAAAAATAAAACTAAATATTTTTATGAACAATATAGTACAATCACATATAAATAATGGGATAAATGAAATGACTTCATTGGAAGAAAATATTTTTTATCTTTCTTATGAATTTTCTATTTCATCACTACTATGATCATTTCATATAAACTATATCACATTTATCCAAACATTGAGAATAAATTTCTAATAATGTATTTAATTGAGTTGTTAATTATTATATCATAAAAAATTTATTTTGGATACATAATTAATTCATTGTATTATTTTCTATTATTAGAATATAAAATATTAATATATATATATGGCTAAACCATAATATTTAAAAAACAATTCATGTATGGATGAATATTAATTTAATAAATTTTTTTATTTATTAAAAATAGAATATTGAAAAACATTTTTTCATTATTTCTTATAATTTCGAATCACATTGAGTAATTTGAAAGTTATTAGATTACAATTCTGTTCTCGTTTTTAATTGACCACATGAGTGAGCCTGTTTGAAATCAATGGTTGGGGAGAATATAAAAACTGAACTTCCTATTAACCTATAATAGGAATACATTTCAAATTCATGTTTCTATTATATAAAAATCAATAGTGGTTGTTGATGATTAGTACTTATGTGTTATTTTTATTTTAGCTGTAAGGGATTTATTAATTGTTAATATCAGAATTATTTAATTAAAAAAATTTAAATATTGAAAATATTTTTTATTTCAATTTATGATTAAATAAAAATTAATTGAAAATAATTATTTTGTTCAAAAATAATTAAAATCATCTTTAAAAAGTTCATTATTAAACTATTTAATTTTATTTTATTATAATATATTGTTATTTCTTATATTCATGAGATGTTGTAATTTTTTATGTTTTTTATATGTGGTGTTGAAAATAATCCCTTGTAAGAGTTTTATAATTTCATATTTATTTATTATATATCCTATTAAATTGATTTTCCATTTTATCATCTATGATATTATTATCTTGTAAATGAATAATAGTTCAGGTGAAGGTTAGTTTAATATATAAATGTTTTATACACTATTTTTGAGAGGATTAAATAATATAGAATCTTATTTTTTCTAAATTTTATAAGTTTAATTTTTCGATCGCTAATTTATTCTCAACTTGAATAATGATGTTGTATGATAACAATATATAATGAAGTAAAAAATTCCTCATATGTGAAGTAACTATTCAATGTATTATATTGAAGTCAATAAAAAAATAAATTTATATTTTACCATTAACAAAACATATTATGATTAATATACTTATAAATAACAATGATACTTTCAAAATAAATAATAGAAAATGAATATTATTGTGAATGTGGATGAAAAAAATTCCAAGGATAGGAATCTATACCAAATCAACATTATATGATGTGGAAAGTCATGGCCCATCCATGTGTGGGCAGTAATGGGACTCCCCAGTCCCTCCTCTAATATTATAGGGGGTGGTGACTTGGACCGAGTAGGCATATGACTAACATGGGAGCCATTTCCTTTTACCTGTATGCACACACACAACTCCAATCCCACAAAATAATGAAATTTAAAAACCACTAATTGAATCATGCATGATAAAACTACATCCCACAACTAGAGTGTGAACGAATGTAATGTAATGTAAACAAGTTCAAATAGGAGCCCACCATAAAGAGTTTGTAACATAAGTCAAACCACAAGGTAAAAGTGATTAGGACTACTATATGAAAGATAGAGGAACATACCTCTTTCTTTTGGGTTTCACTAAGTGCATTACTATCCTGGTCCACCTATGACTCCACCAAAAGATCATTCATATGCACAAGACATGATACATAAAGGCAAAGACAGCATAGGGGTGAGTATAACAATAATAAGTATGAAACCTCAAAATCACAAAGTAATAAAAGGAATAAGTATAATCCACACTACCCATGTATATGTCTACATCTCATATTATATGAATATATTTATATAAAAAATCAGGAAACCAAATCTATAGGTAACTCAAAATCACAACAAATCAACCCATGGAATTTAGCATGAAGATTCCATGAAGCACTCATCCAGGAGAACAAAATATTGATTCTCATAGCACATATTACTTCCATATGATAGATACTACTCATATGGATCCATTGTGATAACTACACACTAATATATAAGAGGAGAGAAATGATATATATATGAAGATAACAGTGGGGGCCATTGTGTGATACCAACAACTTAATATGGTTTTTCATGTTTAGTAGAGGATCTGCACCCAGATAGTGTTAGTCACATCAATACCATGAACTCCACCTATGACACAATTACTGAATAGAGGATCTTAATATGGGGCTCTATGGGGATCCCAAAAATACTATTAATGATTATAAGTTGAAGGGATCATAGTCATAAGAGTAGGAAATGATTCATACAAACCATTAGGAAAATAAGGGAGTGAATGAACCCTAATGAAACCTATCAATGAAATAGAGGAAACATGGATAAAGTCATGTTGGAAGGGCTACATGGCATGAAGTAGTGTCACACACTGTGTCCCTTGACATCATGTATTTTCTATGTACAACATCCCTTTCCATTTAAAACATATCAATTAAAATATAAATACATGGTGTGTAAAGAATGTCACACATTGTGTCCTATCATATGGGATCGACCCATGTAATCTAGTTTGTGCATTTACACGGTGTCATCTCATGTGTCTCTAGCCACGTACTAGTACATGGGGGAGTTCGTGAAACTATTCCTAGAGAAGACATCTAGTACATGCTATGTAGGAAACCCATGTACTCCAACCCATGTTCGTGTACATCCCATATACATTCCACATCATTAAATAATGAACAAAAGCCATGTATCTAGGACTACATGCCACGTGTATCATTTTCTTTCCAGAAATCGGAGTCATTCCCCCTCTCATGCCCATCGATGTTTGGATCTCACTCTAATGAAATTTTTTCCTTGAATCTGTAGATCAATGGTTGTGTTGCCACTCTAAAACAAAATATATGGGATTCCGGCCATCAAAAGGCACAGAAACCATGATCTTAGGCATTATTCTTATTTTCCAACAATAAGGATTTGACACCAATCGTTTTTTATCTTCTTTCACACCCCTCGTTGATCCTCCATTGAGCCATCCTAATATTAGATCACCAGTTTCGGTTTGTTTTATCAACAATGAAATGCTCAATAAACAATTGTTCAATATTTTTGGGAGAATGAAGAATAAATAGGAAGAGTTCAAGAAATCAATGGGGAGAAATTAAAAAGTTTCAAACCCAATTAATGAACCTAAATCTTTTTTCAATATATCCTCGATCCTTTCCAATAAAAATGATAAAAAATCAATAACAAATCTACAGAATAAAATATCAATAAATAAAAAAAACATCCCATCATGCAAGTAGAAAAGAACAGTGGGCTATTTTGTTCATGGATTTATCCACATTCTTAATAAGAGTAAATTATTTTGAAGATTATTGATATAACACATCCTACCACAATTTTATTTGACTAATGATGAAGAATTATACATTTTCATAATCATTGACATGATCTGTCGAATCTGAGGTAATGCAAATTAATCAGTCCATGATCCTATGTTGTTTACATGATATGGTTCTTTAAAGTTCCCCATAGTAATCCCTTGATTTTTCCAGGGTTATGAAGAAAACCCAAGATTCAAAAAATAATTTTATGTTTAATAATTATTATTTTTTCACGTCGCTGCATCGAAATTGAAAAAACAAATCTTAAATTTTTAGGCATGTGTGATGACATTCCAAAAAATGAACCATTTTGAACAATGTTAGGTCACGTCTAGGGTGAAAATACTATTTTTAATGCAATGGTGTCAATATATTTCTAATATGGGGACCCATTTAGAATTTCTTCCATTTCTTCAGAAAATTTTTTCACATGTTCTATTTAATATTTTATTAATTTAGAAAAATTTATTCATAGAATACTGTGATTACTAATAACACTTGGTCTCATCCACTGGTTTTGAAAAAAAATCCACATACCATTTAAAAATTGTACTTATAATCACTTAGGGGTATTAAATCTCCAAAAATTCAAAATAGAGGCTACTCAAATAGATAAGGATAATGAGCATGAACCTGAGACTTTGGCACTTAATTGATAGACTAGAGATTCTTGTGCTACCACCAGACACGCACCAACCAAATTGATTTTTCTTGAATTATAATCTCAATTGGATCCTCAATATCCACTAAGTACATAACGAAAATCATTCTATCATCAATGTCTACCTCACCTTCTATCGATTATGTGTTATTGGTCATGCTTGAATCTCCCCATATATGACTCAGGGATGACATCACGTACCCGGACTAACTATAGAGTTAGAGCTAATTGGTATGCCACCTATCCAACACAATACAATTTCTAAAAATGAAGGTTGAACGTAGGATATATCTTGCTACCCTGGCCAAATATCTATAATCCACATCGAGATAAATCCAATATGAACACATGGTCTCTATCCTCGAACACCAATGGAATCTGTCATCGGTCAAAATCATACATATGATGGATCAGTGTAATATGCATCCCCTATGGGACTATATTCATCTTCATAGTGTTATCTCGCACTAACACTGTGCCCATCTCTGCTGAATCTCTTAGGTTAGTCCCACAATGTGGTGACCTGCAGGACCACCCATACAAAGCCTCTAATGGTTCCATACCAAAGGTGGAATGGTACATATTATTGTATGAAACTTCCACCAGTGGTAGGTGATCATCCTAACTATGAAAAATGTCTAAAATGTATGCCCATATCATGTCTTGAAGAACCTGAATTGTCCACTAAGTCTAGCTATCTATATATGTTGAATATTTTTTCTCCATCAAGACATGGACCCAAATTAATCTTGTAATCCCTTCATCAAATGGGATTTAAAGTGAGCATCATGATCTAAAAAATTCATCAATGTAACTATATTGAGGATAAATATCCTTTGAATGTCGAGGTGTCTCAATTTCTATACATAACTCTATTCTTAGATATATATAATGTGGGCGGAAATGGTTATTCATACAGTGATCACCCATATAGAAACTTGTCCAGTAGATGTATGTGTCAATACAATCACAAATTACATAGATATTCCATCCCATATTTGTTCTAACACCTCAATGGGTTGAGCTAAACCCACCAGAACCTAGTGCTCATCCCTCACTTCCTGATAAGTATCAAAACTAGAAATGAAGTCTAGAACTCAATTCTTCATTCATGGACAAAAAAACTAATTTCAGAGTTCTTGGTACATTTTCACCACACTTGGATGCACCTCCACAGGGGATGCATGAATATTCATCAGAACCTCCTCCAATAATTCCACTAGAACAAATGCACGTACTCTAAAAAGAGAGATGTGATCCCCACCATTCGAATGTATTTTTGAATAATTCCCTATGGATATCAGACCACGTAAGGTCTCAAAGTCAGTATCAACATGTTGTGCCTCCTGAAATATCTGTAAGAGGGGATGGGTGACAATCATCAACATGAGAGAAGATACTTCATCCCAATCCATAAATGATAACTGCAATGATCCCAACTGCTCTGAGACCTTGTTTAGTAACTATGAATTAGATCTCATGCTTAGAGCATATTTTTCTACACTCTGTATCCCAAGAGTATAGAAAATCTCAAATTAAAAGTCTTATAGAAACTATATATATTGATTTTATATCATTTTTGGATAATTTTGAGATCAGATATACTTGAGACTTTTGTAATCAAAGTGGATGGTAAACCACTCACCCATCATGTACATTCACTACATTTTAAATGTGATGAATATTTCTTCTAACACAATATCATAGATTTTTTATATCTACTTATGTGGTCGCAACAGGCATGAACCATAGGAAATCACTATTTTCCTCTGTATATGGATGCATCCTTTCCTGGTTCCTGATGAATCATGGAACACTAGGTACTCGACACCCTCCTTTGGAAATTTCAAAATTGGAGTGGTTGTCAAACTATCGCACAACTACTGAAAATCCTATTATCACGTCTTTATCAACACAAAACGCTTCCCTTTTCTATTTAATTCTATAATAGTTTCTCATATAATAGATAAAGAAGGTATGAAACTCTTTTAATATCATTCCAACTTAATTAAAATCAGCACCTCTGTCATAATATAAGATTTATTCCATGAAAAACACTTCCCCAACCTTGTCTACGTCCACTACCACTCTATTTATTTAGATAATATGTCCCCAAAAGTGGACCACCTAAGTCCAGAACAAGAAAATAATGTTCTTCATATAAGGCTGGTGCTCTCAGAGTACATAAAAAACCATCATTAAATATCATACGTGATCCTCCTGAGATTCCATGTACAAAATGATATCTCCAATGAAGACTACTACGAACCTGTCTAAGTAATGATAAAAGATCTAGTTCATGAGTCCTATGAGGACTTTTCAGTAATCAATGAAGCCAAATGTAATCTTCAAGTAATCATAATTATTTTAACTACACCTGAAATCCATATTCATTTTATCATCATCCTGTTATTGTAGTTGGTGATATCCGGCTCACATGTAATCATTCTAGAACCATCATCCCCCACTCATCTAATTAGAGAGGTCATCAATCCTTGGAATTTGATACATGTTCTTCATAGTCACCTAATTCATTCATCGACATTCCACAAAGAACCTCAATCTACATTATCCCTTTTTGAAAAAGAAACTGTGGCCACCAAGGGTGAAACCCTGGGTATCACAAATCCCTTCTTCTGAATGTCCTCAAATTGAACCATCAACTCGTGTAGATCTATGGGAGTCATCTGATAAGAATTTGAAGACACTGTTATCGTCCAAGGGAGTAAATCAGAGTTCAAGTATGTCTACTGGTGTAATGGAAATCCTATAACATCTTCTGGAATGTTTTCCTCAAACTCCACCTCTATAATGGAATACTAATAATGTATAACAGCCACTACAGCATGTGTCAAGAGAGCCAACTGAAGAAAATTGGTTTCACCCTCATATCCATGAGTTCATCATATGGTTCATAGGATTCAATTTCACTAAAAAAATGTATGCATCATTCAATCACTATGGAAAGACCGCATACTTCCTCTAAAATAGTAAATCGTGTCATGTAATGTAGAAAACAAATCCATGACTAGAAAAACAATGAAATTCGTTGATGCCACCACCAAGAGGTTCTAAAAAAACACTCAGTTCCAAGGCCCATGTCACACTATTATCCTAAATGTGTGATCACTAATTCTTTCCTATAAGGTGTTCTCAATCCTAATTGATATGTCAATAGATCAACTGGAATCTCTAGGTCTTGATCAAGATACATGGAAGGAATTAAATAACTTGCAAATGTGTCTATTAGTAAGAGAGGCGATCGTAAAAATTTATACATATTACCTCAAATAATTCCAATGGTTCATGTTTCATATTCCTCAAACACATGCAGTTTCCCCCTTCACATTCCTCCATTACCCTAATCCCTTTATGGACCACATTGTGGTGGTTGTTGCAACATGTCAAGATCCTAACTAATTATTACTGTTCTACAAGCTCCTATGCAACATATTCTTCCCTTTGGACCTTCCTTAACCTATCACTGCCTTTGCCTAGGTGGTCCATCTATTATATCCCTATAAGTTGTATAATGTTTTGGATGATATTGAGAAATATTTCTCCACCACCACTTGAATAGAACCACCACTCTCTATGATGATTTTTCACACCATGTGAGACTTGACCTGTGTATCCCCTTTATTTGTACCTACTCATAAGGTGTCTCCCACATCCACGTCCATAAGACTGATGTAAACTACCTACATTTGTGGTCTCTTCCCCTACTCTTCCACTTATTACTATCATTGGTTTTATATGATCACCTAAGAAGCATTCAACCACTAAATTCTACTCATAAACCCCAAAAAATGTAGGAATTCACATTGAGATAACAATGGATCATATGTATCTTTTAAAACCTCACTCAAATTCTCTATCTGTTATGTACTGATCTCGAACCATATTTATCAAGTGACCAGTATTAGTGGTGGTCCCAGATGAATAATCAGCTACTAACATACTACCCTTCTTCAAATAATTAAGCACTAGAATACACACATTACTTTGTGTAACTGGTTATAAATTCTCTTTGAAAAAGTTTTAATACATTGACCAAAAAAATATCCTTTTTTATGTATGTATATCCAAACTCCACCATCATCATGCAGAGCCTTGTCGAAGGATCAACGCTGAGACCACCATATGATCTGAAAGATACCTAACATGATAGAAAACATGGGTCACCACCTCAATATAGTCCTTATCCTCCTACGGGTCAGGTTCCCCTCAGAACCTGAGGGGTCGCTTTCACTGGAACTCATGATGCACAATCAGCCTATACTCTTTATCCGCTACAAATGTAGGAACCACCTGTTGATCCACAGGGGGTCGTATAGCTGGTGCATCACCTAGAGGTATCATCATGGGAACTATTCCCGGAATCGAAGCCTTTCCACTGAGGGGTAATCCTCATAATCATGTAGCTGAATCATAGTTGTTTTTAATCATGGAAGAATCTATTAAGGATACATGTTGTAACATGTTAAATTAGTATATATGGATAACTCATTTAATAAAGAAATATTAACAAAAACCCATTTATATATGATGCATCACCTATTATATTCCATCTAACCAGTGTCCTGGTGAGCCAATTTAAATGGAAGGTTATCATTGTCTTGGTGTACAGATATGTTTTCCACCACACAATCAACGGTGTCCCTGACCGGAAAGTTGAACTTGAAACACATAACACCATTGAAAAGAACCAATATCATAGACTTCTGGTCTTATAGTCGAACCTATCCCACTCTGATACCACTCTATCTCGACCACTCTTAGTGGGGACTATACCATGACTCCCCAAGCCTACCTCTAACAGTCCAAGGGCTGGTGACTTCCAACGAGTACCCATATCAGTAACATGGGAGGAGATTCTTATGCACATGCACTCACACAAAAATATCCACAGCCAAAAAATAATGAAATGTAAAACCCACTAAGTAACCCATGAATGAATTCAACTATATCCCACAAAAAGATTATGAAATAAAGTAATGTAAATTAAACAAGGTCAAACACAAGCCCACCACTATGATTTTGTAACATAATTCCAACCTAGATGTAAAATCTAAGGACACTGTTGTCTGAAAGCCATAAGAACACACCTTGGTCGGTCTTCTCTCACTATACTGAGTCTGGTCCTAGTCTACCTTAGACTTCGTCAAAAGGATGGTCATCTTTCCAAGTCTTGAAACGTGCAGTAAAATATTTCTAAGGCATGAGTATAACAATACTCAGTAGGACACCACGAAACCACAATGGTATGGAATAAAATGAATTAAAGTCATATCTACATACGTATATGTAAACCACACATATCAAAAATATATTGATATACAAAACTAAGACACATAGTCTACTGGTAAGTCACAACCACTACATACCAATCCTAGGAATTCAACTTCATGATTCCACAAATCACTCATCCAAGAAAACACACATCTGAGTCTAATAGCTCTGATGACGTCCATATAAGAGGTACTTCTCACAGAGAAATATCTTTTGAAAAGACACTAGTGGATCTGAGATGTCATATAATATGAAGATAAGTATCACAACATATTCTATGGGGTGATACCAACCTGTCAATATGGGTTTACCTACTGAGTAAAGAATCGATTCCCACATAGTGTTGGTCACATCGATACCATGAACTCCATCTAGATGACAACTAATGAATAGAGGATCCTAATCTATACCTCTCGTGATATTCTAAAAACTATATTGAATAATCCTTGTTGATGGGATCATAGTCCTATGAGTAGGAATAGAATCATACTGACCTTCATTGGAACAACGTATGAGACAAACCCTAATGAAACATGTCCATAATAGAGAGGAAAATTGGATGACATCATATACTAAGGGGTACACGGTGTGTAGTATTGTGACATGTCATGTACCTTGGCCCTAGGTGATGCCTGTGGAAAAAAGGCCACTGTCTTTTAAACCATCTAATACAAAAGTTGAATACACAATATGTAAAGTGTTCCTTTTATTGAGTCCAAGCATTCGATGTCTTCACGTGTACTTATACTATGTGGTAGTAAATGGGGGAAATCCCTTTTTCTTTGTCCTTGTATTATTAAACAAGGTATTTTTATGTAAACAGTCAAGGCCTCTTTGTGTGGTGGAGTACATGTCATAAAGGAAACATGTGTACTATCCCCCATGTCAGTGTACTTCACTTGTACACTCCATGTCATCCATCTATGGAAAAACTCCAAGCAGACCAGACTACACACAATGTGTATCAAGATTTCCAGAAATATGAGTTCTTCTTATGCTTGTGCTGATCAATCTCTTCATCTCACTATAATGCTCGGTTCTCCTAGAAATTATAGATTAAACATCTTTCAACCACTATAACACCAAATCGATAGCATTTGATCCATCAATTGGATTGAAAATTTTGATTGTAGTTACTCTTCATCATTTCCCAAGATTTAATATTTGGCTCCAACCATCACTTTTCCATAGCCACACATAATGTCACACCTCCGTTGAGATTTCTAGATCTAGATCTCAAATTTTGGATCATAATGCCATGACTTGAAGGTGAAATGATTGATTGATCAAATTTGGGGGAAGAGGAAATAATATGTACAAAGAATGAAAGAAATTGGTGGTAAAAAATGCACATGTAAAAAATTTAAGGAAAAAACCTTGATAGTTTTTCATTCTAGCCTAAATATGTTCCCATATAAATGATAATCCAATCTAGAAAAAATATCTAGAATCAAATCCTATCAAATCCCACAAAATCATCCCATCCAAAAATTACGAATGATCTGGTAGCTAATATGTACATGTATTAGTCCATGTTCATCGTAATAATAAAAAAATATGGAAATAAATTGAAATAACTCACCCCACACCGATTTGGTTTGATCACTGATGAATAATGATCCATTTTCATCTTCATTGACAATATCCATTGAATCTGAGGTTCCTCATAATGATATATCCACGATTTGCTATCAATTTCATGAGAGGGTTCTTGAAATCTATCCTTATAGATTCTTTGGAGTCTCCATTATTTATGTAGCTAACTCTAAATTCCAAACATAATTTTTTTATTTTAAGGTATTTATGTCACTGAGTAATTTTTTGATAATTTTAAATAAATTTTCATAATTGACATTATTTATTTAATCATCTAGGACAAATTTCAACAAATGATCCACGTCGACCAATTTTAGGACCTTCCTCTGGAAAATCAATTGATTTGAATGCAATAGTGACTTCATATTTCTGATTCAGACACCCATTTAAATGTTATTTTATTTTTTCAGTAAAATTATATGTGCCTCCTATTTAAAATTTTAATATTTTTGAAACATTATTTCCATGAACATCGGGCATGAGAATTATTTTTTTTCTCAACACATGGTCTCATAATTATCCCATGCTATATTTAAAAATAATAAAAATAATATTTAAGTAATTATATGGAATAAAATTATAAAATATATTTTATAATAATTGATTTTATTTTTATTATAGATTTCATTTATGGATAGGTTTTATCATTGTTAATATAAATATCCATTGATATATGTTTTATAATCTAAAAATCTCCATGAAATGTTTTTAAAAACACATCACTATTGAATTTATTTAACAAAATTGAATTCTTTTTAAATAGATGTATCCATTTTTTTCATCTATACATATCCATTTTAATAAGATTTGAATTAATAACATTCCATGTTTATTTTAGAATACAATTTTTTCAGTTATATATAAATTTTAATGATATTTATATAATGTATTTAATTTTCACAACGTTTTTTAGAGTTTTTTTAACTACACTCAAGAAAATTACGTTGAACTATCATTCCAAAGATGTTTTTTGTTCATTTTTTATTTTTGTAAATAAACATATTTTTTATTTATTTTAGATCATTCAATCATATATTCATGAATGTTAGTTTATTTTTTCATTTTTATTTGAATAAATGTCCATCCATCTTTGAATGATATTTGAAAAATAATAAGTATATAATTTAAAAATGAGAAGGATAATTTTTAGTATATATATATAAGTACATAATTTATTATTTAGAATAATTTTATAATAATTTTTTTAATAAAATAAATTTATTAAAAGTTACTGTTATATTAAACGTGTTATTATAATTTAAATAAATTTTGTAAACAATATTTAAAATACAATATGGTATAATGGATGAAACCATATGATTAATTTTTTATTCATGTTTTTCTTCTATAATATAAACATAGTAACCATTAATTTTTTTTATTCTCATGAGAATGATAGTTTATATAAATGGAGCAATGTTAGTTAAATATGATCATATTTATATAAATATATGTTTCCTTTAGAAAATATTATTCGAATGATATTCATATTTGAATAAGATTTATGACCTTAAAGAAGTCCTTTAAAATGAACATTGATATAATTACATTTTTTATTCATATTAAAAGTTTCTTATTATATTAAACATATTATTATAAATTTTTATAAAATATATTCGAATATATATATAATTAATTTAATAGGATTCATATAAAAAATAGTGATATAGTTATGAATGATCTATCAATTAGTGTTAAAGAGTATTTAAGAATTTCTAAACTGAAGACTAACACTAGACTCTATCTTGAGAATTTTATATAGGGATGGTAAAATATTAATTTTAGATTAACATGTTATGTTGTTTAATGAAAATTAAAAACATAATGGAGATAACTACACAAGAATATTTTATAAAATTATATTTATTTTGATACTAATAATGAATAAAAATTATCTTTATTTTAGATTTTAACTATATTTCAATTTTATAAATAATATATTCATATAATATTAATACATATGTATATATACACTAAAAAGAAATGTTTAATGAATGGGGGTAAAATTAAAATGAAAAAGAAATACTCTATTATAAAAATCATTACATATTTGGATAATAATTTAAGGAAAAAACCATAAATACAAGATGATAGTGTAAAAATGCCACAATATAATCCACCACCCAATTAACATTCTTCCATTTGTGTACAACTTGGCCCCCAAAATAGTGGGTATATTTTTGAATTTAAAATTTAAAATTAACGAGTGTATTCATCTCCTATAGAGTATATTGAATAGATATTTGGAAACTGTATAAATAGTGTTCAGTAAAATTTTTGTTACATGGAAGAGAGAGATTGAACCGTCTAATACATAAACCTATACTTCCGTAAAAATTGATTTGAAATGGTTTAATATGTATTTAGGAAATATAACAACATGTGTACCTTAATGGACACCCATATCTTCTATAAATGAAGATATTAATGTTTAATTTGTATATATCTTGAGTCCAACATTGAATTGGTGAGACATTATATTATTCCCAACCATAAATAAGATTATTGTATGTGAGAATTTAGTGTAATAAGTAAATTCATATTTATAAAATATACACCATTGAATATCTTATTACATATATGATCAAAATATATGAAAAAGGTGTATATTTAACTTTTGATTCTTTAAATAAGTGTTATTTTTCTACCTTATAAAACTCTACATAGAAGAATTTTACTCATGGATTTTTTATAGTAACATTATAACATTTTTAACAATCTACTATAGATAGTTTAGATTTGAAGATTTTTAACATAATAATTTCATCAATTTAAATTATAATTCTAAAATTAACAAACATTATAATTTCATATAATACATTAGTGTGTTTATAATATTAAATTTTTTAAATAATTTAATTTAAAAAATGTTCATTTTTTATTTTGACATTATATTTATTATAATATAGGTGTATATCATTCAATTCAATCCATTTTAATAAGAATATTATTAAATGTTTAAAAAAAATTATGAAAAAAATCTATATCTTTCTTTTTTTAATGCATCCCAAAAGGATACCCTTATAGGTTGTGTCTCAAAATAACCCAATGGTCCAATTTTTATTTTCTTGAATCATATAGTTATTGATAATACAAATATGTTAAATTTTATTTCTTTATGTAAAACATGTTATATAGTGGAAAATTTTCACAAATCTATTATAATAAAATGTTAAAATATGTGTGGTAGACTATACAATATCATCACAGAATTTTCAGGAAAAATAATTTTGGAATATTATATTCCTTTAAAAATATATATAATACAACTTTTTCCATTCATGTATAAAATTTTATTATGTTATTTTAATTGATGATACATAATTTTTTTCCATGTGTTTGTAAATACATTTTAACATAATTCATGGTGTATTTTTCCCATTATCAATCTTTAAGTCCTTGATCATCCTTCAATAAATATTTTTTAATAGTATTATGTACCTCTTCATGAAATACCATCCTTATCCTTTCAATAATAATTTTATATTATTTAGAATCCTTCTAAGACATCATTTAAATTATATTTAATTCATTTTTCTTTTTTAATATTATAATTCAGAGGTCCATTAACATTTTTATTAAAAATAAAAATAGTTATTTAATTTTATGTTTCTTTTGATTTAATAAGATTCATATGATTTAGAAAATATTTAAATCATCAATCAAAATAATTTCAAAACAGTATAGTTGATCAATATCTAAAGAAAATATAAAATTTCTATTATTTGTATATTATTTTACAATGAATATTACTCAATGTATTTCTCATAACTAAGCCTTTTACATTATTCTAAAAAATTACAGTATTCTTTTTTTCAATGATATATAGGTTTACAAGTGTCTTTTTTTAGTTTATCGTATCTTTTTTGTCTATATATATTATTCAAAACCATGGTTTTTAAAAAATAATATCATATTAATAATAATGTATTTAACTCAGACTCAGTATTTCATAACATAAACAATTCATAAATTAATAATTAATGTATTACAAAGGTACTATAAAACTATATTTCTTACAAATGTATTTAGTTTTAGTAATCCATGACATCCCTATGAAATTTATCTATCCCCCTCTTTCATCGTAATCCTCAGAAATCAATTATTATCTATCATGTGGGAGGAATACACTCTTTTAAATATTCATGAAAAATTATCTTTGTTATTTTTTATGTGAAAAGTATTCTTTTTTACTTCTAAACCTCTTGCTTTGGAAATTGAAAATCATTTTATACTAATTTATCATATAAGGGACTTACATTTAATACAATTATTATGTCTATCATACATACTCTGGGCATAGTACCCACTTTGTTTATCATACTGACTATGTTCGTCTTACTCACATTGTACATCGTACTTGATTTGTATCATATTACTATTTTGTACTAAGTAATTTTAATGGTACTCGTCTTATAATTTTATCAAATTAATTATTATATTATTTTATCAAAAAACATGTTCTATATAAATCGTAAACATGTTATCATTTTCATATACATTTTTTTTATCCAAAACAATGTTGTAGAGTTCATTATAAACTAATCCAAACGTTGACCCTGTTTTTAGTTACAATATGACAGTAGCAATTCCAGGTGTCCATGTCCCTCTGATTTTTCAAGAGAAATATGACCATTTGAAAAATTGTGACTATTAGAACCTATGTTATAAAAATTGGAGTTCATTTGACGCTGATACAACAACTTTAGAATATTCTATTTTCAAGAGAGAGACTTTATGACTTCTCTTTGCTTCATGTAAAATCCCTGAAATTACAAAATGTTAACACCTCATTCTATGTTTTTTAATTCAATAAGTTTCCTACATTTTTGTGCATTTGATAAAGTGATACTGATCAAGGTATGTCGTGGATAGGTAGTTCATGGAATATATAGTCATATCGAGGGATTGCAAGTTTTTGATTGATAGAAGTGTTGATTACCTGTAAAATTGAGGGCTTGCAGGGATAGTAAGATAGATTTTTTGATCATCTTATTGAGGGAATACCAGTTTTGGTGAGAAATACCAATTATCTTTGGAGAAAGGATACCCAACACATTGGGATAAAAAATTATTATCTTTTAATTTTCCTATGCTTATTGTAATATAAAGATAATCCTTTTATTCAGTCTTTATATTTTCATTATTTTAAAATTTTATTATTTACATTTTATACTTTTATTATTGATTATATACGCTATATGGTAGAATCATTTCCAACCTATATTACAAAAATATTTTTATTCAATTAGAATACAATTATTTCATAACATGTGTTAATATTACAATATTAGTAGACTGAGAGTCGGTATAATCATTTGATTCCTTTTATAAGAGGCTTTGGGAATTGATTTATTTTATGTTAAGAACCTTCTATAAAGGTTTTCATTGATATTTTTTATATAAAATTAACCCCCTCTTGTATTTGTTTAATCACATAACCATTTCGATCCAAAAATTCGTATGAGAGGAAGGTTACCTATTTATTTGTATAAGGTTAATTATATTCTTTTCCAAATACACTAACCAAAATTTACGGAAAAAGGATATTGTTTCATTATGATGGAAGGCATGAAGAATGTCGGTTCAATTGAAATTCATTACCCTACAAGACCACTTGTTTTATATGGTAATTATTTTAAAATTGGAGATATTGAATGAAGTATTTTCTAATAAAAACATGTGTTGATAACATTTTTGTGCTACCTGGTACATAGAAGATCCCAGAGAAAGAATTTTGGACTTTTACTACTCAAGAAAAATAATAATATAAGCTATACTATAAGGTACAACATATATTATTATGTTCTATGACTAAGAATATTTAAAGTCAAATCTCTTTATGTGAAGCCAAAAATAGTTCATGATATAAATTAGTGATTACTCACTTTAGAACTTCCAATTTTAATGGAATAAGTTATTATATTATTAGAGTTGACTATCATTATTTTGATTTTCCTTGTTATGAACCTGTAGTTAAGGTTCAATAGAGATTTTGGAAAATTGTTAATATTCTTCAAGAAATTTGAGATAAAAATATAGAATAGAACATCTCTAGTTGAGAAGATCCTAGAAATTATGTAAATTGAATTATAGTATAAGATGACTTCATATGATGAGTCTAGAAAGATTACTAATCTTACTCTAGATGACCTCTTTGAAAATTATTTCAATATATAGGATGACTTATGATAGATGCAGATAAAGTGAACATGAAGAATGGTGGAGTAGCATTCACTAATACATCAAATCCTACAATGTCTCAATCAGTGAATGATCTTTCATATCTTCTAGAATAATGGATATAATTATTGGAAAGAAATATTTATAATACAGATTTAAAAATATGTTCAATGGACCTGAGCGATTCTAAAGTAACAGGCTATGAATGAAAAAGAGAAGAACACATTCGGCCTCATTATCCTATGAAAAATTAAAAAATTGAAATGAAATACATTCAGAGAAGAATAAGATGAAATACTTGAAATCCAAGGGAATGAAATTCATGAATGTAAATTTCTATTGGAGTACCATTGATGGTGATTATTCTCCTTATCCTTTTTACAGCGATAACTAAAATCACAAGAATGTTGGTCTCCCTTCTAAAACACATTATCATTTCTCAATGGATAAGGTACACTGTTCTAAATATCTTACTAATATGAATCCAAGTAAATATTATCCTAATAAAGATTATTCTTCTACTGAAGAATCATCCACATCAGATGATTATCATTCTTTACCGTCTTATGATGATGGTTCTAGATTTGAAAAAGCAATTAGAAAATGAAAATTGTAATGTTTCTAGAGAACATGTGAACAAAAATACTAGGATTGATAGTTTAAGATAGAAATATCAGATCTATCTAAAGATATTGATTCTAAAACTCTTGATATTGAATATTTTACATAAAACCTTGACATATTGATTTATGAAAAGAATAATCATTCTAAATATTTATAAAATATGAATTCTTAGAATACTATTTTAGATGAAAAATGTAATTCTAAATCTAATACAGAAGAGGATAATAATTTTTTAATTAGACTAAAATTTGGTATATTTTCATTAAAAAAAAATTTATCTAGTTTCACAACTCGAAGTAAAGAGTTTGAGAAAATTTATTTCCAAATTATTCCTCTAATAAATAGTTCTGAAATTGGATATACTCATGAAAAACCTGTTTTCTTTTTTGTAATAATGGTTTTGTACCCCAAAGTGCTCCATTATTCCCAAAATGTAAAATGTGATTGACATTGGGAATGAAATTGGTTTTATAATAAAACCCAATACTTAGGATTCAATAAATACAACTTTTAAAAAAATTGGGTTCCAAATTTTTTTTAATTTAATATTTCTAGATCCAAGTACGTTTGGATTCAAAATGATTAAATTTTTTTTACAAAAAAAAAAGAATCAATAAAAAATACATGGTACAAAGATAGTGGATGTTCTAGGCATGTAACTCGAAACTGAAACATCATTGAAAAATCTATCAAGATGAAAGGTGGAAAATTTACCTTTGAATAAAATTCTCAAGGGAAGATAGTTGACATATGTAATATTTCCTTCCTTGGTAACGTTTTGATTTATAATGTTTTATTAGTTTATGGTCTTAAGCATAACCTTATTAGAATAATTTAATTATGTGAGAAGGTTTCCTTTCGAATTTTAGGAATTTTAAATTTATATTTCATAATTCCAATGACAAATTCATTCTATCATCCCAAAGGCATGGGATTTTATACACTTTAAACATAGAAGATCTTAAGAGACAAGAATTAACTTTTCTATTTGAAATGTAAGATGAATATTGGTTATGGCATAGAATACTAGGACACTGTAATGTCATAAACCTTTATAAACTCTATAAGAAATAATTTTTTAGTGACATAACTAAGCATAGGTTTATTTCCTCTAATTGTTTGTTACCATTTTCAATATGGAAAACAACATAAGTGAAGATTTAAATAAATCAGTGAAGTCAAAACCACCAATGCATTATAGTTTGTTAACATTGATATTTTTGGTCCTCCCCAAACTGGGAGTATTATAGGCCTGTATTATGTGTTTTTCTTATTTGATAGTTATACATGATTTACATGGGTATAATTTCTTGCTAAAAAATAATAATTACTGTATTTCATTAAAACTTATGATGCTAATGTTAAAAATGATAAAAATGTACCATAGATAACTATTCAATGTGACCATGGTGTAAATTTTTTAAACTTTTTTTCAAATAATTCTGTAGTAAAAAAGATATTACTCCCAAAATAATTTCAGTAAGAACACCTCAGAAAAATGACATTTTTGAAAGAGGAAATAGAAATATTCAAGATATAATATAAACCATGTTGTGTGAATACTCAATTGCGAAACATTTTTTGGAAGATGCTGTTTGTAATGATTGTTATACTACAAATCATCATTAGTTTGAAATTTTATTAATAAAACCCTGTATGAGTTGTGGACAGGGGGAAAACCAAAAGTTTCATACTTCAATGTATTTGAATGAAATGTATTTTTATTAAATAAAAAAGATAAATTACCTTACTTTGCACCCAAATGTGATGATAGAAAATTTTAGGGAATTACACTACTTCTTTATCTTATAGAGTTTTCAATAAAAATAGTTGTGTTTATGATGAAACAATACATGATAGGTTTGATGAAACAAACCATTTTTTTCTAATAACCTCAAATTTTTTATTCTGAAGTGTTTTCCAAAACTGATTATAAACCTATGAAAGATGATTCTTTAAAGACTTCAAATTCTCGAGAGATTATTTGAGATACAATTTTACCTAAATTTTTTTTACCCTCTATTAATTAATAGGTTTTTCAAAATCAAAATCAGTTATTACGTGGTAATCATCCCAGTGATAACGTCATTGGTTATGTAAATCAACAAGTAAGGGCTAGAAACACGTTAAGAAATCAAATAGAATATCTTGCCTTACTATTTCTATCTGAACCCAAAACACAATGTGGGTCATAGGTGATGGTTATTGGATTAAGTAAATTCATGGTGAATAGAATGAATTCGAAAGGAACAAATTCTGTACCATGGTTCAAAAACCTAATAATATATCTGTTAATGTAGTATAATTGGTTTTCATAAATAAATTTTATGAAAATGCTATCATTTTAAGAAATAAAGCTATAGTTTTTCTAAAGTCTATAATTAAAAAAGAGGTATAGAATATAAAGAAACCTATAATCTAATATCATGACTCGAATATATTATAATTATATTAGTCTTTTTCAAATTATATAATTTCAAACTCTTTCAAATTGATGTCAACTGTGATTTCCCTAATGGATATGTATAAGATGATGTCTATATCTACTAACCCCCTGGTTTTGAATATACAAAACATATTTAATATGATTTCAAACATAACAGGGCCCTTTATGGACATAAATAAGACCCTAGAGCCAGGTATTATAGGTAAAGAAGATTTTTTTTATAAAAAAAATTACATTAACGAAAAAACTGATCCTACTTTTTCATAATGAAAGATAACTAAATTCATATGATTGTAAAAAATTATGTTAGTAGAATAATTTTCAGATCAACTAAAAATTCATTAATACATTCATTTGTGAATCTAATTAAGTTTGTGTTTGAAATGATTTTGATGGGTGAATTATCATTCTTTCTCGGTTTTCAAAATTTCTAAAAAACTTGAAGGTACTTAAATATCTCAAAATAGGTATTTCAAAGACATACCTAAAAAGTATGGATAGGACAATACTTAAAGTATTATTACTCCCATTGGAGCATGAAACTATGTTGATCTTATTGATTTTGGGAAACAAGTTGATCAAACAAATTTTAGTGGTATGATTGGAATTCTAATATACTCAACCAATAGTCATCTAGACATTATTTCTTCAATATTATTCTGCGATATATATCACTAAAATCCAATAAAAAATCCCATTTGAAAGCTGTGAAATGGATTTTCCATTATTTAAAAGGAACTTTGGATTAAGGCATTTTCTATTTTTCTATAAATTATATTGAAATAAATGTTTTTTTAGATGCTGACATTGGTGGGTGTAGAATTGATATAAGTATTACATCTAAAACAACTCATTTACTTGGAGACTTTTTAATTTCATGGTCATGTAAAAAACAACAACCAGTTCCACTCTGTACCACTAAAGCTGAAAATATGACAGCTGGAAGTTGTTGTGCTCAAGTGTTGAGGATGCAACACACCCTTGTAAAATATTGCATATGTTTTAATAATATTAAAATATTTTGTCACCACACAAGTTAAATTTCATTATGTAAAACCCTTCACATCACTCTCATTCAAAACATAAATATATTAGGCATCACTTAGTTTGGGATGACACACAAAAAATATACATTATTTTATAATTCATCGGAATGCATGATCAACAAGATGAAATTTTTATAAAACCATTATCATTAGATTTATTTGAATATATTAGACATATTCTTTGAATTATTACAATAAAATAATCATTCACATCTACTTCCTGTTCATAATAAAATCCTTACAGTGAAACAATCATTTTCATAAGAGGAGGGAATAAGTCCTTTCTTATTCGTTTTTTATATGTTACATTATTTTGTTTCATACATTATATTTTGTATTAATTCATTAATTTTATAGTTTTATAGGTTTTATTTGTTTCTATATTTTTTATTTATATATGAAATTTGACTTCATTTATGCTAACAAAATTATTTTGCATTAGCTTGAAAACCTATGTCAACGATTTTGTTTTCTATCAGCTTTTCAACATATGGTAAAGAATTTGTTTTACATCAGCTTGAAAACCATTAGAAAATACATTGTTTTCTACTAGCTTGAAAACCAATGGTATCGACAATGTTTTCCATCAAAAAGCCAATATATAGCAATGGATATGTTTTCCATCGGCTTGAAAACTTATGGTAACAACCTTTTTTTCCATAGGCTTGACAACCTATGGTAACAATTTTTTTACATTGGATTGAAAACCAATGGAAACGACTTAGTTTTCCACCATCTTGAAAACCTACGGTAATTAGATCATTTTCCATTGGACTGAAAACCTATAGTATTGACATTGTTATCCATCGGTCTAGAAACAGAGCATATTTACATTCATTATCATTGGTTTGAAATTTAATCATATTATCAATTCATTATTTTTAATATTTATTTTTTATTGTATTATTTTTCTACTTTCATAATACTTTTAATAAATAAACTCACTTGAAGTCATTGATATATACATTCTATTTCCTTTTGTATTGCTTTTCTTTTGTGTTGTTTTTTCTCATTTCTTTTTAAAATAATTTTTATAAATAAATATTCTTTTAATATCTATATTCAAATTCGTTTTCTTCTAACCTCTACCATATATGTCCAACAGTCACCCAAATTTCTTATAAATAGAGGACCTACCACCTTGAACCCTCATCGGTTCATCATATTTATCAATGAAGATCTACTCCTATTTTTTTAAGACTTAGTATGAACATTTCTTTTTCCAATAAACATTATGTATTAGTCTTCTCCCAATACTATTATAAAAATGTATTAAAAGGATTTCTCATAATTCGATTTCTTTAGAGATAGGTTAGTTTCATGATATTTCATTGATAGTATTGACTCATCGATCAAAATTATTATTTTATTCTAATGCTAGGAACATCATTTTGTCAAGAAACACATATCTCAGGATTAGATTCTTGTTAGAGAGGATAGATAATTCTACAATACTGTGTCATTTGAAAATGATTTGATTGATTTTTATGTGTACGATAGAATGTTTGTTATGTTAGTAAGACAAGTAGCACATTTCCTCAATGTCTCTACATACGGTGACTCTTCTATCCTTCTCAGAAGCTACCTGAGGAAGATGGTATGTCTAATTTGGAAAGAGTTGAAAATTCATTAATTCTTATCAATGAAGAGAAAATAAAAGTATAAAATCTCTCGGAAGACAAACAATTTATTTTAAGTTGGATGAATGTATTTCTTATTTCATTTTAATGGGATAGACAAACTGTTAAGGCTTCTGACATCTTTATGTTAGATTATCTTTTGAATGTGAGAAAATTAAATCTCATGCGTTACATCTTCAAAATAATAAAGAATGTTAATTCTGGAGTAATTAACTATCATCCTATCTTGTATCCAATAATTCTCACAATGATTATTTTTAAATAGTTTTGTGTTGAAATATTCTAGTTAAAGGAGAATTTAATGAGCCGAATGGTTCATGGATAAGAATGAATACAATAAAGATATTGGTTGATAGTTTTGAGGAAAATTATAAAACTCATTGTAAAATATGAGGAAGAATCAACATCAAATTAATTAGAACCACTTCTAATAAAATCAACACCAACTTTTTTAGTTTCTTAATAGTCAGATTCTCAAATCTGTGCAATGCCAAAGAGAGAAATGAAAATAAAGTAATGAAGTTGTAGCTAAGTGGAGAAAAGATAAATAGAAATGAAAATAAGGTGATCCTCAATTTGGTCTTGATCCATCTGAAGCTCTAAGAGATAAGATGAGAATATAATATACATTAAAGGATGAGAATAAGAAGAAGAAAATTTTCAAATGAAAAGATAAATACTTTATTGTTCCCAAAATTTTAAAAGGATTTGAGTTTTCATGTGATCGACTTATAGAAGAAATTCCATAAGAACTGTTCATTCAGAATCTTCCAGATAATGATAACGGGAATGATATATAACAAGAACAATATTTCCTTCTCTTCCCATGAAAATGACTCACATTTCTCATTCTGAGAGTACCATCATCATCGGTGACAATGATGATGAACAATTATTTGAAAAACAATATTTGAAAAAGTATATATATAATTTAAATGGAAAATAACCTGATGAAGACTCAATCCTAAAAAAGGATCTAGAATCGTACGTTGATGATATAGATTCAGAGTTCACAATTTCTTTGAAGAAAAAAAATTATTTTTCATGTTTTGAGAAGGATTGAAATTATAATTCCTTATTTCACAATAATTGAATGAAAAATAGATTTTCTTCATAGAGAATCAAAGAACTAAATTTTGTTTAGTAAGAGTGATCGGAATAAAAATAATTAATGCAGAGGTTCATATAATGGTTTTTATTGATAGCTCTATTACCCTTAAGAAACCCTGTAACAAGATGACCATGTGGTCATTAAAGAAAGAGAGTACCGTAAAATGAACATGAGGAATAAATTGATGATTTAAGGAGGCATCAAAATGATATTTTTATTTCTTTAATAAGATTAATAAAGAAAATAATGAATGGTTGAATCAGATTCTTAAAACTCACGGTGCTAATTCTCATTCAGTGAAAGAGTTGCATGAATGGTTCAGTGCATTCCAGTTATAATTATCAAAGGATTTATCTTTCAAAGATGAAATAGTATTTTTAATGAAACAAAACACCTTGATGGATGAGGAAAATAATAATTTGGAATAAATAATAGAAACTCATGAAGAAGTGAATATATTTAATGAAGAGACCATCAAAAACCAGGATAATCGTTTTTCAGACCAACAAGATATTCTCAAAAATCAGGGTGTTTCTATCTTAGATGACATGATATAGATTAATAAGATAAATTCCTTTCTACATGGGTAGATAAAAAAAGAAAAATAAATAGAATGGAAATGAATGTTTTAAAATATCATTATTTTTTAATTGTCATATGAAATTATATGAACTTATTAAAATTCAATGAGATTTTTTATTTCATTTCAATTGTTTTGAATTTTTATTTCTCTCTATCAATTTTAGGAAACTAAAAACTATCATGTTATTTTTTTAATATCAAAACTGGGGGATAATTATTTATATAAGGTGGACTAAATTTTACAAAGGGGGAGATTTCATAATGATTTACTCATATGTAATACAACTCAACCAAATAAAATCTAAAAATAAATTCCTAAAGAATATCTATACCTATGTAGAAAGTTAGTTGTATTCATTTCTTTATTCATAAGAGTTTCAATATCTTAGGGGGATATGTATTTCTGTTTAGTATAAATTTGTTTTTGTGATTTTTAAAAAGGGGGTGATTGTTATGTGAAAAGTCTTATTTTTACTATTATGTATTTTGTTTTGGAATTAAAAATATCTTTAGGCTAATTTCTCAAATAAATGACATTATTTTGATACAATTTATCAGTATATCATTCCGAATCTATCTGTTGTACTGGCTCCGGCCATCGTACCCACATTGTTTGTCTTAGTGACTATGTTCATCGTACTCACATTGTACATCATACTCAATTGGTATCATATAAGTATATTGTACTCGGCAATCTTAATCGTACTAATGTTATAATTTTATCACATGAAATATTTTATTGATTTATTAAAACACATGTTCTATATCAATCGTACCCATGTTATCATTTTCATATACCTTTTTATTTTATCCAAAACAATATCATAGTGTTAGTTATAAACCAATCTAAACGATTTTGTGTTTTTGGTTTCAATATGACCATTCCAATGCTAGGATTCTAAGTCTCTCTGAGTTTTCAGTAGAAATATGACAACAGGAGAAATTGTGACCATTGGAACCTAAGGCTTGTAAATAGGATATCATTTGATGCTAAGACAATAACATCAACATCTTCCACATTCTAATGAGATAATGTGTGAATTCACTCTTATTCATGTAAAATCATTGAAATTTAAAAATGTTCATGGCTTGTTCTTAGATTATGTATTTTAATAATTTCTTTTTGTTCATTGTGCGTTTGATTAGGTGAAAACAATCAAAGGATGTCAGGGATAGAAAGACAGTGCAACTAATCATCATATCGAGGTCTTTCAAGTGTTTGAAAGATAGAGGTGTTGATTACCTGTAAAATCAAGTGATTATAGGGATATCAAGATTGAACTATCGATCCACTTTTCGAGGGCTTACCAGTGTGTGTAAGACAGACCTATTATCCTAGTTGAAAGGTTTCCCTACACTTAGGGATAAAAGATTTGTAATATCTTTTAATTTTTTGTTTTTTATTATTATGGAATGAGAATCCTTTTATTCAATATTTCTATTTGTATTTTTTTTTAAATTGTTCTAATTACAGAATATAATATTAGTATTGATTCTATATTCCATATGGGAGAATCATTTACACACTGAATTACTCTGATATTATTATTGAATCTGATTATAGTTGTTTCATAACCTATGGTATCATAACAATATCATCACACCGAGAGTCAGTCTGATCATTTTTGTCATTTTATAAGAGGATTTTTTAATTGATTTATTTTATGTTAAAAACCATCCTTAAAATTTTTAACAGAATTTTTTTATATACACTTCACCCCCTCTTGTATTTGTGTTATCTTATATCCATTTAAATCTAACACAATCTCTGTAATAAAATATAACAATAATATGTTTTTTTATGCTACTTGGAAAGAATAAATATCATGAATACCCTTCATCACAAGTTTTTTATGAAAATAATCATCATTTTTATAATTTAAGATATATTATTTCATTGAATAATTCCATAATTTCTTGAAATTTATTTCAAGTCTTTTTTATTCTAGAAAACACACCTTCAATAATTACCGAACATCATAATTTTGACGAAATAATTATCCCATTATTCATTGTTGTTAAAATAACAATCCAAAAATTTGATGTGTGGATAATTTAAATTATTTTAATCCATATTTTCTAGTAGTTTCTAAATAATAATTCAATAAGTGTTTAATAAATAATATATATTGTAACAACATCATAACAAAAATATATATATTTAATGTTTTTCAATTTACATTTCAATATATAACGACATAAAAACATGATTTTCTACGATATTGATATAAAAAACTCCCTAATAATTACTAATTATGTTTCATTTTTTTAAAATATAAGTAATTTTTATTAAAATTTATGGAATATTGGAGATCATTATCCCTTCCTATAATTTTCGTGAGGATATAATTGTTTCAATTATAAAACATATTATTCCTAAAATAAAATATTTACTAAAATTAACATTCAAATAGGTTTCTCATTTAATAGTAGTTAATGTTTTAGTAAAAAACATCAATTTAAAGATTAAAAATATTCTAAACTATTACATCAATATTTCATTAATATAATTTTTCCTTAAAATTTAAATTTAATATATATTTTTTCATCTAGATTTTTTCTTTGAAAAAACCATGATTTATTCAACAATTTATTTCATATTTTTCAAGTCATCAACTTAATCATATGCATAATTTTTGTATATAGTAGGATACAGTTTTAATTGTTTAAACCTTATATTTTAATGAATCATTCCCCCAATATAATCTCTAGATACACTTCCTTGATAATAACTATAGATTATTTAATATATATATATTTAAATATATCTACTATAATATATTGGTCAAAAACTACCCCATGGAAAATTGTTTATCTTGTTTTAGACCTATTATATTACTCTTCCATTGAAAATTCCTCATATATATCCTCTTTGATTATAAATATCCCCATTTAGAATATCATTCTCTATTTATTATGTCTAAATTTTTTCCATTTAACTTAAAAAATCCCAATATCCTCTCTTAAATGTTATCCTCGAGATCAAAATTGTTAAAAATAATTATCACCTCATATTCATCATTATTTTATTTCACAGTGAATGTATATAATGATTTATAATCTTTTACTATATATATATATTCTTGATTTATTTGATTCTCATTTAATTATAATTTTATATGTTATTGGGATTATGAATAATATATAGAAATTATTTATCTCAAATCCATTTTCATAAGTCATAGATACATTAGGTATTAAATATATAATCAATATTGTATAATCATAAAATAATCTTATCAAAAATCATAATATAATTTATTTAACATGTTGATTGAACTATATAACCTGATTTATTACACATATCTTCAAAATATTTATAACAGTTCATATTTATATAAACTACATCAGAGTGAACTTCTCCAATATATGTAAGTACATTTCCATTTATATTAATAAACATCATATTCATATCTTTTATGGATGATAAAGTTTTATTAAAATGATTATTTTTATAAATATCATTCACATAAAATGTAATTATAAAATATCTAAAGGTTTTTTTTAATTTTCATTGTTTAGATCTGATAATTATCAATATAAATAATTTAATATTTCTTCTCCCCTTTTTTTAAAAAAAAATATAAATAATTTAATATTTTATTAATATATGAATCAATAATTCCTGAATAATATATATAATATTTGAAATTAAAATAATATCCATGATGAAATTATAAATCTGTAAAAAGTGTAAAAAAATGAATGTTTGTTATGATACAAAATAATTGGGGTCTTAATATTTAGGGAAATCATTGATATATGTGATGGGGGAATAAATAATATAATGATAATGTTTAAATAATATTTCCATTTGTTTAAAAAATATTTCTATTACCATGAGATATTGTTTTATAAGTATGAAAAAAATCCTTTATTAACAAAATTAATGTGAAATAATTCACATAGTGATCAATATGTGAAAGAAACAAATGAAACCCAATTTAATGAGGTCCAATCACAAAATTGTTATCAAATACCAAACATATTGTGATTACATGACTTCTTCAAGATGAGGGAATAGATAACAAGATGTAGAGACCTTCCATCCTCTAGGTGAACTGCAGATAATTATCCCCAAATCCCACCTTTAATGGTCCCCTAGGCAGACAACTATCACCAAAGGTATGTACACATTCAATCTAAAAATAGAGTAATTACCATTTTTTATGAAATCATGATCTAGAGATAAGATGTATCAAACTAATAAAAGTCTACAAAATATATATATATATAAACAAACAAAAAACCACCCCACATGTATGTTTAATGTAAAAATTCTAGAAAATACAGTGAAAACTCAAAAGTATATACCAAAATAAAACTATACATCCAGACAAAAATCATTCCCAGTGTCCAGGCTATTAAATACTAGCACAGTCCATGTAATCTCCATGGAAACCAGAAATAGATTTATATACATAGGGTGATCATACATGTATACTCAGAAGGAAAAAATCAAATCCGCCCATGAACAAGTTTGAGAAGAATACTAATGGCCCCATGAGAAAATCACAGAAACTCTAGAAGAACATAAAAAATTATACTATACACCCCAAATTCACCAAGGTACACTCACCCAATAATTTATGTCAAATAATGTAAATTAATAAGCCTATCAATATTTGGTTACCCCACACAACTTCTTACTAGATAACTAGAACATCCAGACACATATATCTCTTCTACAAGCCCCACTGTCGAAACATGCTTGTACACACCAAAACTATAACCTAGACACATCATTCCAATTGAAACCTACGCAACTAACACACCACAATCATATAAGAAAACAACTTGGCCTCATCCTGAAGACACCTGTGAAACAACAACCTCTAACACATCCAATTCCATATCCGTGGTGATAAACCTCAATCAATTATAGCCTGGAAGAATAATTCTTGGGTGATAATATACCACAAGGCATTGCAAACTACCCGGATGATCCTAGATGATAAATATGTAGAAGAGGGATCATATGATAGTAAATAACCATCCATCCATCCTTTCACTAGGATTTTGGGAAATACACACTCCCCCCATACCAATGTGGCTATTTGGAACATAGTGCTCAACACAGGTGGGTGAGTATATAAAAAGCTATAAGTATATTTATATATATAATAAACAATCTTACAAAAATATGGGTTTCCAAAAATATAACATGTCCACTCAAAACCAACATTGCTTCTACCCATTCATGCACAATCACACAATATCCAAAACCAAAACATCAACCAACGCATTTTTATTAAATTAGTAGTCATTCATCATCCTAATCCTTTTAATTTATTTATTCAATAACTTCCAAGAAAACTAAAAAGAACAATAACTTGAACCATTTTAAATTCCACTAAACACTTCCAAGTGAAGCAAGGAAGAAGGGTCCATGGTATTGAATCCATTTCAAATCCCGTTCATAAAAAAATATTGAAAACCAGCAATCCCTCCCACTGCACACCCCCCTTCTTGAACACCCATTCAACAACTATCAATTTTCATTCTTCAAATTCATATTTCTCAAGTCATGCCTTCAAAATTTAACCTGACATACCCTTATCACAACAACGCCACATCCAGTACACTGATAAACATGAAATTTTTATGAAACCCATTTTCTCAACCCCACAACCCAATCATTACCCAAATTTTTTCCCACTACATAACAAGTACATCCATTCCACAATCAATCAATATCTCAACATGAGATTCCATCACACCTCTAGTTCCACCAAATAAACACAATCACATAGCTACCACCACAAAAACCCACACAATGAAAAAAACCCAAAATAACACAGTAGACATACACACCTATGAATCCTGGTGTTTTTAGATTTTTCATTTACTATTATATAATTTCTGAGTTGATAAGAAAGGGTGATGACAGATGTTTTTTCATCCTAGGGAATCCATTTTATTTAACTGGGTATACGTGATTAATTTGATTTATATTTTCAAAAATTATCCATTAGAAAACTACAAAACATATAAAGAATCATTAATACGTTGGAAAAGACCACCAATGACCAAGATTTGTAGAAGGTGCATGACCACAATAGATCCCCTCATCAAGAAATATAACAAATAATATTGGATATCAACATCAATTTACTCCCAACCCGTTAACTAGTTTGTATTATCATTTATCTTTGTTAGAAGATTATATTTGAACTTTTTCACAAAGAAAAAATTATACGCCCATAAAACATGACACACATTTAGAAGGGAGATGATTGAAGACCATATTTGGATTAATAGGAGATCACAACACTCCCTTGTGTAAAAAACAGAGGGTCTCACAGGCAGCAAGAAGTTATACAAGGAGAAACCCCATCAATAGCTATGATAAAACACACTACTTCATGGGGAGGAAAGACTCTAGTCGTGCCAAAGGAAAATGAAAGCACATGGTCTAAAGAAGATATCATATGAGAAATGATAGATCCTATATCAATGGAACAAGAAACATTTTTAAAAGTAATTAACATGGGATCGTGGTCAAGATTACGTGATTTGAAGATCTAAAATTCCATCGATCAGTAGGATATTAATGATATAATTAATATCCTTTGAAAGGACCATATAAACACTCAATAAAAGATTTAATGTTTATTTATTTCAAATAAAACATAAGAGGGGGAAATTAGAAAATTAAAGAAAAACTGGAAACGAGTAACCGGTGGGTGAGTCACTGATACCGAAAGCGAGTCATCGATGGGTGAGTCACCAACACTGAAAATGATTCACCAATAATCAATTCACTAACACCAACAATGAGTCACTGATGTTGAGCCACCGATGTGACCTACCGACACCTGAATCACTGATGCCCAAACTCACCATCACCCTGACTCCCCAATGCCCTGACTCCCTAATGCCCTATATCACTGACACTGATGACCTTGGTCACTTAAACTAACACCCTGGCTTGCCGACCAGGATTCATTAAGTCACTAACACAGAATACCTATGTATCCAACACTGATTCCCTGAGTCACTGACACTGACTCCCGGAGTCACAAACACCTACCCATTGAGTCATTGATGGAGAAAATGAAAATTTGGAAAACTCATTAAATGAGCTATCTTTTCCTCCCAGAACACCCCAATACTATAATTTAACAATGTAATGGACCATTGAGGGATGATCCATTACATCAGATACATCCCTAAAAATCCCCACGCTCAATAATTCAAACCAAACCCCAAAAAAGGGGTCTGGACAACCACTCTTTAAGATACCACTAAAAGAAAAACAACATTGTGTTGTTCGAAAGATGAAGTGAAACATCAAAATTCCATAACACCTCCTCCCACATCTGTTAAACCAAAACTACACTAGATAACACAAAAAATAACAAACTATTTGGATAAATTAATTGGGGGACTCATTTCCCCATGTTAGGATAATATCTTCTTTAGAAGGAACCGTCCCTCATGCATGGGTTTAATCACATCTGAATTAATGCATCTTGATTCGGAATTATATCCTCCCCTCCACATATTTCAAGAATTTTTGGACCATCACATAACAAGAAAGAAACTAATCTTATAAAAAACCATGTTCAAACATCATATCAAAAAGGAAAACATATGATAAAATCTCAAAACATCTCTGGGTACTTGGAACACATATGCAACTCTTGATCCCAAGTAACCTCTAATAGACCATAATGAATCCACAACACGTGAACCAAGTTAATGGTCCATCCACGCAACACCATCTACTGATGATCATGGAAATCCACTTGTCTCTCCATGAACGTTGTGTCATCCTCAAGTTCCAACCCTCCCTAATCAATGAAATGGGTTTCATCATGACGAAACCAACAGTGATGGGAGACATGAATGACAACATGGATCCTCCCTAATGGTGGAAACACCAGGTGATATGGAACCGTTACAAATCGTTCAAAAACATCGAAGGGTTAGATGAACCTAGGAGAAATCTTTTTTCATCTGTTAAACCTTCTCTTCCCACATTGAGGGGAATCCTTAAATAAAACTTGGTCTCTAACCATGAACTCCAAAGGAACCCTCCTACGATCTACATACAACTTTTTTTGGTTCATATCTACCTCCATCCTCTTGCAGACATGCTGCACTTTGACTGTTATACCATGTAGCAAGTCTGGACCAAGAACATCTACCTCCCAAACATCCATCCACCACAAGGGTGAATGACATGACCAGCCATACAAGGCTGTGAGTGGATCCATGCTATGGGACGAGTGATAACTATTATAGTAATCAAACACTTAGAAGGTAAAATGTCACATAAAAGATCTTTTGAAGTCCATAACCCATGGACACAACAAGTCCTTCATCATTTGGATGGTCCTCTCTGTCTATCCATCTATCTAAGGGTGAAATGTAGTACTGAGGTGTAACTGGGTGCCAATGGAATGCTACAATCCCCTCTAGGAAAACAACATAAAAAAATGTTTCCAAATATGATTCAATTTATTGTGGAACTCATTACAACCACACCAGCTTATCCACATACCACTTTTCTAAGGCATCCACTATGCGTGACTCCTTTATTGCTAGGAAGTGAGAAAATATCTTCAACTGATCTACTACTACCAAAATAACAACACCATATTTTTGATTCCTAGGTAATCTAGTGATGAAATCCATTGAGATTTCTTCCCAATTACATTAGGGGACATCAAGGGGTAAAAAAACCCTTGGGAACATGGTGCGCAGCCTTCACTTACTGGCACACCATGTATATTTCCACAAACCCTTCCATGGCCCACATCATCCGAGGCCACCAGAATTGTTCCCTCTAGCCCCCATACATCTTTTAAACTCATCGGTGTACTCATATGGGAGATATGAAACTCAGGAATAACTTAACTACATATGAAAACTAGGAAAAATAGCTTCCAACGTAACTACATAGGACTATGACCATCCTCTGACCATCACTATAGGGCATCACCTTGGCCAAAGAGGTCCCACATGCACTCCTCCTCTAAGTCTCCCTACTAAGACTCCTCTGAATTATTCCTTAGGTATCACTATACCATATCTGAAACAATAACCCTCTACTATCATCCATTACAACATCATTGTGAAAGGAATCCAACTCCTCCATTTCTAATTACTATTATATAGACTCTTAATCTACCTTCTTATGTGACTTCCTTCTCAAAAAATCAGCCACCATATTTCCCTTACCTGATGTGTAAGAGATCTCACAATCTTAACCCCATTGAAATGCCATCATCCTTCATTATTGGATGTTCCAATATCATTGGGAAACGATGTACCTTATGTTTTTCGGATTTGTGAAGAACACAAATATCCCCCCATTGAGGTAAGGTCACCACTACATTAGTGAGAACACAACCGCTATTATATCAATACTATGGGTGAAGTTGTTATGTTCATGGGGTTTAAATTAGTTACACCACTAAGAGATCACTCTTCATTACTACATCAGTACACACCCCAATCTAAGATAGGAAATATCACAAAACAACTTGATCATTAACCCTTCCTATAGTATCCCTAGAAAGAGATCATTAACCAAATTCCCATTCAGATAGCTGAAAAATTCTTGGCACCACTCTCCCCACACAAAATCTATGCCTTTTCTGGTCAGAGATAAAAACACAGCTTATACCTGAGAGAAATTATGTATGAATCTCACGTAGTACCTTTCCAGACATAGAAAAATATGATCCTCTACCACATTCTTGAGTGTGTTCCAAGAAATGACTGCCCCAACATTTTATGTGTACATATATACACCCTACTAATACACCACATGTTCATGAAAGTTAGCCCACGTGTCCTAAAATTGCACTTGGACAACATTACATAGAGTTTGTGGTGCCAAAAGACCTCTAGGACAGTCTTATAATGATCAGTATGCTCTTCCTCTGACATCGCATAAATTAGGATGTCATCGAATAATACGATAATGAACTTGTATAAGAAATTGAAGTTGACAGAGTTCACGAGCCCCATGAAATTTACCGGTTCGTTCGTAACACCATAAGACATTACTACGAACTCGAAGTGCCAATACATGCACCAGAAAGAGTATTTTCATGATGTCACCCTCATTCACCCTCAACTGGTGATATCCCGACAACATATTGATCTTTGAAAACTAACTCGCTCTCATCATCTGGTCAAAAATATCATCTATTATCAGGAAATGTTAATGTTTTTTAACTGATACCTGATTCAATATTGGGTATTCTATCCACAAAAACAGACCACCATCTACATTCTTTGCAAAAAATACCAGAGCACCCCAAGGTGACACGTAGGGTAAGATGAAACTCTACTTCATCATATCATCAATATAAATTTGCAACTCCCATAACTCTAAAGTATCCATTAATATCATATTATTTCTAGGTAGTATATTATTACCATACTCAATGTCGCATTGAGGGGGTAGAGTCACAACCTCCTTGAATAAATAATCCCGAAACTCTATGAAAACACAATGAACCTCCACCATTTTATCATCCATCAAAACCACTGACAACTCAGCAAACCAAAAAAGAAGAGTCTCTAGGTCCCATCATCTATCTGACAAATACAATCACCAATGAAAGCCACATGTTTTCTTCCCTTGTATAAAAAACAATTTTTCTATGAAAATAGTTAATAATAACATTCACAGAGTACAAATATTCGATGTTAAGGATTACATCATATGGTTTCATCTGTAGTTGAACATGATCCCCACTGGACCGACACAACCACAACAATAGTTTACATATCCAAAAAACATCTAATAAGTGGGTATGACCTCTGACTGGTGTACTCATCACCTGGGGTATGTAAAGTCTCTATATGTCTATTACCAAGGAATTATCCAAAATTGTTGTAATTAAGGAGTGTGAATATCCAAAATCAAATATGGAACAGTCAAAAATTCTAACAAACTAATCATACCTCAAACGATATCCAGCCCCAATAGAACTTTTTCTTCTATGGGGTGTTACTTCCCTTGCATGGATCCAATACCCCCTGGATATCAATGGCCTCCCTAACCACAACATGGTTGAGGACCCCGAGGAGCACCATGAGCTAGGGCTTCTTCTGCACAGTCCATTTGTGGATCAGTGGAATGAAGTCCCTATTATTGGTAATGCCAGGCTAAAAACTACTGTTAAGGCATGTGACAAACAGTCCCACCTCCACCATACTAAGCTCAATTACGGCACTATTATTAGAGGTTCACATGGAATAAAAAATAAAAACACCCCATCAATAGGACCATCTAAAGAGGGTGAAGATCATAGGGTTAAAACTAAAACTGATGGGGTTGGCTCCACGTTGAACAAAACATGGAAGTCCCTAATGTTGGAGACTTTCTACTGATGGACATCCCCTTTGATAAACTCAGATGTCCTCCCTCTCTTGGTGGACCTCCACATGAGTGCATCCTTTCTCAATACATCATCCTACTTCTTAACAACTATGAATGACAGTAGAGGGAAGTGAGTAACTGCATACTAAAGAGAGGGACATATTGGCTCCTCTAAGCCCGTCGCTTGAAACTCCTCATCCGTAAATCGATCGAAAAAAAAAGGATAGGAGATCCATGATCATGATACGCAATTACCTCACCAAATTAATCTATTTATGGTGGTATAGTAGATCTTTATTCTTCTCTAAGATTATCATGGAAGAAAGGATTCATTCTTGGAGCCCCTTCCCAATGTCAGTCCAAAAAACATTAATATCTATTCTATCCCCAGGTCAAAGCATCCACCACTAATGCACTACGATGCTCATCTAGATCACCGCTAGTGGAAAACACTACTCTGCTATAGCCAGAATCAAGCTGAATGTTATCACTAACTCTTCAATACATCTCTCCCTCTCTACTTCTAAGACACTTCACTCATATTTTCATAGAGACTACTTCTAGAAAGCACAAAGAGTCTAATACCACTGATTTTACTCCTATATCAGTTCCAACCTCTCTAGTAAATTAGGTCAGCCTGTTGACCCTCCACTACCTGTACCACATGCAGACGATGACTGAGAGCCATTTCTAAAAGGAAAACATGTATCTCTTATGCCTGGGTAGAATGGAATTTGTTTAAGATTCTTTTTTACACATTGTTTATTTAAATTCCTGGGAAACGCCCAAAAACAATAACAAAAGTCTTCCTGATGCATGTAACTTTCTTAGGGTCTCTTCTCTTAAATGGGTGTTGACTCACTTGGGCATTAAGTGATCTTAGATTCCATGCATTAGATCATGGGGGTCCCTAAAATACCATGTCCAAATCTGTATGCCAAGGCCTATGTCATGCACCAAGATCATGTAACATTATTTCACTACCAACCCATGAAATCCTCATTGTCCCTAACTCTATGATGATTCATATCTCTAAAACATCACCTCTGATACCATTCTATCATAACCCTCATATTTCAGGTTGAGTGAATGGATAACAATATGCTGACAACTTCCATCCACAAGATGAAGGATAAAACATTACACCATTGTCCAACCTCCAATAGTCCCCGAGGTGGTGACTAGAAAAAATTGTAAGTAAACTTTCACACAAAAATTAGAGGCATTACCCTTTTGGATGAAAATAGATTTAGGAGACACGATATATGACCCTCAAACAACTCCTAGGTGAAAATATATAAAGAAACAAAAAACCATACCACATTCATGATTAAATTGAAACTACGAGAATATACAACGATAACTCCAAAGTTAGTACCAAAATAAAACTAATTACTAGCACAACATCCATCCCCAACGTCTGAGCTAGTATAGTCCAACACAGTCTATCTAATATCCTGGGAAACATTAAATAGTTTTATATACATTGTGTGAGAATAAAAGAATACTTAGTAGAAAAAACCATATCTAGTCGTGCACAAGTGGGAGAATCTTACTAAATCCTCGTTGAGAATCTAGAAGAAACTCCAAAATCACCTTACAAGGTATAGTATCAACCCCATCATCACCAAGAAATGATCACCAACTAACGAAGGTCATGTAATGTAAAATAATAATAAAATCAATATTTGAGTACCTCACACCACATCCCACTGGTTAACTAGAATATCATGGGGCATATACCTTTTCCACATGCCCCACTCTCAAAAGTTTCCCATAGAAACCGGGACTACACCCCACACAAATCCATCCCATAGACACATAGGCCATAACCACACTAAAATCCATCCCATAATAAGCTAGGAATCATACTGAATACTCATGGAAAACAACCACCTCTCACACATCGAATGACATATGTCTGGTATTAAACCTCAAGCCATTATAGTCTTCCCAAATAAGTATTGTGTAGAAATATAAACTAAGTCATTATAGCATGCCATAAGAGTCTTGGGGGATAAATTCCTAGATGAAGCAGTAGAGAAGATCCAATAACTAGAAATCCATCCTCCCCCTAGGATGTTGGTAATGACACCCACACCCATAGAAATGGGGGTGTTTGACAAATAGTCATCAACACAGGTAGGGTGTGTATAGAAAACACAAGGAATTAAAAGTATAAAAACTGGTAGTGAACACTATTCCCATCCACTGGGATTCCAAACTTACTAGAAGAACACTCAAGAAAACCTTTAATTCAACCCCTACGTGCTCAATCACACCACACCCACATCCAAAACATCAACCCATCCCATTTTATTTAATGAGTTGTCATTCTGCATCATAATCACATTCAATTATTTATTCCGTCCTATCCCAGGAAGCTAACAAGCACAACATGTTCATCCATTTTCAGAATTCTAAAATCTATTAAACAATGACATGAAAAAAAGTAACGAGGGACCAAGGTAATGAATACATTTAAAAACCGTTGATAAAAATAACAGAGACAACAAACATGTTGACCAACAACTCACCCCCTTTCTGGAACACTCGTTCAACTACTTAAAACTATCATTCTTCATTTTTATCCCACTCAAGTAATTCCCTCACAACTAATCCTGGAAGCCACATTGCACTAAAACACCACACCTAGAACACCCATTAATATATAAATTGGACACAACCCAATCCCACATCCCCATTGTCCAATCATTTCTCAGATGTAGTCTCACTACACAAAAAGTCTATCAATTTTATATTTAATGAATCTCTCAACCTGAGATACCATCAGACATACCATTCCACTCCATAAACACAATCACATAACTCTCACCACAAAAACCAACACAAGGAAAAAACCCCAAAGAACACAACACATAGGAACACCTATAAAAATGTTGTTTTTAGATTTTCTAAACATTGTTTCTTAATCTCTATTTTGATAAGCATGGTGATCACATTAGGGTTTTCATCTTAGGGAATCCATTTTATTTAACAATTTATGCATGATTAATCAGATTAATATTTACATCAATTTTTCTTAAGGATAAAACAACATATATAATGCATCGTGAATGTGTGGTAAAATACAGCCAAAGACCATGAATTTTAGTAGACACACAACCATAATATATCACCTCACCAACAAAGCTGACAAATAAAATATGCGATCAACATCAAACCACTCCCATCTAACTAACACATTCATATTAGCATTTATCATTGTTAAAAGATTGGATTTGACATTTTCAAAAAAGGTACATTATACACCCATGCCATATGATATATAATTAGAAGGGAGATGAAGGAAAACACAACCAGAAATAGCAGCAGGTCACTATACATCCTACCATAAAAAATTAGGGTCACAAAAGCAGTACAAAGGACTCCAAGGGGAATCTCGATTAATGGGAACAACAAAAAATAAAACTCCACAGATATAAAAGGATCTAGGAATGCCAATGGAAAAAAAACGTAGGGAAAATAAGATATTGGTTGAGATGGGCTAGATCCTATATCAATAGAATGAGAAATGGATTCAAAAGTCAGTAACATGGGATCGTTGTCAATATTATGTAGTTTTAATATCTCAAAGTCCCCAAACCATTAGAATAGTAAAGATATAATTAATATCCTTTGAAAATCCCATAAATACACACTCAACAACATAAAAATTGATTTAAATCAAATAAAATTTATGAGGGTCGAAATTAGAAAATCATTGAAAAACTGGTAATGAGTCACTGATGTGTGAGTCACCAAAAATGAAAACGAGTCTCCAATGCCAGAGTCAGCATCACCGATAGTGAGTCACTGACACCATCAATGAGACATAGATTCTTAGCAACTAACATGACCTAATGAGGCCTAAATCACCGACACCCTTCCACCCTAATTCCTTGACTCATCGACTCCCTGACTCACCAACACCCTCACTCACTGATTCCCTAAATCATTGATACACCAACTCACTAAAACTAACACCCTCAGTCACCAAAACTAATTCCCAAACTCACTAACACAAAAACCTTATGTCACTAACACCGACGCCCTGAGTCACCGACACCAATGCCATAAATCACAGACACTAACACCCTAATTCACATACACTAACACCCTGAGTCAACAATAGAATAACTGAAAATTTTGAAAAATCATGAAACGTGATGCCCTTTTCTCTTAAAACACCCCAAACCTTGATTTAGACAATGTAATGGATGATAAAGGTCTATTCCATTATTCTTATAGAGAAACATTTGTTATTATATACCTGTAACAAAAAAATAATTTTCTAATACATTGTACAATTTTTCTAATTTGTTTACAACCAATATTAAGGATTGATTCCTATTATTGTGAATATAAAGCTGAAATATAATATTATATTACCCTAGTCATGAGAAAATGCAGAACTATTTGTTGAATTGGGTTAGCATATATTTGGGTTTTGTTATTTTTTTTAAAAAATGGTATTAATTTAAAAATAAATTTTTAGAAGGTGGGAGTGTGTTTATAGATGTTTAGAGATGATGTGATTTTAAATAAAGAATAAAATAAAATTACATGTGTTTTGAATTTGTGGTGTGTGATCCTCTGATCAATATATTTCATTCCCAATGTTATTTCATAGCTAGTACATATATTATTTAATTACTAAATAAAATGAATAAATAATTACTAATTTATCCAATTTTTTAGGAAACATTTGTAAGAACTCTACAATTGTTTTTCTCCCATGTGGGGAACTTTAGAGGATCCCTTATTTGGGTCATTTTTTTATTCCCCCACATAACCAGATCTCTCATCCTCTATTTTATTTATAGGGACTCTGATGAAATGTTCATCTTCAAATTTATAGTCTGTTTAAATATTTATTTATTCTCATAGGATTTGTTTTATGACATTATGGATTATGATTATGAGTTTAATTAAGGAATGTTCAAACCATTTTTCATGAATGTTGTTTTTTTATGATATATTTAAGAGTGTGAATTAAATTTTCACATTACATATGAATACTAATTATTGATTTTCAATTTCTATATAATGATTTTAAATATTTTTTGGTTATTTTGGAGATTCTTATAAAAATATCATGTATAAAATTTGATATTTTTCTGTTTATTACTATCAAATTAGTTTTACAATTCTATATATCTTTAAAAATAATTTTCTAGATTTTATTAGTGGTATTTTCCCCCTCTTGTTTTCATATAATCGTAAAATCTATATTTACATATGAAAATATTTTAGTAATTCCAGTTTATCAATTTTTGAGACCTGAAGGTTATCATTGGTTTATAAAGTATTTTTAAAAAAATTGTTAATAATATGCATTGGTTTAAATAATTTAATCAGTCATTTTTTCATTTAAATTATTTTATTTCGAATTAGGATATTTTTTTAGTGAATTTCAATGACATTAAGTTTTTTTAATTATGAATTTTATCATGTCAAACTGATGTGTGCAAATACGTGTTATTTATTTTTAGGTATTATAAAAAATGGAAAACATTTTATGTAGTTTAAAATTGGATTTTTTTCCCAATGAGAAACTAATCATTTATATTTATTCCATACTAATTGGGTGGCCCTAATATTTTACATGGGTTTCAGCAAAATTAAATGTACCCTCGGGTGATGATTAAGATATAAGGCTTAGAATCGACTTTTTTATACAGATTCATAGGTGGACTAGCCATACAAGATCAATGGTCAGTTATTATGATATTCTATTAATTTACAATGGATGAATGAATGGTAAGAGTAAAGAAAATTCTTTATTGAAATGTTAAATGAAGTAAAAGTTTTAGAGGTCAAAATGGATAATGGGGTTATATATTTATTGAAATATATGTTTTGAATAAAGTGATTTCAGAATGGACTGAATGGGTGATTTATCTTCTATGAATCAGTTTTTTTTTTATAATTGTTTTCACTGATATAAGTAAATGTTATTCATGTTTGTGATTTTTTTTAGTATTCATTAAATTTAATCTACTCACATGAGAATTCATATTTTATAGGTCATGTAAAACATTGAAATCCATTGGGAAAATATAAGTTGGTTTTATCCCTCCTACACATCAAAATCATAGAAAATATGAAAAAATGTCTATGTTTGAGTTTTTTTTAAAACAGTTCATAGAATAATGGTTTGAATGATGATCCCACAATGGCTTGTAGAGAGATATAAAGGAGTAATTTATTATTGAACTTTTTTAATGTTTTTTTTCATTATTTATTATATTTAGATTATTTTATACATATAAATATATATGTATATGTGAATAAATTTACATTCATGGGTTTCTAGTGTCACATTTTGTAAGCTATATAGATTTTTAATGGGGGTAATAGGGGTAACATTCCCCCAATGGTAACTAGTAAACTGCAGTATTAAATATATATATATAATGTATGGGTTACCTAAATATTCAATTAACATTACATCATGTTATATAATTTATGTTTGAGTAGATGAATCAATTACACAAAATAAACTTGTTTTTATTATTTCATCAATCAGATTGATTGATGTGAAGAAAATATATCTAGAAATTTAAAGGTTGTCTATAAAAATTATTGACTGATATATTTATAGATAGAATAATGTTTCTTTGTATGTAAAATATATATTAGGTTTCCATTGATATAAAAATGATCAATTTCATTTTCCATTTTTAAATTATTTATTTTAGAAAAATTATATAACTATTTTAACTTCATATCATGGTTTATATACGATAATTATAGTGATTTAATGAAATATTGTTTGATATTTATGTTTATTTGTTAAATTAAACATAAATAAACTTCATATTTATGAATTTAAATATTTTACTCTTTTAAATGGATGTGTTTGAAAATTAATTTTAAATTATGAAATTTATTTGTTCTATTCTTTAATATATATTTTTGTTTATTTTTCTGTCAACAATTCTCCTCAAAAATGATTTAGAAACTATTGAAGTAGTCCAAAAAAATTTATGATAGATTGTATAAATTGCAAATCATTAATCAGATCTTATTTCTTTTTATACATTATATTTCATCTGGATCTATCATAGTGATTCTTATTAACTCTTATTATAAAAAATTAATATACTATATACCCTTTGTAAATTTAACGTAAATAAAATGATTGGATAAATATGGTTTGAATGATTATTTGGTGGTAATTAATTAGAAAAAATTTAGTGCATCACATTACAATATAATGTACTTAAATTTATGAACATCCATTGTCATTTTTTTTAAAAATCATTTTCCTAATTAATTGATTATTTTAATAATATTAAACTATTGTTTTGAAACAATTTTTTGATAAAATATTATTATTATTTTAATTAGTCTTCTATCGGACACATGAATATAGTGATGAAAGATTTAATTATATATTAAAATTTAAATAATTTGTGTAAACTGATATATTAGAATATGAATTGTATTTAGATTTTATAGTGGTAAAAAATTAATCTGTCATGGATGAATTTTTAGTTTAGTTTAGAAAACTTAATTAAAAAGAGTGTTTTAAATAAAAATATTTAAAATCATGTTTGGTTTTAAATATATATATATAGTTTGGAGGTGATGTGTTTGATATTTTATAATATATATTTAAAAAATTAATCCAAATTGTTTTTAGAAAATACTGGAATAAATTTAAATTTAATTATGATAAAGAATAAAATTATTTTATAAAACCCACGGAATGACAGCACAATATATGAGATGGTATCCAGTGAATAAATAGAAATTATTTTTCAAAAAATATAGATTATATTTTTTCTAGATTTTATATTTATATTAAATTTTATTTTGTTATATATAATGATTTATTATAAAAATTAAATGATATTATTATTATTTATTCTAAAAGAGTATGAAATTTTTTAGAATGTTTTTTGTTTGTGAAACTAGTGTTGCGATTATAGTGGGACTTGTTAGACTCTATTTATATGAAATGAGAAACAATTTTTTACTATATGATTTTATTATCTGGGAAATATTCATTGTTTAATTCATTCAAGTTTGATCTGTTGAAGGTAGACGTGTCTCTATTTATTGGTTTTTATGATTAAAGTGTTAAACCATTTTTTTCATTTATGAATTTTAGTTATATAATAGGTTGGAGATTGGAATAATATTTTGTAAGTATGAAAATCAAGATTATTAGTATCTAATGGATTTTATAAATCAATTCCCTTGTGATAGTATGAATTCATTAATTATTAATGTATAAATGGGATGGTTTTTTTTGGATTAATCATATTTCAAATTGGGAATATTGACAATATTTTGGTCAAAATACATTTTTATGACTTTTAATGAAATGATCAATAAAATGTTTCCATTCCAGTATTTTTTGGAATAAATTGAGTAACAAATTGAAAATTCCTAGTTTATGTGTAATTATTTTATCATGATTTTCACAAATATTTTGATGATAATTATTATAAAAATATACTTAAACTTAAATATGATTATTAATTCATGATATCAATAGAAAATGAGTGAAAATATAATTTCATTTTATATCTACTAAAAATATAAATTGTTTTACTTAATTGATAAGTTATTTTAGTTTTAAATTACAAAAAATATTAATAAAAATAAAATTGTATTTTTTGGATTTATTTTTATTATCATTTTATAATGAAATTTATTTTCCATAAATATTTTTATTCCTCTTATATTACTTAATTCATCGGTTTAGAAATATTATTTTTTTAATTAATGGTATTTTTAATAATTATATGGAAAATGAAATTTATTATTTGAGATTTTAAATATTATGAGAAAGAAAATTTTTTTGGGTTAATTAATTAAATAGGTATATCATTGAGTTTAAATAATATTTTTATTACAATTAGTAATTTGAGATTTTAGTGATTTTAAAATATGTAATAAATTATATAATTTCATTTTTAATATGTAAATTTTCTTTGGTGTTATATTTTTAATGAATTGTCAGCCATTTTGTAATGTTTATCTAGTCCTTTATAAGAGTAAATATCGATTGAAAAAGGGAATATTTAAATAATATATTTCATTCTGTAATAATTGAAGGAAAATTATAATGGTTTCATAGTTGAATTTTTTTAATATTGGAAAACATGTATTATATTCAATGAATGTCACGAATAATTGAAAATTAGAACTTTTGTAACATTAATAAGTTAGTGTGTTGGAAATTAAATACCCAATTGAATGGGTGGTTAAGGGAAATCATGGTTTAAATTATGATTTCATGGAAACATGTAATTATGTATTATGGGTCTAGGATGAGTAGGGGAGATAGATCATGACTAGAAAATAAGTTTAATACTAACATATAAACTTTAAGGTAGATAGTTCAATTGATGATCTTGTTTTTACTGAAGGCCTAAAAATGATGAAGATAACAATGATGAAATATAGTGAGGTTGGGGAACATTAATGGGATGATATTGATATTAATATTAGATTCTTTATCAAAACAAACTAAAAAAATTTGATGAATTTTTATTTAGGGATTATTATCATCACTAGACTACTGATTCTAATTTTTGGATGACCATGCTTGTCAAGGGATGTGGTTATGGAATTAGAGTTGGGTTTATGATTAATACAAAAAAAATTCTATTCCAGAGGTTTCTTTGTCCATGATGTATTATTATGGGCATGGTATATTTTATAATTCACACCACTAGAGTAATATAATGAATTAGTAGAACCTAAACATGAGATTTGAACTACTATTGTAATGATGTTTAATCATGTACTATAATATCAAATAGTTACATCATACATGGGGCTTATTTGGTATCCAATTCAATAGAATATTCTGTTAAAGCCGGTGTGTTCATGGTACCACGTGGAAGATGATGAACCATGTAAAATTTTATCAAACTTCTCATGTAGTAAATTTAACTCGTAATGAATATGAGTTGAAGTTATGTAGTATATTTAAATACTATTCATGGACTCATTCTAGATTCATTCCTCTTATACAATCACTTTTCAAAAGAGAGAGTATGAGGGAAGTGAATTTTTTATGTTGAAACTTCATCATGGATGTCCATGTCATTATTAATCAATTGTGGATATGATCATGTGATTACATAAAATTACATATTTTGAATCAAAATTTTCTTTTTCTTAACACATGAATAATGTTATTTTTATTTTCATAATTTAATTATTCAGGTTGTATCAATCGCGAGTAATTAAAGAATTACAATTTTTCATCATAAGAAATTAATCATTAATATATTGATTTGTGTATCTAGTTTTATTAAATTTTAGAAGTTGTTTTTTTAACTTTTCATTTAATATAATTAATTTTTATTTAAAACACATAATTATGGGTTTGTATAGTGATGTTAATGATAATTGTTACATTATATTTTGTAATAGTTGTTAGATGATAATTTAATTTTATTATATAATGTGAACAATCATGGTAATATTTTAATGTCATTACTCATAATAGGATAAGGTAAAAATTAAATTGGATTGTAATAGTCATTAAATGATTTTCATAAATAGAAAATCAATTCCTTAATAGAGAAAATAGAATATAAATTCTGAAAAATATATATATTCATTTTTTAGGAATTGTTAACACAAATTCATATCTGTTGATTTTATTTTTCATAATGTACACAATTTTTCATATAGAATACCCACTAAAAATAATTGAAAACAACCTAATAATGTGTTCCAATGATCATTGAATTCTTCCTCCATGAGTGATAAACGTTTTTCAGTTCTTTATACACTTATAGGGATAAAACATTGATGATATACCTCATGAAAAATGTTTTCCATCAATTTGGAATCACTGTTAGGAAAGCGTGATCACTTTCATACATTATTTTCTACCAAAATACCTTAAATATTTATATATAAATAGTAAAATATTTATGAATATTACATAACCATATCATGGATATTCAATCCCAAATTACCATTAGGGGTATGATTTTAATATTTTACAAAATAAAAATCATTTTCAAAATGACCATAACATTTATATTAAATATTTATGGGATCTATAAAAAAACTTTAATATAAATTTAAATAAAAAACTAATTAACTATATTTTTTAATGATATGAGTACTCAGATAAACATTATTTATAATTATTTTCAAGAATTAAATGATCATTTTTAATTTAATGGTAAAAAAAATCAAGGAAAAAACATGTCCTACCAAATTATGGAATTAATGAACCATATTAAGATGAGTTAATGGATGAAATAGATTGAGTTATTTCTGTTTGATAGAGAAGAAAGATCATTATATATGACTTTCTGAATTATTTGTGTTTAATAGCTCAAGAATACTTATATGAGTATTTACAACATTTTGGTATGAATGGATTTCATAGTTATTACAATGATTTTGAAGATGAAAAATCTCAACATTTTTAAAATACATTATCCAAAGAGGGTGAAAACCTATATAGTTTTTCTTTAAGATAACCTAATGGATGATGAAGTAGTGATTACAATATTAATATTTTCTAAAAGCCCCAAAACTCAAATAGATCTATGATATTATAATAATAGGGATGGAAATGAATTATAAATTCAGATTTTTCAAAATAAATTTCTGTTGAATTGAAAATAGATTTTAAATTTATTTTTATGATAATTGATTTCACAATTACACTGCTTTGGTCTTTAAAGAAGATGAAGATAATTCATCCATGGATATAAATTTTCATTAATATATAGAAGACCTATTACTATAAAAATGATAAAAACATTATTCTAGTTCTAAAATTGTAAAAAATCATGCAAACAATGTGGAGAAATATAGGTTTTTATTCATTGATTCAATTTTCATAGAATTTAATAAAAACAAATTGAAAACAATATTCTAATATTTCGTAGATTTCGGAAAATTGGATGGTTTGGGGGATCTCTTTAATGAAAAAAATGGATGTATATAAAATGAAGGTTGATTAATTATATATTGGTAATACATTACCACACATTAATAATGTGACTATTAAGGTAGTGTACGTACTAAAAGATAATGTTGAATCCATACCGATTGTTGAACTAGATTTTAATTTATTTTGTTTAATTTTATAGTGAAACAACTTCTAAATCCACTCCCATATTTTTAATTCCTTAATTTATTTTTTATTTACATTATTAAGTGATGATGAAAAAATTTTTATATTGGATAAAGTTGATCAATAAGAATTATTATCAATTAAATGCGAGTGTATATTTGAATATAAATCATGTGGTATTCTCAACTAACGTTTTCAATGAAAATAGTTATATATTTTTATGGTTATTATGAATTAATCTTAATCCCCTATCATATTTGGAATAAACTATATTGACTATCCAAATAAGGATATTACAAAAATATTCCTTAAGATATTTTCCAATGATTTTCTAACCTTCCATTTGTGAATTAGGTTTTCTAGGATTATATTTTTTTATAAATAATTATATATATATTTAAGTTAATTAATAGGTTTGATTACCTATAATATATTGATTTTTTAAATATGTTTTTTCCACATAGAAAAATACTACAAAACATTTTTTTAATATTTATTTTTGTATCATTGTTAGGTATATAAATAAAATGTATTTTTATTCCCCATAATTTCATATCAATACACTCTATATAGTTTTTATAGAGGATCCATGGGATTTATCATTCAAATATAAAGTATTTTAATTTTTAAAATCATATTAATGAAATTTTACTATGGGTAAATTTAATTTATGAAAAAAAATGTTTGCTTCACTTATTGATATCGAAAACATGAGTCTGATGACAAATTTGGGAATTATACAATGTTAAATTTATTTTATTAATGTTCTTTATTGTGTGATAATAAATAGTATTTATAGCTTTAATAAACCCAAATCATTAATGGACATTTAGTTGAGTGAAAATATAATATTTCAAGTACGCGTTGGGTAATTTTTAATTTGATACATTAAATGTATATCGATAAAGTATATGTGTATTTTTCTTGGCTTTTAATGAATAGGACATTGGGTAGCTAGATGTAAACACTATGACATTTTGGAAAACTTCACTTAGAGACATGTCATGAGGCTCATGTGGGTCGACACATTTAAGTAATTAATTAACTAAATAAAAACCAAACTATATGGCATTTAGATGTCTACAAACGTCGTGTGGATGGTTTTTCCAAGGAAAATTAAACACCATGTATTTTAAAGTGAATAATCTTGAATTAAATACAGAATTGATTAATATTTATACATAATATAGGAATAAAATAATTTTATGGTTGTGTTACATGTTGTTAACTTGATAGGAATTTACAAAATTATATTTCAACCATATTTGATTCATCTCATGTCGCCACAAAAATGTTTCAAATACCTTGTGGCTTGATAGGTGGAATATCATGCTATGTATATATATATATCTGTATATATATATTTATATATTTATGATAAATATGAAATAATAACATGTTACTATAAAATAATTAATAATAACCATACACAACATTTATAAAATGTTGTATCATCTCATGATACACATTGTGTAATAGTGAATATTCATAAGTTTGTATAAATAGAAAAAGAATGGACCATGATATGTTTACTAAAAAAATATTTTCTAGTTAAATAAATTTTCCATGAATATTAATTTATTATCTTATTTTAAAATTATAGTTCATCAGTATCATAATGAAAATTAGGATTCTTAATTATAATAAATGCCAAATCAAATTTTTATTTTCATAAAAACCACTTTAGGGAAAATTGGGAACCACAAAAGAACGATACCCCATACAAATTAAAAATTCATAAAAAGTCACCAATGAGGAAACCTAATCCCGCGAAATAAAAATTCAAAATTCAATCAAAAGACAATGGTGAGGAAACCTAATATCATGATAGACCTATAAGATAAATTGTGATAAATACCAAATATAAATCGAACAAAAGGAACCACCGAGGGAACATAATCTCGCAAATCATGCAACCACCAGTAACACTCTGACACTATCATTATCAAAACATAGTAGTCATCATCAAACTGGTGCCATTCCATCACCTCTTGAGTCCACCTACAACAGAAAACCAGTGAAACATCCCACCACCGCTACACCGGCTCGGTCGTCGTAAAACATTCATTGACACCACACCATAAAATTAAGAAATAGAGAAACATCGATCACAAAACACAAAACCCCATCATCATGACCGAGAAGCAATAATTATGTCGTCCAAAGTAACACGTCGAATTCATCACATTATCACCACCAGTGTCAAAATTTGGAACAAAAGACCAAAACCGAAGAGGAAAAGACACCTTGAACTCTGACAGCTGCTTGAGAATCTCATCCCAAAGCTTCTTGAAAACCACCTCTCTAGACCGACTGGGATAAGAGCGGTGGAATGCTGAAGCCAGGGAATATATGAAGGATCGGGACCTCAACAGAGAGTGATGACTGAACCAGAAACCCAATCCAATTCCAATAAGAATGAGATGAAACCAAAATATATCAAATACAAAAAACAACAAACACCACCGCATCCCAAGATGAAGTCAGTATAGGGCATGCCGCTTGGTGAACCAACGACAGATCTGCACATCCTAAAGCCCACATGAAACCACCGCTAGAAACCAACTAGGAAAGTTGCGCCGGAACCAGAAGCCAGAGGACCAATAATTGGGGAGGGTTGAAACAAAGAATCACATCCACAACAGAGAAACCAACCCGGGCCAACGAAGCCACGGCCTTACAAATCCATACTTGAATCTCACAGACGAGAAGAACCAATAGTCCAAAAAACACATCGCACCACTGTCGGCATCGCCAAAGTAAAAACTATAAACACCTTGGAACATAAGAACCAAGCATAAGAACAACAACTTGGGGAAGGACTCCACAAGACGCGCCTCCTGGATCACCCTTTCGCTCATACAAACACAATCCAAAACCTCCACTGAAACAATTACACCCTACCGACCTAGAAAGAGGTAAGGTATCTGGAAGCTTGGGAGGTGTGAGAGCAGACCGTACCTCCACCGCGAGCCTTGAAGAAGCATGCATCATCATCCCAATAGAAAACCTCAACGACGAACCAACACAGCCGAATAGGTGACCCTGACTCTATCTTGAACAGGGAGGATGAAGAAGCCAAAGGAGGGAAAATCAAGGTCACCGAAGAACAAATCGAGAAGGACGAAACATCCTCAGAGAGTGGAAGGGGAGAAAAACGAATATGGGAGATGATCCTATATTCAATCCTATCTTCCACATTATGTTTGGGAATATCTATCCCCAGTTTCTTTTATATACCACAAACTCCATGTTCCCCTAAACTATATATGAGTAATTATATATAATGGATGGTGATATTAGTAACATGATGTTGGTTCATGACCGAGGTGAGTTGAAACTATATTGGGAGACGCACATGTTAAATGTGGGATGCTACAATTCATGTCCAATATAAATTAGGAAGTCATTACAATGTGTTTTACGGTAGTATTATCAATATATAAATACAAAAATATTTCCTAAAGTACATGGTCATTCAAAAATTTTGTTTTTTTTCATGTGAATGTGTATTTATTTAACAAATTCATAATTATTTATTAATAAAACATGATCACATAATGTTACTAAACCAAAAAATTCAATATGAATTAAATAAATGGATGCTTTTATAATTATTATATTGGACAATTTTAAACAATTATGTATAATACACAAAATATAAATAAGATTAAAATGTATAAATTAATTAATATTTATGAATAATATAAATAAAATATATTAACGAATAATTGATTAAAAAATTCATAGATTCATTTTATTATGATTAAATAATTTTTTGTTTTATGTTCCTATCATATAGTAGGAATACATCAATTATCATATAGTTTAAATAAATTATTTGGGTAATTATAACCAAGTTAGTATCAAGGTGTTTTATCCAATATAAAACTTTTAGCAACATGGAGGTGAGTATTAAGAAAATACATGTTACAGTTTTAGGATTAAGAAGTGAACTCAAAACATCAAGGAACCCCAAATAAATACCATTGGAAATACATAAATAATATTGTTTATCACACAATTTAATGAAGATAATGTACTAATATTTGTTTTCATATATTGTTGAAAATTAAATGTGAAACCATTGGATCACTTTGTTCATTTTGGGCCATAGACCACATCATCACCATTTCCAATTTCTCATTATAGTGATGTCTATCAAACAAGGTGTTATTATAAGAGTTTTTTTTCAATGTATTAGAGTGTGAAATTCATGATTGTATACATTACAAAAATGTGAAAATTAAATTATTTCCTAAAATAGATTTATAGGGGGAGATTCATATATATATTTCATTATGCAAATAGATTTTTCCAATGAGAAAAATATGAATCATAAGTAAATGGATTCCTAAACCATGAAATTTCATCACCTTGATCATGGAAAATATATATAGAGGATTAATATAAGAATTATTGTCACTAAACTATAATATTATAAAAAATAAGACTAGTACCCATCTAGTGATCAATAAATTAATATAATAAATGATATTGTTAAGCTTGTGTTATTGTGATTCTATTTTATTAATTAATTTACATTTATTTTATTTTATAAACTATATCATCAAAATAAATTATATTCATAAAATATTATGTGATGAACTATAACAAGAATACAATTAGTTATTTAATTAATACACATTGATAATAAGATAAATAACAGTTTGAGCATGGCCACAAATCCACTATTGTGTATATTTTTAGTGAAAGCATTCAAAATCAATGTAAAATTCAAATTCTATTATACTTTTACAATGTCATAAATAATATATTATATTTATATGCACAGTAGAGATTATATAGTTTTTTAGTCTCATATAGCATGAAAGGTCACTAGAAGAAAAAATATTGTTCTTTTGAGAGGAACCTAAGAAATATATAATTATTAGAATTTATCTCTACATGTAACACCGTGGGTATTAAATAAATTATAGTATTCAATAATTTTTATATAAATAAATGATCTATTGATGTTCTGAAACATTTGATAAAGTATAGTGAAAACTCTATGTACGTGAGAAAATGAGATTCTTATATCAGTTAAGAAGAAAAAGAAAATTGAATTTCGTAGTGGAATTATTCTCAATATTATATTTTTTATCATTTAGTATTACCCAAACATTTATATCAGTTTCTAATTTGAAAAAATGTTACATTATTTTATTTTTAAATGAATATTTTTTATTTAATTCCATACTTTCATAATATTTTCATTTCACTTGAATCCTAGACATTCAATTATGTAAAGAATAATGAATATAAAATATAGTTGTCAAACCAATTGGTGGGGATATTTTTTTCATGAATAATGATAAATATAGTGTTGAGTGATATAACCAATTGGAGCTTAAAATTTAATCTATTATATGTATAATTTTTTTTAAAATTAACTTATATAAAAAATGTTAATTAATAAAATCAGTAAGAGTTGTTTCAACTAGACCATGTAAACTTTTAAAAAGATAATCGTGAGTTAAATTCATATAATCTATCAGATTCCTTTAATATATTTTAGTAATTATCATTATATCATTGAATAAACGTGGTAAAATATAATAGATTGTCTGGAAAAGTTTCTTAGAAAATATATTCACATTGTAATCATCATTAGTTAAATGTTTAGAGGATATTATATTTTAATAACATTACATTTTAAGAGAAAAATGTTTTATGGTTGTAGTGGGGAGATTGATGAGGTTTCATGTTTTTTTATTAGTCTTTAAGGATTCCTTTTAATACTTTGACTAAAAGAATTGTTATAAAAAACCATGTTTTATGATTATTGTCAATTGGTGTAATATAGGTCATTATATTTAAGATAACCACTATATCATAACATCATTTTCTTTGATGAGATCTCTTTCTTAAAAATACTATATTAGAGAAAAAAACAAACATCATTAAAAATTTCAATGTATATCTCATTTAATTATCATATTTCTATATGCATTATTAAATTACACATGGTATGAAGTAATTAATCTAAACATACTATCATCTAAAATTTGGAATCATTTCTATTTTAATATAAAGAGTGAAATTTTGACTGTATTGTGGTTAATGTTCTAGATATGTATAATTTATCATAGGAGCACATGACTAAGAATGATCAGTTGGAATAATTTCACTAATCATAAATATTTCATAAGAAAATCATGTCCGTAAAGGAGGATTTTAATTCTACAAGAACATTGATAGACTATTCTCTATGAATAATGAATAATATTGTAACAACTAAATAAGAAACTTTCTAAAATTAAAATTTATAATATGAATTATGTCATTGATTCCATGTACCAATTGAAAGCCCTATAGAATTTTCATTTTCTCTATTTTATCTAAATTCGTTGGTGGTTCTTTTAGTGATACTCAACAAGAAATTTTATAAGATGGTACTAATAATATTTGATAAGATAACTAATGGTTTCCAAATACATGTAAATCATGTATATAATAAAACCATTTAAATAGTCATCATACTAGAAAAATTATAATTACATATAACATATCAACATTATATGAACATTATATTTTGGGATTGTATTTTAGTACCTCCATTTAGGAATAATTATGGACTATTTATATTTAAAAAACAATATTTTTTGGTGAAACAAAAAATACCAATAATGTATCCATGTTTTAAATATTTTTAATTGATTCAATATAAAATAATTCTAATATAATATTAATTTAGACAAAATATTTTCTATAAGTCAATATATATTTATTGGGAGTGTGAATATTCACCTACACATATATATTGATAACATATGGTAAATAAATTATTAGTCATATAGTTAATTTATACTAAGGATAATTTTATCCAGAATAAATTAAGGTAGAAACCTATGTTGGATGGAATAATTCCAATAGATATATCACTATAGTTTGGTTTATTCTATTTATTATACATACATTGATAATCTTTTAGAATAAAAGTTGAAATATTTCACAATTGAAATGATTTTTTAGTCACATGAAATGAAATGATATCATTACATATATTTAATAATATAACCAGATAATCTTATAATAAATAAACTATGTATTCCTAATAGTACATTGGAAATATTTCTCACAAGAAATTTTATGTACTAAGGTTTCATAATTCTTCTACATAATTCATAAATGCAGAATATTAAGAATAATGATGACAACTGTACTGAATTTTAGATAGAATGATCTAAGATTACTTGAGAAAGTATAAATGAATTATTTCCTAGTAGATATAGATATATGTATACAAGATTAATAGGAGACACAAAATTACCATTCTTATAGATCAATTGGAACTATATTCTAAGTGAAGAATATTTAATATTCTTTAAAAACTTATTACATCCATTTGTAACAATTTATATAAATATATATATAATTAGTACATTCAATCCATTGACACAACATTTTATTATGTTCAAAATAATTTATTAGAGGATATTATTTTAAAGTAGATACCAGGTTTGGAAAATGTAAAAGGGTAAATAATTAGTGAGATCACTTCTTATATGATTAAATTTAATGGTTGAATTCATAAAATAAAGATCCACCAGATAAATATGGAAATCCTAGTAGATATAGACATACCTCAGGAAAATAATGATTATTATATAGGGGTAACTATTAAGATAATTGCTAGATGAAGTAAAAGTGGAAGATTTTTGGGTTAGTTCACAAGAACCAAGTTACATAGTACTTTCATTACATTAATTTTCAAAAACCAGAATAGTACTAAATATCATATAATATTATGACTGTTCTTCTATATTAAATTAATATGATAATATCCATAGTGGGTTTTAGCATTGAAATGTCATATACGTTCCCTACAATAATGGGAATGTTCATGTCCAATGAAAATTTTCAATAATATATGTTCATTTGTAGAATCAAATATATTATACATGACATAGAATATGTTTGACTACTTGGTTTTGGGGGATCACATAAAATTGATACATATTCCATGAAGTTCACACATTCTAATTTATAATTAAAGTGGTTAATAGAAACCCCCTCCCCCATGAACGCATTGAAATTCAATATGTTATATGATTCATTTGATATTGATACATATATATGTGTTTATTGGTCCTTATACTTTATATATTTTTTAGCTTATATCGTGAATATCATGCATATATTTGATGATGAGAACCATGAAAACTGATGATTATGAAAAGGAAGGACATATTGGGCATGTAACAAGTTATATGAAATTAATGAATATGTCAAGAATGTATATTTTAATCCATATTAAATAAATAATATATATTTATTAATTTGACATTATGGGAATTGTCGGATTGTGTACATGAAAATGGTGTTTATCCAATGTGTACTTTTCACGATGTCTATTAATGATATATTAACAAAATAGGGTGATGATATAAATTTCTCAAAATTTGTGATTTGATATCTAGTTAAATAGAATTTGATATATGGTTAGTTTTCATATCCCAATATTTTCATTATGACAACCACTACATTTTATATAATTTTCTTGACATGTTGCATGCAGATAATCATGGGTTTTAAGAGATCTTTTATATTTCCCAGTGCCCTCTCTTTTGAACTCAGTGATAAAAAATTGGGTAATTTTTTTATAAATATAATTGAACAATAATTGAAAAATTTACCCAAATGAGGACCAATTACTGGTCTAGGATCAGGATAAATAGAAATCAATATACATTTTTCAGAGTTGAACATGAAAATAAACCAAGGCCTACAATTCATATTTTTTCTCTAACCCCAAAAGAATTGACATCTGATTTAGAACATTTAATATACCTATGAAAAACGTTTAATATCAATGGGTGAGCATTCAGTTTCCCAATAAGGTGTTTTGAAATCATTGAAATATTTTTATTAGGAATTCGGGCTTTGAAAAATAACTTTGGGAAATTTCATTGAAAATCATTTTGGCAATACCATTAATATAGTTTTAGAAAATACCTTGAAAATAATGTTGAAATTCTTTATTTATTAAAAATACTTTTATATTTTTAAAATACATAAACTCAAATTTCTATAAAACTAATCCAGTGATATTTTTAGAAAACATATATGCAAGCATTAAAAACAAAAAAAATTGGCAACTTGAAAAATTGAAGGATATCATGGGCCTACCCACTTATAGAGGGATTAGATTCACGACCCAATTCCCTTCCATATGTAAAAAGTCCATGTGCGAGGTTTTATGTAAAAAAAATTAATCTTGCTATATATAAAAATATATTCGTTTATCACTGGAGTTATTATTTCAAAACATAATCAAGTATATAAATATAAATATGTATAAATGTGTGTGTATATATATAGTAAACATCATGGAAGCTCATTTCCTATATCCTGAATAACCAGATCCTTTGACATTTAATCATTTCTTAATATATAGAATGTTAATAAAAGAATATTTAATATTAAAGAAATATTATATCATTTATCAAACTAATAAAACCAGTTTTTGAATATATTGCATATACGTAAATATATATATATATATACATATAATAAAATTTGATGGATATGCACGAAGAAAGTGAAATAAAGATCATAAATATATGGATGAAATTATTATAAAGTTCATATAGATCAGTTATTTTAATTGAATAAAATCCATGAATAATAATTTTCAATATATCGTTTTTGGATATATAATTTTTCAAAATAATTTTTTATAATTTCAGTAAATCATAATTAAATTATTCTCTTATAAATAAATAAATTCCATTATTAACTTTAGAAATGATAATCTTGAAACAAAAAATAAAATAAAAATATATCTTTTACATGCAATTATATATAAATGATAATAAATAATAAATCTATATAGAAAAAACACAAAATAAAAACATAAGTTTTTACGAATTTAAACACAATATAATTTATAATTAACTTTGAAAAATATTGATTCAGAAGTGTTAAAAGAAAAATTGGTTCGCTTAAAGATATGAATAATTTAATTATTTTTATTTAAAAAAAATTTCTCTTCTACTGATTTGAGAAATTATATTCATAAAATTGAATGAATATTATTAAATTAATATGTATTTAATTTTAATGAATGAAATAAATAAATTTTTCTATAAATATTTTTTTTTTTTGAAAATAAATAGTTTTCCCTTATAAGATTAAGATCATAAAATATATATAGATATAAGAAATAAATATTTACCTCTTATATTTTATTTGTGAATGACTTTTTGTGACTTCTTATTCCTAGTGAAATGCTATATCTTTCATCTAAAGGGTTGCAATGGCTTCTACCAGTTCATCGGAAAACTCTATAGAATATAAGAAGTGTGATAGTTCATCTTAAAACACTACACATAAAAACCTATTTTAAGTTCAAAACATTATATATATATATATATAAATTATTTCAACTTGACTATACGAAAACCGTCATTCAGATATAGCTTGTGGTTACAAGATGATTGTAATTCAGAATAGATCGTTATTTTTTTGGAAAATGATGGATACAAGTAATAGAAAATAGATTATCCAAAAGATATGGAATGACGAATGGAAAAGAGGAGTTTGTGTGTGTGTGTGTTAAATTTATAATCTTTTGTTTTATAAGTAGAATATATCAAAAAAATATAATGATCTCTTTTAGATCATAATACGATCAGAAAAATGATGAACATAAAGTAGATAACAAACGAGGGAGAAAAAAATCTAAAACCACAACAAAAGGAGATGTAGAAATATAAAAATATTGATAGAATATACAACCAAACTAATTCAATATATATGACACTATAATGAAAATTTTTAGAATATTGGTACAATATGAAACTAATTAAATTACACTAACATACAAATCTAGACGACACGAAGAAGGTCTCTAAAAAATCAAACATTGTTTTCCCCAAATCTCATCCACGTGACTCAGATATAAATCCCCAAACCTCACTCATCATTGACATCAATTTCGATCCAAGTCATACTCCTCAGATTTCGACCTCGATTCCTTGTTCCATGAAAGATTAGAATCCCTTACGATCAATCGATCTCAAGATCACCTCTCGAATAAGAATTTGATGGTTAATCACTAACCTACACCGACTGCAACTCAACCCCCTCATCTCCCAGTATTGATTTCTTCTACTCGGCCACCAAATCGCATTTCTCCCTCAACAAAAACCCCCAAAACCTGATTTTTCTGCTGCGAAAATCGATTTTCCTTTTACACTTCTTCTTACTTCATTTTATTATTTCGATTTACATTCTTATTTATTAATTTATTTCAAGAAATAAATTAAAGGGTTGTTATTAATATTATTATATAATATAATTAATAATATTAGATTCATATTTTATTCACATAAAATTTAAATTCCAATATTTTTATTAAATATTGATAATAAATAATAATCAAAAAAAAAATTATAATATATTTGAATGTTTATAAATTCACTTGAAAAATTTAAAAATTCAAAAATAGTAATTTTCCCACACACACACACACACAGATATATATATAATTTTCAAAAAATTTAAAATAATAATTTGCATGTAATTTCTCTATTAAGTAAAAATACATTTATTTGATGATTAAAACATTATTTATGACTAATTTTATAAAATAATAACTTAATTCATATTATTTGATAATATTATAAATAATCACATTTTTATGTAATTCTATTAATGTTTATATATGTTTTAAATTCAGTTAATAAAACTCAAATTTTCCTGATTAAATAAAAAATTTATTTTATATGTGATTAATTCGTAAATATCATTATTCACAAAAATAATCCAGTGAAAACATTTTTAATAATTTAATATTCATTTGTAATTATTATTAATAATACTGAATTATTTTTTAATTAAAACAAATATTAATAATATATTAAATAAATCTTTTTTTAAATAAAACTCAGGATGTTTAATTCTCCCCCATTAAATAAACTACGGCCTCACAAATATTTTCTTGAAGTTCAAAAAATAATGAATTTCCATCATTAAAATTAATGAATTTCCATTGGGAAATAATTACCTATTGAAAATTCTAATGTGTATACTTATTTTCTTCAAATGAAAACATATTATCTCCAATGATTTCAAGACCATTCCTCTGATACCAATTATAACACCTCGAGCCCACTCATTCGGACTCAGTTACTAAAAATGTTGAATAATGTTTTTAATAAATGTAACTGGACAATTATACAACATTATTTCACAAACGTGAACCTTTTACCAGTCTCTGTTATGGAGTATTCAACCTCACCATACATTTATCGGAGTTAAAAAAATAAACAAATGCATACTACGCTTCCATGTGTTCTAACACCAAAAGTGATGAAATCTGAGATATAACATCAAATATAACTCTGAATGACATTTAAAATCAATAAATGAGATTTTATTTTCCCAGTATGGGGTTTCAAAATCGTTTAAATATTTTTTATAGAAAATCATTCTTTGAAAAATAACATTGTGAAATATCATCTAAAATTATTTTGACAACACCATTAAAATAAATATAGAAAATACAATGAAAATAATATTTATTTTATTTATGTATTAAAAATAATTCAATATTTTGAAAATAATTACGTTAAAAATGCATTAAAAATAATCTAGTGACATTTATGAAATTCATAACTACAGGATTTGGAAAACAAAAAATTGTGGAAACCTAAAACATTGAAGGCTATCTTGGTCCTACCCACTTATTTAGGTATTCGGTTTACTCCCCAATTCCATAAAATATTTTCAATGTCCATGTGAGGGTTTTAGTAATATATTTTAAGTTTATTTATATATATACATTATTCACTACAGTTTTATTTTCAAAACATAACCAAGAATAAACATATAATGTTACATCCCAGGTAAATAAAGAATAGGGAATTTTCATATTTTTTTAATATTTTCAAATTAATTGTTTATTTTACATTAAAGGAGTTTTTATGTTTGAGGGCATACCTGATACACAAAAATGGGTTTCTTTGAAATCTTATGTTGCACAGAACGTTGAGTTATACTGAAAAATAATAATATAACATTATTTTAAATGGTAAATAAATCCTAGCCATTTTATTGGAAGAAATAGATAGAACTAACAACAATATGAATATAAATTTTTGTTAAATGTTTTTACATTTATCCAATAAACGTTAGAGGCTTAAAATGTGAATTCATTTAATTTTAAGCCTAAATACTCTAATATTCTTTAAAAGGCCGATTTAACACCTTTTAATGGATATCCCTATTTAAATAAAGTTTTTTTCAATTTTATATGTTCTATTTGACAAAATAAAATTCTTCTATAGAATTGGGAGATCAAAATTTCCATTTGTAAATTTTTGGTATTTTTTCTGATAAAGTTCATTTTTTAATGAATAGTTAAAAATACTGTATTTTAATTCAAAAGTGCCTTTTAATATAAGTTATTTATATGAGTTTATTACCTTTTTAATTGGGTTTAATGTGTAATTTTAATATTTTTTTACCATTTAATCCAATTTTGGTCATTGGAAATAATTTCACTTTGAAATTATACCAGAAAAGGTCAGGATCCCAGCATGCTGGGTCCCAAAATTTATTAACGAAAATAAATATACATACAAACAGAACCACATACATGTGGTATTCACCACCAAACACAAATGACCATCCACGAATCGCCTGCAAAACGACACCTAAATAGTGCCAAAACAGCCTGTACCGCAAAACAGACGATACCAGCAAAACAACACCTAAACAGCCTGCATCGCCTAAACAGCAGCTAAATAAATAGCCAATCCATAACGCCGGCAAAAAATGCCTAACAGCATGTACCACATTCTCATCAGCCTTACCTGCTCCCTGTGACCCCGCACGATACAGTCATCGCCTCCCAAAAATCGAGGTCGTCACCTTCCCTTTCCAAAACACAGTACCCACATGAAGGCCAGTCGACTCATGTCAACACCACCAGCTTGCACCGGCTCCCGAGAAGGAGCCCACCACGCACATGATTGCTGAAGCAGGGAACAGAAAACACCGTCCCCGAATCGTCATCGCCGGAACCAAGGCCGTCGGGATCCCACCAGCAGCCACACCACGCCCACGCGCCTGCGCCGACAGCCCTCCGCCGACTGCTCCCACATACGCTGAACCAGCGCCATCTCGTTGTCCCTACCATCACCATCCTTGCCAGGTCGGCCATCCATCAAGCCCATCAAGCAGCAACCCCGCCTGATTTCACTGTGGAATCGGCTCGCCACCACATCTCCAGTGATCCACAGTGAGGCCAGCCTCCCCGCAGATCTGTGGTCGTTCCAGACACCGCCGACACATCACCTCACAACACCAGCCGGATCCAGGGACCCAGGAACCGTCACCTCTTGTTCCAAGTCCGAACCGCCGGAATCCCAACCCATGAGAAAGATCCCACTACCAGGATCCCAGATCTCGCGCAGAAGACCGCAGGATCCCTGCGCCGCTATCAAGACGGTCATGCATGCATCAACCGCCAGCCCGTCGCCCCAAAGCCGTTGTGACACCGCTGCTCGGAGTCGTCGCCAGCCAGCCGAAAGCCCCCAGATCTGAAATCGTCGACTCCCTGTATCATCACCGCTACATCGTACACCTAGAACGTTGCCTCCCGCCGAAACCACTATCGGCCAGTAAACCAAATCGAGATCATCGCCTAAGATATCGGCTTCACCATAATCCCTAACCTTGAAAACCCATGAGTGCGAGATATTCATGCACCTCGGTTCCCGATCTAGATCTGGAACCAGATCTTCTTTAACTTCTAAAGCCTCCCTGTTATATCTAACTACATCCTTTCGAGATTTGAAACCACACGCTGCAAACAGCTAGAAGTGTCCAAGAATTTCATCATCTCCCCCCAGTAATTGGGGATCGCTAGGAGAGAGAACCTCTCTATTCAAGAGAGATGAACTCCCCATCCGTTTTCCCTCCTTTGAAATTATACTTAAACAAGTATCAATATTTTGATAGTTATTGTTTCTTAAAAACACTCTATTTGTTTTGATAACAAGAGTTAATATTAAATTATTTAATGAAACTTCTATGTTTTGAATTAGGTAAAATAGATATAATTTTTGAATTCAAAATATCAAAAATAGCTTAGGCTGAATTATTGGTATTTTTATAAAAAAACATCAATTTTTGATGAATTGTGAAACCACTAAGTAGAAGTTACAAACTAACATTTTCATTTAAATGAAATTTTACTGCTTCTGTGGATTGAATTTAAAAAATCTAACACACATGGTTGTTATTAGTAAGTACAATCTTGATTAATAAGTTGAAAATAATTTTTGGGTGAATAGTCTCTTTTGACTTTTTTTCCGCAGTTAATGGTAAATAAGGTAATTCAAGGAAAAAAGTATATTATAATAATTCCTAATTACTTTAAAATGTGTCCTAAACTTATTGTATGATTAATGTCCGACCATAGGAATCCTTGGGTTGATTTTGGGACCCCCTGGAGCCACTTATGAATCATAATGACACTTTTCTAATTAACTTAATGTAATGGAAAAAATGACATAAACAAATAAATATTTGTAAATTAATTATTACATGGTACTATATAAGTTATCATTTTGACTATAAATATTCGTGGTAAATATAATAATATTTTCTCCATCATAGTATTTTTTTTATAATTTTTAGACATCGAATAAATTAAATTATTTATGACACAATAATGATGCAATGTTTACCTCATTAATAAATGATTTAAATAAATAAGATTATAAATATTAACATAACATCGAAAACCTATCCAACTCTCATAGTACGAATTTATTTTGACAATTATTCATCTTATCTGCTACCTTAATGTGTTTTGGACCTTTAGAAACCGAATATCTTTATATAACAAAATAATATTATCACACATTCTAAGAGAGCACATCATCCCCCTTATAAAAATACCTCACTTATAACCTATTCCAAACACCTCTCATGCCTTTTGTCTCGTCCAAAATCTTCCTAATTAAGCTCCCTAAATCCCTATAATCTTCCTAGAAGCCTTACCAAAGGCATAATGAACTTCAGGAAACCTTTTTGGTGCATACCAAAGGGAGTTACCCAAATTAAAGGTAATAGTTTCTCTTAAATTCCTTCGTTTTATATTTTTTTATTTTACATATACAACCCCTAAACTCTATTTATTAATTAAATTTATAACAACACTGGTATCCTCAATATACTAGTATTTTTTATGAGAAGTATTCAAACTACACTTAAACACACCTCCATATAATGGGTAAAGAACATACAGTTTCTGTTGGTGGAAAACTTACACCTCACGAAATGATGATTGTTCAATTATCTCCTAACGACTATTATGGTGGCCATTATAAAGGAACTGTATTTATATATGATATATATTATGTTTATGTTTTTTTCTATTTTTTTATTTTTAATTTATATCATACCTTTATGGTTTCCATTATGAGTAAATGTGATAATTTCATTTGAGGAAGTGCGGACAACCGCCCCCTCAAAGTGATATGACTCGTTCATACCATACATGGGTCATATAAAGGATTGAGTTATTGAACCTATATATAATATTATACTGAAATTATAATATAACTTTGTAACATTATGTTTTCATAAAATTCAAATACAAAATAGAAATGAAAGTAGCGTTCATGCATATATAAGACTTACCATCTCCATGAACGGTCCATTTCATTTCATATCTCCCAATGTTATGTACTATTATAAATACATATATAAACTGAATATATATGATATATAAGATATCTAAATCATGAATATCATTCTGGAGATAATGTAATCTTGACAACATGGACAACTTGTAATTATAAGTTGTCCATTTTTTACTCAAGTACCAAATATTGACAAAATGACCATTATTAACTTAAATGATTACATATTGTTTATAAAATGGTAATAAGTGTTATAAAAGAAATAATAAACATGAAAAAGTGTTCTTAATCAAGTATAAATTAACTTATTTTTTTTATTTAGGAAGAACAACGAACAAACAAGTCAAGTCGGACACAAGGTAAGGGATTTATTATCTCACATTCAATTCTGTGATATTTCCTTTGTTCGAAACTTATTTATTTAATATGGTTTATTTTAGTCTCATAAATGACATATTTTAGAGTTATGTTTCATTTAATTTACATACTAGCTTTGTTTTGGGGGTTTCCCAAGGTTTTATGGAGGAATAGATGAGTTTTCATGAATTGGGCCAAACCGTGAGGCCAATTCCAGATTGAAAAATAAATTTTGTTTCTTTTATAACATTTCATTTTTCAAAATTTTTCATCTATTAGAATTCCTACTTGGCCTCCCGTAACCTATTAACACCACCAAGTCAATTTAGAGCCTTTATAAATCCATAACCAAGGATTATTTGGGTTTGTATCTAGGGGGTTGGGCCTGCCCGAAAGTCCAATTCCTATTTTAAAAATGAATTTTGTTTATGTCATAACATATTATGTTTTTGGGATTTTTCAGTGATTCTAAGTCTCACCCAAGCCCATTGAACCCAGTCATGCATCTGAACTCTCTCCCCCCTCTTTGGAGCTCTGGTTAATCACTATTTGTTGCTGAACTTCATTGGATTCCTCAAATCGTCCATATTTGAAGAGGTAAAGTATTTCTTTCATAACTCTCTCAATTATCAGTGCGTTTCCTCCATTCCAGTTCCTAAAAGACCTAAAAAATCTTGTTCGAAGGAATCCTAATCTTTGGCTATTTTAAACATCAGATACTACTGTTTTGGAGTGATTACGTCAAGATACTTCAAGTAAATGAGTTCTTTTCTTTCCTCTTCCAAATTACATTGGGTTCCATTCATTTTTACTTGGGTTTCTTCACTTATCAATGATTTTCCTAATTTAAAAAAACTAGGTTTTCAAACCTAGTGTTTAACTTGGGGCTTTTTTGGCCAATTCTTGTGGTTTTAAGTTTGATCTAGGCCTCTCTTGGTGCGACGAGGGTGCGATTTGTTTTCCGCACAGAGATTCATGGGTTTTTTGTTACAATGGTAGGTGATTCCATTGTCTGTGCAATTTTTGTGAATTAGATTTATATTTTTATGGTATTTTAATGATTATTGCATTTTATTGTTTCTGTAAAAATTTGTTTGAGTTTCATTTATAATGAAAATTAATTTTAAGTTCCAATTTTTTGTGAAATTGGGGGTTTTTCATAAAAATCTTTTATTTGTTCATTTTGGGCTGACCTATAATTACTTATTTTATTTTGTTGAAATGTATTAGGAATTAAAATCATGTTTTCAATGTTTATTGTTATTGTTTGTTGCTACAAAAAAAATTAAATTGTGTTTGGGAAGCAAATGGTCTTTAAGTTCCATGTTTGTGTGGAAATGGTGGTTTTGAAAAGATATAATTTATTGGTTCATATTGGGCTGCCCCATAACTTAATTGTTGGTTTCATTAAAGGGTATTGAACAGAAATTTTGTTTTTATGACTTAAAAGTTTTCACCTAGTGTGCAATGTGGATATTTTAAATAGATTTGGGTGCAAAACAATGTGATATTTTTAGAGGTTGTTTTATTGAAAATCAAAATATTTTATTGTGTGTTTGGAATGGAATAAAATGTGTGTAGCTACTGTACTGTTTTTTTGTGACCAGTAGTGATATTTTATATGAAAACTTATGTGTGTGTTTTTCTGAAATTGTTTGAGCAAAAAATGGGAATACCGGGTACATAGGTCTGCAGATATGTACTAAGACGGCTAGTAGACCGGATGGGTTGTGTCCATGTTTCACTGAGAAATGCATAACAAAAACTCTAAATAAACTATGTGGATGATATTTGGGGCCACTAGGTTATGGGTATGTTCCCTAATATTGTCTCGTTCACGAGAAAGGATTGTGACTTGGATACTTTACACCCAGGTACAAGGTATATAGGGCCCGAGACTATCTAGTTTCCGAGGGGTGTTCCCGGTTTTGATGCTCATTGGATTTGTGGTATTTACCCTTTTTGTGGGGTGTTTTTGGAAGTAATTTATAGTATCTCGCATTTCTATTTAAATGTGTGAGCATTCTGAAAATTTTAGCTTGAAAACTATTATCAATTGAAAGTTTTATTTCATAGATTTTATCACTACTTTTCTTTTCCTATTAAAACAGCTTGCTTTTTCAAATTGTATTGCATTCTAATTGGAATCATTGGGTGGTATACTATTGGTCTAGGATTACACTCTACTTACACCCATTGGGTGTAAGTAGATTTGTTTATTTTTTACTTAGGTAAAGGAAAGTCTAAGGATGATGGCGGTTCAGGTTGTTAGTCCCCATCCTTTGGACGGAGTCATGGAGACGACTTGAGGGTGATGACCCCATTTAATGTGGATTCCATGGGGCGGTTTTGTTGCTGTTTCATTCTGTCTTTGGACCTTTTGTACTTTATTTGATCTTATGTATTCAGTTATGGATTTTTGTATAAACCGTGCGGGTATTAATTTTTCTGATTTATTTTATCAAATATTTTTGATGTTTTATGTATACATGTTCAGGTAAATCATTCCCATACCATGACAACTGATACTCGAGAACTTGTGCCAGCCCGTGGGGATAGGGAATGCCCTTCGGGCCTTTCCATATGTCGGGTTTGGTGTCGATAATGGTGGCAACCAGATCCAGTTCGTGGCAATTGTGTACTACCATGTGATATATATTACCATGATTCACATTATATTATTGATATTATATGATTCATTTGGTGGTTATTAACTTATGGTCATATGAATCGATTGATTTCAACATGGTAAAGGGTTTTCATCTCATTTTTTATTCCCGTGAGATTCATGATATATTTTTCACAACTTCCTTTTGATTGGTGGATGTACTATTCATGATTGTATTATTTGTGTAATAAACATTAATTTATGTGTATTTACATCTTCATTTAATTATCCTTCATTCATGCGGTGTATGTTTCTTATGTTACCAAATCAGTAAGGGATCCTTTTCACCTTCCCCTTTTTAAAATTCTTTTTTTGTTATATAGGTATTTTAGTTTACATGTTCTTATGTAGGAATAGTTTCTTCTATATCCTTATTCTTATAAATTTAATGACCAAGTGATGAGATACCTATTTCTTTATCATTAACTATTTTTCTGAAATTTTAAGGGATGTCGCTACGCTGTCAAATTTTTGTAAGGGAACAACTTCACCGAATTTTAATTCTTCGAGTTAAACTTATACTTCTTGAGTATGTCGTGCTATTAATATGTGTGAATAACCTCTTATTGTGTCACACATAATGTAAACTTATATTGAGTGTATTCTTATTTTTCACACATTATTATGTAATCGATTTATGCTTAATCTAAGGTTACAATTTTTATAATAGATTTCATCTAAATTTACATTCCATAGAGACTTCCTTGTTGTTGTAGGGTCTTGAAAAATTAGGAAAGGAGAATTTAACTCAAGAAAGATTCTACCCAACTCCACCTCAAAGGGATGGGAAAATGTGGAGAATACTCAAGGATGGCAAAGGATGAAATGGTCCATGGACCAGTCTAATTTTAACAATGCATGACCATTTCAAAGAAGCGTCCCTCCTCCGTAGACCATCGTCGTTCACAAGATGGAGGTCGAGATCCTCCGCGGTCGCGAGCCTGGACAGGCTCCAACCCGGTTCACTATTCTGGACCACCCAAGCCGCGAGATGCGTTAGCCAGCCCGAACCGCCTCTGCTGTCATTTACGAAATGGAGGCGGAACCCTCAACAGCCGTGAAGCACCCCCTGAGTTAAGTTGGTGGAGGAGGAGTGTTTAATGCCCCGCGAACTGCGGATTGACCAAGTCATCCATGAACCGAGTTTTGGGTCATGGGCCTCCGCAAAAGGTGTCGCATGACCATTGATACATCTCTTCCCCCACTCAATAAAAGGAGACCAAGGGGGAATAGGAATGGAGGATTTTTGGGATTCATAAGGAGGACGGAATGGAGATCGATCAAATTCGAGTGGAAGGGTTTCGAAGGAAGGCCTAGGATTTCGGAAGTTCCAGTTCACGAACCGGAGCATGTATGAACCTGGGACAGAACTAATAAGGAACCAAAAATGCATCATAACTTGGTGAATCGTGGACATAAAATAACAAACAAGAGAAGACCACAAACCAGGGTCTCTCCACGGATGTACTCCCTACGGACCAGGGAGTTTATGCCTCTTTTTTGATCCTTCATGCTGCGTAGCACCCTCCTACATGGGCGAAACCCCGGATAATGAGCCTCCGGATGGCACCACCCTTGGCCACCGCTGCCTGCATGGAACCCTCCACAGACCACCCTTGTTCATAGATCGAACCCAGAATAGAGAACCACCTTGGTTTTGGGGATGCCCATCAGTCCGCGGACCACCATGGTTCACGGATCGAACGCGGAGCCACTAACTACCTTGGTTCGCGGGATGTCAATCAGTCCATAGACCCTCCTGGTTTGCAGACGGCCAGTCGGTCTACGGACCCTCCTGGTTCGCGGATGGCCAGTCAGTATGCGGGCCATCCTGGTTCGCGGACGGCCTCTCCAGCCACGTAGCGCTTCCCTATGCGAAGGTCGCCACCACCCATACCCCTGCATAGCCTGCCAATACCTTCAGACTTCCCATTCCCTGAGCCGGACAAAATCCATCTAATTTCAATCTGGCCTGATCCTTCACAACCTCCTCATTGGCCTACCCATCGGCCCCAAGTTGAGGCCTCCACCAAAGCCACCGGATTCATGTGATGTAACCCTCAGGCGCATCAGCATGCCGTTTTGAGTTCACATACCCACGATAAGTAGAGGCGAAGGGGTTCCCCCGACCCTTGAGTAGATTCCCATAGCATTTCTGGGTTCACATTCCCACAGTAATGTAGAGTTTGAGCTTGGGAGTCCCCTTTCCGCCCCTCCACTTGTTAAGGGCTCCTCGGGGGTGGTAAAATACCCATCAGAAGTGAGCTCCCATGCACTGCAAGAGAGGAGATGGGAACAGGAGCACCCCCTTTCCCTCTCTTGTTGTTCTTTGTTGCTATGGGAGTCCATCTCGGAGTAAGCCCTGAACTTATGGGCCACCCTATGCATAAGCCACACTTTACTTTTCACAGACGCACCTTTTGCGACGTGATCGTCTGGTCACTACTACCTCATGTTTCTCACACCAATCATGACTCACGTGGGCTTAGAGTGAGCATCGACCATGACATCCTCTTATGGGGCTCCTAAGAGTGTAATCCCCAATCCATCACCATGGGCCTCCTCAGATTGTAAGCCCCCATCCATCATTCTGGGCTGCCTAGAGCGTAAGTCCCAAGTCAATGCGAACTACGAGGACATTGATTCCCTACCACAGGGATACGTAGGAAGCCTCCCCGAGGTTCAAGCCCGATCACAACCGGACCCCTGGGTCCACCTTTATGTCACTTCCCCAACACCATGATTCAAACTACATGGTCTTTGATCCCTATCTCCTAGGCAGGGTACGTAGGAAGCCTCCATGAGGTTCAAGCCCAACAACCGGTCGATCTGGCTATCTTCACATCGGTTCATCGAGCTGCTCCTAGAACCGTCCTAATGAGTCCAAATTCTTTAGAGTCATTAATCCAATGAGGGATGGTAATCCTCTGGCCTAAATGATTCTGAACCCCTGGATTTAGTGGACCATTGCCAACCAAGAGAAATCCGTGGATACTAAGCTTCGGTATAAACAAAAGATTCGAGGACATATGAATAAATTGTAAATCTATAAGAGAGTCCCAAAACATGCAATAATTCCCCCCAAAAGGGTGTGATGAGCCCGACTTCCCATCTTCTCGACCAATGTGAGTTCTTAAGCATCGCTGGTTAGACCATCTGGTGAACGCCTGCCTTTGGAAAGAAGGTCCCCACATTGTCGGATACGGAACAATTGGGTGTTTCGAGATCGAAACCTGGAACATAAGTGGTGAACACGATTTGAATATTTAACCAAGCTTGACAGATTTAACTTAATCCCACCCTGTGACCCCCTTTTACTCACATGGAGGGTCAAGAAATGTCATTAATTACGCATGGTATCATGAGATGATGCTTTGACGGGTTTTCTATTTTTATTTGTTAAAATATTTTACATGAACTATACTGAAATCCCTTCGATCCAATGGCATCCCAAAGGAACTCACAAGAGTGTGCTTATAACTTTTCAATGACTGGGCATCTTCACCAATGGAGAACCCTATCACTCAAACAGTGTCTTCAACGCTGGGTCTCGAACACGCTGATCCAAGAGTACCACGTGAACGGTACTCTCCCAATGGTGGAGGCGGCCATGCATGCCCTCCAATATGCTAGAACTCACCTGTCACCTGCCCAGCAGCGGCCGAAAAGGCAGATCCAGACATCCCCTATTACTGTCTACAACCATTTCAGGAGTCTATCCCTGAGACGGGACAATTCGTACCTCCCATATCATAGGGAGGCAGATGAGGTCTACATTGAGGACTCCATCCCCACCGAATGGGGGTTCTGCTCCAAGGCCCCTTCCAGGAGACGTCGTTGCGGTCATGCCGCGATTCAACATCCTCGCGTCAAGGACGATGTCTCCCCGAGGATTCAGGCCCATGCTCCCCAAGCTCTGGCCCCTCGGACCGCCCGAAGAGGGTGGCAGACGTACAATCAGGGACCAGTCATCACCCTGGTCCCTGAGGAGGAGCTCTGCTGCCCAGCCACGGAGACATACCACAAATAGGCACCTACACATGTTCTCTCCTCCAGAGCTAGCCATTCAGACATGGTGGCATCATACAAGTTGGCGCACATCCCCTCCAAGCTCCATCAAGCATATCCCTTACACATGACGACACTTACCAGGCAGGCACCTCTCCCTGCCCAGGGTCGTGAAGCCCACCAACCTAACGTGGTGGAGACCCAGCGCCTGGAGGACTAGCTCCTGGCAGTTTCTCCTAACGCCCTCCATCCTGATATGGTGGCAATAAAAAAATCCCGCCCCCTAGATGTGGAGGAAAATCATAGGCGGGCACGTATCCCCACCAACAAAGGCCACCGACTCGATATGGTGGGAAACCAACATATGCAGGGCCACCTCCTTGCGGATGCCAGTAAAGTCCGACACCCCGATGTGGCGGAAAATGGAGAGATAAACCAGCGTATCCTGGTACAGGGGAAGATTCCCTCACCTGCCCTGACACACGAGAATTGTCAGTACCCACTGACCACTAGAGGATAGGAGAGAGATATTCCTACTTTGATATTAGAATGGGCCTTCATTCATGTTCCAGCCAAAGATGTCTCTCTACATATCCTGGAAATGATGGAGGAGTTGGTATCGATCCCAGATCATATCTTGCAGACTTTCCATAATGTAATTGTATCAGGGGAAACAGCAAGGACTCAGGCCCATGATCCCATCTCCCCAATTGAGGCGACTCATCTGAGAGAAGAGATAGCCTCCTTAGAGCAGATCTATATCCCTACTTTTTCCCAGGAGGGTCTCCAGCCATATTCTGTGATGCAATGGAAACTGAATCGAGCAGCTTCACACGTTCCAACTGGGGGACACCGGTCCACCAAGGTGGATTCTCCAGAGCAGGCATATATCCCTACTATAAGTCAAGATGTTCATCGGCATATCCTGGTAGCATCATGGGACCCAATTAGATAGGGAACCAAATGTGAAGGTTGTTGTCAACAGTAGACGGTCCCCGCTGCCCGCAAAAGAATACCCCGAAAGCGCCAAAGGCAGCCTGAAAATAAATAGGGATTCCATGACTCCGCTCTGCTGGAAGCTGGGGATCCCAATGTCGTTAAGAATACATCGAAGACTCCGGAAACTGCCCATCAATTACCATATTATGGGAGTGGAAGTAGAAGTTGTGAAGGTCCGCTCTGCAATGTTACTACCAGCAGCTCTGAATGTCCTCCCTAGAACACCCATGGGGGCCTCACCCGTGAGCATATAACGATCAATCACGAGAGCTCGTCTTTTGATGCAAGTCATAGAAACCCTCCACATGACCAGAAGATCACGCAGCAAGAAGGACCTCCACTTGTTGCGGTCCACCCTGAAGGTCCTCCCCGGGGTATAATCTTCAAACACACTTCATACAGTGGGACCACAAATTATTATAGTAGTCCTCACTATCATAGTCGCAATTGTGGAGGCCCTCCCTGCTATGACGTCTCATCACAACAAGAAGGTCCTCCCCTTGTCGTATCCTACCCTGAAGGTCCTCCATAGGGGTTACGCTGCAACGGAACTACACGCAGCCAGGAATCAGATCACGGTGGTAGTCATCTCCACCCTAATAATGGAGGTCCTCCCTGTAGAGACGTCAAGAAACGAGAAGGCCCTCCCCTCGATGTGGTACATTATGGAGGCCCTCCCCAGGATGTATCCCACTGATATTCTCCATGCGGCAGTAGTAATGTTAGTCCTCACCATTTCCGCAGCTGTGATGGTATTCCTCACCACCATGGCCGCCATTGTGAAGGTCCTCCCCGCATTGGCCCCATGCAACAAGAAGTCCCCCCCCCCCTTGTCGCAGTGTGTCCTAATGGTCCTCCCCAGGATTCACATAGAACGCCAATCCATGATGGTCATCCTCACCATGATGGTAGTTTTTGCAAAGGTCCTCCCTGTAACGATGCTATACAGCCAGAAGGTCCTCTCCTTGTTGCGACATGCCCTGGAGGTCCTCCCTAGGGTGTACACTACAAAATTCCTCTATGAGGTGAAGCATAAAATAGTAATGGTAGTCCTCTCCATTACAGCTGCCATTGCGGAGGTCCTCCATGCGATGACATATCATATCGACAGCAAGGTCCTCCTCCTGCCAAATCAAGCAGAGAAAAGACCTCGTATGTCGAGGCACTCAGAAGGATGAGATCAAGCATGTCAGATTCACAATTAGTCGCCGAAAAAAACCTTATGAAATCAGGAGACGGTCCAGGGCCACGTTCATCCTCTGAACCAGCTCGGAATCGCCCACATAATGATTCAGAACTTACCGGTCCCACAACCTCAGACCACATTTGCAGGGAGCATCTCAGTTTGGCCAACCAAGTATAGGAGTCACTAGTTGAGGAATATGCCGATATTTTGCACCTGAGGAAATGACTGGCCCGAGATGATATACCGGTTATGTTTTGGCCTATGACCACCTCTCAGTTCGACATACCCAGAGAGTTGTCGAAAGAATGAGTGCATGGCATCCTCCATAATATATGGTAAACCCTCCCCCGACTGAAATCAAGCTTCCTGCCCTATGACGGGTATGTAGACCATGTAAAGACAATAGGGGGCCTCATGCGTCTCATCGACCTGGAAGCTCTTCCTTCAGCATGACAACAGCGACCCGAGAAGTGTAAAAAAAACATGGAGATAGCCTGCCTCTGTGCGCTGCACCAGCTATGCCGCCTCATCGTTGATGCTCTGACGGGATTCCATATCAGCAGATGTGGAGAACATGGAGCTCTGCATTTCACTCTGATCCCCGACTAGAAGAACACATTTGGTATGTTTTCTTCCAATGTCATCACGTCAAGATGACAATCTAGTGGTCTCCCTGTTCAGGAAAGGCAACACACCTAGCAAATTCAGGCCTTGAGTAAATGCCAGAAGCGTCAGGCCCGAATGGAACAAGCCATTTAAGAACCCCTAAATTCGGCCACCGAGAGCATACAACATGCCTCTTGCCTAAGAGAGGCCAATCAATGATCTTTTCCTACCTCCCTAGAAGGGATTGATTCACAGAAGAACTCGGCACCAAACCCAGTTCACCCCCAAATCGGGGCATGTAAGATCAGGCAGGTAGCGATAGCCGCAGCCACTACCGCATTCCAGGGTCAACCCCAGCCTGCAGGGATGAGGGAATTTTTAACAACAAATGCCCATGTAAGACCAATAAAACTGGGAAGATACTTGATGTCCAAGGAACGGGGCCAACCCCAGCCCTCATGGATGGGGGAATTATTACCCCCTCATCAACAACCTCCCCCATGAGAGTCAGTATTCTATCATCTAGGGAGGACAATCAGAAGAGGAGGTCCATGTCATATCCCGTCATTCGAATCATGATTCCCTCTGAGAGAAAGGTGCACCGTAAGGTCGCACCAAAGAACTCTCCACGTCACCCTTCATCAAGAAGTCCGAAGGCAATCCCAGGTCACGAAAGGGAAGGCCAGCATCAGATGTAGGAGATCCTCCTCCTGTTTGGAAGATGAAGTCTTCTTCGCCCCATGATATGCATCTATCAATGTCCTAGAGATTAACCCCATGGGTGACACCAGAGATACTGCAAATCAGGATGGATTAGGAGACGATAGTTCTGGTCAGGCTGTGACTCACAACGAACCACCAGGTGTGAACACCCGAAACTAGAGTGTCGCCATAATTATGGCCTTATTTCTAGCCGACCCTCCTCTACCTACCCTACGAGCTTCCAACAAGGATAATGAAAAAGGACTGGTTACCATTGAACCGCCTCCTTATCTCAACAAAGATGATCCACTCGCGCTCGAAGAGATATTCGCTCGACAGGATTAGGAGATGAAAGAATTGAGGCGGCTTAACACTTAGCTACTCCATAGGAATCTCCTTATTGAAAAAGTGTCCCAGGAGGATCCACATCATGCACTCCCTAAAAGTGCACCTCAACGACTAAGATATTTCCCGGTAAACGAAACACGGTCATCGATCCCGTCAAATGAGGTGCCTGGACCGTCCAACTTCCTAAACGTCGATTCGAATGAATACCAAGAATTCCTTCCACTCAGGAAGCAACCGGAGCAAGTACACCTGAACCCAAAGAAGGTGCAACAAATGGCACATGCACCACTGGTTCCGACCAATTTGGATCCTGAGGCAATTCCTCGGGCTATTCCTGCTAGGATCGGGCCGAACAGGAAGTAAACCAAGGTCTCACCAACACCTTCGAGGCACTAACAGCTCTATTGGAAGTGACGGAAGGTCAACACGCTCTGATACAACCAGATAAGAAACCCTACCCTGATTAGGTGAGCAACACACCACCTCCACAAAATTTTGGGAGCCCTGTATTCCCTATATTCAATGGGTCAGGTGATCCCGAATTGAATTTGATGCACTACGCATCTTATTGCGGCCCTATGATTAGGACTCTGGAATAGAAAGAAGCAGTGAAACTCATATGCTTCGTACAGACCTTGCAAGGATCTCCCTTCGTCTGCTATACAAGTCTTCTAGCCCAATCAATAAAGAGCTGGGAAGACCTTCGACAGTAGTTCCTATTCCACTTCAGCTCAAAGTTTCCTAAAATAACGGTCAGTGATCTCATGAACTGCAAGCATAGGGAGAACGAGAGGGTCTCGGATTTCATCTACAGATGGAATGGTCTGACCTATTCCCTAAACAGGCCAATGCCTCAAGATGAGATTCTATCCATATGCATCGATAATATTTGAGATGATCTACGAACACCACTCATACTAGTGGAGTGCACCACTGGCTTCCGCCATCTCTCGTCCATTGCCCAGAGAATTGAGGACTCCCTACAGTGGACTAATTCGAAGTCCTAAATAGCCTCGTAGGCTCCTGTGAAAAGAGCCCCCAGAGGTGAAGTTTCCGCTGTCAAACTCAAAGTGGCCCATGTGCCCGCTCCACCACTCATGCCTCCACCAAATCATTAAGGGCCTTCTGCATATTAATGGCCACCTACACCTAAATGGGACGATCAGTAAAGACCGAAGTAGAACCATTTTGAGGAATGAAGACAAAAATTATACTCGTTTCGAGACGATCAAGTCCACGGCTACCTCATTGCGGCTATGAACTGCAACTTGCTCCACCTCCCAGAGCCGAGGAAACCTGAAGTGTTTGGCAACGATGGCAGGCCATATTACTGCCCCTACCATTGGATGTTGGGGAACAGTATTCGAGAATGCTTCGTCTTCAAAGACCTCCTGTATAGGATGGTAGACTCCAGACAGGTCGAGTTGGGACCACTGCCGGAACATGTGGAAAGTATCTCTACCACTGAATCCGACAAAGAGGAGGGGTGGCATAAAGTCACAAGCAAACAGGGGTAGAAATTTGACAACTGGATGACTCGGAATACTTTCAACCAAGCCTAGGGCATACACCAAGCTCAACTACAGCAACCAGTGTTGCCACCAACAGCCCCTGAAGCTACAGAGCCGATAGTATCAACCTCATAACCCTCCACATGTTGGTCATCTAGGCGTAATCCAAGAAGGAGGAAACAATCGAAAGAGGAGAAGTCCACGATGGGGAAAAAGTTAGTCCCGACCTTGGAAGATTATATGCACTCGAATTTGGCGCCATGGGCACCGACCTAACAAACGGCACCATCTGGGACAACTGACCAGGTCGACCTCTTAGAGGATGAAGAGCCAATCTTTGGTTCTATTAACATCATCCATCTTATGGAATCATTCCCTAATGAAGGGTATGGTTACGAACCTGAGTTCCCTGCATGAGGAGCTGGGAGGAGGAATCGCAGAGGTAGGGGATACCAGAGGAGACGCAACCACGGCTGAAACCCACCCTACGATTGGATCCCAGCCCAAACCATTAATATTTCAGAAACCCATGGGAGAGCCCTTAAATGGACTCATCAGGAGAAAGAATTCCCCTCTACCTCCACAAGTATGAACTCTGGCCATGTTGTTCTACGATACCCACCAGAGGAGGAACAAGTGTCTGGCCACCTAGTGCACACAAACAGACCAGCCAGGTCATGTCCTCAAAACATGGTAATGACATCGATGTCTGACCCCGCGGCCGGCCCCTCCTCATCAAATTCTCCATCACCTAAAGCACCCGCTAAGGCTCTCCCGCCAACAGAGAAGCGTCGGCTGCTAGAGCAGAAATACGATATCCTTAAGCAGCTGGCATCAGTACCACCATGTTGTCAATCCTCGATGCCCTATGTCTATCGGCAGACCTCAGGTAGGTGCTTATAGAAGCTTTGATCATCCCCAAGGAGTTTCAAGATGAGGTAGTTGCCGACAAAATTTACCGGATGGAGACTGACCTAGCTAAATGCAATACGGTGATTTTCTTCACCGATCAGGATGAAGGTGCCATCATTCAAGGACACATCAGACCAAAAAATGTGTCTGGAACACTGAATGGTATTGATATCTAGAAATTCCTTATAGACAATGACTCTGGAATTAACCTCTTTCCTCTATGAACACTCCGTAAGTTGTGCAATAGTGAGGACGATCTAATACCATCAGCAAAAACTTTGTTGGGTTACGACAAGAGTGAGCAGAAACCAATGGGACAAATTAAGCTAAAGACCCATTTTGGTTACCTGGTAGCCTACATGGAATTCCAGGTAGTCCGGCATAGCACAACATTCAATGCCTTGCTGGGAAGGGCATGGCTCCATAAGCACATGGTCGTTCCTTCATCCTACCACTAGTGTATCAAGTACTGTGTCAATGGACAAAGTGGAACATTGCATGGTGACAAGGCCCCTTTCGAGCTATATGAGCCACATTAAATTGACGCCGTGTTTTATGAGAAAATGAAAAAGAAGCCTCCGGTCGATGGTGTTGACTGGATCCCCGCTCCAAATGGACTGGAAATAGTTCCTGATGACCCCCTTAGGCAGCTCGTCAGAGATTATGTCCTACCCATCATCCATGTTGATAGTAGGAGTTCAAGTATGGACATGCACTCGGATGTCCTCATGACATCAGCCATGATGGCCGAGAACTAAAATGCAGGAACATCTGCCGATCCACACTGTAGGGACGAATACTCGAGTAAGGACACCCACGACACCTCGCCTCCAGACTCCCAAGAGCCCGTGTCAAGAGCTCTCTCCTCGTCAGATCAAGAAGATGAGGACTTTGGAGAAGAATAGGGGGATGATCTCAGCTATGAACCTCCTGTATTTGAGGACGGTATCTCCACCACGGTGGACGAGCTCAAAGGAATTAAACCTGGGTATCGGGGAAGAACTCAGGCCTACTCTCATTATTGCAGCCATGTTCCCCAAGAAGAATGAGGTATATACCTCTTTTCTGAGGAAACATCAAGATGTTTTCACATAGAATTACATAGAAATTCCAGGACTCAATCCCGATGTGGCTACTCATCACCTGGGTCTTCCAGAAGACCACCTGGGCTATAAACAGGCCGCCAGAAGGACACATCCCTCACATGCCGCCAAAATAGACGCTGAAGTCGATACGCTCATTAAAGCGGGCTTCATTCAGGAGGTCCAGTACCCCATTTGGTTTTACAACATTGTCCATGTCATGAAAAAGAATGGACAAATTCGCATCTGTATTGACTTCAGAGATCTCAATCGGCATTTTCTGAAAGATGATTTCCCGGTCCCGATCACCGGATTATTAATCAATGTGAAGGCCAGGTACGAGGCTCCATCCTTCATGGACGACTATTCTGGATATAATCAAATCAGAATGGCTCTAGAAGACGAAGAAGCCACTGCCTTAAGGGCCCCTCAAGGGGTATTCTGTTACAGCCTCATGCCCTTTGGTCTCAAGAACACTGGCGCCACATATCAGCGTGCCATGAATCGGATCTTTAAACCGTTCATGGGGAAATTTTTTGAATGTTACGTGGATGACCTGGTGGTCAAGTCCAGATATGACTCAGATCACCTGTTAGACGTTGAGACCGTCTTCAACAAACTCAGACATCATACCTTGATGATGAACCCCTTGAAATGCGCCTTTGGGTTACCTCAGAGAAATTCCTTGGCTTCATCATACACCACTGTGGCATCGAAGTCGACCCTGATAAGACAAAGGCTATTCTCAGCCTACCACCTCCCCGCAACCTCACTAAGTTGAGAGCATTCCAATGGCACCTAGCCTATATTAGGTTCTTCATAGCCAACCTAACAGGAAAATGTTTTCCATTTACCAGGTTAATGAAGAAGGGGGTCATGTACCGATGGACGGACGACTTCCAATAGGCATTTGATATCCTAAAGAGGTACCTCTTAATCCCGCCAGTGCTCATGCCCCCAGTTGAAGGAATTACTCACATCTTGTACGTGACAACCTTAGAGCGATCTCTGGGAGCCTTCCTCTCACAAAAGAATGATGCGGGCAGTGAAAACAGTCTCTATTACCTCATCCGAACAATGATTGATGCTAAGACTCGATACTCAAATATGGAGAAGAGTTTTTTAGCCTAGGTCTTCTCAATTTAAAATCTATGACATTATCTGTAGCATCATGAAGTCCATTTGATCTCGTGGAGTAACCCGCTCATGTACATCCTCAGTCGCCCGATGCTAACCGGACACCTATCCCGATGGGCGGTCATCCTGCAACAGTTTGACATCCGGTTTGTTCCTCAGAAAGCCATCAAGGGTCAGACATTAGCAGACTTTCTGGAAGAGCACCCTCTAATAGGGACCACTACACTAGACATTTAATTACCTGATGAATACATCATAAGTTTCAATAGGAGTTCCCAGCATGGGAAATGTACTTCGACAGCGCATCCCGAAGCCCAACCGGGAAGAGGATGGAGGATCCCAAATTCAATAATGTGGGTTTTAGAATAATACTCATGTCCCCAGAAAAGGAAACCATGCCATATTCCTTCTTCTTATAAGAAGGATGTACGAAAAATGAAGCGGTATATCAAGCTCTCATTGCAGGCCTCGAGCTCATACTCCAGGCACAAATACTACACCGTAAGGTAAAAGGTGACTCAGAGATGGTCATCCATCAATCCAATGGTGATTGTGCTATTAAAAAGGAGGAGTTGATCCCCATATTTGACCATGCCCGAGGGTTAATGGAGGAATTATCCACAGAACCAACATTGACCTATATTTCTAGGTCTCAGAATGCTCAGTCTGATGCATTGGCCAACGCGGCCACAACCCTAGCCGGCCTAGGCCGGAATGAAACTGTTATCAATATTGCTCACTGAAGAATGGTATTACCATTTTTTCAGACCAAGACAGAAGATATCCCTGAATTTAGTCCTTTTCCCGAGCCATATGCCCTGGAAACTGGCTGGATGACCCCATTGCATAATACCTTCAATAGGGAGAACTTCCATCAGACAGGGCTGAACAAAATAAAGTACGGAGAAGGGCAATCAAATTTTTCCTATATGGAGGAGCGAGTCAGCAAAAGGTCCTCTACAAAAAAGTCATTGATGGAGTGCTCCTCAGATTCATTGATGGAGAAGAAACTACTGGCATAATCAATGAAGTACATGCCGGAGCGTGTGGATCACATCAACCGGGGACCAAGCATTCCAATCAGGTTCGAAGGCATGGGTATTACTGGCCCGTAGTGGAATGAGACTATGAGCATTTTACCGAAAAATTCCACTCATTCTATATTCATGAAAACTTCATAAACCAACCCCTGAAGTTACTTCATCAAGCCAAGTACTCCTGGATATTTTTCGTTTGGGGGATGGATGTCATGAGACCATATCCTCCCGCCACGGCCAAATAGATGAAGTATATCCTCATGGAAACCAAATTCTTTTCCAAATGGGCAGAAGCCAAACCCCTCAAGGAAGTCGGGGGAAGAAATATTGTCAGCTTTGTGAAGACCAATATCATCACCAGATTTGGTGTCCCTCATACCATACTGATAGACAACAGCACCATGTTCTACTCTACTGAATTGGAGAAACTATACCATGAGTATGGTATCAAGGCTAACCACTCATCCTGCTACCATGTAGCGGCCAACTGACAGATATAGACATTCAACAAGACCCTGTCCAACATTCTCAAGAAAATGGTGGACAAAGAGAAGAATTCATGGCTAGATAAACCCTTCCATACATTGTGGGCTTATTGAAACCAATCGGCACCGCTACTCGGGCCACCTCGTACTCATTGGTGTATGACACAATGGCAGTCCTGCCCATTTACCTCCAACTTCCTCACTCCATGTTTCTATCTGTGATCAATTATCTAATGATTAGAAGTCAGAAAAGTTCCTAGGTGAATTGGAATAGCTAGACGAGAAGCGGTTGAACACTTTGCACCATATGGAGGTATACCAGAACGGGATAGCACGAGCCTTCAACAAAAAGGTTCGACTTCTGACTTTATTGAAAGGAGAATTAGTGTTGGCCCTCCGGACCGCAATGATACCCGGAAAATAGCCTCCAAATATGGAGCCCAAGTGGGAGGGACCATACGTTGTACACAAGGACTACTCCAACGGAGCATATAACCTAATCTCCATGGATGTATATTTACAACCGCTTCTATAAATGCGATATTACTGAAGAAGTATTTCACAAAATAACTAATGGTGTACTATTCTTCGTCCGAGCTAGATGAAGATAAACTGACATGCACCCAATGGTTCAAACTCTATTACATTAAACTAAGAGAATTTCATCCACACCACATGACGTTAAACTGCATGGGGTTCGTCCTTACCGCACGACGTTAAACTACAGAGAATCTAATAATGCCCCTCGTCCTAACCACATGACGTTAAACTGTATGGCTTTCATCCTTACCGCATGACATTAAACTGCATGGATAATATGATTTAAAAATACCCAACCCTTGTGTATGGACCAGACCTACACAGGGTGTATTCATCGTCCTCACTGCATGATGTTAATCTGCACGGTTTTCAGAGAATTACGTACGGCCTGATTCATGCCCTTGCAGGATACATAGTGACGCTGGGATCCCCTATCCTGGCCCAGCCATTGCCAAATAAAAGTTAAAAATGCCTTCTTCCCCCCGTGTACGGACCAGACCTGCACAGGTTGTATCCCTCGTCCTCACTGCATGATGTTAAAATTCCTGGACAAGAAGGTTTTAAAATTCCCCTCTCCCCCGTGTATGGACCAGACCTGCATGTGGTGTACTTATTTCAGAGAACTACATAATCATTCCCTTGCAGGATACGTAGTGACGCCAGGACTCCCCGTCCTAGCCCAGCCACCTCCAAATGAAATAAAATAAAATTTAGACAATGTCCCCTTCCACTTTGTATGGACCAGCCCTACATGGGGTGTACTTATTCTAGAGAACTACGTGCGGCTTGATTCCTGCCGTTGCAGGATAAGTAGTGATGCTAGGGTTCCCCGTCCTGGCCTAGCCTCTTGAATAAGAGATAAAAATTCCCTTTCCCCCCATGTACGGACCAGACCGGCACGAGGTGTACTCCTCGTCCTTACTGGACAACGTAAAACTGCATGGATAGAAAAATTTTAAAATGCTCCCTTTTTCTCGTGTATGGGCTAGACTTTCACGGGATGTATTTTTTCGTCCTCACCGCACGACGTTAAACTGCTTGGACAATAATGTTAAAAATGCCGCCTTCCCCCCGTGTATGGACCAGACCTGCATGAGGTGTATACCTCGTCCTTACCACATGAAATTAAACTGCACGGACTTCGCCCTTACCCAATGATGTTAAACTGCACGAACTTCATCCTCACCGCATGACGTTAAACTGTAGGGACTTCATCGCGACCCACCCAAGACACACGGTGATACGAGAGGGAGATACTCCATGAAAATTTGACTGCATCCTCTCTATACATCAGACTCCACGACCCGGAAAATTATGGATCTTCATAACCATTCATAGCCATCGTAAGTGAAAGGTCATCGACCCGTGGACACCATTGCATGACTATGCATACCATGCCCTCAGCGGCCCTGTATAATGATATCCCCTGGATATTCTACCAAAGGAATTATTTCCATAGGAGACACTCTTCCTAGCTTCGTACTCTTACCGGTCTCAGAACCCCCATACCATAACTCATAATCCAGAATTTTATGGAGAAGTGGTTTACAAGTTCTTCCCCTCTTCACATCCAAGTGTTTCCATGGAATCCCTACCTGGCTAGCCTATGTGTCCACCGGTGGTTCACATAGCGACCTGAATCAACGAACATCAAGCCAGGACTAGGTTACTTTGACTCAACAGAAAATTGCAGTGAAGATATTTCTTGAATACTCGGACACCATTATCCCCACTTTCCTAACTATGCACTATAAGCTCCCGTGAATCCTCATAATAATTCACGGCCATCGGAAGTGGAAATTCATCAACCTAGGGACACCTTTGTATGACTATGCATACCATCCCTCAGTGGCTCTGCATAATGATAGCCCCTGGCTCATCCATCAATGGCAATATTTCCTTGGGCGATACTCTTCCTAGCTCTGTATGCTTACCGGCCTCAAAGCCCCCATGCCACACCTCCTGATCCGTGAAAACTCAAAGTTTCAGTTTACAACCATCATCCCCCACCTTGTTCCAAGTATATCAGAGCATGTTGAACCAATTATCCTTCAAGTGACTGCATCAATAGTCACCTAATGGTCCGAGCTCTATGACCACTAAACTAGGAGTACGTCATCCATACCGCACGAAGTTAAACTTAATGGAGTGAAGGTAAAACCTCGCGTGCAAAATAAATCAGTGCACGAAGCTCTCTAATATTTAAAAACAATCAGGGTCGAGTACGCTTGACATGTTTATACATTTCCTTCCCCGATGACAGACTTCGTGGCCCAGGTAATTGCAGATCGTCATAACCATTCATGGCCATCGGATGTGGAATTTCATCTACCTAGAGACACCTTCGCATGACTATGCATACCATGCCCATGGCGGCTCTACATATTGATAGCCCATGGCCCGTCTACCAAAAGCAATATTTCCCTGGGCGATACTCTTCCTAGCTCCGTACGCTTACCGGCCTTAGAGCCTCTGTATCATCTCTCCTTATCCAAGAAGCCCCAAAACCATGATTTACACCATCAACCCCCTCCACGTCTTGTACATGACAGGATAATTAGGCCCATTTACATTCTAGTCAAGAGGGGACTTTTAACTACATCCTTGTCGCATTATGTCAAACAGTATAGATCACATATTGGCCACTTGGCGTAAGGCTGCAAAGACCAAGCATTAAACATCCAGGGGAATGCCTCCAACAAAAAGCATTTTCACTGGTTTAATAATGCTCCTCATCCTTACCACGTGACATTTAACTGCACTATCAATTATCCTTGTCATATGACGTTAAACTGCACAACATTGGAAAAGGAAAGAAAAATGCCCCCCGTCCGATGTGCATTAAGTTAAATTTCACAACATCCTTTTACAATTCTCTTCGTCTTTACCGCATGACGCTAAACTGCATGGTCAAACCCATTATGGGTTCAGTAATGAATGGAGGATTTTTTCTATCCTTCAGTACATGGGACAGACCGGCACAAGCCACCATCTCACACTCATGTGAGAAGGGATTACTTCACTAGTTCTCGGTAAATTCAGTCTAGACGTTTCCTCCGTATCCAGGAACCCTTTCATCACAAACCAAACTCTGTAATCAAAAAAAGACAAACTCTCATAATCCACCCCTTGTGGTCCCAAATATGAACTTCCCTAAAGTTTCTTAGCTATCATAGGAATACAATCATTGACCTATGGATACCTTTGCATGACTATGCATACCATTCCCTCAGCGGCTCTACATATTGATCTCCCCTGGCCCATCTACCAAAGGCAGGATTTCTTTAGGCAATGCTTCTCTCTGTACACCTCTTGGCCTTTGAGCCCTCATGTTTATCCTGATATTTGTAAACCCTCTAAGATATAGTTTACCAACCACTTTCACAATCCTACCTGAATATGGTGGAATGTCTCTGATAAGATTACCAAGGACTAGGAGAAGTCCTTCCATTTTAAATGATGTCCCAGCTGCAAGACATTAAACTATACCAAGATTCAACTATCCCTTACGCTAACTAAATGTATGGGAAAGTGGTTTCCCGACCACACCCCGGATTAATACAGATGTTCTCAAAACCTTTCAGACATCAAATACCCTTTCCAAGCCACCCCTACAGGTTTTCATAATTTTCCAAGCCACCCATGGTGGTTTCCATAAGCCGGACTTTCATGAAGTCCTATGGACATTAGAAATGGAGATTCATTGACTTAAGGAAACCTTTGCATGACTATGAATACCATTCCCTCAGTGGATCTACATATTGATCGCCACTGGCCTGTCTACTAAAGGTAAGAATTCCTTAGATAATGCTCTGCCTACCTCTGTACACCGACGCGGCTCCCATGCCTTCAGACATGCCCTCCATGTCGTTCAAATCTAAACATGCTCCCTCCATATGTGTCTGAAGGACATCAAGTAATATTTTGATCACCCAAACCCCATTGGGGCCCTTGACCCACTATATTTGGTCAATGTTGTTCCACATAAACCATAAGTAATGATAGTCTTGACGGTGGGACTTTAAACCCCTCACAAAAGAGGCACAATTCCTGTTAGGCCGAAAACCCGAAAAGGGTGACCTAAGAAAAAGTCGAGACATATTCACTGGGTCCACACTAAATGGGCCCATGAAAAATTAGGGTGTTAAAAGAAAAGACAAATAGTTTGTAGGGTTTTTCTACAAAACCCAAGAAATAGTCGAACTATGCTTGCTGGACCCCATGGTCTCGGAAAAAGTTAGAGTTTCTTTTCTTGAGTTATGATTATTTCTGATTCAGTGAGTTGATACTTATAGAACAATTGTTCTAGTAACAATAAAATTTTATAGAAACAAGTGATTGAGAAAGACTGTATTTATTTTGAACAAAAGGAGAGGACGTCCACAAGCTGGGGACTCTCCCTCACCATAAAAGAGAGAGAGGGGTAAGTAAAAAGAGAGTACAAGAGTGGCTCTGATAGTCATAAATGAGTCTAACTCTCTCCCTCTACCAGATCAGAGACCTTGTGGCGGAGGTTGTTGCAAGACTGTTCCAACACGGCCTTCTCACTGGCTTCAACCTCAGCCACCTAACGAGTACGCTCCACATTTATTTGGAGATCGTTGATCCCTTTTCTGGTGGCTTCAAGACGATCAGTCACAGATGACAACTGGTTCCTCAGCATCGCTTCCCAATCTTCACATTCATGCAACTAGGAGGATATGACAGCCACCTAATCTCGAGAGATCACCTCCTGTTCTATCAGCTGATGGAGCTGTATCGTGACTTCCTCCGGGGCTCAGGTCTCGCAATGAGCAACATAAAATTGACCAAGTTTGCGTTCACCTGTGGAAGCTTCCTCATGGTCCATGAAAACATGGAAAGAAAGATAATTGAACTGCCGATAGTCAATGCCACCTGACCCTAAACCTAGGAAGAGCTATAGAAGAGCTTCGGTCTTAGTTTCCATCTCACCAAGATGAGTTTCGGCAACGATCTCACAAATACGAGGCCAGGCCCACCAGCGCACCGCCCGATGGTCCACTATGACATGAAGATCTTTGGTATCCTTGCCAGATTGCACGGGAATGATATCCGGAATTGCAACTAGCACAGGCATGTGCTCACTAGAAGTTGGATCTGATGCTGGAAAGGCTGGAGCCTCTAACCCCAATTCAGGCTTGGGGATCATGTTTCTAAGCCCGGTATCAACTGGAAAAACTTCCGGGATTGTCTCACTGGGACCCGGAACCATAGGGTCGTCCTCATCAATGTCCAAGAAGGATGAACCCATTATAACATTGGCCACCACAAGGAAGGGAGAGGAAAATCTCCTGAGTCGCTTTGACCGACGAGCAATCAGTCGATCTTCCCTTAGAGCTGATGAGGAAGGTGCGGTGAGCACAACAGCTGCGGTACCTTCTGATTTGGGAACATACCAGATGACCTTCCCTAGGATCCCTCGGGATAGTGTTTTGCTCACACTTTTGGATACTCCATGGAAAGGTCTTCGGCCACCCCCACGACAGGCATGGGAATGCTCGTGTCAGATCCCTCCTGCATCGGCATCAGCCACCATTGAAGAAGTATGGTTGTGTGCAGTCCTCGAGACCAAGGAGGGGGAAGGGAAACTTGGACTTGAATACACCCAAACTGGCGAGAAAAACGATATGGGACATACATATCGCACAAAGAAACCTCGTCGATCCGTGCAAACAGAAATCCGTCCCACAGAGAGATCATGCAAGAATGATCTTCCAGGATCCCCTGACGGTTGTCAACTAAGACGCTGGAATGGGTGGGGTAGGGAGTGAAAGAAAACTGGGAGAAGTCACTCAAAAGCTCAAGGACATCACCAGAGCTGAGGGATTTCATGAGAACTCCAGATATATCAATCAGGGTAGGCCGAAAAGTTGGAAGCGAGATTACTATGTTATAACGATACTCATAACAGCGACAATGATCCTCTACCCAGCCATACAAAAATTGAAATGGCCCACTCAGACGGAAGGGTGACCAGCCCTTCTTCATGTGACCCAACAGTTCATAAATACAAGCCAATGTGGGCATGACCAAATTAACCAGGCAGCCCTCTTCCAGCTCAACTGCCATCATCAGGGTGCAAGCCCTGACGCCAGGATTAATATCTCAGGAAGGGAATAGTCACCCGCTCAAGAACATAGCAAACAAACCGACCAGCCAGAGCATAGGCGGCACACCGGTGCACACCTCGTAACCCCATGAAAGGTATTATCCCGCCTCTAGAACTGCCCAGTAGGAATCTGGGGAGGTTTGTGACTGTTGAGAAGGATGAGTTCTGGGGCGCTTGATCTTCGACATAGGAAAAGTGGTGTTCAGAAATAACCCTATCCAGGTACTATAGGGAATAAGAGAGTGGGAACGCAAGGCCTGACCCAGTGATTACCCTTCCATAACCAGAAGATAACTCGCCAATAAAGGCACTTTTTCGATGTCGTCCCATGCGTCAGAAGCAGGTAGAAATTTTTCATAGGTTTCACCAATAAACGGGAGCCCTCCCAATTGATAGATATCCCACAGACTGATGCCAACTTCACCATGGGCAATGTGGAACGTATTAGTGCTTGAACACCAGAGAATGAGTAGGTTTGGAAGGACCAAGGATGGTGGGTAAATAGAAAATTGGGAATCCCACACTGCAAAGTATAAATTGACTGCTTATAGTGATTCAGGAGACTCCCGGCAGTGATGATGGATCAAAAAATCCCAGGCCCAGTCATTTCAGGAGATCTCAATAGACTGAAGGTCCTACCTAATAATCCACCCTACATCAAGATATACTCGACTAACGATGATAATAGAAGGGTAGCTCCTGAAGACAGCTTCTTGAGAAAAGTTTCAGGCATGCTGATCACTTTAGGTCCAAACAGAGCCTTTCAAAATGAAGGAGTCTTTCTGGTCAAAGTTAGAAACCATCTCCCCTGATTGGGTAAGGTTTGCCTGAATACACTTGGATGACGCTTCCAAGAAAGGAGACGAAAGACCTGAGAATGTGGGGGGAATAGGGACATCGTCAGGAAGACCGAATCCATGGAGCGGAAGCTGATTTGATAGTGGATAATCCAGGAGATCAGGAGGGAGCAAGTATTTCAAGACACCATCGTCAGGAATGATGGACCGACTAGGGTCCTCATGGATGTTCTCTACTCTTCGAATCATAGCTAAACGTCTCCATGAACCAACTGGAAGAGGCTCTACAGCAGGCCTCGGTTCAGAATGAGGGGGAACTATATTTTATCTCTACACAACGAAATCCAACAAATGGTTAGTCCAAAAATAATAAAACTTGGACAAAATACCAAATATATGGTTGATGATAAATTGAGGAGCCTTCATAGTAAAGTCCATGAGGAGGCATCGAAGGATGGTTCGCGATGACAGCATCCCGCGAACCAGCCCTTCGCGAAAGTAGTGCGTGAAAGCCTAGCCCACAGATCGTTGGCTAGGAAACCATGGACCATGTTGCTCTGCGGAATTTCAATCCCGATGTTATGTGGTTAGGTTCAGAAGACATAGAAACATTTAAAGTTCAGAAGATTTTAGTCCATGGAGCATCGAAACTGCAGATCACCAAAACCGCGAAGCGAGTTCCTATGACTCCCATCGTGAATTACTTTTTAATTAATTAAAAGTATTAGTTCTCAGCTGGGATGTTGATTCATTAATGAAGAACGGTGCGAAAAAGAAATGGTTCGAGAAAGTAGTAGCCGGTTTGCAGAGGAAGAGATTCACGAAGGAACAAGCACACGGAGGCAGAAAAGATAAAAATATTTGGTTTCGTGAAGAATCTGGTAATGTACAGATGAAGGGCCCTATGTATTTATAGGCACGGTCCCCTACTAGGTCCACCTCTCTATCGCGAACTACCAGAGTTTCAGGACCACTCTGCATCGGAATAGCCTCCTCTCCCTTCCGATCGGATCCCATTCTGATTAGGGGCATTTGTAGGGTCCTGAAAAATCCAGAAAGGATAATTTAACTCAAGGGAGATTTTACCCAACTTCCCTTCAAAGGGATGGGAAAATTTGGAGAATACTCAAGGGTGGAGAAGGAGGAACCGGCCCATAGACCAGTCTATTATTAACAATGCATGTCCGGTTCCGTGAACCGTCCCTCCTTCGCGGACCAGCGTCGTTCGCGAGATGGAGGCAGAGATCCTCCGCGACCAGGAGGTGGGATAGGCGCCAACCCGGTTCACCATTCCGGACCGCCCCAGCCACGAGCTGCGTCTGCCGGCCCAACCCACCTCCGTTGTCGTTTTCCAAATGGAGGCGGAACGGTCCACAGCCGTGAATCACCCCCCGAGTTCAGTCTGTGGAGGAGGAGTGTTTAATGCCCCGCGAACTGTGGATTGACCATGTCATCCGTAAACTGGGTTTTTGGTCATGGGCCTCTACAAAAAGTGTCGCATGAGTATTGATACATATCTTCCCCCAATCTATAAAAGGAGAACAAGGGGGAGAGGAAAGGAGTATTTTTGTTATTCAGAAGGAGGACGAAAATGAGATTGATCAGATTCGGGTGGAAGGGTTTCGAAGGAAGGCTTAGGATTTCATAAGTTCCAGTTCACGAACCGGAGTAGGTATGAACCTGGGAATGAACTACTAAGGAACAAAAAAGGCATAAAAACGTGGTAAATCGTGAACTTAAAATAACAAACAAGAGAAGACCGTGAACCAGGGTTCCTCCGTGGATATACTCCCCACGGACCATGGAGTTTATGCCTCTTATCTGATCCATCGTGCCGCGTAGCACCCTCCTACGCAGGTGAAGCCTCAACCGATGAGCCTCCGGCCGGCGCCGCCCTTGGCCGCCGCTGCCTGCTTGGAACCCTCCGGAGACCACCCTGGTTCATGGATCAAACCCAGACCCACAAACCAATTTGGTCCACAGGATTCCCATCTGTCCGCGGACAACCATGGTTCATGGATCGAACCTGGAGCTGTGAACCATCTTGGTTCATGGGATGCCAATCAGTCCGCGGACCCTCCTGGTTCGCGGACGACCAGTCGGTCTGCGGACCCTCCTGCTTTGCGGATGGCCAATCTGTCCGCAGGACATCTTGGTTCACGAACGGCCTCTCCAACCACGTCACACTTCCCTACGTGAAGGGTGCCACCACCCATACCCCTGTTTGGCCTGCCAATACCTTCAGACATCCCATTCCCAGAGCCAGATAAAATCCTTCCAATTTCAATCCGGCCTGATCCTTCGCAACCTCCTCATTGGCCTACTCAACGGCCCTGATCCAAGGCCTTCACCAGAGCCACTGGATCCTTGTGATGTAACCCTCAGGCACATCAGCACACTGTTTTGTGTTCACATACCCACAGTAAGTAGAGGCGAATGGGTTGCCCCGACCCTTGAGCAGATTCTCGAAGCATTCCTGGGTTCAAATTCCCATGGTAATGGAGAGTCTGAGCTCGGGAGTCCCCTTTCCACCCCTCCACTTGTTATGGGCTCCTTGGGGGTGGTAAAATACTCATCAGAAGGGAGCCCTCAAGCACTGCAAGAGATGACATGGGCACATGAGAACCCCCTTTCCCTCTCCCTCTACGCTTTGACACAATGGGCATCCATCTCAGAGTAAGAACCGACCATATGGGCCACCCTATGCGTAATCCCCACTTCACATCTCACGGACGCACCTTTCACGACGTGATCTTCTTTTCCCTGCTGCCTCTTATTTCTCACACCGAGCATGACTCGTGTGGGCTTAGAGTGAGCATTGACCATGACATCCTCTTATGGGCCTCCTCATAGTGTAAGCCCCAATCCATCACCCTAGACCTCCTCAGATTGTAATCCCCTATCCATCATTCTAGGATGCCTTAGAGCATAAGTCCCATGTCAATGCGAACTACGAGGACTTTGATTCCCTATAACATGGATACATAGGAAGAATCCCCGAGGTTCAAGCCTGATCACAACAGGACCCCTGGGTCCACCTTCATGTCGGTTCCCCGACACCCCGATTTGAACTACATGGAATTTGATACCAGTCTCCTAGGCAGGGTACTTAGGAATCCTCCCTGTGGTTCAAGCCCAATAACCGGTCGATCTGACTATCTTCACATCGGTTCACCGAGCTGCTCCTATCACCGTCGCAATGAGTCTCAATTCTTCAGAGTCATTAATCCAATGAGGGATGGTAAACCTCTAACCTAAATGATTCCAAACCCCTGCGTTCAGCTGACCATTTCCATCCAAGAGAAATCTGTGAATACTATTCTTCGGTATAAACCAATGATTCATGAACATATGAATACGTCGTAAATCTATAAGGGAGTCCCGGAACATGGAATAATTCCCCCACCAAAAGGGTGAGATGAGCCCTACTTCTCATCCTCTCGACCAATGTGAGTTCTTAAGCGTCGCTGGTCAGACCATATGGTGAACGCCTACCTTTGGAAAGCATGTCTGCGCATTTTCTGATACGAAACTATTGGGTGTTTCGAGACTGAAACCCGGAACAGCTGTTATGCACCAATTCACTCATATATGGTTTATATTCTATACTTTGTCATGTTATATCATGAATACCTTTATTCTCATGATATTAAAATGTTCTGATTAAATTTTATTCCTCTTATATTTTTATTCTATCCTCTTTCATTTTGTTAAAATATATTTAACAAAAATATCATTTTAAATTTATTAATTATTTATTATTATAAATATTTCTCATGAATGTCCTTGTTTTCAAAATAAATTTTAGGTTTTATTTATATGGACATTATTTTTTTCAAATGATAATTCATTTAAAAGCCTAAAAGTTGTATGAGACACTTTCATTCAAAAATCTATTTATAAAATATTTTAAATGGTTTTATAAATAATTGTTTATTTTAATATATTGATCAGATATATTGAGATTGTATTATGTAAATGTTATATTTCCTTTAGGATTGTGTTATATGTTTTGAATATGTTATGGTTATTGGGAATTGTTTACATATACTGGTGGTTTCGTGATAAACCTAGGGCGAGTGAACCTGATATATCTCTCAAATTCATTGGGTAACGTGACTGAGGAAAATGTTAATGTTTCTTCTAAGAGATTTAGGGAATATACTGTGATGGGTATTCCAAGGTAACTCCATATGTAGCTGTGATATCTAGAATGTATGTATTTTATGTATTCCACAATATACATTTATGATTTATGATTTCTTTGTGTTATTCATAAATGATATGATTTCATGAGGTAAGTAAAAGATTTTTTGTTTTGTATGTGTTTATGAACTGATTTTTTCTTTATTTCATTTATAACACTTACTGAGCTGTTTATGATCATCCCATGTTTTTAAATGTTTTTCTACAGGACATAAATATTAATAGGGTCATGGATGGGATCATGGAGAAGTAATTCTGTCTAAGACATGGAACAAGACATGTTTATTTTTATGAATTTTCATTTTATGAAAAAATGGAAGCTAAGTAGAAGTGTCTACTTTGTAATCATTTGAGATGTAATATTTATTTCATAATTATCTAAAACACTAATCTTGAAAAGATACTCAATGTTAATTATTCGTTTAATTCAATATTATGTAATGTTTTAAGGTCGGGTCCTTAAAGTTGGTATCAGTGGTTGGTTTAGAAAACTTTAGTGTTTAGCGTGTTATTTAAGAATAAGTAAAATAACCATAATGGTTATCATATTAGAAAGAATCATAGTTATTTTAATTTTTATAAATGGTTATTACAATTTGGTGTGAAAAATGAAAGGTATTAGATAACCTTTGAGGATAAAATGTGTTATGGTTATTTATTAGGAATTTGTATTTATTTTGGAATGTAATGAAATTGTATAGTTTTTTAAAAAGGACAACACGTAGACCATATGACAACCAGTCCTATTGGGAAATGCTCTCAGAATCTAACACATAACCAAAGTGAGATTGAGATTTATTTCCAACCACTAGACTGCGTGAAGTCCTCATTTAGTATGACTAATTCTTTTTAGTTAAAATTATTTTATAGATAAATAATATTTTTATATGGGTTATTATGTTTTATCAAATGGACATACATAGTATACAAAAATGATTTGGTGATTAAGTAATAAAGGTAATTTTGGAAGACATTTTCTCTTATGGGAACACTTTATGCTTAAGAAAAATAAAATACTATGGGATTTAAGGTGTGGAGTAATAGATGAAATATTATTTTGGAAGAATATAAAATTTTATTGGGGGACATAAGGTGATTTGGGTAATATATGGAAATGATGAAATCTATCATAGAGAATATGTGTTCAGGTAAAATACACATCAGTATGAGACCTTAAAATTAGTCAATGTTATTGGGGATAAATGTAATGATTTACTGTGGAAGACAATGTGATTAAATCCTTCTTAGTTTTGTGTTTCAATATTATTTTGGGTTATTTTGAAAATTTTGAAGGACAATTTTATATTGAATGGCCTTTCTGGAACTTTGTTTAATTTTGGTTGAATTTTGGAGTTTAAGATTAGTACTTCTTTTTATAAATAATTATCCTTTTGGCGATTATATTATCACATACTAACCAAATTTGGTTTGGGTTAATGTATAAAGATGAGGGAAATATATGGTTCATATTTTTTGGATCATATTATTCTCTAGAAGTTGATTATAGAGCTATCAATGTGAACAAATCATCTTAAATACTTATCATTTAGAGAAAAGATGATTTTGTTGTAGACTTTTATTAAAGGATGACACTTTACATGATGAGTAAGTATATTTCCTTACGATATTAATCTTGTTATTAATAAAATTTTTCAACTCTATTAAAAGGATCTTGAACTAAAAATGATATAAGTTATATTTTATCATTAAAATTTTACCCAAACACAAATGTATGGTATTGTGGTGTTCAACATTTCGTGATCAGGTTCTCTATCACTCTCTATTAATCTATTTGAGTTAGTTTCTCTTCCATATCCATGTATTCATGGAATCCTAGTTTCTGTTGTTTTGGTTAAACTTTGTACTTCTCTACCATTATTTTTAAGTGATAGTTTTATTGACTCTTTTTACGATGTTGGACATTCAGTGATGTTTCCGAGCACAATTTTAAAATTGCGATGACGCAATTATTAAAAGGGGTGGAAGAATGTAACATGCTAGGTAAATAAAGAAAATGAAATTTTCATATTTTTTTAATATTTGCATATTTGAATATTAATTTTACTTTAAAGGGGATGATATATTTGATGGCGTACCCGATACACAATAACATGTTTCTTTGAAATCTTACAATGCACACAACGTTGAGTAATACTGAGAAGTAATAATATAATATTTTTTAATTGGTAGTTAACGCCTAGGCATTGTATTAGCATAAATGGATAGAACTGTTTTCAATATTAATATACATTTTTGTTTAATGTTTTACATCTATCCAATAAATATTAGATGCTTAAAATCTGAATTAATCTAATATTAAAAATAAATACTCTAATATTCTTTAAAAGGTAAATTTACCACCTTATAATGAAAACCCATATTTAATTCTAGTTTATATAACTTTTATAAGTTCTATTTTTGAAAATAAAATTCTTTTTTTGAATCGAGACATCGATATTAACTTTGGGTAAATTTTTGGAATTTTTTTGATAAAATTCAATTTTTTTATGAATAGCGAAAAATACTGTATTTTAATTCCAAAGTGCCTTTTAATATAACTTATTTATATAGATTGATTACCTTTTTAATTGGTTTTAAAGTGAAATTATATAATTTGATTTACCATTTAATCCAATGTTGGTCATTGGAATTAATTTCACTTTAAAATTAGACATAAACAAGTATCAATCTATTAATAGTTATTCTGTCTTAAAAACACGCTAATTGTGTTGATAACGAAGATTAATTTTAAATTATTTAACGAAAATTCTATGTTTTTAATTTGGTAAAATAGAAATTAGTTTTTAATTCATAATATAAAATATATCATAGGATGAATTTTTGGTATTTTTCTCAAAAACTTCAATTTTTGATGAATAGTGAAACCACTAAATAGTAGTTAAAAACTGACATTTTCATTTAAATGAAATTTTACCGCTTATATGGACTGAATTTAAAAAATCATTCATAAAGGATTTTTATTAGTAAGAAAAAATTGGTTCAATATGATGAAATTAATTTTTGGTGAATAATAACTTTTGAAATTTTTTACCACGGTTAAAGGTAAATAGGGTAATTCATGGTAAAAAGAATATTATAATAATTCAAAATTACCTTATGACTTGTTATAACCTTATTATACAGGTAAATTCCGACCATGGGAATCTTTTGGTCGATTTGGAGACCCCACGAATCCACTTATGAATGATAATGACAATTTATTTTAATTAACTTAAAGTAAAGGTAAAAATTACACAAACAAATATCTCTTTGTAAATTAATTTTTACATGGTGTTAAATAAGATATCTTTTCTACTATAAATATTAATTTTAAAGATAATAATATTTAATACAATATGGTAATTTTTATATACTTTTGAGACATCAAATAAATTATATTATTTATGACACAATAATGATGTAGCGTTTACCTCATTAATTTTTTTTAAACAAATAAGATTATAAATATTCAAAAATCATAAAAAACCTTTCCATTTCTTATTGGATTATTTTTTTCTACCATTAGTCGTCTTATCTTCTATTGTAATTAGTTTTTAACCTTTATAAACCTAATATCATTATATAATAAAATAATATTATCACACATTCCTAAAGAGCTCCTCCTCCCCCTTATAAAAAGCCCTCACTTCTAACTAATGACTCACACCTCTCAGACCTATTGGTTCTTCCAAAATCATCCCAATTAAGCTCCATAAATACCTATCCTCCTATTATAATCCTTACCTTATTTAGAAGTCACTTCATGAAACCCTTTTGGTTCATACCAAAGGGAGTTACACAAATTAATGGTAAAAATTTCTCTTAATTTGTTTTTGTATTATTCTTTTTTATTTTACATCTATAACCCATAAACTCTTTCTATTAATTTATTTTATAAAAAAAATTGTATCCCAAATATAATAGGATTTTGTAATGTGAATTATTCTATCTACACTTACACATACCTCCAACTAATGCGTAATGACCATATTGTTTTTGTGGGTGGAAAACTAAAACCTCACGAAACGATGATTGTTCTTATATCCACAACCACCTCCTACAATGGCCATTATGATGGAAATGTATTAATATATAATATATATTATGTTTCTGTTTTATTTTATGTTTCTTTATTTTTAATTTATTGCAAAACTTTAAGGTTTCCATTATGAGTAAACGCATTAATTTCATTTGAAGAAGTGCGGACTACTGGCCCCTCAAAGTGATATGATTCATTCATACCATATGTGGGATGAATAAATGATTGAATTATTTAAATTATATATCATATTATACAGTAATTATAATATAACTATATATCATTACGTTTTCATTCAATTAAAATATGAAATAGAAACGAACATAGTGTTCATGCGTAAATACGACATACCGTCTCCATGAACGATACATTTCATTTCATATCTCCAAATGTTATGTAATGTTATATATACATATATATAAAGTATATATAGGATATATAATATATCTAAATTCTTAATATCATTATGGTGGTAATGTAATCTTGACCACATGGACAACATGTAATTATAAGCCATTCATTTTTTTAGTCAAGTACCAAATACCGACTGAACGACCATTATTAACCTAAATGATTAAATATTGTTTATAACATTGTAATAAGTGATATAAAAAAATAATAAACATGAAAAAAGGTTCTTAATAAAGATTAAATTTACTTATTTTTATTATTCAGTAATAACAAGGAACAAGAAAGTCAAGTCCAACAAGAGGTAAAGGATTTCTTATCTCACTTTCAATTCTGTGAGATTTCCATTGTTCACCACATATTTATTTCATGTGGTGTATTGGGTACTTCCATGTGATATATATTATCATTATTATCTTTATATTCACGATATTTTATGATTTTTTTGTGTTTATTAACTTTTGGTCATACAACTCGATTGATTTCAACGTGGTAAGGTGTTTTCATGTCAATTTTTATTCTCGTGAGATTCATGATATATTTGGAACTATTTCATTTTTTGGTGGATTTACTAACCATTATTGTATTATTTATGTAATATACATTAATTTATGGGTATTTACATCTTCATTTAATTATCCTTCTTTCATGGGGTGTATGTTTCATAAGTTACCAAATCGGTAAGGGATCCCTTTCACCCTCCACTTTTTAAAAGAATTATTTTTGTTATGACTTATAATTTACCTATTCATATGTAGGGATATGTTCTTATATATACTTATTGATGTAAATTTTATGTCCAATTTATTAGATACTTGTTTCATTCTCATCAACAATTTTTATGAAATTTGAAGTGACACCGTTAGGCAGTCAAATTTTTGTAATGGAACGTCTTCACCCAATTTCAATTATTTGGGTTTAACATCTACTTATTGATTATGTAGTGATACGAATATGTGTGAATAACATCTGATTATTTAAAATTTAATTCCCACTTATATTTAGTATATTTTTATTTTTTACACATTATTATGTGATTGATTTTTGCATAATCTAAGTATACAATCTTTATAAGGGATTTCGTCTCAATTTACATTCCATTGAGACATCATTGTTGTTATGTGCCAATTCATTCTTATATGGTTTATATACTTTCCTTTGGCATATTTTAACATGAATACATTTACTCTCATGATATTATAATGTTCTAATGAAATTTTATTCATCAATTATTTTAATTCTGGCGTCTCTCATTTTCATAAGAACTCTTTAACTAAAAAATAATTTTAAATGTTTTAAAGATTTATTATTCTAAATATTTCTCATTAATTTACTTGTTTTCAAAATGGGTTTTAGGATTTATTTATATGGACATTAATGTTGAAAAAGTGTTAATTCATTTAAAATCTTCAAAGTGGTGTGGGACTCTTTGATTCAAAAATATCTTTATTAAATGTTTTAAATGGTTTTTTTAATGTAATTTTTATTTCAATATATCGATATGATATATTTTTATTGGAATGTGGAAATTTTATCATAAATTTATGGTTGTGCAATATGTTATGAACATTTTATGGTTGTTGGGAATTGTTTATGTATATCTGTGGTTCTGTGAGAAACGTAAGGGGGTGAGCCAGAGATTGCTCTACAATGAATCGGGTAATGTGACAAACGTAAATGTTAATGTTTCTCCGATGATATTTAGGTAATATACTGTGATTGGTACTCCAAAGTCACTCTCTATATACCTGTGATAGCAATAATTTGAGTTTTTTTGTATGCCACAAGTAACCCTTATAATTTATGATTTCTTTGTGTTATTAATAAAGCTTATGATTTCATGATGTAAGTAAAAGATTTAATGTTTTGTATGTATTTATGAACTAATGTTTTTCTTCTTTGATTTATAACCCATAATATTCTTTTTATGCTCATCCCATGTTTTGAAATGTTTTTCACAGGACTTAAAGGTGAATAGGGGCAAGGATGGGATCAAGGGAAAGTCATGTTGTCTAAAACATGGAGCTAGACATCTTTTTTTGAAGAGTTTTTATTTTATGAAAAAATGGAAATTGATTAGAAGATTCTATATTGTAATCTTTTGATATGTAATAGTTATGCCCTAATTCTCTAAAACACTAATCCTGAAAAGATACTCAATGTGAATTATTCGTTTAATTCATTATTATGTAATTTTTTAAGGTCGGGTCCTTATATATAATTATGTATACATGTGTATATATATATATATTATACTTCTTTGAATTTCATTTTCTATATTCAAAACAACTGAATCATTCTATTTTGAATCATTTAATAATATAAAGAAATATTTTAAAAGAATATTTAATATTCATGTAATATTATTTTAGTTATCAATGTCATAAAACCTATTTTTATATATGTTCCCCACACACACACACACACATATATATGTGTGTGTGTGTAAATAAAAATAAAAAAATTGATGTATACGCATGTATAATGTGCCATGAAAAAAATCATTGATATATGGACGGAATGTGTATGATGCTCATGTAGATAAATTTTTTTAATTAATATAATTACAAGAATAATAATGTTCTATTTTTTTATAAATAATTTATCAAAATAAGTTATTATAATTTCAATGAACCAACATTCTATTATTCTTCTATTATATATAAATTAAGTCCATTGAAATCTATATATTTGAGAATCATAAAACTAAAAAAAAAAAAAATAAATGTCCTTTAAATGTAATTATATAAAAATAAAAATAAATAATAAATATATCTCCAAAACCGTGAAATAAAGAACATAAGTTTCGATGTAATTAAACACTATACCTTAAAATTTACATAATAAAATAAAGATTCATAAGTGTTAAAAAGAATAATTGTTTCCCTGACTCATAAACATAAATTAATTATTTTAATAATAAAAAATTCTCTTGTACTAATTTTTGAATTGATAGTCATAAAATTAAATGTATAATATGAAAAGCATGTTTCATTTTAATTTAAAGAAACCAATAAATAAACTTTTTCATAAATAAAAATTACATGAAAATAAATAGATCTCCCATAATATAATAAGATCGAGAAAATTAATATTTGAAATAAATATTTGTCCCCTACAAGATTTTTATTAATGGAATCCTCTAACTTCTTCTCCCTAATGCAATGTTATATCTCTTATTTAAAGGGAATCAAAGGCTTCAGCCTGCTCATCGAGAAACGCAAAGAATCTAAACAGAGGGATATTTTTTTTAAAAACTCTACAATTAAACACATATTTATAGATATAATGATATTGTATATATATATTCACTAATTCAACTTCTACATAAGAAAACTATCATTGGTACATAGCTTGTAGTGCAAAGTTGGTTCTAATCCATATGGGATCGTGTTTTTTTTTGAAAATGATGGATACAGGTAACTGCAAATGGATTATTTGAATGAGATAGAATGGAGAATGAAAATGAGGGGAGTATGTATATTAAATTTAGAAACATTTATTTTACAAGCAGAACATATTGTAAAATGAAACATATATATCTTTCAGATCATATTCTGATAACCAAAATGATAAACATAAAGAAGATAACTAACAAAACAGGAAAAAATATAAAACAATGAAAAAAGGAGCTATTGAAATACAACAATGATGAATGATGGCCCAAGTGGATGAATTCAACAGACATGGCACTGGGAATCTGATTTAGAGAAGATTCAGATAACAATAAAATAATTAATTAATACCTACTTTCAAATATAGACAACACAAATAAGGTCTCCAAAAATAGAACATCGTTTTCCCAAAATCTCATCCACATGGTTGAGATCTAGATTCACATACCCCACTCGGCTTCGACTTTCATTTCAATCCAAATCACTCTGTTTGGATTTCGACCTCGATTCCTTGTGCCTTGAATGATTTTAAGCACTTGAGTTCATTCAATCTCACACTCACCTCTTGACCTCATATTTGAAGGCGAACCACCAACCTGTGTTAACCACAACTCATCATCCTTTACCTCCGGTCTCGATTTCTTCTTCTCGGTTTTCAATTCCTGTTCCGCCCCCCCAAATGAAACCCTCAAAACCAAATTCATCCCCCGAGAAAACCGTTTACCCACTAAGGATATATCTTATTTCATTTTTTATATTTCAATTTAAAATTTTATTTATTTAAATATTTCATGAAAAAAATTAATGGTTTATAATTATTATTACTATATAATTTAATTAATAAAATTAGTTTCATATTTCATTATTATAAAATTTATATTTCATTTTTCTAATTAAATGTTGATAATAAATAATAATTATAATAATTAAATTTATATTTTATTTGTAAGTTTATAATATAATTTTATAAATTTCATAATTAAAAAATAATAATAGTCTCAAATGTATATATATTTTTTATTTTAATAAATTTAAAAATAATAATTTGAATGTAATTTCTATTTTCAGCTAAAACAAGTTTATTTGATGATTAAAACATTATTTATTCCGAGATTTATAAAAAAATAAAATTATTCATATTACTTGATAATTTAATTAATAATATCATTTTTATGTTTTTTTATTAATGATTATGTTGGTATTAAAATCATCAATGAAAGTTCATATTTAATTGATTAAATAAAATGGGAATTTTAGCTATAATTAATTTCTAAATATCATTATTCGATAAAATAAGCCAGTGAAAACATATTTAATAAATTAATATTCATTTCCAATTGTTATTAATATCATTGAATTGTTTTCTAATTAAAATAAATTCTAATATTATATTAAATAATTCGTTTTTTATAAAACTAGGGATGTTAAATATTGTCTAATGTAAGAGATAATGAGGTATATGGGGTTGAAAACCATGTGTATCAAAAATATTCATTCAATTTTATTCGTATTTAATATTTAATGTAAAAATTATTCCATAAAAAAGGAATTATAATTGCTCATGGAATGTAAATTTTTTAAATTAAATAATCATTTATTTAGACTAAATATATTAAAGTTTAATTATAAATAAATATTAACTTGAAACAATAAAATATATATTCTATTGATTTATAATTACATTATTATTCATGACATAAAAAATCATTATTCATTAAAAATATATTACTTTTGTATCATTATTATCAAAATAAATATTTATTAACATGTTAATGAATATAATATTTATTTACTGAATATTGAATATAAAGATAATTATTTATATGTAATATTTAATATTCATGTATTGATAAATTCGTAGGAGGATTGATTGAATGTGTTGAGGATTTTGTTTATGTTATATATTATATTTTATATATTTTAAAGGAATATTTACTTAATTATTAAATAAATATTATTTTAATATTTATATGTTATTGTATTTCATTGCATATAATAAAAAAATGTTAATTGATGTGGGGATTACATAAAAATATTTCATTATTTCAGGTCTTCTATGAAATTAATAATTTCCTAAACATATGTATATATTAAACAAATATGATTTATGGGGTGATGTGAATTATTTATACATAAATTTTCTTCTTAGTGGATTTTCATCATGAATATGAGAGCCTCTCATGAACCCTCTTTGGAATGACATGTGATTTTTGACCACCTTCACAATATTGATAGAACATTGTAATTAATTATCCACACATTGTGTAAATTTTCCGCTAATCAACCAAGAGTTACATAATATTATAGGTACATCTGTCATAATAGATACAGATCCATCAACAACAGTCCTTGATAAGAGGTGATTTTACTAATACCAATAAAATAATTGTACATTGGATTCTTCACCTATAAATGACTATATGAAATTTAATTCCTCAAAAAATGAATAAATTCTCTATTAGATGTAATTAATTTAAAATTTTTATTATAACTTATATGTTAAAATATCCATTTTCTAAATATTCTCTCATTTTTATCCAGTTATGAGGATTTTTTCTTATGGAACTAATGGAAAACATTCAGGGGATTGGGCCCAAACATTTCTATTTTTTCCAATAAATTTTAAACTAATATATCACCCTTATATAGAGTTATCTATAATACATATAATATAGAACTAGATAAATAATATATATAAGGAGTAATGTTTTCATATAATGTTGCATTTAACAATTTAATTTTCAACACATTCTCTAATATTAACTATTTCGTGGTCTCTAATCAGCCAATACCTCATAAATTCCATTAAAATGTTTTTATCCTCCTTCAATCTGATATATTTCATCTCCTCAAAAGAAACATTGATCAATTGATTGATTTTTGAAAAATAAATTGTAGTGGTTCTTAATTATTACTTTATATATATCTCTAGAATAATTTTCACGATAATTAAATAAGGGAAATAAATTTTAATGTAGTGTTGTTTCGGGTTTCGATCTCAAAACACCCAACGGTTCCATATCTGATGATGCATGGACCCGCTTTCCCATGGTAGGCGTTCACCGGATGGTCTGACCAGCGACGCTTAAGAACTCACATTGGTCGAGAGGATGGGAATTCAGACTCATCACACCCTTTTGGGGGGAATTATTTACTGTCCTGGGACACTCTTATAGATTTAAGACGTATTCATATGTTTACAAATCTTTGGTTTATACCCGAGCATAGTATCCACATATTTCTCTTGGTTGGTAATGGTCAACTGAACACAGGGGTTCAGAATCATTTATTCCCGAGGATTACCATCCCTTGTTGGATTAATGACCTGAGGAGTCAAAACTCATTGAGGAGGCACTAGGAGTGGCACAGTGAACCGATGTGAAGATAGTCGGATCGACCGGTTGTTGGGCTTGAACCTCATGGAGGATTCTTATGTACCCTACCTAGGGGACAGGGATCAATTTCCATGTATTTCGAATCGGGGTGTCAGAGAACCAGTGTGAAGGTGGACCCGGGGGTCCGTTGGTGATTCGGCTTGAACCTCATAGAGGCTTCCTACTTATCCATGTGGTATGGAATCAATGTCATTGTAGTTCGCATTGGATTGGGACTTACTCTCTAAGGCATCCTAGAGTGATGGATTGAGGCTTACACACTGAAGAGGCCCAGGGTGATGGATTGGGGATTACACTCTGAGGAGGCCCATGGTGATGGATTGGGGGTTACACTCTGAGGAAGCCCATAAGAGGATATCATGGTCGATGCTTACTCTAATCCCATGTGAGTCATGCTCATTGTGGGAAACAAGAGGCAGTAGGGACCAGAGGATCACGTCGCAAAGGGTGCATCCGTGAGAATTGGAGTGGGGCTTACACATGAGGGTGGTCCATAAAGTCGGGACTTACTCCGAGATGGACTCTCGTGGAGACAAATCGGAGCAGGAGAGGGAAAGGGGTTCTCCTGTTCCCGTCACCTCTCCTGTTCCTCGGGGAAGTACCCGAGGAAGTATCTAGGTGCATGGGGACGACATCCTTCTGATGGGTATGCCACCCCCACTTTGGGAAGGGGATAAGTGCCCGACCACCGAAGCGTGCAGTCCCCCATCCTGGAAAGTAGAGGTAGGAAGGGGGCTCTCGGGCTCAGACCCCGCATTACCGTGGGAATGTGAACTCAGACATGCTTCAGGAATCTGACCAAGGGTCGGGGAAACCCCTTCGCCCCTGTTTACCATGGGTATGTGAACTCAAAACGGCGCACTGATACGCCTGAGGGCTACACTACATAGATCTGGTGGCTCTGGTGGAGGCCTCAGCTCGGGACCGATGAGTAGGCCAATGAGGAGTTTGCGAAGGATCATGTTGTATTGGAATTGGAAGGATTTCATCTGGCACAGGGAATTGGAACTCCGAAGGTTTTGTCAGGCCACACAGGGGTATGGGTGGTGGCGCCCTTCTGGTAGGGATATGCTACGCGGCTGGAGAGGCCATCCGCGAACCAAGGTGGTTCGCGGCTCTGGGTTCGATCCGCGAACCCGGGTGGTCCGCGAAGGTTTCCATGCAGGCAGCGGCGGCCAAGGGCGGTGCCGGCCGGAGCCTTTTCAGTCAAGGCTTCACCCGCATAGGAGGGTTCTATGCGGCGCTGCGGATCAGAAAAGAGGCATAAACTCCATGGTCCATGGGGAGTACCTTCTTGGACTAACCCTGATTCACGGTATTATCTTGTTTGTTATTTTAAGTTCACGGTTCACCACGTTATTATGGCTTTTTGATTTCATATTAGATCAATCCTAGGTTCATACCTGCTCTGGGTCGTGAACTGGAACTTCCGAAATCCTAAGCCTTCCATCGAAATCTTTCCACCCGAATCTGATCGATATCCACTCCATCCTCCTTCCGAATCCAAATCTCTTCCTCTTACCCCTCGGTATCCTTTTATAGAGTTGTGGAAGAGATGTATCTATGGTCATGAAACACCTTTTGCGGAAGACCAAGACAGAAAACCCGGTTCATGGATGACTTGTTCAATCCGAAATTTGCGGGGCATTAAACACTCCTCCTCCGTGAACCAAACTCGAGGAGTGCATCGTGGTCATGGATGGTTCTGCCTTCATTTTTCGAACAATAGTGGAGGCGGTCTAGGCCTACTGATGCAGCTCGTGGCTGGGGCAGACCGTAATGGAGAACTGGGTTGGTGCCTATCCCACCTCGCGACCATGGAGGATCTCCGCCTCCATATCGCGAACGACGACGGTCCTCGGAGGAGGGATGCTTCGCGGAAATGGTCGTGCATCATTAACTTTAAACCGGTCCATGGACTGGTTCCTCCTTCTCCATCCATGATTATTGTCTACATTTACCTAATCCTTTTAAGGGGAAATTGGGTAGAATCTCCCTTGAGTTAAAGGGGATCATCATTCGCCTTTGTATATTTTTCAGGACCCTATAAATTCCACCCATCGGAATGGGGTCCGATTGGAACGAAGAGGAGGATATTCCGATGCAGAGTGGTCCTAAAACTCGAGTAGTTTGCAGGAGAGTGGTGGACCCAGTATTGGACCATGCCTATAAATATGTAGGGCCCTTCATTTGTCTTCTACCGGATTTTTCACTAATACCAGCACTCCCTCGCTTTTCTGCCTCCGTATGCTTGTTCCTTCACGAAACGCTTCGTCTGTGAACCGGCTGCTACATCCATGAACTATTTGTAATTCGCACCATTCTTCATCTTCGGATCAAATCCCAACCACGAACTAACACTTTTATTTAATTAAAAAGTAATTCATGACGGGACGTGTAGCAACTCGCTTCGCGGTTTTGGTGCTCCGTGGTTTCAATGCTCCGCGGTTTCGATGCTCCGTGGACTAAAATCTTCTGAACATTAAAAGTGTCTAAGTCTTCTGAATTTAAACACTTAAATTCAGGATTGAAATTCTACGGAGCAACCTGGTCCATGGTTTCCTGGCCAAAGCACCGAAGGCCAGGGTTTCGTGGACTAACTTCACAAAGGGCTAGTTCACAGGATGTTGTCATCGCGAACCATACTTCGAGGCCTCCTTGTGGACTTTGATATGAAGGCTCCTCAACTAATCCTCAGCCACATATTTGGTATTTTTTTCCTACTTTTTTTTTATTCTGGACTAACCGCTTGTTGACTTTCGTCGTGCAGGGAGAAAATATGGTTCCCCCTCATTCTGCACTGAGGCCTACTACATAGACTCTCCCAATTCGTGATCAACGCCTAAAGGAAATGGCCATCTTTGTATAGGATGGAATCCGCCACTCCCCACCATCTTCCTTTCTTGCCGGAAGGCTCTCCAAGTCACAACAGGAGTGCCCCTTTTCTAACAGCCTTCCTGCCTATGGGTTTGGTTGTCTATCCAATACCCTTATTCGGGTACCATCCTGTGACAACAATCCTGAAGCATGAATACTTACTGCCACTATCCCTCAGTTCATGATACATGTTAGTGGGCAGCCTTCCCCGAGGGATACAGCTGTCAGATCTATGTTGAATCACCTTCCAGTATCTCCGATAGGAGAACAACATCAACAGGAAGGAACAATTCACTGTTACCGGAGCATTGCACACAATGCCATGGTATGCGACCTGCATGGCTGGTCAGCGAATCGGGACCCCCGGTCTGGAGGAGCATTTAAGTCCATGGATTGGGGGTGTTCCTTCTGGGTCCACCAAAGATGTTCAGTGTTCGAGGCATAACTGTAAGCCGTAGGCTTGTATGAAGCTGTCAGGGTGTCCCAAACCTATACCTACCGGCCTCAAGCCCTCTCCAGGAAACTTATGAGCCGTTGGATCCCGGCCACCAACAACTTTCATTTGGTCCATGGGGAGGTGGGCATTAGTCTTTGGGACGTCTTTCAGATTTCTGGGGTCCCCATTGTTGGGGGTATGTATGATGAATTCCTGCATCCCCCTTCTGTGTGGGATGATGAAGGTAGAACCCCTCCCTTGGTGAAACAGCTCACTGATCTTACCCAGGAACGTTCGAAGGATACATCTCCGAGAAATCTGGTCCCTGGTCGCGAGGAGCATTCGAAGGTTACATCTCTGAGACAACGTGTCTCATATCGTGACTTGATCAAGGCTTTTTCCAGAGAGATCCAGTTTTTAGCTCTTCTACGTAGGCTCATGACCTGCCCTACAATGGAGTCTCGAATGAAGAGGGGCAGCTATTGGTTGAACCTGGAGAAAGGCCAATTCAACGACTAGGGTGGGATCTTGTCCCATATGTCGATCGGCTGCTTCTTCTGGCGGCATTTCTGTCCATGTTTTTGAGCGGATTGTTATTGACTTCACGTGATTCTAGTGGCGTATGGGTATCTACCTTTGTCATGGCGGCACAATTGGCTACCGGCAACATTATCAACCTCGCGGTCCCAGTACAGGCCAGGATTTACCGGTTTCCCGGTAATATTACCGATGGGAGCCTGCCAAACCGAGTGGCCGACCCTTTTCAGATTCTTTGGGGATGGCTAGGCGTTCATATCAAGAACTTATTCACCTTTATCAACCCACTTCAGATTTGGGGCTCCAAATTATGGCCATACATTCAACTGACCAGTGGTGTTATGCCCGAAGAGTGGGCGACCCAAGAGAAGGATAATCAACAGACTGTTCAGAACAGGCATCTGTTATCGAGTTGAATATCATGTTATGATAATTTCAATTTCTATATGTTCTCTTCCCCAACTGGTGAAATCATGAACACCATAACATAGGATTTTATCAAGAGGGGCTACCTCTTTTCCTTCCAAGAGTGTATTATGGTAGCTCGTATTGGCGGGGAACTGATCTGTGAGGGGTACACAACTTGCCAATTCGGGCGCCAATTTGGCTATTTCCAGGCACTATGTCCTCCCATACTTAATGGTTCCTGCAAGAATCATCATTTAATGGTGGCCAGTCAACAGTGGTTAATGTTTACCCAGGAGGATACTGGCTGCGAGGTTATGACCCCCACGCTTGCAGACTCCACGCCATTATTATCCCAGAATTATGTTGACTCCTGGGTACAATCATACCCAAATGGCCAGCTAGGGATGTTAGTGCCTAAAATATCAAGTCCCAATCCCTCAAAGGGAAAAGGGAAGGGAAATGGGGATGGTGGTTCAACTAGGCCGGGAAAAGTCTTTCGCCACCTTGCTGGTCCCGTGCTCCCGGGGAAGATTTTAACAGACAGAGGTGTATCCTCTCCTGCCCTCGAAGCCGCCCAAGGGGGGTTGATTATTCCTTCAGATGTTGCCTTCTCGACGGCATGGGGCCAATGGGACGAATTCAATGGTCAATAATCCTTCTGTAGCCAGTACCCACGTTCTCTGTGGCAGTATCTTCGGGAATCAGAAGTGGCAATTGACAGGCTGGGATACATATCTTCCCTTATTGACATCCTTTGTGATGTGGACCCAGAGAGGGTCAATTAGTATCTCCGGGATCTTTAAGCCTATATTTATGTGCTCCAGGGTTACACAGTATTAACCCACTAAGTCCAGGCCATGCTGCACCCGGTGACAGAAGAGGAGGGCCAAGGAAGTGACCACTCTTGAAGGGGCGATGATTTCGATGATCTCCCCGTCATGGCTGAAGCAATGGAATTCCCCTCCCTACCTCTGAGGTCCTATCCACAGGTATCCCCATAGAGTTCTAAGGCGGTGGAAAGATCCCGAACACAAATATGGCCATTAGCGCCCCTACCAGCCCCTACCACTATCTGGCCCTCTGAAGTTGATCCTTCCAGGCTAGCTGTTCCTATTACTGCCGCATTCCCAGATGCATGGAGGATTTTGGATGACATGTGGGCCAGGGTCTCAGATGAAGAGGTTTGGACATCACTCCAAATGAGCCCTCTCAAGCTCCCAGGTATTGGGTTTATCTTTTCTCTACCACACCTTCAGTTGGAAAAGGACTTGGGTGACATAGTCGCGTCATTGAAGGAGATGGACACATGCGTGCGCTCACTCCGAAACCGGCTCTATGGGACCACCCGGGAGTCCATGATGATTAGACATCCCGAGTTGTTTTACCCTGAAGAAGAGGTTTCTCTGCTTCCCATTTTTGATTTCTTCCTCCTTTATTGTGGGGGTTCTAAGGTTCCCCCCCCCCCTTCTTTTTTATGTAGGGCACCGTGGAATACCATGGAGAAATTCCCTCCCCAGAGTATACTACCTATTGGACTGCGGAAGGTGAACATGAGTTCTTGGCCATGGGGATCACCGAGGAGGGATCTCCTGGGGAAGATGAGCTTATGGAGGTGTCCATTGCGGACCCAGCTAGAGCCTTTCCTCCCCCGAATCCTCCCAAAGTTCCGAGCAAGGAATTGTCCCCGTGGCAGATCCAGAGGCGTCAGTAGGCGTCCCTTTTGTCGGAACGGCTAAGGCATGGGACTTCGGGTAATTATGACTTCCTGTTTCTTTGATTACCAACTCGTATGCTATGATTCTGTCAATTGTTGACTTTTATAGCGCTATGGTGCAGGGCCATTCGGGGACTTGGTCGTGGCTACCCAAGTGACTGTACATGCTGTCGCTTTATCATCTGGGGGATCACCCCCAACCACCCATGAGCGTGATGACACAATGGGCCCCATTGATGGGGAAAATTACATAGATGCTCTCCTTACCCCTTTATCTACCAGAGATATGTCCGAGGCGGGTCAACTGGAAGCCGAGACTCCTGTCGATCCTACAGCCTCTATAATTGCAGGCGAGGATGGGGTGTCGATGATTACCAAAGAGGCCTCAGATCTGATGGGGCCAGCTGCCTCAGACCTAGTGGGTCCCATAGTAATGGAGGAGGAGCCTGCCATCAGGCCAATCATTGGGAACCCGGAGCGGGCTATCATTTTATTTACTTGGGGAGTGATTTCCCCAGGCTTGATCTTCGTAGTCGTTCGCTTGGGGGAAGCTTTGGCAGTTACTGGCCTTTGGTATGGTCATAGATCCTGGATGCCCCTGGTGATTCCCAGGGTTTCTCTACCTATTGAGGATGTAGCATCATCCTTGAGTGGTTTTCGTGGCAGTGCAGAGCTTGAGGATGCTGACAATTTGATGATCATGAGTAAGCTTCCTGATCTTTTTCCACCGACTTCTTTTCCTTCCCTTTTCTAGTTAGGGGTAGTTATCTGTCTAATTGACTCTCATGATTCAGGACCAAAACCATTGGTGATGGAAATTTTGTCGTCAGACCCAACCGTGCCAATGACCAGAACTGTCGGGGGTTAAGTTGCTGCAGTGCCTGAGTTCACGGGTGAAACCGCATTGGGTCCATCCTTAGAGATGTTCATCCCCGAGTATGTGTCCTCTTCTGGGAGTGATTCTGAGCCCGATCAAGAAGTCCTTTCCAGTATTTGGCCTGTTTTCCAAAGGGATTGGGATAAAATATGAAGGCTGATCTCTCAAACGCCCTCGGTCGATATGCAGACTAAATTACAGAGGCTACGCAATTTGTTTATGCTGCTGGGATTTGACAGCTTTGAATATCATGGTGTTTATGACATATTCAAGCAGGTGGTTTCTGGTCGAGAATGACTGGGTGGTTTCAAATCTCGCCTTTTTTTTCCCAATCTGAAGCCTACCTTTCTTCCACCCGACAACTTTACCTAACAGAGGTCCATGATCACACCGGGGTAGTTGCGAGTCTCTAGGGAGATGTTATTGAGAAGCGTTCTCACATGGAAGTACTGATGAATGAGATACAACGACTACAGTAGGAAGAGGCCAACGTTTCTTCCATAATTGAAAAAGGGGAGCGGCGAATGGAGGAGGAAATGGGGGCGGGCAGAAACGCGGCCCAAGAGGCAGATGAGTTGTGGGCTTGGGCAGAAGCTGAAATGGCCTTACTGCAGAATCTTTCTCAATCAATCGAGGATTTTCACCAGTTCCTGATACAACTTTGTGAATCCACCGAAAACCTCATGTAATAAACTTTCACGCTAGAGGAGGCTCTGAATTGTGGATTCCCTTCCTTCCAACTTTGTTATGGAACAAAGAAATATTTCTCCTCAGTGCTCTTGTCGGCTTCTACTGTGATTGAAATTATTTGGCATGATCGCTACATATTATAATTCCCTGAACATAGAATAATTAGAGTCCAAGACCATTGATAAAAATAAAACGACCTCTAACTTTTTCCTAGACCATGGGATCCAGCGAGCATAGATTTACTTTTTCTATGGTTTTTTAGAAAAAACCCTACATACTTTTTCTCTATTCATTTAATGCACTAATATTTTCTCCACTCAATTAGTGTGAAGACAGCGGGTATGTCCCGACTATTTCATAGGTCTCCCTTTTCGGGTTTTCAGCCTAACAGGATTTGTGCCTCTTTTCTTGGGAAATTTAAATTCTCGTCGTCAAGACTATCATTACAGATGTTTTAAGTCAAACAGCTTTGACCAAATATGGTGTGGCAAGGGACCTAATAGGGTTAGATGATTAAAAGATGTCTCAATAATCTTCAGACGCACATGGGGGGAATCATGTTTAAATTTGAATGACATGCAGGGCATGTCTCAAGGCATGGGAGTCGTGTCGGCATACAAAGGTAGGAGGAAAATCTCCTAGGTAAATATGGCCTTTGGTAGACAGGCCATGGGCGATCAATATGCAGAGCCGCTAAGGGAATGTTATGCATAGTTGTGAAAAGGTGTCCTTAAGTCAATGACTCTCCATTTCTGATGGCCATAGGACTTCATGAATGTCCGGATTATGGAAACCACCATGGGTGGCTTGGAGAATCATGAAAACCACCTGGGGTGGCTTGGAAAATTATTAAAACCACTAGGGGTGGCTTGGAAAGGGTATGTGACATCTAAATTTTTTTGAGAACATCTGTATTAATCTGGATTGTGTTCGGGAAACCACTTTTCTACTCATTTTGTTAGCATAAGAGATGGTTGAAGCATGGCGCAGTTTAAAGTCATGTAGCTGGGACATCATTTGGAATGGAATGACTTCCCCTGGTCCTAAATAATCTTGTTAGAGAAGTTCCACCAAATTCAGGAAGGATTGTGAAATAGGTTGGTAAACAGTAGCTCATAGGGTTTCTGAATCTCGGGATAGACATGGGGGCTCAGAGGCCAAGAGGCATATGGAGAGAATCATTTCCTAAGTAAATCCTACCTTTGGTAGATGGGCCAGGGGCGATCAATATGCAGAGCTTCTGAGGGCATGGTATGCATAGTCATGAAAATGTTTCCATTGGTCAATGATTGTATTCCCCTGATAGCTAAGCAATTTCTGGGAAGTTTAGATTTGGGACCACCAGGGGTGTCTTATGAGAGTCCGGATTTTTCTGAGTATAGAGTGTGGTTTATGAAGAAAGGGTGCCCGGATACGGGGGAAATGTCTAGACTGAACATCCCGAAAATGGGTGAAGTAATCCCTTCTCACACGAGTGTGAGACGGTGGCTTGTGTCGGTCTGACCTGTGCACTGTAGGAAAGAGAAAATCCTTTGTTCCTTACTGAACCTGTAACGGGTTTGACTGTGCTATTTAGCATCATGCGGTAAAGACAAAGAGCATTATTAAAGGATGATGTGAAATTTAACGTCATGCAGTGAGGACAAGGGGCATTTTTCTTTCCTTTGCTAATGCTATGAAGTTTAACGTTGTGCAGTAAGGACGATTGACTGTGCAGTTTAACATCATGTGGTAATGATGAGGATCATTATTAAACTAGTGAAAATTATTTTTTTGGGGCATTCCCCTGGATGTTTAATTCTTGGTATTTTCATCCTTGCGCCAAGTGTACAAGATGTGATTTGTGCCATTTGACGTCATGTAGAAAAGACGTAGTTAAAAAGGCCTCTCTTGATTAGAGTGTAATCGGACCCGAGTATCCCGGCATGTCCAAGACGTGGAGGGGGTTGATGGTGTAAATCATGGTTCTGGGACTTCTTGGATCATGAGAGATGACATGGAGGCTCTGAGGTTGGTATGCTTACAAAGCTGGGAGGAGTATTGTCCGGGGAAGTCTTTCATTTGGTAGACGGGCCAGGGGCTATCAATATCCAGAGCCGCTGAGGTCATGGTATACATAGTCATGAAAAGTTGTCTCTGTATTGATGAAATTCCACTTCTGATAGCCATGAATGGTTATGAAGATCCTAAATTATTTGGGCCACGAATTCTATCATCAGGGAAGTAAATGTATGAACATGTCGGGCATACTTGGCCCTGGTTGGTGTTAAAGATTAGAGAGCTCCCTGTGCTGATTTATTTTATATGCGGGGGTGTACCTTAACTCCATGCAGTTTAACGTCGTGCGGTAAGGTAGAGGTTCTTCTAGTTTAGCAGTCAATGAGCTTGAACCATTGGGTGACTATTGTTGCAGTCACTCGATGGATAACTCGGTCAAAATGATCTGATATACTTGGAACAAGGTGAGGGTATGAAGGTTGTAAATGACAACATTGAGTTTTCCCGGATCCGGAGGTGTGGTGTGGGGGCTCTGAGGACAGTAAGCGTATGGAGCTAGGAAGAGTATCACCCAAGGAAATCTTGCCTTTGATGGACGAGCCAGGGGATATCATTATGCAGAGCTGCTGAGGGAATTATATGCATAGTCTTTCAAAGGTGTCCCCGGGTCGATCACTTTCCACTTCCGATGGCTGTGAATGATTGTGAGGATCTACAGTCGCTCATAGTGCAGAGTTTGGCACGTGGGGATAATGGTGTACGAGTATACAAGAAAAATATTCACTGCAATTTCCTGTTGAGTCAATGTAGCCTAGTCCTGACTTGATGTTCATTGATGTAGGTCGCTATGTGAACCACTAGTGGATACATAGGCTATCTAGGTGGGGATACCCTGGAAACCCATGGATGTGAATAGTGGATGAACTTGTAAACCACTTCTCCATAAACATCTGGATCATGAGGTATGGTATGGGGTTGTGAGACCGGTAAGCGTACGAAGCTAGGAAGAGTGACGCCTGTGGAAATCATCCCTCTGGTAGATGAGCCAGGGGCTATCATTATGAAGAGTCGCTAAGGGAATGGTATGGATAGTCATGCAAAGGTGTTCACGGGTCAATGACCTTCCACTTATAATGGCTATGAATTGTTATGAAGATCCATAATTGTCCGGGTCGTGGATACTGTTGAATGGAGAGGATGCATCCAAATGTGCAAGGAGTATCTCCATCTCATGTCACCATCTGTCTTGGTTGGGTCGCGGCGAAGTCTGTATAGTTTAACATCATGTGGTGAGGACAACATCCGTGCAGTTTAACGTCATGCGGTCCGGATGAAGTCCATACAGTTCAACGTCATGCGGTGAGGACGAAGTATACACCCCATGGAAGTCTGGTCCATACACTGTGGAAGGGGGAATTTTTAACATTATTGTTTGTGCAGTTTAATGTCATGCTGCAAGGATGCAAAAATACATCTTGTGCAGGTCTAGCCCATACACGGAGAAAAGGGAGCATTTTTAAATCTTGCTATCTATGTAGTTTTACGTCGTATGGTAAGGACAAGGAGTATACCCCGTGCTGGTCTGGTCCGTACACGAGGGAAAGGGCATTTTAATCTTTTATTCAGGGGTTTGGTCCAGGACGGGGAACCCTGACATCACTACGTATCCTATGGGGGAAGGAATCAAGAAACACGTAGTTATCGGGAAAAAGTACACCCCGTGTAGGGCTGGTCCGTACACGGGGGAAGGGTACATTGTCTAACTTTTATTTTATTTCATTTGGAGGTGGCTGGGCCAGGGTGGAGAATCATGGCATCACTACGTATCCTGTGAGGGCAGGAATCAAGCCATACGTAGTTCTCTAAAATAATTACACCCCGTGTAGGTCTGGTCCATACACAGGGGGAGAGGGCATTGTTAAAACTTCTTCTCCATGCCGTTTAACATCGTGCGGTGAAGACAAGGGATACACCCCCTGCAGGTCTGGACTATACACGGGGGGGAAGGTATTTTTAGCTTTTATTTGGGAGTGGCTGGGCCAGGACAGGGGATCCCGGCGTCACTACGTATCCTGTGAGGGTAGGAATCATTTCTTACGTAGTTCTCTGAAATCTAGGTAATTTAACATCATGCGGTGGGGACGAGGAATACACCACGTGTAGGTTTGGTCCACACATGGGGGTAGGGAGGCATTTTTAACTTATTATCCATGCAATTTAATGTCGTGTGATAAGGACGAAAGCCATACAGTTTAGCGTCATGTGGTTAGGATGAGGGGTATTATTAGATTCCGTGCAGTTTAACAACATGTGGTAAGGACGAACTCCATAGAGTTTAACTTCATGCGGCAAGGACAGAATGCTCTTAGTTTAAGGTCATAGAGTTTGGACCATTGGGTGCTTGGCTGTTTAACATCATGCAGCTCGGACGAATCCCATGTATTTTAACGCCATACGGTGAGGACAAAATGCTCCTATGTTAAGGTCATAGAGTTTGGACCATTGGGTGCTTTCCAGTTTAACGTCATGAAGCTCAGACAAGGTATAGTACACCTTTTTTTATTATGCGAAATACTTCTTTAGGAATATTTAATTTGTAGGAGTGGTTGTAAATTGTCCATCCATGGAGATTAGGGTATATTCTCAATTGGAGTAGACTTTGTGTACAACGTACGGTCCATCCCACTTGGGCTCCAGCTTTGGAGGTTTTTTTCCATGTATCATTGGTGTTCGAAGGACCAACACTAACTCTCCTTCCAAGAAAGACTAAAGACTAACCTTTTTGTTGAAGGCTCATGTGATCCGGTTTCGGTATACCTCCAGATGGTGCAAAGTGTGCAACCGCTTCTCGTCTAGCTGTTCCAATTCACCTAGCCTCTTTTATGACTTCTCATCATCGTATAATTGATCACAGATTTCAACACGGAGTGAGGGAAGTTAGAGTTCAATGGGAAGGACCGCCTCTGTGTCGTACACCAATGAGTACGGGGTGGCCAGAGTAGCGGTGCAGATTGTGGTTCGATAAGCCCACAATGCATGGAGGAGTTTATCTGTCCATGACTTCTTGTCTTTGTCCACCATTTTTTGTAGAATATTGAACATGGTATTTTTTAAAACCTATATCTCTCTGTTGGCCACTTCATGGTAGCGGGATGAGTGGTTAGCCTTGATACCATACTCGTGGTATAGTTTCTCCAATTCAGTAGAAAAAAAGTTGGTGTCGTTGTCCGTCAGTATTGTATGAGGGGCACCAAATCTGGTGACTATATTGGTCTTCACAAAACTGACAATATTTCTTGCCCTGAATTCCTTGAATGGTATGGATTATGCCCATTTGGAAAAGATGTCGGTTGTCGTGAGGATATACTTCAGTTGTTTGGCCATGGTGGGAGGATATGGTCCCACGACGTCCATCCCCCAGACGGAAAAAAGCCAAGAGTACTTGTCATGATGAAGTAACTCCGCCGGTTGCTGTATGAAGTTGTCATGAATCTAGCATGAGTGGCATTTTGCGGTAAAAGACTCATAGTCTCATGCCACTATGGGCCAGTAGTACACAAGCCTTCGAACCTGATGGGAAAGCTTGCTCCCTAGTTGATGTGTTCCACTCACTCTAGCATGTACTTCATTCATTACGGCAGTAGTTTCTTCTCCATCAATGCATTTGTGGACCACTCCATCGAGGCCTCGTTTGTAGAGGACCTTTTGCTGACCTGCGATGCCATATAAGACAAAGTTGATTGCCCTTCTCCGTATTTGCTCTCCTTCAGCCGTGTCTGATGGATGTTCTCCCCATTAAAGGTAGTTTGCAATGGGGGTCATCCAGCCGGTGGCAGGAGCATATGGCTTGGGGACAGGACTGACATCGTGGACTTCTTCTATATTGGTCTGAACAAATGGAAATACAATTCGATGGTGAGCAATACTGATAATCGTTTCACCCCTGCCTAGGTCAGCCAGGGATATGGCCGTATTGGATAATGCATCATCCTGAGCGTTCTGAGACCAGGGAATATAGGTCAATGTTGGTTCTGGGGAGAATTCTTCCATTAACCCTTGGACATGGTCAAACAGGGGGATCAACTCCATCTTTTTTAATAGCATAGTCACCATTGACTTTTTTGATGACCAGTTCTGAGTAACCTTTTACCTTAAGGTGTTGTACTTCTACCTAGAGTGTGAGTTCCAGGCCTGCAATAAGAGCTTGATATTCCACTTCATTGTTCGCACATCCTTCTGATAGGAGGAATTAATATTTCAAGACTTCCTTTTCTGGGGACACGATTATTATTCCCAAACCCACTTTGTTGAATCTGGTATCCTCCATCCTCTTACCGTTTGGGCTTCGGGATGTGCAGTCGAAGTACATTTCCCATATTGGGAGCTCCTCTTGGACCTCGAAAATTTCTTCATCAAGTAATTCAACATCCGGTGTAGTGGTCCCTATCAAAGGCTGCTATGCCAGAAAGACTGCTAATGCCTGACCCTTGATGGCTTTCTGAGGCACAAACCGAATTTCAAACTGTGGCAGGATGACCGCCCATCATGATAGGTGTCTGGTTAGCATCGGGCAACTGAGGATGTACTTGAGCAGGTTAGTCCGCGAGATCAAATGGACTTCATGATGCCGCAGATAATGTCCCAACTTTTGAACCGCAAAGACCAAGGCTAAATAGCTCTTCTCTATGTTTGAGTATCGAGTCGCAGCATCAATCATGGTTTGACTGAGGTAATAGAGACTATTATCACTTCCCACATCATTCTTTTGTGCAAGGAAGTATCCCAGTGGTCGCTCTAAGGCTATCGCATACAAGAAGAGAGGTCTTCCTTTAACCAGGGGCATGAGCACCAGTGTGCTTACGAGGTACTTCTTCAAGTTGTCGAATGCCTCTTGGAAGTCATACATCCATTGGTATGTGACCCCCTTCTTTATTAACCTGGTGAAGGGAAAACATTTTCCTGCCAGGTTGGCTATGAACCGCCTAACATAGGCTAGGTGTCCTTGAAATCCCCTCAACTCGGTGAGATTTCATGGAGGTGGTAATCCAAGGATATCCTTTGTCTTCTCAAGGACGACTTTGATGCCATGATGGCGTACAACGAAGCCACGAAATTTCCCTGAGGTAACCCCAAAGGCGCACTTCATGGGGTTTATCTTCAGACTATGTTCTGGAAGTTTTTTAATGATGGTCTCAAGGTGTGACAGGTGATCTGAGCACTGCCTTGATTTGACCACCATGTCATCTACATAACATTCAACGAATTTCCCCAGGAACTGTTTAAAGATCCGATGCATGGAATACTGATATGTGGTGCCAGTGTTCTTGAGACCAAAGGGAATGACCCCATAATATAATACCTCTTGAGGGGCCCTGAAGGTAGTGGATTCTTCGTTTTCTTGGGCAATCCAGATTTGATTATATCTATAATAGCCTTCCATGAAGGATAGAGCCTCATACCCGGTTGTTGCATCGATTAATAATTCGGTGACTGGGACCGGGAAATCATCTTTCGTACAATGCCAATTGAGATCTCTGAAGTCAATGAAAACACATATTTTTCTGTTCTTTTTCATGATAGGGATGATTTTGGCCAACCAAATGGGGTACTGGACCTCCCACATGAAGCATTATTTAATGATCTTATCGGATTCAACCTCTATTTTGGTGGCATGTGAGGGATGCATCCTTCTGGAGGCCTGTTTATTGCACTGGTGGTCTTTTGGAAGACCCAATTGATGCGTCACCACTTCAGAATTGTGTCTTGTCATTTCTGTGTAATTCCAGGCAAAAACATCCCGATGTTTCCTCAGGAAATATGTATATTCCTCGTGCTCCTCAGGGGACATGGCTGCCCAAATGAGAGTAGGCCTCAGATCTTCCTCAGTACCCAGTTTTATTTCCCTGAGCTAGTCCACCATGGTGGAGATACCCACCTCAAATGTAGGAGGTGAATCCCTGAGATATTCCCCCTCTTCTTCTCCCAAGTCCTCATCTTCTTGATCTGATGAGAGAGCTCCTGACACAGGCTCTTGGGAGTCCGGAGGCGAGGTGTCGTGGGAACCCCCGCTCGAGTATTCATCCCCAGATCGAGGGTTGGCGGATGTTCCCACATTTTCATGCTCGACCATCATGGCTGAAGTCATGAGGACATCTGAGTGTCTATCCATACTTGAACGCCTACTCTCAACATGGTTGATGGGCAGGACATAATCTCTACCAAGCATCCTGAGGGGGTCATCAGGAACCATTTCCAGGCCATTTGGAGCAGGGATCCAGTCGAAACCATCGACCAAGGTCTTCTTTTTCTTTTGCTCATAGAACCCAGCGTCAATGTAATGTGACTCGGAGAGCTCTAAAGGGGCCTTGTCCGTGTAAAATGTTCCACTTTTTCCATTGACACAGTACTTGATACACTGGTGGTAGGATGAAGGAATGACCATGTGCTTATGGAGTAACGTCCTTCCCCGCAGGGCATTGAATGTTGTGCTCTTCCGGACCACCAGGAATTCCATGTAGGCTACCAGGTCACCAAAATGGGTCTTTAGCTTAATTTGTCCCATTAGTTTCTACTCACTCTAATCGTAACCCAACAGAGTTGTGGACGAGGGAATTAGGTCATCCACACTGTAGCCCAACTTACAGAGTGTCCATAGAGGAAGGAGGTTAACTCCAGAGCCATTGTCTATAAAGACATTCTGGATCTCAATACCATTCATTGTGCCGAACATATATTGTGGTCTGATGTGTCCTTGCATTATGGAATCTTCATTCTGGTCGGTGAAGGAAATCACTGCATTTTATTCAGCCGGGTCAGCCTCCGTCCTGTAAATTTCGGCAGCAGCTACCTCAGCTTTAAACTCCTGGGGGCAGATCAAAGCTTCTATAAGCGCCTCCTGAGGTTTGCTGACAGACCTAGGGCATCAAGTATTGACATCTTGTTTGGTACCGATTCTAGTTGCTTAAGGATATCATATTTTTGATCCAGCAGCTGACACTTCTCCATTGGCGGGAGAGTCTTAGCGGGTGCTTTAGGGGCTGGAGCATTTGACGAGTAGGGGACGGTCGCAGGGTCCGATATCGATGGTGTTCCCACATTTTAAGGACTTGGCCCGAGCGGTCTGTTTGTGTGCACTAGGTGGCCAGACACTTGTTCCTCCTCTTGTGGGTATCACAGAACAACAGGGCTAGAGTGGCTGCTTGTGGAGGTGGAGGGGAATTATTTCTCCTGCTGAGTCCATTGGAGGGCTCTCCCATGGGATTCCACGATACTAATGGTTTGGGCCGAGGTCCAACCGTAGGGTTGGTTTCGGCCGTGGCTGCGCCTCCCCTGGTATCCCCTACCTCTTTGATTCATCCTCTCGGATCCTCATGTAGGGAACTCAGGTCCGTAACCATACCCTTCATCAGGGAATGATTCCACAATATGGATGATGTTAATTGAACCAAAGATTGGCTCTTCATCCTCTAACAGATCAACCTTGTCGGTTGTCCCTGATGGTGCCGTTTGGTGGGTCGGTGCCCGTGGCGCCAAATTCAATGGCATAAAATCTACAAGGGTCGGGACTAACATTGGCCCCGTCACGGACTGCTCCTCTTGCGATTGGTTCCTCCTTCGATTATGCCCAGATGACCGGCTCGTGGAGGGCTGTGAGGTCGAGACTATTGGCTCTGCGGCTTCAGGGGATATTGGTGGAAACACTGGCTTCTGTAGTTGAGCTCGAAGTATGCCTTGAGATCGGTTGATAGTCTTCTGAGTCATCCAGTTGTCAAATTTCTACCCCATCTTGCTGGTGAATTTCTGTCACCACACCTCTTTGTCGTAGTCAGTGGTAGAGATACATGCCACTTGTGCTGTGGGTGGTCACAGCTCGACCAGTCCCAATTCTACCATCCTCTGTAAGAGGTCCTTGAAGATGAAGCATTCTCTAATACTGTTCCACAACATCCAATGGTAGGGGAAGTATTCTGGCCTGTCATCTTGGATGACTTCTTTAGGTTTCCTCGTCTCTGAGAGGCGGAGCAAGTTGCAGTTCATTGCGGTGATGTAGTACCGCGGACTTGATCGTCTCAAAACGAGCATAATTTTTTTATCATTCCTCAAGATGGTTCTGCTTTGGTTCTCACTGATCATCCCATTTAGGTGGAGGCGACCACTAATATACATGAGGCCCTTGACGATTTGGTGGAGACCTGAGCGGTGGAGCGTGCACAGGGGTCGGCTTGAGTGTGACAGCGGACGCTTCAGCTCTAGGTTCTCTTTTCGCAGGAGCCTGTGGGGCTATTCAGGATATCAAATTAGTCCACTTCAAGGAGTCCTCAATTCTCTGGGAAATTGACAAGAGATGGCACATGCCAGTGGTGCACTCCACTGGTATGAGCGGTGTCCACAGCTCATCTCAAAGATTATCGATTCATATGGCTAGCATCTCATCTTGAGTCATTGTCCTATTCAGGAAATAGGTTAGACCATTCCATCTAGCGATGAAATCTGATACCTTGTCATTATCCCGCTTCTTGTAGTTCAGGAGGTCACTGACCATTGTCTTGGGCAATGTTGAGCTAAAGTGGAACATGAACTACTGCTGAAGGTCTTCCCAGCTCTTTATTGACTGGGCTGGCAGACTTGTATACTAGAAGAAGGTGGATCCTTGCATGGTCTGTACGAAGCATCTGAGTTTTACTGCTTCTTGCTATTCTAGAGTCCCCATCATAGGGTTGCAATAAGATTTGTAGTGAATTAGATGATGTTCCAGATCACCCGATCCATTGATGATAGGGAATACATGGCTCCCAAAATTGGGTGGAGGCGGTGTATTGCTCACCCAATCCGGGTAGGGTTTCCGCTCTGGCTATATCAGAGCACATCGTCCTTCCATCACTTCTAATCGATCTGTTAGTGCCTCGATGGTGTTGGTGAGACCCTAGTTTACATCCTTTTGGCCCGGTCCTGGGTAGGTTTAGCCAGAGGCATTGCTTGAGGATCCGGATTGGTTGGCACCAGGGGTGCGTGTGCCATTTGTGGCTCCTTTGGAGGTCTTAGGCGTACTCACTCTGGTTGCTTCCATAGTGTAGGGAAGTCTTGGTATTAATCCAAATCTACGTTTAGGTAGTTGGATTGGTCGGGAACCTCAATGGACGAGAGACCTGACCATGTTTCATTTTCCAGGGAAAACCTTAGTCTTTGAGATGCACTTTTAGGGAGTGCATGATGTGGCTTCTCCTGGGAAGTGCTTTTGATAAGGCGATTCCTTAGGAGTATCTCGGCGTTAATCCGCCTTAATTCTTTCATCTCCTCTTCCTGTCAAGCGAATCTCTCTTCATGCATGAGTGTCTCATCTTTGTTGAGAGAAGGAGGATGGTTAAGGGTAACCAGTTCTTTGTTCTTATCCCTATTGGAATCTCACAGGTTAGGCGGAGGAGGGTTGGCTGGAAGGAAGAACATATTTAGGGCGGCCCTCGGGTTATTGGTGTGCACACCTGGTGGTTCATTGTGAGTCACTGCCTGACCGGAACTATCGTCTCCTGATCCCTCTTGATTTGCAGTATCTCTAGTGTCACCTATCGGGTTAACCTCCATGACGTTGATAGATGCATATCGCGAGGCGGAGAAGATATCATCTTCCAAATGGGAATAGGATCTCCCGCGTCTTCTGCTGGCCTTCCCTTTCATGGCCTGGGATTGCCTTCAGACTTCATGAAGAATGGTGGCACAAAGAGTTCATTGATGCGACCTTACGATGCACCTTCCTATCAAAGGGGATTATGATTCAAATGACAGGATTGGGTGGGATCCTCCTATCCTGATTGTCCACTCAACATGAGAGAATACTTTCTCTCATGGGGGAGGTTGTTGTTGAGGGGTTAATAATTCACCCAGACCTGAGGACTGGGGTTGTCTCTGTTCCATGGAAATCGAGTCTCTTCCCAGTTTTATTGGTCTTATGGGGGAATTCGTTGTTAAAAATGACCCCATCCCTGTAGGCTGGGGTTGATCCTGGATTGCGGCAGTGGCAGCAGCTATCGCTACCTGCCTGATCTTGCGTACCCCCATTCGGGGGTGAACTGGGTTTAGTTTCGAGTTTCTCTATAAATCAATACCTTCCGGGGAGGCAGTAAAAGATCATTGATTGGCCTCTCCAAGGCGAGAGGCCTATTGTATTCTCTCAGTGGCCTAATTCATGAGTTCTTGAATGGCTTGATCCCGTCGGGCCTGACGCTTCTAGGACTTACTCAAGGCATGACTCTGCTAGGTGTGTTGACTTTCCTGAATATAGAGACCACTCAATTGCCGTCTTGACGTGATGATGTTGCAAGACACCACGCTGAACGGGTTCTTCTGGGAAGGGAGCGGAGTGAAATTAAGAGCTCTATGTTCACCCCATCCCCTGATATGGACTCTCATCGGAGTGTCACTGATTAGGTGGCGCAACTAGTGCAATTCACGGAGTTAGGCTATCTACATGGTTCCTTTACACCTACCGGGTCATTGTTTCCATGATGAAGGAAGAGCTTCCAGTTTGGTGGGACGCAGGAGGTCTCCTATTTTCTGGACGTGGTCTACAAACCCGTCATAGGGCTGAATGCTTGATTTCAGTCGGTAGAGGGTTGTCCATATATTATGGCGGATGCGGTGCATGCATTCATCCGAAAAATCTTTGTGTATGTCGAACTGAGAGGTGGATGTAGGCCAAAACATAACTGGTATATCATCCCTGGACAGTCGTTTCCTCAAGTGCAGCATATCGACATACTCCTCTACTAGTGACTCCTCTACCTAGTCGGCCCAACTGAGACGCTCGCTACCAATGTGGTCAGAGGTAGTGGGACCGGTAGGTGCTGAATCATTATGTGGGCGATTCCAAGTTGGTTCAGAGGATGGAAACGGCCCTGGACTATCTCATGATTGGAGAAGGATGTCTCCGGCGACTAACTGGGAATATGACATGCTTGATCCCATCCTTCTGAGTGCCTTGACACATGAGGTCTTTTCTGTGCTTGATTCGGCGGGGGGAGGACCTTCTTGTCGATATGATATATCATCATGGGGAGGACCTCTGCAATGACAGTCGTAATGGTGACGACTACCATTACTGCTTGATGCTTCACTACATAGTGGACTTTTTCAATACACACCCTGGGGAGGACCTCCAAGGCGTGTCATAGTGAGGGGAGGACCTTCTGGCTGCGTAGCGTCGTTACGGGGTGGACCTTGGCAACAACAGACATCATGGTGAGGATGACCATCATGGATTGATGTTCGATGTGCATCTTGAGGAGGACCTTCATGACACACTGCGACAAGGGGAGGATGTTCTTGTTTCTTGGGGCCAATGTGGGGAGGACAGTTGCAATCGCAGCCGTAATGGAGAGGACTACCATTACTGCTTGATGCTTCACTGCATAGAGTACTTTTGCAGTGCACACCCTAGGGAGGACCTCCAAGGCATGCCGCAGCATGGGGAGGACCTTCTGGCTGTGTAGCGTCATTACGGGTAGGACCTTCACAACAACTTCCATCATGGTTATGATGACCATCATGGATTGACGTTCGATGTGCATCCTGGGGAGGACGTTCATGACACACTGTGACAAGGGGAGGAACTTCTTGTTTCTTGGGGCCAATGCAGGGAGGACCTTTACAATGGCGGTCATAATGGCGAGGAATACCATTACTGCTTGATGCATCACCTCATAGAGGACTTTTGCAGTACACACCTTGGGGAGGACCTCTAAGGAGTGTCGCAGCAAGGGGAGGACCTTCTGGCTACGTAGCGTCGTTACGCGGAGGTCCTTCACAACAACTTCCATCATGGTGAGGATGACCATCATGGATTGATGTTCGATGTGCATCCTGGGGAGGACCTGCAGGACACACTGCAATAAGGGGAGGACCTTTTTGTTGCTTGGGGACAATGTGAGGAGGCCCTTCACAATGGAATTTGTGGTGGAAGGGACTACCATCACAGCTGCGGCAATGGAGAGGACTACCATATATGATGACACATGGAAAATATTTGTGGGATACATCCTGGGGAGGGCCTCCAGAATGTACCGCAACGAGGGGAGAGCCTTCTTGTTGCTTGACATCTCTACGGGGAGGACCTCCGTAATCAGGGTGGAGAGGACTACCATAGTGATCTGATGCCTGGCTACGTGGAGTTCCATTGTTGCATAAACCCTAGGGAGGACCTTCAGGGTAGGTAACGACAAGGGGAGGACCTTCTTGTCATGATGAGACATCACTGTGGGGAGGGCCTCCACAGTTACGACTATGATAGTGAGGAATACTATCAGAATATGTGGTCCCACTGCATGGAGAGTGTTTGCAGCGTATACCCCAGGGAGGACCTTCAGGGTGGACTGCAGCAAGTGGAGGACCTTATTCCTGCTTGATCTTCTGGTCATGTGGAGGGTTTCCATGAATTGAATCAAAATAGGAGCACTCCTGATCGATCATTATATGACTGTGGTGGAGGCCCCCATGGGTGCTCTAGGGAGGACCTTCATTGCTGCTGGTAGAAACATTGCGGGGAGGACCTTCGTAACTGCTACTTCCACTCACATAATATGGTAATTGATGTGTAGGGTATTGAGCCTTTGATGTATGATTAGAAGCTTTGGGAACCCCAGCTTCCAGTAGAGTTGAGTCATGAAGACCCTCTTTATTTTCCGGCTACCTTTGGCGCGTTCGGGGTTCTCTTTTGTGGGAAGCGGGGACCGTCTGCTATTGACAACGACCTTCACCTTTGGGTCCCTGTCTAATTGGGTCCCGTGATGCTTCCGGGATATGATGACGAACATATCGACATTTTTCAGGGATATATGCTTGCTCTGGAGCATCCACCGTGATGGACAAGTGTCCCCTAGTTGGAACGAGTGAAGCTGCTCGATCCGGTTTCCCTTACGTCGCGAGATATGGTTGGAAACCCTCCTGGGCATAAGTAGAGATGCAGATCTGCTCCGAGGTGGCTATCTCATCTCTCAGATGAGTCGCCTCAATTTGGGAGACTGGATCACGTTCCCGAGTCCTTGTTATTGTCGCTGATGCAATTACATTCTTGAAAGTCTGGAAGATATGATCTGGAATCGATACCTACTCCTCCATCATTTCCATGATATGTAGAGAGAAGTATTTGGATGGAATATTTATGAAGGCCCATTCAAATATCGGAGTAGTAATATCTTTCTCTAGTCCACTGGAGGTCAGTGGGTACTAACAATTGTCCTATTTTGGGGAAGGTGAACGAATATGCCCCTATACTGGGATACATCAGTTTATCTCTCTGTTGGCCACTACATTAGGATGGAAGACTTTACTCGAATCTGCATGGAGCTGGCCCTACATATATTGGTTTCCCACCGTATCGAGTCGATGGCCTTTGTTGGTAGGGAGACGTGCCCACCTATGATTTCCTTCCACATCTGGGTGGCAGGCTTTGTTGATCACCACCATATCATGATGGCGATCATTGAAAGAAACTACAAGGAGCTAGTCCTGAAGGTGCCGTGTCACCACCACATTAGGTTGGTGGGCTTCACGACCCTGGTCAGGGAGAGGTACATGCCTGGTAAGTGCCATCCTGGGTGAGCGACGGGCTTGATGGAGCTCGGTGGGGATGCGCGCTGGCTTTTATGATGCCGCCATGTCTGGATGGTGGGCTTGGGAGGAGCGAAAAGGTGTATGTGCATGTTCATGGTACCTCTCCGTGGCTGGGTTGTAGAGCTCCTCCTCAGGGACTAGGGTGATGAACGGTCCCTGATTGTACATTTCCCACCCTCGTCGGGAGGACTGAGGGGCGAGAGCTCAGGGAGTGTGGGCCAAAATCCTCGGGGAGACATCCTCCTCAGCGTGAGGATATTGAATCGCGACATGACCACGATGACGTTTGACGGAGGGGGACTTGCAGCAGAACCCCCATTCGGTGGGGATGAAGTCCTCAACTTCGACCTCATCCGCCTCCCTAAGATAAGGGAGGTACGCATTGTCCCGTTCCAGGGATAGACTCCCGAAATAGTTGGAGACAACAACAGGGGTTGTCTAGATCTGACTTTGCGGCCACTGCTGGGCAGGCGACCAGCGAGTATTGGTGGATTGGATGGCGTGTATGGACGCCTCCACCGTTGGGAGAGTACCGTTCATGTGGTACTCTCAGATCATCACATCCGAGACCCAGCGTTTAAGACACTGGGTTGGTGGTGGGGTCCTCCATAGGTGAGTAAGTCTTGTCATTTCTTTTTTGGAAGCAAGTTCTTATGAGTTCCTTCAGGATTCTATTGGATCGAAGGGAGTTCAGAAGGTAGTGCCTGCAAAAAATTTTAGAAAATACAAATAGCAAACCCGTCATCATAGAAAACCCGTAATTAATGACCTTGTTTGGCCCTCCTTGTGAGTAAAAGGGGGCACAGGGTAACATTAAGGTAAATCTGTCATGCTTAGTTAAATATTCACTTCGGGTTCACCATTTTTTGTTTCGTGTTTTGGTCTCAAAACACCCAACGGTTCTGTATCCGATGACGCATGGACCTTCTTTCCAAAGGAAGGCCTTCGCCGGATGGTCCGACCAACGACGCATAAGAACTCACATTGGTCGAAAGGATGGGAATTCGGGATCATCGCACCCTTTTGAGGGGGAATTATTTTCTGTTCCGAGACTCTCTTATAAATTTGAGACGTATTCATATGTTCATGAATCCTTGGTTTATAACCAAGCATAGTATCCATGGATTTCTCTTGGTTGGAAATCGTCAGCTGAACATAGGGGTTTGGAATCATTTATTCTCGAGGTTTACCATCCCTCATTGGATTAATGACCTTGAGGAGTCGGAACTCATTGAGGCGGCACTAGGATTGGCATAGTGAACGATGTGAAGATAGTCGGATCTACCGGTTGTTGGGATTGAACCTCGTGGAGGCTTCCTACGTACCCTTCCTGGGGGATAGGGATCAAAGTCCACATTGTTCGAATCGGGGTGTCGAAGAACAGATGTGAAGGTGGACCCGAGGGTTCGTTGGTGATCGTCCTAGAACCTCTTGGAGGCATCCTATGTATCCCTATGGTAGGGAATCAAATTCCTCATAGTTCGCATTGGCTTAGGACTTACGCTCTGAGGCAGCCCAGAATGATGGATTGGGGCTTACACTCTGAGGAGGCCCAGGGTGACGGATTGGGGATTAAACTCTGAGGAGTCCCATGGTGATGGATTAGGGATTACACTCTGAGGAGGCCCATGGTGATGGATTGGGGCTTACACTCTGAGGAGGCCCATAAGAGGATGTCATGGTCTATACTTACTCTAAGCCCACGTGATTTATGCTCAGTGTGGGAAACAAGAGGTAGCAGGGACTAGAGGATCACATCGCAAATGGTGGGTCAGTGAGAAGTGGAGTGGGGATTACACATCAGGGTGGCCCATAAAGTCGGGGCTTAATCTGAGATGGACTCCCATGGTGACAAAGCACAGTAGGAGAGGGAAATGGGTGCTCCTGTGCCCGTCACCTCTCCTGTTCCCCGGGTAAGTACCCAGGGAAGTACCAAGGTGCATGGGGAAAACTGCCTTCCGATTGGTATGTCACCCCCTCTCTAGGGTGTGGAGAAGTTCCTGACCACCGAAGCGTGCAGTCCCCCATCCTGGAAAGTAGAGGCAGGAAGGGGGCTCTCGGGATCAAACCCGCATTACTGTGGGAATGTGAACCCAGGCATGCTTCGGGAATCTGCCCAAGGGTCGGGGAAACCAATTCACCCATGTTTACCATGGGTATGTGAACTCAAAAAAGTGCGCTCATGCACCTGAGGGTTACACCACATGGATTCGGTGGCTCTGATGGAGGCCTCAACTCGGGGCCGATGAGTAGGCCAATGAGGCGGTTGCAAAGGATCAGGCTGGATTTTAATTGGAAGGATTTCATCTGGCTCAGGGAATGGAAACTCCAAAGGATTTGGTAGGCCACACAGGGGTATGATTTGTGGCTCCCTTCACGTATGGAAGTGCTACGTGGATGGAGAGGCCGTATGCGAACCAGGGTGGTCCACGGACTGATGGGCATCCCGCGAACCAAGGTGGTTCGCGGCTCCTGGTTCGATTCGCGAACCAGGGTGGTCCGCGGAGGGTTTCATGTAGGCAGAAGCGGCCAAGGGCAGCGCCGGCCGGAGGATCGTAGGTCAGGGCTTCGCCCGCGTTGGAGGGTGCTACGTGGCACGACGGATCAAAAAAGAGGCATAAACTCCCTGGTCCGCAGGGAGTACCTCCACGGAGGGACTCTGGTTCACAGTCATCTCATGTTTGTTATTTTATGTTCACGGTTCAGCAAGTTATTATGCCTTTTTTGATCTTTATTAGCTCATTTCTAGGTTCATACCTGCTCTGGTTCATAAACTATAACTTCTGAAATCCTAAGCCTTCCTTCGAAATCCTTCCACCCGAATCTGACTGATCTCCTCTCTGTCCTCCTTCCGAATCTGAATCTCTTCCACTTCCCCCTCGGTCTCCTATTATAGAGTGGGGGAAGAGATGTATATATGGTCATGTGGAACCTTTTGTAGAGGCCCATGACCGAAAAACCGGTTCACGAATGACTTGGTCAATCCGCAATTCGCGGGGCATTAAACACTTGTCCTCCGCGATCCAAACTCGGGGAGGGCTTCGCGGCCGCGAAGGGTTCCACCTCCATTTCACGAACAACAGCGGATGGGGTTCTGGCCTGCTGATACATCTCGTGGCTAGGATGGTCTGGAATGGTGAATCGGGTTTGTACATGTCCCGCCTCGTAACTATAGAGGATCTCCGCCTCCATCTCTTGAATGATGACGATCCACGGAGGAGGGATGCTTCGCGAAACCGGCCATGCGTCATTAACATTAGACCGGTCCATGGACTGGTTCCTCCTCCATCATTGAGTATTGTCCACATTTTCCTAATCCTTTTTAGTGGAAATTGGGTAGAATCTCCCTTGAGTTAAAGGGGGTCATCATTCTCCTTTGCAGATTTTTCAGGACCCTACAAGTGTATTCTCCATTGAATTGAGTACAGAAGGATAAATTCATCTAGACATCACGTATTAAATTGAGGATGATTTCTAGGAGAATAATAAATATAAAATTATATAAATTATTGAATTATTATTAGCGGAGTGGCATAAGTGGAAAATTTTTATTCAAAAGTGCATTTAGTCCTCCACGTTATATTCCTCATCCACATTTCATTTTTATTTCTCTTTTTCAATCATTACCTAAAATCATATTTTATTATTCCCTCCATTTTTAATCCTATAATTCCATCACATTGAAAATTTTATAAAATATAATAAATAAATAATATAAGATAATGTAGTTGATGATAGAATTTGATAAATGAGACAATAATCCCCACAGTGCTCCATTGCTGTCAAGTATTATGTGTTTTAAAAATACTATAATAATATGAAACCCTTTGATAAGGTATAAAATTTTCAATTTGGTGGAATCATTTATAAAGACATGTTTATGTTAATGTTGTTATTTAATACTTTTTATTTCTTTTATTATTTTTATTTAAAATTATTTTTAAGTGATGAGTTCAAATTATTTCAATTATAATTAAAAATCCACTCACATGTGATAAATCGTAATAATAATGTCTAGAATAAAAATTTGTTGTTGGTATATCTAAATGATGACATTTCAGATTTAGAGATGATTTCAAAAACATCATGGACCACCTAATTTCTTTTGTAGTTACTATTTTAATTGATCTATCCATTTTATTGGTAAAAATAATTTAAAAGAAAGATAAAAATATATAATATTTCCTTTCCATGTTTTAATTATCCATAGATGAGTTCTTAAAGAAGGATATGAATTTTAATAGATACATACAATTGAAATTATAGTTCATATAGGGAAAATATAATATATAAGATGTATTAAAATTTGAATAATAACACGATGATATTTCCTACATGAACTCAATTGTATAATTTTTTGAATGAAATTTAATATTCTAAATTTTTAATTATGAAGAATTTTTATTTATGTACAATATTATAATGAGTGATGAGAAATGAATATATTATTGAGAATAATTGAAGTTCTGATGTCTCACAATGTAAAATATTCAAGGGATTATTTTAAGATTAAAATATCATTTCATGTAAAATTTATGGGAGTGTAATTTTGTTGGAATATTATGTTTTAAAACCTCTGTTTTAAATTTTTTTTACAAAAACTAGATGGAACAGGATATTGATTTCCAGTATGTTAAAACCACACCAAACATTAGACTGGAGATAAAAATAGGAACATTGTTTCCTTGGATAGTAAAACAAATAACATCATAGTTGGGGATTAAAACAAAATTATTGTCTTATTAAATATTTAATTTAATTTAATTTAATTTTGTTTCATTTAATTACTATATTTTTTGAGTTTCTATGTTATTTGATGTTGGAGAGTTGATTCACAGTCAATGGGATCTCAAAACATGTATTTTTTTAAACATGTTATACTTATTTCATAACTTTTTTCATTTAATTTTAATCCATTCTTTAAAATTACTTCATTATAATTTATTTTTCAATGTAATAAATATGGTGGATAAAAATGACACCATTATTCAAATATTATAAATGGTTATATTACACTAATAAAATAATGAATCCAATATTGTTTTATATATTTTTAATACTTGTAATGGTCTTTTTATTTTCCATTATTTTTAGTTACATTAAATGGGTAGTGTCTGAAGACCAAAATTATGAATACAAATACCTTTTCCATACTATATAGAAAATAAACTTGGGATGACATTATCCATACCACTTTATATTACATTAATAATTTTCTTAAATCGAAAATATTTTCTTTGTGAATACATGTGAGGTAATGGTAGGAATATTTTTAGAGGATATAGGTTGTGATTTTCTTTGATAAATTTTATGTGTTTTTAAAACTTCTTGTTCCAATTTCTGACCTTATTTTGAAAGGAATATAATAAATATTTTTCCAACCACCAGTTAATTATGAGGGACATCAATGAGTTTTTCTATTTTTCCAAGGAAATCATATATGTGTGATCATTTTCATATAATTTCATCCATTCTTATATTTTAATACAAATTTTGAAAACATTTTCTATTATAGAGTGTCCAATTACATATTATTTTCCATAATAGGTGATATTAAATTTTTTAAATATTCTTCATTATGACCACATATTCTGGAGTGAACATGTTTCAGTTTTTGTCGAGAAGAAATTTTTAACATTTACCTTCACTAATTTTAGATTAAGCATTATTTTATTGATATGATTAGGGAACATTTTGTTAATTACATGTATAAAATTTAAGATAACATTAGTATGCCTCATTGATAAATATGTAGTTTACCTACATATACATATATGATTATTTCAAATTTAAATCTTATTATATCCTTAACTATCATACCTCAAAATAATATCCTTGGTTATTTCAAGGATATATGTATATTCATGTGTTTAGTTTTATTGAGAAATAGATTGTTGGGAATGGTTTCTGTTTGTTATCATTGTTTGGAAATATAATCTATGAGAATGTTATTACAACTTCATTATATTATTCATGAAATCCTATTATTTTATAAATTGAAAATTAAATTAAATACAAGAAAACATGATATAAACAATATGGAATACATATTTTTTAGATTTATTCAACGATTTGATACTGAAATATCCTAAAAACATGTTATGTTATGGGTTATTTTTTAGAAGGAATAATTAGTGATGAAAATATCATTTATTATTTTTTATGTAACCCTTCATTGTATTATTATCCACATCCTCCTTTTCATACAAAATTTTTTAAAAAAATTATTTCCATAACCCTGTAACTAATTTAATTGCTTTGTGAAATATATTTTAGTAATAAAAATATTTTTTCCCTTTCAATGGAGAGTGAGAATGTCATCAATCAATTAAATTGAAATACATGTTCATGATATGAGTGCAAACTTTCACAATAATTTAATATGAGTGTAATGTGACTCAAAAATTCCATTTAATAGTGTTTGTAACGTGATAACACATAGGTAATGAAGTATAAATGGATATTTTAGTCACATATAAAATGTTTTAGAAAATTATTTCATAAATTAAAAATTATTGTTTTATTTTAAAAAATATTTAATGGTTTTATCAGAATATGTATGTATTATGGTTTTTTAATGTGTATTTAAATTATTATGAGAATATAAATTTTATGTCTGTAGGGAGGGAAAACTAATGGATTTATAATATTAAATTTTAATTTAATTGAAATTATTATTCTTTATAATGATAATGTGTATGATAAAATACATTATCTATTAATTTGATAATATTTTACTATTTCATTTAATAATATATCGTTTATTTTATTTTTTTTTGTTGATTTAAATGAACATGAAATATTATGATTCTCATTTGACACAATTTTAAATTTCCATTTGTATTAAAAAATTTAATATACCAGAAATTAAATTATTGTTCATGAATTTATTGGATTTAATAATACATTTTTGATGTTCAATATACATAATAAATTTTTTTGTTGGAAACTTTTTTCCACAAAAATGATTTATAAAATTATTTTTAAAATTATTGTTGAAATTAATTTTTTTTAGTTTTCATTATTACAATAATTTTCATTGTCATCCAAAATTTTTTATTCTTATTGATAGATTGCATTCCAATGAATAAGATTTATTATATTAATTATTACAGTATATGGAATCAAATGTGTTAATTTTGAATTATATTGTTAATATTTTTTCATTTTAGTTTATAAAAAAAATTAGTTACAACCAAATTAAATAATTTTTTATGTAATTATAGTAGATGTATAATGGTTAGATAATAAATATATATTGATTATATTATCTCCACATGAATCTATAATTTGTGTATTCTTATAGATTATCTCCTACAAGGACTACTATAGATATGATCTAGGGATGGCATATTGAAACATAAAAAAACTAACCCCCTTATAATGAATTTTCAATTTATTTTAGAAATGATGGATAACTCTATGGGTTTCCACTCAATACACAATGGTGGATTCATATCAAAAGTGGCATAACATTTTATACCAAGATGGGGGACCACTTATTTATGTGGGAAGGGATTCTCAAGTTCAATGGGATAATACTAATATTGCATATAGAAATTTAATTTCTAGTAAATTTGGTAATACCAAACATGTCAATAAACAATCAAAATAGTATCTAAAATGATATATTTTAAAATCAATAGTTTTATTTTATATGTTTGAATATTAGATAAAATATCTGTCTTTATGGTTTTCTCATTGATTAATGGTTCTGGATTATTATAAAGTAATATTGTATGTTGAAGAATTGGGAACATACATGTCAGAATTGGTAGGATCTATATTCAATTTTTTGCTTTTGGTTTTCCATTTCCAAATTTTATAATGAAGTTGTATGGTATGTCTAATGTTGCCCAAAAAGAAAGTGGTCTATATGAAATTCTATGTTAATATTTTATTGGGTTAACACTATAGTTATAATGATTTGATGGGTTTTAACCTCTTGTGATGTTGTTTTGGGAATTGATTATGGCTTACCGAAACTAGATTTTGTGGCTTCTCGAGGAATGAATTTGGATATTATTTTCTAGGGAAGCTAATACCTGGGTATACTAAAAACCTATTTATATTACTTAATAATGATATTTCATAAATCTACATTTCATCGATCCATGTTAAAACATAGTGGATAGTATGTTCTAATGATCTACCCTTGTCTACCCTATATATTGTTGTTCGAATTATGGTTAAATGTGTTTAGGATATGGAACACCATTTACCATAAATTAAACATATTTAATCTTCAAGAAAAGAACTTGTCTCATGACCTTACTAGACTAAGCGATCCCATCATTATCTATATACTAAAACATTGTATGTAAAACCAAAATTAAAATCCACAAAACAACCCAATACTAGAGCATAGTCTTATAAGAAAAAAAATTATAAAACAATATGTAGATAAAAAATGAAATAAAATGTAATGATTTTTTTGGATTGGATTTTAGGTCTTATATCCAATGGAAAACACTTATACAAAATTTTATTTCTTAGATGATAATGTGATTACATTCATATTAACACTTTTATAATTTTTTATATTTCACATATCATTAAATATAACATAATACTTTTTCATAGAGTAAATATTCGATTAACAAACATCACATATAAATTGGGGCCCTCATTGTCTGCTGGATTTAAAATATTCTATTATTGGGGGTTCACACAATTTTTCTTAGTCACCATCTAAATCACATACATGATTCTTGGAATCTGAAAATTTCTAGTGGATATGGAAATTTTATCATTTATAACATATTAAAGAATCTTACGTGACCACATTCCATAAAATAGTAAGTGCAAAAACCTCACATATCCACCACAAAAAAAATAACTTATATTATAAATTATAAACCTCTGTATCAATACCTAAATACATTAATATAATATTTTCTAGATAATAACATATAGACAAACATTATTTATATGAATTACACTACCAAAAATCTAGACATTGGGATGACATAATATTTTTGTGGTTTTTATTCTCAATCATATGAATTAGAAAATGATTTATACTTCAACATTTCTTACAATCACCGACATAATTAATGGTTATATAAAAAATATGAATACTTAAATCATATATAATAACCCACTAATATTCCCATATTTTTCCTAACAAACATTCTCTCTTTCCCACACTGGTCTCCATACTCCCACTAAGAGACAATTCTACCTCAGATGTTCCGATAGTAAAATACCAATCAATATATCATCATAATTCTATAAATCACTAATATTTCCAAATGATAACACTCAATCCTATAACATCTTCAGGTTTAAATGGATTCTAAAATCATTTTTTTGAGTTAATAATTTTCTTTCTTAGTGAAATGAATTTCACTATTACTATCTCGAAAGAGATATCCACATCATTTAATTCGTATGAGTTCTTCCAAAAAAAATTGATCCCTATCAAGTAGTTCCCTAATTAATTGATTATGACATATTATACTTTTATTATAGATAGTGCAACCATGAACTATAATCATGACATACACATTTTAGTTATTCCTTGGAATATAAACACATAACACATGGAAAAATTTTGTGATATCATATCTCCTACAAAGTTTTTATCCATATACTAGTTTTTGAATATCTATTCTAAAATGGGCCATATATTCTGAAACACTATGATAAATAAGAATCAACTACAATTCATCATTTTGTTATTTCATTTTATATACCATTGACTATATGAAAATCCATCTATAAATAAATAGTATTTCCTTGTATATACTGTCGAACACAATAATATTCCCACCAATGCTGAAAATTAATCTTTTTCAATATATAAAGCTTCATATTCTATTTATTATTATTTCTCTTGGTATTTGATGAAGTCTATTCCCAATTTTGTTATGATAAGATTACATTTAGAAAATCTAAATCTCGTGATGGAAATTTAGATGCAATCTATTTAATACAAACCAATTATAACACCCCACCCATACATATTACATAATCTTGAGTTTTAGTCAAGAAATATCATTCTTTTATATAGATTATCTTTTTGGGTTTCAATTTTAAAATTATTAGGATATAAATCATATAGAACAAAACCATATAATAAAAAGTAGACACTTCTGAATATTTTTCTTTTTTCTCACTATCATAATATTTTAAAATAAATAATTATCTACTTTGTGAAAACTCTTCACAAAATTCAACATGACTTCATTTAATCCATCACACATCCTTATGTCCTGTTTAAAAATTCAAAACATGGGATGAGAATTAGAATATATGTATGTGATATAAAAAAATGAAACCATTATTCCATTTATATATATTAAAATTCATGAAAACATTATCATGATGTAATAATTTTTCCCCTCTGGAGGTATTAAATAATTTTTCTTAGAATAATATCATTTAATAGAATTTTGTAATCCAAATATTACCATATAACCTATATAAATAATAAGAAACACATAATTGTATCTTTTTAAATTATTATATTGTAATGTATTATTAATGTAATAATCAATCATTCATCTTCTACACATTTCACTCTTACAAATGGAATATATATATGGATGCCTTCCCAACCCAATGCATTAAATGGCCATCATAGTCCAATATGTTATTGGTTTATCATGTATGCACCTATAATTTCTTTATCATGTTACCACCTATCAAATGTCTATGTACCATTATATAATCATTACACATAAAATAATTCAATATCTTATATGTCACACATAATATTTCATTTTCACTCCTAAGAATGTATTTCATGTCATTGAAATAATAATTCAATTTTTGAAACCCATTTTCAAAAAACAAACCAAAAAGTAATAGAACAGTTTTCAATTAAGACATCATGTAATCTTTCAATGTAATATAGAAATAAAATAATAGTCACGGTAGTGGAAATTTAATTTTCCCTGTGTACAGAAAGAATGGAACATTACTTCCATTTCAAAATAAAGTCTTCCCAATAAAGAATATAAAAATATCACTTTTCAAATCAATTGAATAAAATTAAAAAAATAAATAAAATTCCCTTTATTATATTTTTATATTCATAAAGATAAATATTTTAAAAAAAGTAAACAATATATTCAAGGAGAAAAAAGATTTTGTAATTAAATATTTAAACATTCAATGTGTCAAACACAAAATAAAAAATGTAAATAATGTTCCTCATTAAATTAAAAAAATAAAAAAATTAAATAACATGATAATAAGTGATTTCATAGTAGGGTATGTCAGTGTCTAGGTATATACACCTCCTAAATAAGTTGTTGTATAATATCAAAATATTCCTAACTGAGAGGAGAGTGAGACAAAATCACTTACCTTGAGTCCGAGATGTCACATGTTTATATTTCTTTATAAATAGTAATCAATTGTTAATTATTTACATAAATAAAATCCTTTTTCAAATTTATGAATTTTTTATTTCACATACTAAATTTTTTATACAACTACAGAAACAATTATATTTATGTCATTTTGTTGACCTTTTTTTATTTATCTGTCATATCAACTTTGGTATGTCAACTATAGTCAAATAGGCCAACATTAAAACATTCCTAGAATAGTAATACTGAACCAATTATCCTACTTATACATAAATTAAACATTTTAACAAATAATTAATGACTTCAATGAAAAATAAACAAATGTTACAGTCCTAGTGATGGTGGGTCGTACATACGCATTGGTAACGTTCTTATTTCTCAACGATATTTTTGAAAAAAATGTAAGAAAATTTATATTTATAAAATAATAATTATATAATATATACCATGTTATTTAAAGACTAGTAATTATATATATAATTATTTTTAGTTTAATTAATTAGATCACATTAAGGAAGTGGTAGTCTGCATGTCCATGAATGACGTTATCACTTTTTGAGTGTCTGAAGGGGTAATAATGAAAATGATATATTACATTTCCAAAATGTAAATTATGTTAGGAATATCATATATATGTATTTTTTGTGATATTTCTTAATTAAAATAATATTTAATACATTCAGTGTAAATTGTATGTTTATTACATCACATTGAGGATGTGGTAGTCCACACATCCACAAATGATGTCATCATATTCCCACAAAATGGAAATCATGATGGTATGTGTGTATAAAAAATACAGAAATATGAAAAAGTAGTAAATATCATATAAAAATATTTTTCCATCATAATTCCCAACCATGAGAGGTGGTAATGTAAAAAAATTCACGACATTATTTTGTGAGGTGATATTCTGCCTTAAACACGAACATTAATTTTTATACTATGTTGATTGAATTTTGAGCCAGTGTATGTAGAACACATAACATAAGAAAATAACAATATATTAATGATAATTATTATCTTATATAATTACGTAATCAAAATTAATGAATGGGTGAAACACATTAATAAAATAGAAATGCACATTGTAGAGCATTACATATTTTTCAGGTAACTCCTTTGGATTTGCAACAACTAGGTTTCATGTTTAGATTTATATCTAAATTTTGGAATTTAATATTAAAGGAGTTATTTTTTGAGATGATTTTGGTAGTGTGGTTGAGATAAATGGATTCATTGGTGTGAATAATTGGGTGAGGAATAGTACCTTTTATAATGGAGGGAGTGAACAAACATGGAATTTTTTAAAATAATTGTGTTATCCCCACGTTTTACCAACTAAGAGGAATCCATAAGACATTTTTTTGAGAAATTAACTGGTGATGTAAAAATATGGGAATATTAGGGTTGTTATACAAGTGTAGGGATATTTTTATACCTTATTATTAATGTTTAAAAACTATGTAATCTTGTTTTTACCTCAATCATTGTAATTAATTAAAATTTCATTCAATAATAGGTTTTATAAAAAATTGTGTGTTCCTCATTAGAAATTATTAATTGTTATGAATAAAAATTTGGATTCAGTTTTTAGTAAATTTATTTACATTAGTTTCATGTGTTAATTTCAAATTAATAACGTAGATGGGAAGAAAAAATGGTATTTTAAATATAATATGTTCAAGTGTTTATTTATATTTAATATCCATTTTTAATCAAAATATATCAAAATGACCAAAATTGTATTTACATATGAAAATTTGAACTATTTATAGATTAAATAAAATTCAATATATAATTTTACTATAAAAATATATCAAAGAATGTGATTGTCAATTAGAAAACGTTTTTCACTATTTATGAAAATATGAAACAGCTCTAAAAAACCAAAAATTCACCCAGTGTTAATTTTAATATTATGATCTCAATGATGAGGTTTATTATATCATATGAAAAAAAATTAAAATTTATGATTTTTTTAAAAATTAATTACCATTAAAAAGAAAAAACATATGTTTACAAAAAATAGAGTTTTTTAGCATTAAAACAGAGTAATTCTTATATTAAACCAATAAAATCTAGTGGATACATGCCAAAAGATTATATAAATATTTGTGAAATTATAAGTTTTAATCATATTAAATCTCCTTGATACAACAGTTATGTGAAATCTACCATATTAAATAATAATACTAATTGTAAATTATTGTTTAGTATAACTCAGTCTTTCATGAAACGCGTGATTTCCAAGAAACTCATTGTAGCATGTCATACACACAGTTGATCATAAATTCTATTTTAATTTCAAAATTAATAAATAAATCACAAAAAATGATTAAAAAAATGTAATGTATCTATCATTATATGTGATTTTACATCCTTCTACCCTTTTTAAAATTTCATCCTCACAATTTTACTCAATTATCAAATAAGTGGGTATAATTTTACTATAAAAACCCATAAATTACATACATTGTTATTACTTCATAATTTAATCATACTTATTAAAAATTATAACAAAACTACAATAGGATCGTATAGGTATAGTGTCTTAAGAAACCGGGAAACATAAACAACTGGTTCAAAAAGCAACTACATTGTCTCCTATTTATTTCATAATATCTGGAAATACCTTTTTAGAATATCCTACTTAATACCCTTCTTCCTGACCTGGGGAAAAGAAAACATACAAAATTGTGAGCTCAAATGCTCAGTAAGGGTAAACAAAAGAAATATCAATCACATCATATTAATAAGAACATAACATTTTTGAAATCTTAAACTGCAAAAAGAGATCATAATTTCATAACATGGGATAAATCATAGTAGTGAAATGCAATCCCAAAAATCATAACGTAAAACATGAAACTTTGTGGCATACACACATAATTATAGAGAATAATTTCTTAGTAGTCAAGACTCATTTCCAAGACTATCCTAGCAGACAAAGTCCATTTCTGAACCGAGTTCACTCCTCGTTTCAGTCCTGTATCACCGAACCGGAATAACCTACCATTCCAGCCATGTGTATCTCATGAGATATAAATCTTTACCCAATGTATTGGAGGGATATATAGGTCCCACCCATATTATAATGATACTATTCTTATGTGTTCAACAAGATCATAAATCATACATCTTATCATAACCCATGTAATAAAAATGGGATTCTTAACCATCATGCCATCATAACATAAATCATATAAGATAAAATGTCACGACCCACCTTCACCAAAAGGAGGGAAGAGTCAGCAGATTTCCAGGCCTGTAACAACCCAAGATTTTATAAGATATGTTCATTTTTAATTTCATTTATATCTTCTGTTTTATGCTACACCAAGATTATCTTGCGCTATACGCAACACCGTATTAGCATGCAGTATATGCAACACTAATCTTGGATTGTGTTACACACAATTTCAAGTTTGTTTGATTGTAGTTATTCTACGCAACATTGAGTATATATATATATATATATTCAATGTATAAATAAAAAATGCATGGATTCTATTATAACGAAACAAAAATGGAGTCTTGTACAACACGCAACCCTAACTTGGCTTGCATTACACGCAATCGCGACCTTCCTCGATAGCGTGTGTTGTACGCAATACCGAGTTTCACTAAACAACGATATGCTGTTAAAATATTATTATAACTAGCCGTTATGAATTGTAATAACCACTTTTGGAATTTTGAAAATTTCATCATTCAAAATGGACTTCATTTTTGGATTCGGAATATCGAAATTTTCCTAGGGTGATATTTTGGTCTTTTTCTGAAAACTTTCAATTTTGGATGAATAATGAAAACACTGGGTTACTATTTAAAAACCAAATTTTTATTTAAATAAATATTTATTTTATTAAAATTTATTTTATTTCAAAATTGAAACATAATACCATTATAAGTTCAATTTAATTCATTGGAGTCATTTTATAACAATTTTAGATATATAAAAATTTTATTGAACACTTCACCGTCTTTTACCCACCTCCTAGGAGAATTTCCAAATTCACATAAACCATAATTTTACCACTTCTGTGAGTAAAATTTCAAAAATCCGAGAGATACAGTTGATGTCAGTAAGTAAAATGTGGTTCAATGAGATGAAAATAATTGTTGGTGAATAGTAACGTTTTACTTTTTTTAACCACGATTAAAAGTAAATAGGGTAATTAAGGGTAAAATGATATTATTATTACACTAACACGTGTCCTAATTCTATTGCATAAGTGTAATTCGACCAAAAACGACCTTAGGAATAAAATATGACCATTTAGGCCCACTTGGATTAGATTAGGACATTTAATATTAATTTATTTAAAGAAGGGTTAAAATAGTTAAAATCAAAGTTTAATAAGTAAATAATTTTTAATATAGGGTTATACATAAGATAAATTAGACTATAAATATTAATTATAAAGATAAAAATATTTCCTACATAATTTTATTTTATTTGTAATTTTTAGACTTCAAATAATTTAATTTATTATGATACAATGATGATGTAGTAATTATATTATTAATGAAATATTGACATAATTGATGCTATAAAAACCCAAATAAATGTAATTTGATACTTTTTATGAATTACAATAATTTTATATGTTAACATGACATTTTAGTATTGATTTAATTAAAATTGTTAGAACTAATCATTGAATTATGATTTTTACAAAAAACAATTACCAAATAGTGTCAAAATTGACAAAAAATAGTTTATAAAACAAATATTATATTATTAATTTTTATTTTATTCAAAAAAATCTAAGGATCAGCCAAATGACTTATATAAGGATATATATATTAATAATAAAAATCTTTGTGTTCTTTTGGCTTGTTATAGTAAGTTTATTAACCTTATAGTGTAAGAAAACAAGAAGACACTGTCAAAGTAAAATTATTTAACATAAAGTTAAATCTAAATGATAAGGTTAAAATAGATACCTAAACATGTCTAAATTCTATTAGATGAGAGGATTTCGACCAATACCCACCTTATCTTCGAAATAAATCAATTTTTATCTATTAACAACCAAATATGACTTTATAATAAAATAATATTTTTAGTTTTTCCAAAGGTTCCCCTCCCCCCCCCCCTTATAAAAGGGAACCTCCTCCCTCTCCTCCTCACACCAATTTGAGCCTTCAAGCTCGGCCAACCCCTGCCCATTTCACTTCCCCACTTCCCTTGAAACATCATAGAGTTCCTGGTCTTCTTCAAAGACCAATTTTATATCCCTAAGAGGAGGTCTCAAAGAGGCGCTTCAAAGAAGAGGTAATGTCTGTTACCGATTGTTTCAACTTTATTTCTTCTTCTACTTATTCTTCTTTAGTTGTTTCATTATGAATTAATAACATCAGTATCAATCATCTACTGATATTTTATTATAATTATTAAACAACCCTATTTCACCATCTATCCATCCTACGGAAAACGAAATCATCACGCGTGCGTACGTACGGAATACTGTCTCCACGCCGTGGTGTAATCTATTTTCCACCACCACCTTACTTGGATGGGTATAATGGTGTAAATAATGACTATATATGATTATTATCCAGTGATATTCATTCTGAAATAGTATACATACACTCCAATACAATTCCATGGGAACGATATCATCGCTCGTGCATACGTACAGATTACCGTCTCCACGACGCGATGAGATTCATTTTCCATGATAACAATTCAAGAATGATTATAAAGTATATATAATAAGTAATAATGAAATATAAGACATAATAATGCTACAAGATTTATGTATATATATATTTATGTCATATACTTAATTCCATTCAATTCAATAAGTAAATGAAAACAGCGTTCATGCGTACGTACGGCCTACCGTCTCCATGAACGGTGCATTTCATTCCATTTATCAATATATTATATATATGTATATTATGAATATATATTATATATAAATAATTTTTTACATTCTGTATGTAATTAATCATGATCTATGTAATCATATGAATAATTACAAGTTAAAACACGAACGACAAATGAAACGATTTTACCCAAAACACATATTTAACATGAATTTACAAAAGAACGGGTAATATAAAGTCATAAGTGAACCATATATGATATAATAACAATGAATATGATTCTATAATAAGTCAATGTCATTATTTAAATCATTATATAGGAGGTTTGGATACGTACAATGCATATCGGACCCAAGGTAAGGGATAATTATTCCAATCTCATTCTTATCACAGATTGTTTATTTGTAAGTATTTACTGGGGTTATGATTACTGTCCATGTACATATGTTCTCAAAATGTTTTCATAAAATTTTTACTTTTCTTACATGTATGTTTAAAGTCATTTTTACCCTTTTATACTTTTACAAAATTGTACGGAAGGAATCTTTCTTTTACGAGGTACTTTTTTGACTTTTCTGGCAAAAGTACGAGAAGAATGTTTTTTTAACTTATACGACATGAAAGGATTTTTACGGTTTTATAAAGCCTTATTGTTTTTAAGTTTCCTCCAAAGGATTTCATGAATCTTTTAAACAAACTCTTTTTCTTTTAAAATTTTATGACGTTTTTTGAAAAGAAATTGATTTTGAAGAAGAAAGGATATTTTCCTCAAGAATTCATTTCAAGTGTTTTATCAAAACAATTTTCCATCTATGATGAAATTATTTCATATGTATATGTCTCAAGTATAAAGTCTCTATGATTTAAATGGTTTAACTTTTCTTATTATGAAATGATATCCATTTCTTTTATATGGATTATGTGATGATGGGATGATGTTTATGAAACCCATTTTATTTGTTGGGTTATTACGAATGATGTATGTTTATTTTGTGGAACAGGTAAGAATGATTTCCTTATGAGATGGGTGGGACCTATATCTCCCTCCAATGCAATGGGTAAAAATTTATATCTCATGAGATAGACATGGCTGGAATGGTAAGTTAATCTGGTTCAGTAATACAGGACTGGAACGAGGAGTGAACTCGATTCAGAAAGAAACTTTGTCCACTAAGATGGTCTTGGATGCAATGCCTTGGTTACTATAGAAATCATAACATGTGCTGAAGGGTTCCACAATTACATCTTTTATTCCCATGCTATTTTATCGTGATTGATGTTTCGTTATGATATATGCCTTATGAACTTCCACGATTTATGTCTTTGCTCAAGATTTTGATGTTTAAATTTCATGTTCAAGTTTTTTTTCATTAAAATGTTTATGGATTGTTTTATGTTCTCTATACTTACCCTTACAGAGCATTTGAGCTCACCCTTTGTATGTTTTATTTTCCCCAGGAAATAAAGAATGGTTTTAGGTAAGTAAACAAAAAGGGGAAGATAGTTATGGGAGTTGTTGAAGATCATTAACCATTATTAGAAGATTATTTTCCGAGTTTACAAAGACACTAAACTATTACGGTCCTTTGGTGTCTGTTTTTATTATGTATTAAGTATTCCGAAAACATAATGTAATGTCCTTGTATGTCAGGCTTTGGGTCTCTACAAGGCCCTTCTTTCTTTAATTTGAAGGAGAGATAATGACCCCCGAGGCCCGCCTTCAATAGGTCCCAGAGTGGCGACTAGCACCAAGGGTATAGAATCAAACGCTAAATGGAGGGGATTAGCCTTTTTCATTTAATAGGTTTGGAAGATAGAATGGCAAATCCCAACAATACCAAAAGTGGAAAGTAAAAGTAAATCCAATAACCATTCCCAATGCATGTTTCAAAAGTAAAAATCCACAAATTACAAGGTGACTACAAGGGTAAAGTACCAAGAAAGAAAAAATAGCAACTGCAACATCCCCAATGGTCCGAGCTAGTATGCTCCTGCGCGATCCATGAAATCCTCCTAGAAACCTGAAAGCGGTTTTATATACGTAGGGTGAGCATACAAGTATACTCAGTAGGGAAAACCAAAGACTCTCATGCACAAGTGGGGGAACGTACTAATGTCCCAATGGAAAAAGAGTAAATCAAAAACCCAAAAAGGTAAACTATCCACCCAAGCCTCACCAAGGAACACTCCCAAAATAACGAAAATCAAGTAAAATATATAATAAGAGCACATCGATGTTTGGGTACCCCATGCCACCTTCCCACTAGTTATTGAAGACATCCTATGCATTGAACCAATCTCGCCATTCTCATGGCAGTCCCACTGCCAAACCCCGCCCGCACACACCTGGGCCCCAACCATCACACGTAACCATGCCTGCAAACACCTAGGCCAGAACAACCACCACCATGCCCAAAGACACCTAGGCCAGAAGATCCACTGCCCTGCCCAAAGACACCTGGGCCTTATCCCAAAGACTCTTGGGAAAACCACCTGCCCGTACACACCTGGGCCAACCACCACACTACCCCGCCCGAAGGTTCTTGGGCTAATAATGGACCTCAGGCCATCACAGCCTACCTGAAGATACTTGGGCCCTCCGATAAAGGGAGAAGAAAAGGAGATAATAACCAGCCACTAATAATAGTGTTGGGAAAAACACCCTCCCCCATGAAATGGGGGTGTTCAACACTAAGTGCTCAACTTGGGTGGGGCGCGAATAAGAAACACAAAACTACAAGTATATATATAGGTAACCAGAACTCTCCCATGTTTAGGTTTTTCAGCCAGCCTAAGGAACAGAAACATCACTCACCAATAAAACCCATTTGTCCCATTCATTTTCAAGTTCATTAGTGATTTTTCATCACGTTTCTGCACCTACATGGGAAACTAGTAATCATAAGCACAAGTCAAGGGAAAGAAAACAGTCAAGCATCAACCACATCACCCACACCCGGTTCTCTTGTAAACCCACAACAACAAAAGAAAACCCCAAGATATAGCCCCATGTCCAATATCCAAGAGCCAAAAGGTTTCTCAACAACATAGTATCCTACCCTAATTCATGATATAATAGAGGATCCCATCCTCAATTTCACGACTACCGAGAGTATAATAACAGGGGATCCCATCCCCATCCACATCACCCAGCAATCGGCCCAAGAATAAAAAGAAAAGAACAACCCACTACCACCAATGCAAAGCAGGACCATGCCAGTATTTTCATATTTATAAGATTTAACACACTCTATGATTTCAATTTCTGTGTGCTTTAACTGGGGTTACCACAAAAAAGGATTGATCCTGGTGACTTAATTTATTTTACCAAATATACGTAATTAACCAATTTCCATTACACAGAGGGTTAACAACCACAATAAAATTCATTTAAACATCACTAGATGCAATCGTTTGTTAGTACACAAAGAAAGACCACCAACTACCATAATTTTCTGTAGGCGTTGGCCCACAAATTCAGAAAAACAAGATTATAAAACAAAGCAGCAACATCTATCACAGCCCCCTCCCTCGTTCTTTAGAGTCCATTCACTATCTTCATTAAGGTTCAATGTTATCCAATTTTACAGAATCATGAGCATGCCCACCCCGCATGATACACAAAAGGATAAATGAAGGATAAATTCCCTACTTGTTGATCAACGATCGACGTTGAGCCTGGGTGCGGAATTCCACGGATAGCGATGCAGCTCATCTGAACGAAAATCTGATCATCTGAACGAAGGGTTATCCTAGTATAGGTTGATCGAAAAAGGAAATCTAGGGAGAACCATTTAGTTTATAAAGGTCAGGGACTGTTGAGATAACAATGTGGAACCGCGTAAGTAGAGGGGGTCGTGGGTTGACCACGGGGTCCCACACGTTATTAAAGGGTCAGATGGGTTAAAGCGATGCACAAACCAGGTTTACTCATTCAGTTTTTAATTAAACGCCATTTATGGGCGTTACTGGGCTTTTAAACAAGGTTAAAGGGGTCAAAATAGGGTTTAAAACCCAATTTTCCCAAAAAATGAGCGCTATTGGAAAAACCTGTGGGGGTAGGAGGGCCACTGGTAGACCGAGATACCAGTGGGCTGCAGCCACTGGTAGACAGAGCTACCGATAGGCTACGGCCACCGGTAGACCGAGCTACCTATAGTCCTGCTACCGGTAATCCTACCGTTAGAACTTCATTGAGATTCCCAGACTACCCAGAACACCCAACATCAGATTTTCTCAAAGTAATGGACCCCAAAACCCGGGTCATTACATCAGATACTTCTCAAACTATTCTCGACCTCGAGAATATGAGACAAAAACAGAAAGGGGAAGAGTGGGGTCCGAACAACCACCCTCTAAAGAAAATTCTCAGGAGAGAACCTCATTATCAACTAAAAACAACTTTCTCTTGAGAACCTAGAAATCATACCATGTCAACTGCCCAGCCAGGTGGGTTAGGGAGTCTCCATCCCCATGTCAAGATACTATCTGATTTTATGGCACTGACTCACCCTCATGGGTTTAATCGCATCCACCTTATTTCATCTTGATTTTGGGTAGGGTCCCCCCTCCCCGTAGCTAGGACATCACACACACATTCAGAGAAAGGAAACCCATGTATTTCATAGAAAAACAAGATAAAACGTTCTACTACAACATGTATAATCTAAATAGTAAAAAAATCAAAACAACTCTGGGTACTGGGCATGCATCTGTGCTTCCCTCTCCCACGTACTCTTCCCAAGACCACCATGTCTCCATAACACAGGAACCAAGGTTTTGGTTCGCCCAAGGAGCACCTTCTCCTCACGATCCTCGATCATCACTGGTCTTTCCACAAAAGTCACGTCATCCTCAATGTCTAGCTCTCCCCAATCAAGGATGTGTGAATCGTCATGCAGGTAATGACGAAGCTGGGACACATGGAATACATCGTGTATCCTTAGTAGTGGTGGTGGTAGCGCTTGCTGATAAGCCACTTCACTGACCCACCGTAACACTTCGATGGGTCCGACGAACCTTAGAGAAAGCTTACTTCCATTGTCGAACCTCTGTTTTCGACGCTGAGGGGAGACCTTCAGGAACACGTGGTCTCCAAATTCAAACTCCAAGGGTCTCCTCCTAGTCTCAGCATATGACTTCTGTCAGTCCTGGGACGCCTTCATCCTTTCCCGTATGAGCTAAACCTTCCCTTTCGTGCTCTGCACCACCTCCGGGCCAAGGATGCCTGCCTCTCCTACTTCGGCCGAAAACACAGGTGAACGGGATGGCCTCCCGTACAAGGCTTCAAATGAGGCCATACCAATGTTAGAGTGATAGATATTATTGTATGAAAACTCTACCAGAGGCAAGTATCCCACCGACGATTTTCCTGAGTCCAGAACACATGCCCACAACATATCCTCTATGGTCTGGATGGTGCACTCTGTCTGTCCTTCTGTCTAGGGATGGAAAGCAGTGCTAAGACGTAGCTAGGTGCCAAAAGCATGTTGCAATCCTCTCCATACTCGTAAGGTAAACCGTGCATCCCTATCCAAGACTATGGACCTCGGAACTCCATACAATCGCACCACCTCATCCACATACCTTCATGCCAGAGCAACCAATGCGCTCGACTCCTTGATAGCCAGAAAGTGAGCTGATTTCGTCAACCGGTCCACTACCACCCAGATGGAATCGTATCCCCTTTGGACCTTGGGTAGTACCATGACTAAATCTATCAATATTTCATCCCAGTTTTACTCAGGGAAATATAGAGACTGCAGTAAGCCGCTTGGGACTCGGTGTTCAGCCTTCACTTACTGACACACTAAGCACTTGGCCACAAACTCTGCCACTGATCTCTTCACTCCGGGCCACCAAAACTGTCTCCTCAGTCCTTGGTAAATCATGGATACTCTAGGGTGTACTGCTAGGCTTGAGTTGTGGAACTCACTAAGAACCATGCCACGCATCACTTCTGGAACAAACAACCTCCCCTAGAAAAGCATCTGGTTCCGACCATCCTCCATCCACCCTTCAGGAGCATTCTTCTGGTCAACTTGGTCATAGATCACTTCGCACTCTGGGTCTCCCCAATGAGACTCCTCCAATTGCTGAAATAGAGAAGAATATACTGCCATCTGATACAGGGAACCTCTACCACTATCCATCCTCACATCTAGGTAAAAGGCCACCAACTCCTCCATTTCCTTCCAGGTGTCGGCCGACTCTCAGACTGCAGCCTTCCATGATCTCTTGCTCAAGGCATCAACCACTACATTCACCTTCCCTGAAGTGTATGAAATTTCGAAGTTTTAATACTAGAGGAACTCCATACACCTCTGCTACCGAACGTTTAGGTCTCACTGGGAGAATATATACCTCAAAATTTTGTGATCTGTGATGACCACAAAGCATTCCCCGATGAGGTAATGTCACCATAACTTTAGTGCAAAAACGACTACTACAAGCTCTAGGTCGTGGGTGGCATAATTATGCTCATGAGGGCATATCTTCCTAGACCCATACGAGACCAATCATTGCTGCTGCATCAACACACATCTGAGGCCTTTCCCTGAAGCATCACAAAACACCTCATACGCCGCCCCTTCTTCTGGTAGCCTCAGAACTGGGGCACTAACCAACTTCTCCTTCAGATAGCAGAAGGCTGCCTAGCACTGCTCACTCCACACGAAAACTCAATCCTTCTTGGTGAAGGCCGTCAAAGGGGCTGCAACTCAGGTGAAGTTGGGTAAGAACCTCTCATAGTAACCTACCAGCCGGAGGAAACTTCAAACCTCTTCCACATTCTTGGGTGCTGCCCAAGAAACAACTGCCTCATCCTATGATGGGTCCACTGCTACCCCATGCTCGGATACTATGTGCCCAATGAAGTGAACTTCTCGCATCTAGAACTTTCATTTCGACAACTTACCATAGATCTGGTGCTGTCAGAGGACCTCCAAAACTGTCCACAGGTGCTCCACATGATCCACCTCTGATCTTGAACAGATCAAGATATCGTCGATGAACACAACTACAAACCGATCCTGGTACTCCCGGAAGATGGAGTTCATAAGCCCCATTAACACAGCCAGGGCATTCGTAACACCTAAAGTCATGACTACGAACGTGAAGTGTCTATACCTGCACCTGAATGTCGTCTTCGGGATGTCACCCTCCTTCACTCTCAACTGGTGATACCCAGACCGTAGGTTGATCTTCTATAACCACCCTGCCCCTTTTAGCTGATCGAAAAGGTCGTCTATCCTTGTAAGAGGGTAGCGATTCTTGACCGTTACCTAATTCAGCCTCCTGTAGTCTATACACAACCTGAGACCACCATCTTCCTTCTTGGAGAACAAGACTGGAGCACCCCACAGTGACGCACTTGGTCGAACATAACCCCTCTTCATCAGATCGTCAATCTGAATCCGCAACTCCCGTAGCTCTGAAGGTGCCATCCAGTAAGGAGCCATCAAAATCGGACGAGAACCAGGCTTCAGGTCTATCCTGAACTCGATATCACATCGAGGGGGTAGAGTTGTCACCTACTCAGATAATACATCCATAAACTCGCTGACGATACATGGAACCTCCACCATCATAGCATCCACTGACTCCATTGACAGCTCAGCTAACAAGGAGAGGAGGGGTTCCTCTCGCCTGGTGCCCTTCCGACTGCTCCACTCGCCGGTGAAAACAACATATCGTCCGCCCATGTCTGAGAACAAAACCTTTCTTCGGAAGCAATCAATAACGGCACACATAGAGAACAGCCATTCGATGCCTAGTATGACATCATATGGCTGTATCTGTAGCAGAAGAAGATCCCTGACCAACTGATGTGGCCCTATCATCATTCTGCATCCTCGAAAAACATATAACAAGTCGGTCTGACCTCCGAGTGGTGTGCTCAGCCCCAAGGGCACTGGAAGTCTCTCAGTTTCTAGGCCGAAAGCACAGGCTAGAATTGGTGAAAAGAAGGATTGCGAAGTTCTGGTATCGAACAAGGCATAAGAAATATTTCTAAACAAAATGATCGTACCTCGAACGACCTCCAACCCTGCTGGAACTGCTACCTCCACGACGTGTAACTGTCCACGCCCTGCTCCTCTACCCCTTAGCTGTCGGCCACCCCCCCCCCCCCCGACCACGCCCTGGTTGAGGTCCCTGAGGAGCTCCCAGAGGTCAGCCTCCTCCTGCAATGTCTGCCCTCGGAGGAGAAGGATCTCCCTTCCCCTGCTGCTATTGCTGGAAAGGCCTGGCTGGAACCTACTGCTGGGGTGGGTGCTGGGGCTGTCTGCCACCGCCGTAATGTACTCGGTCCGGGCACTGACTCCGGAGATGTCCATAGCTCCTATAGAAGAAGCACTGCGGTCCTAGGCCCGAAGGAAAAGGGTGAGGACCAGGGGACCGGATCTGAAACTACTGTGGCCTGCCCCCTACTGGTCGGAACCTGGAGGGTCTTGACGTTGGATGCCTGGTGCTGACGGACTTCCCCTTCGATGATCCTAGCTGGATCCCCTCTCGTGTCACACCTCCAAGAGCATGCATCCTCTCCACCACTTTGGCTTTCTTCTGGACCTTCAAGTACGTCGGCACGGTAAAGGGGGTAACAGCATACTGGAGGGAGGGTCGGAGTGCCTCCTCTAAACTTCTTTCCTGAGACTCCTCGTCGGGAAAGTGGTATGGAGAAAAACATAGGAGGTCCATGAACTTGATTCCCAGCTCCCTCACTGAAATACTCCCCTACCGGAGGGAGAGTAGCTCCTGCCTCTTTTCGGCCATCATCGTCGAAGAGAGGAATTCCGCCTGGAACTCCCTCTCGAAATCAGCCCATGACACCTCAGCCTCTCTCCTCTCCCACAGGTAAAGCGTCCAGCACTGGCGCGCCTCTCCTCGCATCTGGATAATACCCAGAGGAACCTACTACTCGTTCAGGGCCCGAATCAGGCCGAAAGCTATCACTAGCTCCTCTAGAAAGCTCCTTATCTTCATGTAATAGGTGATTCCCTCATATATCTCGAGGGTCTGTCGCTGGATGGCCCGAAGAGTCCTCTTCCACCGGTCATCCTCTTCCTCTCAATCATCTCTCTGCAGATCGTCCAAGGTAGTCTATGGGGCCTCGATCGCCCACACCAAACGTGGTCACCTCCCAGGTGACTTAGCTGTAAGGTAAACAAGGAATGCCTAAGCCCAAGTAGTGCAGAATATTGTTCATAAAATTTCTTAAACTTTTTATTGATTCAAAGTCCCAAAATGCCCCAGAAACATGACAACACAAGTCATTATGATGCATGTACCTTTCCTAGGGTCTCTCTACCCTGAAAGCAGTGTGGCCTTACTTGGTCGTTAAGTAGGTCCAGAGTCCTTGCATCGGATCATGGGGGGCCCTAATATCCCATTTCCTAGCCGGTTTTCCCTAGCCTAATTCCCGCACCAAGGTCACCCAACACTGTTTCCCTACCATCCCATGCAATCCTCACTGTTCCTAACTCCAGACTCCATCATATCTCTTAACCTGCCTCTGATACCATTCTGTCACAACCTAACTTCACCAAAAGGAGGGAAGGGTCAGCAGATTTCTAGGCCCTTCCTCCATTAAGTTGAAGGAGAGATAATGACCCCTGAGTCTTTCCTTTAATAGGTCTCGGAGTGGAGACCAGTACCAAGGGTATAGAATCACACGCTAAATGGAAGGCATTACCCTTTTCCTTTTAATAGGTTCGGTAGATATAATGGTAAATCCCAACAACACCAAAAGCGGAAAGTAACAGTAAAGCCAAGAACCATTCCCAATGCATGTTACAAAAGTAAAAATCCACAAAGTACAAGGTGACTACAAGGGTAAAGTACCAAGAAAGAAAAAAACAGCAACTGAAACTGCCCCAAAGGTCCGAGCTAGTATGGTCCCGCATGATCCACGAAGTCCTCCTGGAAACCTGAAAGCAATTTTATATACGTAGGGTGAGAATACAATTATACTCAGTAGGGAAAACCAAAGACTCTCGTGCACAAGTGGGGGAACATACTAATGTCCCATGGGAAAAATAGTAAACCAAACACCTAACAAGGTAAACTATCCACCCAATCCTCACCAAGGCACATTTCCCAAATAACTCAAATCAAGTAATATATATAAAAAGAGAACATCGATGTTTGGGTTCACCGTGCCACCTTCCCACTGCTTATTGAAGACATCCTACGCATCAAACCAATCTCGCCATTCTCACCGCAGTCCCACTGCCAAACACCGCTCGCACACACCTAGGCCACAACCTCACACAATCCCACTTCCAAACCGTACCCGCACACACCTGGGCCTCAACCGTCACACGTAACCATGCCTGCAAACACCTAGGCCAGAATAACCACCACCACGCCCGAAGACACCTGGTCCAGAAGATCCACTGCCACGCCTGAAGACACTTGGGCCTAATCTTGAAGACTCTTGGGAACCCACCTGCCCGCACACACCTGGGCCAACCACCACACTACCCCACCCGATGGTTCTTGGACTAATAATGGACCTCATGCCATCACAGCATGCCCGAATATACTTGGGATATCCGGGAAATGGAGCAGAAAAGGATCTAATAACCAGCCACTAATAATAGTGTTGGGGAAAACACCCTCCCCCATGAAATGGGGGTGTTCAATTCTAAGTGCTCAACATTGGTGGGGAGAAAATAAGAAACAAAAAACTACAAGTATATATATAGGTAACAAGAACTCTCCCAACTTTAGGTTTTTCAGCCAGCCTAAGGAACAAAAAAAACTCGCCAACAAAACCCATTTGTCCCATTCGTTTTCATGTTCAGTAGTTATGTTTAATCAAGTTTCTACACCTACTTGGGAAACTAGTAATCATAATCACAAGTCAAGGGGAAGAAAACAGTCAAGCATCAACCACATAACCCACACCTGGTCCTCTTGTAAATCCACAACAACCATAGAAAACCCCAAGATATAGCCCCATGTCCAATATCCAAGAGCCAAATGGTTTCTCAACAATAGAGGATCCCACCCCAATTCGTGATATAACAGAGGATCCCATCCTCAATTTCATGACCACCAAGATTATAATAACCGGGGATCCCATCCCCATCCACATCACCCAGCAATCATCCCGTGAATAAAAATAAAATAACAACCCACTACCACCAAAGCAAAGCAGGCTCATGCTGGTATTTTCAGATTTATAAGATTTAACACACTCCATGATTTCAATTTCCATGTGCTTTAACCGGGGTTACCACAAAAAGGGATTTATCCTGGTGCCTCAATTTATTTACCTGAATATACATAATTAACCAATTTCATTTACACAGAGTGTTCACAACCACAATAAAATTCATTTAAAAATCACTATAGGAAAGGGTTTGTTAGTACACATAGAAAGACCACTAGCGGCCATGATTTTCAGGAGGCGTAGGCCAGCAAATTCAGAAAAACAAAATCATAAAACAATACAGTAACATCAATCATATCCCCCCCCCCTCGTTCTTTAGAGTCTCTTCACTATCTTCATTAAGGTTTTGGTTTATCCAATTTTACAGAATCAAGAGCATTCCCACCCCACATGATACACAAAATAAGAGACGAAGTATAAATTACCTACTCATTGATCAACGATCGACGCTGAGCCTAGGCGCGGAATTCCACGGATAGCGATGCAGCTCGTCCGAATGAAAATTTGATCATCTAATCGAAGGGTACTCCTAGAACAGGTCGATCGAGAAAATAAACCTAGGGAGAACCCTTTAGATTATAAGGGTCGGGGATGGTTGAGATAACAACGTGGAACTGCGTAAGGAGTGGGGGTCGTGGGTTGACCACGCGGCCCCACATGTTATTAAAGGGTCAGGCAGTTTAAAGTGACACACACACCATTTTAACTCATTAAATATTTAATTAAACTACATTTATTGGCATTAATGGGATTTTAAACAAGGCTAAATGGGTCAGAATAGTGTTTGAAACCCAATTTGTGAAAAAAGGAGCGCTACTGGAAAAACCCGTGGGGGTAGGAGGGCCAACAGTAGCTGAGAGCTACCAGTAGGCTGCAGCTACTGGTAGACCGAGATATCGGTAGGCTGAAGCTACAGGTAGAACGAGATACCAGTAGGCTATGGCCACCGGTAGACCGAGCTACCGGTAGGCCTGCTACTGGTAGGCCTACAGTTAGATCTTCAACGAGATTCCCAGACTACCCATAACACCCAACATCAGATTTTCTCAAAGTAATGGACCCCAAAACCCGAGCCATTACATAAAAGGACTTCATAAAAATAATTCCATAATATTAAAATCAATGTCAAAATAGGTAAAGAAACAAAACCCTATATTATCTTAGATGGAAAATAATTTTGATAAAACACTTGAACTCTATTTTTGAGGAAAATATCCTTTCTACTTCAAAAACATTATTCCTTTAATAATATATCATAAAATTTTAAAATAAAAGAAGTTGATTAAAAATAAACATGAAAAATTGTTAAAAAATCTTCATGGAAATAATTTTCTATGAATCCATTCATGTCGTATATGTTAAAAAACATTTTTCTCGTACTTTAGCCGGAGAATTCAAAAAGTACCTCGTACGAAAAACAACAAAAGATTCCTTTCATACCATTTACTAAAAACTCACCAAAGGGTAAAATTGGATTGAAAAATTTTTAGGAGGATTGAAATAATATTACATATTGATGAAACATGGATGTGGATGATAACTATTCCCCAGTAATTACTGATGTATAAACAATATCGGATAGAAATTGAGATTGCGAGATTTTCCCTTACCTTAGGTCCGATTTTCTTCGTACGTGTTCGAACCTCATATATAATAATTTAAATAATGTTATTTAATTATTCATGAATCATACTCATTTTAATGATATAATATATTGTTATATCCTTAGCTTGTTATTAGTAATATTTCATTGCTACATGTTGTTCAGGTGTTTATTGCTTTTTGTTCTTATGCATGTTTTGTCGAATAAATTCATATTATTTTTATAGGCTATAGATACCTCATTTAGATAATTTTATTAGTGTAATATATATAATATTTATTCATTAAATTCATTTATATAATCATTATGTATTGAAGATCATATAGAACGAGTCACATCAAATCGTGGAGACGGTGGGCCGTACGTACGCAGGAGCGATGATGTCGTTCCCATGATCGTGGAATTGTATTGAAGTGTATCTATACTATTTCATAATCAATATTGTTTTACAATAATCATATATATTTATTATTTACACCATTATACCCATCCATTTAAGGTGGTGGTGGAAAACAGATTACACCACGGTGTGGAGACGGTATTCCGTACGTACACAAACGCGGTGATTTCGTTTTTCGTCGATGGATAGAAGGGGAAATATGGTTGTTTTATATTTATAATAACATATCATTATATTATTGATACGTATTTTATTACTTCATAATGAAACAACTAATGAAGAAGAAGTATAAGAAGAAATAAAGTTGAAAGAATCGGTAACAGACATTACATCTTCTTTGAAGCGCCTCTTCATAACCTCCTCTTAGGGAACTAAAGATGGTCATTGAAGAAGACCAGGACCTCTATGATGTTTCTACGAAAGTGGAGAAGATAAATGGGTAGGTAATGGAAGATATTTATGGTTCAAAGTGGTGTGAGGAGGATAGGGAGGAGGTGCCCTTTTATAAGGGAGGAGAGGGGCACTTTAGGCTAAACTTAAAATATTATTTTATAATAAAGTCATATTCGGTTTTTAATAGCTTTAAACTGATTTATTTCAATGATAAGGTGGGTATGGGTCTAAATAATATCAACAAATATATTTTAGACAAGTTTAGGTTACTATTTTGACCTTCTCATTTAGATTTAACTCTAAGTTAAATAATTAAACTTTTACCGTGTCTTTTTATTTTCTTACACTATATTGTTATTTAACATACTATAATAAGCCAAAAGAAACCCAAGAGGTTAATTATTAATATATATAACCTTATCTAAGTAATTTTGCAGAACATTATAATTTTAGAAATAAAATAACAATTAATAACATAATATTTGTTTTAAAAACTATTTGATGCCAATTTTGACACTATTTGGTAATTGATTTTTTTAAAAATAATAATAGCATTATTAGTTCTATAAATGTTAATTAAATAGATATTAATATGTCATATTAACCTATAAAATTATTTTAATTCATAAAAAGGCTCAAATTACATTTATTTTGGTATTTATAATATCAATCATGTTAATATTTCCTTAATAAGGTAATTACTGCATCATCATTGTGTCATAAACAAATTAAAATATTTAAAGTCTAAAAATTATAAATAAAATACAATTATGTTGGAAATATTTTTATCTTTCTAATGAATATTTATAGTCGAAATTATCTTATTTGTAACCCTATATTTAAAATGTTTTAGTTATTAAACATTGATTTTAACTATTTTAACTCTTCTTTAAATAAAATAATAATAAGTGTCCTAATCTAATCCAAGTGGACCTAAATGGTCATATTTGTTTTCCTAAGGTTGTTTTTGGTCGAATTAAACTTATCCAATAGAATTAGGACATGTGTTAGGGTAACAATAATACCATTTTTACCCTTAATTACCCTATTTACTTTTAACCGTGGTAAATAAAAGTAAAAAGTTACTATTCAACAGATATTATTTTTATCTTATTGAACCACATTTTACTCCGTTATGTTAACCATGTCTCTCATATTTTCTAAATTCCACTCACAGAAGCGGTAATATTATGTTTTATGTAAATTTTTAAACTCTCCTAGGATGTGGGTAAAAGACGGTGAAAAGTTCAATAAAAATTTTACATATCTAAAATTATTATAAAAAAAATCCAATAAATTACTTTGACATTATATAAGTATTAAATATCAATTATGAACTAAAATAAATTTAAATAAAATAAATAATTATTTAAATAAAAAGCTGGTTTTTAAATAGTAACCCAGTGTTTTCACTATTCCTCAAAAATTGAAAGTTTTCAGAAAAATACCAAAAATTCACCCTAGGCTAATTTCAATATTCCGAATCCAAAAATGAAGTCCATTTTGACAGATATAATTTATAAAATTTTAAAAAGTTGGTATTACTATTCATAATGGCTATTTTTAATAATATTTTAATAGCATATCGTTGTTTAGTGAAACTCGATACTTCGTACAACGCAAGCCATCAAGGAAGGTTGTGATTGTAGGTAAAGCAAGACAAGCTAGTGTTTTGTGTAGTGAAAGATTCCTTTGATGATGTATATAACATAAAAACAAAATATTTCTCATAAAAATCTCAGGTGTTACATTTTACCCTCCTTAAAATGAATTTCACCCTCAAAATTCATCACATTGTAACAAATAGATGATGATACCTTTCCCTCATCATATCCTCAAGCTCCCATGTAGCTTATTCTAATTGGTGGTCCTCCATAAAACATTCACCAAATGAGTGGTATTGTTCTGTATGAATTTTTCTCTACGATCCAGAATATCTATCGGCTGTTCTTCATAAGAAAGATCTTGCTCTAGCGGTACAACTTCTAAGCTGAGTACATATGAAGGATCGGGTATGTACTTTCTCAAGATATATACATGGAAAACATCATGAGCATGAGAGATATTTGGTGGAAGTGCCAATTGGGAAGCTCCCTTTCCAACATGATCCACTATTTCCAAAGGACCGATATACCTAGGGTTCAACTTTCCCTTATTTCCAAATCTCATTAATCTCTTCCAAGGAGATATTCATAAGAACACTTTATCACCCACATAAAACACTAGTTCTTTTTTTGATTGTTGGAATAACTTTTTTGTCGACTCTAAGATGCTCTTATGTGTTTTTGAATAGATCTGACCTTTTCTTCCATCTCATCAACAAGATCAGGTCCTAATAGCTTTCTTTCCCCAACATCATCCCAACATGTTGGAATTCGGCATTTCTTTCCATAGAGAGCTTCATAAGGAGCCATCTGAATACTGGAGTGAAAGCTATTATTATAAGAAAATTACACCAAATGTAGGTATTGATCCCAACCACCTTTTAAATCCATAGAGCAAGCTCATAACATATCTTCTAGAGTTTTAATTGTTCTCTCAGACTGAACGTCTGTTTGAGGATGATAAGTAGGGCTTAAACTTAACTTTGTATCCAGAGTACGCTGAAGTATTCTCCAAAACATTGAGGTAAACCTCGGATCCTGACCAGATATAATGGAAAGTGGTACTCCATGAAATCTTACCACTTCCTTCATATATATCTTGGAAATATGATCAATAGATATATCCTCTCTAATAGCAATGAATTGTTCTGACTTTGTATGATGATCAACTAGGACCCAGATAGCATTATTGCCTTTGGATGCATTTGGAAGTCCAGTTACAAAGTCCATAGTGATGTTTTCTCATTTCCATTCAGGTATGGGAAATGGTTGTAACATCCCCTTAGACTGTTGTCTCTCAGCTTTAACTTGCTGAAAAACCAATCATTGAGAGACATATTCAGCAACATCTATTTTCATTCCATCCCACCAGTATTACTCTTTCAGGTCCATGTACATCTTCATGCTTCCAAGATGAATAGAGAATGAATAACTATGAGCCTCATCCAACAGCTCCTTCTTTAATTATTAGATGGGAGGAACACAAACCCGATTCCTGAACCATATTATCCCATAACAATCAAGGTTGAATTCAGGAATATTTTTCACCTTCATTTGTAACTCTACTTCTTCTTTCTGTGCATCTTTAATCTTCACAGGGATAGATGGTTGAACATTCATTTGAGAAAGATAAGATTTTTCGACATCCATTATAATTCCAAGATACATCCATTGTAAATCCATAAATATTGGATCTTTTGTTACCCTTATCATGGATAATCTAGCATGGTCTTGTCGACATAATGCATTTACCACCTTGTTTGTTTTCCCAGGGTGATAATGAATTGAGCAGTCATAATACTTAATTAGTTCTAACCATCTTCTTTGGCACATATTCATCTCCTTTTGTGTGAAAATATACATTAAACATTTATGATCAGTATAAATATCACATCTTTCACCATAATGATAATGCCTTAATATTTTAATGCAAAGATTACCTCTGCTGACTTCAAATCATGAGTTCGGTAATTTTGATCATGGATTTTCAGCTGCCGTGAGGCATAAGCTATCACCATATCATTTTGCATGAGAATACACCCTAATATCTTCTTGGATGAATCACTATATATCACAAACCTTTCTCCACTACAAGGGATTGTGAGCACAGGTGCACTTAATAACCTTCTTTTTAACTCCTAGAAATTCTCTTCACACCCCTATGTCCAAACGAACATAACTCCTTTTGGATTCAACCTCATGAGTGGATTAGATAATCATGAAAAATATTTCACAAAACGTCGATAGTATACATCCAAACCAAGAGAACATTGGATATCAGTTACTATTGTTGGTCTCAACCATATTTTGATAACATCTATTTTTTCTGGATCCACAGATATCCGCTATTTTGTGATTATGTGACCCAAAAATGGAAATTTTTTATGCCAAAATTCACACTTGGTAAATTTGGCATAAAGATTCTCCTTTCTCAGGGTCTTCAATACAATTCTCAAGTGATCTTCATGTTCTTCCTTTCTCTGTGAATAGAAAATAATATAGTCTATAAAGACCACCACAAACTGATCAATATATTCTCTAAAGACTCTATTCCTTAGATCCACGAAGATAAAAGGGGCTTTAGTAAGACCAAATGGCATCACTATAAATTTATAGTGTCCATACCTTGTACGGAAAGTCCTCTTTGGTATATCCTACCTTTTGACCCTTAATTGATGATACCCTAAATGAAGATCAATCTTAGAAAATTATTGAGCTCTTCATAGTTGGTAAAATAAGTCATAAATGCGTGGGAGAGGATATTTGTTCTTGATACTGATCTTGTTAAGTTCTCGATAATCAATGCAAAGTCTCATTGATCCATCTTTCTTCTTAACAAACAGAACAGGTGCTCCCCAAGGTGATGCACTAGGGAGTATGAATTCCTTATCAAGATTCTCTTGGAGTTTCTTCTTCAATTCCTATAACTCAATTGGGGCCATTCTATAAGGTGTATTTGAAATAGGTAAAGCACCCAGTATGAGTTCTATTGGAAACTCAACTTCACGATTTGGTGGAAGACATGGAAATTCCTCTGGAAAGACATCATCAATCTCCCGTACAATGGGCATATTCTTAATCGTGAGTTTCTCTCCAACCATTTGAGATAAATAACCTTCATTTAGTGGAAGCAAGACCCATAGGATGGATGAAATTTTCATTGGAAGGTTATGTTCATCCATGCATCGATAGATGATCATATATTGATTTAGAATATGAAATGTGACATCCCTTATTCTAAAATTTATATCAGCACCATATAAAGAAACCCATTCCATGGAAATAATCACATAAAATTCCACTATATGAAGGATCACAAGATTTGCAGGATGCTCTTTCCTATAATCTTCAATCGGAGAAGAGTTGTAAACATTTGATGTGAATATTGTGCCATTAGGGGTTGTCACAGCTAACTAAACATGTAATTGTTGATGTAATATGGAGATACCTTTAAAAAATTCTGCAGAAATAAAAGAGTGGGTGGATCCAGAATCAAATAAATATTTTCTACTTTAGAGTGGATGGTAAGTGTACCTTTCACCATTTCGTTATCATACTCCACATCGCTGATAGAAATTTCATGTGACTTTCCTTTGTCATTAGCCTTAATAGTTTGTTGACTTTGATCATCATCAACAAACCTTCGATTATGGCATTGATTGGAATAATTCCCCATTTCCTTGCACTCATAACATTGAAGTGCAGGAGGTGCACTCTGTGTATCATTTTCTTTGTTCACATCATTAGACATATTCTTCCCATCATTGCGGAATTCAAATCCCCGATGACCTTCCTTTCAACATTTGAAACATTTACTTGTCCCTTTAAGACAAATCCCTCCATGTTTCTTTCCACACTTTGACCATAAGGGAAAACTAATCTTTTTTTCAGTGTGCTCTTTATATTTTTCTTTGAATTCCATTTTCCTCTTCTTATCAAAACCAATATGACTGATGGGTTACTCCAATATCCATCTCAACCTTGAGATCACATCGAACGATTTCCTCATAGCTATTGAAGTCCTTTATGGCTAGCGCCCTTCGAAGACATGGTTTTAAGCCACTAAATAATAGATCGATCATACTATCAGGTTGGATAATAATCCCAGAAGCGTACCATTCAAGTCTTGTAAAATTTTCTTCGTAGGTACCAACAGATTCATCATCCTTTTTCTTTAGTTCATGAAACTCATTCTCCATATTTTTTCAAAGAATACGAGGGAAGTACTTTTTGAAAAATATGTTCTTGAACTCGTCACATTCAATGGATTCAATTTCATCACTTTGCCTCATATTCTTGATAAGATTCCACCATGGATCAGCTTCACCTTCCAAACAATATAATGATAATATGACATTATCGTGTTCAAAAAATCGAAGAACTGAAAATATCTTTTCAGTAGTACTGATCCATTGTTCAGCAACTAATGGATCAATTGACCCACTGAATGTGGGTGGACGCTACCTCATGAAGGATTCAGTAGAATTTTTCTCCTTAATTTTCTCGTTTGGAAGTCCTGCATGATTCATAGCATGAAAAAGTTGTGTGAGCATGGCTACAAGATTTTTCATTCCAGGTCCCATAACGTTTCGTTCCTTAGGGGGACAATCATTGCATTGCTCATCGCATTCAGCATTAACACGGTTCCTTCGGGTTCTAGCCATTTACTAAAACCAAGAAGAATAGTGTGAGAAACAAAAATTATAATAGGAAAACCAAAAAATAAAGAATAAAATTTCACACTTAAGGTCTTATCAAAGGTTGTTCATGACCATTTTTAAAACACTAAGATTGTGTTCTATGCTTAGACTTATCCTTAGGGTTCTTACAAAGGCTTTCACATCCTAGTTTCCAAAGGTTGACTATATCCTTCCTCTAATACCAACTATAACAACCTATACATTACATAAATAGTTATTACTTCATAAATGAAGCATACTTATTATAACATATAACAAAACCACAATAGGACCCTATATGTATAGTGTCTCTAGAAACTGGGAAACATAATCAACTAGTTTATAAAGAATCTATATTGTCTCCAATTTATTTCATCATATCTAGAAATCCCTTTTTGGCATATCCTACTTATTACAATTCTTCCTAACCTGAGGAAAAGAAAACATACAAAAGGGTGAGCTCAAATGCTCAATAATGGTAAACAAAAGAAATATCAATCACATCATATTCATAAGAACATAACATTTTGGAAATATTAACCTGAAAAAGAGATCATAATTTCATAACATGGGATAAATCATAGTAGTGAAATGTTATCCCAATAATCATAACATAAAACATTAAACATTGTGGAATACACACATAATCATAGAGAATACTTTCTTTGCAGTCAAGACTCATTGCCAAGACTATTCTAGCGGATATAGTCCATTTCTGAACCGAGTTCACTCCTCATTTCAGTCATGTATCACTGAACTGGATTAACATGTCGTTCCATCCATGTCTATATCATGAGATATAAATATTTAACCAATTAATTTGAGGGAGATATAGGTCCCACACATCTTATAATGATACTATTCTTATGTGTTCCACAAGATCATAAATCATACATCATATCATAACCCATGTAATAAAAATGGTATTCTTAAACATCATTCCATCATAAAATAAATCATATAAGATAAAAGGACTTCATTAAAATAATTCCATCATAATCAAATCAATGTCAAAATAGGTATATAAATAGAACACTATATTATCTTAGATGGAAAATAATTTTGATAAAACACCTGAACTCCATTATTGAGGAAAATATCCTTTCTACTTCAAAATTCTTTTTCCATTCATAACATATCATACAATTTTAAACTAAAAGACTTTGATTAAAAATAAATTTGAAAACTTGTAATGGATGTTTCATGTAAATAATGTTCTATGAATCCATTCATTCCGTATATGTTAAAAAAACATTTTTCTCAAACTTGGGCCGGAAAAGTCAAAAAGTACTCGTACAAAAAAACAACAAAAGATTCCATTCATATATTTTACTAAAAACTCACAAAAGTGAAAAATTGGATTTAAACAATTGTATGAGCATAGAAATAATATTACATATTTATGAAACATGGATGTGGATGACTAATATGCCCCAGTAATTATATAGTATAAACAATCTTAGAAAAAAATTGAGATTGCGATATTTTCCCTTACCTTAGGTCCAATTTGCTTCGTACATGTCCAAAACTCTTGTATAATGATTTAAATAATTTTATTGACTTATTCCAGAATCGTACTCATTGTTATGATATAATATATTGTCATATCCTGATCTTCTTATTAGTAATATTTCATTGCTACATTTTGGTAGGGTGTTTATTGCTTTCTGTTCTTATGCATGTTTTGTTGAATAAATTCTTATTCTCATTTTTAGGTTATAGATACCTCATTTATATAATGTTATTAGTGTAATATATGTCATATTTATTCATTAAATTCCTTTATATAATCATTATGCATTGAAGATCTTGTAGAATGAGTTGCATCACATCGTGAAGACGGTAGGCCGTAAGTACACACTAGCGATGATATCGTTCCCATGATCGTGGAATTTTATTGAAGTGTATGTATACTATTTCATAATCAATATAAATTTACAATAAAAATATATATTTATTCTTCACAACATTATACCCATCCATGTAAGGTGGTGGTGGAAAACAGATTGCACCTCGGCGTGGATATGGTATTCCTTACGTACGCATGCGCGGTGATTTCGTTCCCCATAGGATGGATAAAAGGTGAAATAGGGTTGTTTCATATTTATAATAACATAATAGTTTATGAGTGATACTGATTTTATTACTTCATAATGAAACAACTAATGAATAGGAAGTAGAAGAAGAAATAATGTTGGAAAAATCGGTAACAGACATTACCTCTTCTTTGAAGCGCCTCTTCTTAACCTCCTCTTAGGGAACTAAAGATGGTCTTCGAAGAAGACCAGGACCTCTAGGATGTTTCTAGGGTAGTGGAGAAGAGAAATTGTCATGGGTTGGCCGATCTTGAAGGCTCAAAGTGGTGTGAGGAGGATAGGGAGGATGTGTACTTTTATAAGGGAGGAGAGGGGCACATTAGAAAAAACATAAAATATTATTTTATAATAAAAGAATATTCGGTTTTTAATAGTTCCAAACTGATTAATTTAGAATCTAAGGTGGTTATGGGTCTAACTTCTCCCAACCAATAGATTTTAGACAAGTTTAGGTTACTATTTTAACCTTATCATTTAGATTTTACGATAAGTTAAATAATTTATCTTTTACATTGTCTTTTTTCTTCTTACAGTATATGGTTAATTAACATTATATAATATCCCAAATGAACCCAATATAGTTAATTATTAATATATATAACCTTTTCTATGTCATTTTTCCGAGACATAGATCTTTAGGAATAAAATAATAATTAATAATATAATATTTGTTTTAAAAACTATTTTATGTCAATTTTGACACTATTTGGTAATTGATTTTTGTGAAAATCATAACAGCATGATTAGTTATAAAAAAGTTAATTAAATCAATAATAATATGTCATATTAACCTAAAAAATTAGTTTAATTTATAAAAAGTCTCAAATCACATTTATTTGGGTTTTTATAATATCAATTATGTTAATATTTATTTAATAAGGTAAATACCGCATCATCATTGTGTCATTAATAAATTAAAATATTTAAAGTTCAAAAATTGTTAATAAAATACCATTATGTAGGAAATATATTTATCTTTCTAATTAATATTTATAGTCGAATTTATCTTATTTATAACCCTATATGAAAAATCTTTTAGTTATTAAACATTGATTTTAACTATTTTAACTCTTCTTTAAATAAAATAATAATAAGTGTCCTAATCTAATCCAAGTGGACCTAAATGGTTATATTTTATTCCTAAGGTTTTTTTTGGTTGAATTAATCTTATACAATAGAATTAATAAATGTTTTAGGGTAATAATAATACTATTTTTACCCTTAATTACACTATTTACTTTTAACCATGGTAAATAAAAGTAAAAAGTTACTATTCACCAAAAAATATTTTTATCTTATTGAACCACATTTTACTCCTTGATGTTAACTTTCTCTCTCATATTTTCAAAATTCCACTCACAGAAGCGGTAAAATTATGTTTTATGTAAATTTTCAAACTCTCCTAGGAGTGGGGTAAAAGAAGGTGAAAAGTTCAATAAAATTTTATATATCTAAAATTATTATAAAATGACTCCAATCAATTACTTTAAACTTATATAGGTATTAAGTATCAATTTTGACCTAAAATAAATTTATATAAAATGAATAATTATTTAAATAACAAGTTGGTTTTTAAATAGTAACCTAGTATTTTCACTATTCATAAAAAATTGATTGTTTTCAGAAAAATACCGAAAATTCACCCTAGGCTAATTTCGATATTCCGAATCCAAAAATGAAGTCCATTTTGACAGTTAAAATTTATAAAATTTCAAAAAGTGGGTATTACTATTCATAATGTCTAGTTTTAATAATATTTTAATAGCATATCATTGCTTAGTGAAACTCGGTACTGTGTACAATGCGAGCCATCGAGGAAGGTCGTGATTGCATGTAATGCAAGATGAGCTAGTGTTGTGTGTAGTGAAAGATTCCTTTGATGATATATATAACATAAAAAAATATTTCTCATAAAAATCTCGGGTGTTACATTTACATCATAGAATTTTCATATCCATGTGTTTCCTTTCCAACCATATATTTTTTTCATAAAACCATAACCCATTGAACTAACTTATTCTTTAACACATTATCTTTGTGGTCAAGAACCATAAAGAGTTATTCCTTATAAGAAATAATCATTTCCAGCTAAACTACTTCATGTCTCAAGATATGAGATGAATCTAATACATACTTCCTTAACATTGAAATATGAAATACATTATGTACCAATAAAAAACGCAATGTTAATGAAACTATGTAGGAAAATGATCTAAATATCTCTAGGATTTTATACAGTCAAATGAACCATGGAATCAATTTCCCCTTCTAACCAAAATATGTTTGATTTTTTCATGGAGAGTCGATTAGAAACAAATGACCACCTACTTAGAAAGAATGTTATTTTATCTGGTAATATGCATAAATTATTTTCTTATTCTTATCAATTCTCATGTGTATCTAAATTAACTAAACTGTAAGTATAATTTCCTCTAAAAATTCTAGTCCCATTAACTTCATGTTAGGTACAAAAGGTTAAATACCCTAATGGGGTGTGGGGGGTGAATCAGGTTATGAAATACTAAAACACGTACACATTCATTTCTTTTATCCATTTAACAATACATTATTCCATAATTTTACAATAGAAATGAATGATAAAAATGAAACCATCCATTGGAAACATCTATTTTACATGGTTCACCCTCATTGGGTTACATCCTACGATCATCCAAAAGTGATGTGTGTATGAACCAAATCCATAAAGCATCTATTCCAAAATAAAATACTCAGGAATTGATAAATCTATGACTAGGGTAGTTTTCATTATGATGATTAGGGAATTCTCACTACATTCCCAGCATTCACTACCTATGTCTCCTTCTCTGGCGCACTATCGGTGGAAATGATCACCTTAAACCCCTTCATTTCCTAAATGCAATTATAATATTTTCACTACATTTTATTGACACGTATGTCCCTTTATAATCATTAATGTATATACCCTTTGATTTATATATATTCACTATTGATGCTCCACATTGAACAGCATGATAAGTCTCACATTACCACAGTTTTCTAGAAATATCAATTTTATAACTTCAGAGATGCTCATAGACATCAAAAATCCAAACACATTCATGAAGCTCCAATATCTGTCATAACGAAACCATTTTCCATGAATATCAAAAATAATTCATGCTGAAACCAACTTTCATGATTCACACATGTATTTTTGTGCACAACTATAATTTTCAAAGATCAAATCCTTAGTGAATCTCCATTAACCTTCGTGAAGAAACCATCATTCATAAAGATAAACCATCCTTCTTGAAGCAATTGAATTTCATATTGTTCGCTTGTTTTTCTATTTACAATAATCCATTGTAAATCCCCTTACTTTCAGTCCAATATTTATAGCCTATGACAACTATAAAACTTCTACAGTGAAGAAATATTTTTGCAGGAGTTCATAGTCTTCACAGACTCCCTTTCATTGTAAACTTTTTCATGAAAACAACCTTCATGAAAACAACCTTCATGAACCACCTTCATGAAATTAGGGCATAATGATTTTTTTCTAGTCTCGATCAATTTTTGAAGTGGGTATATTCCTCTTAAGAAGAATTTCAGCCAATTCTAAAAGCTCTCATCCACTTCATTATAATTTCATGTTTCATCCTCATGTTATTCATGATGCTCTGTTGCATGAATCTATATGAAAATTAATTGTTTGTGATGTTTCTCATAGTCATAGAACTCACATTAAAAACCATCACCCCTTCCTGAAAGACCCTTCTCGAAGCTCTTTTTTCATGTAAATCATCCACTTAAAATTTTTTCCAATGTCCTTCGTGGAAATTCAATTTTCGTGAATCTAGTAAACCTCAAAATTTTGGACCACAAAAATCTTACCGAAACTAAGAAATTGCATATCCTTATGTTTGTATTATTATTATTTCTTATAAGGAATCCTTTCCTTTTTCTTGGATCATTGTCAAGAGACCATGTCAACAATCTATCAATACCCCACTACATACAATGAAATCCCACTCTATCAACAAACCTAATCAAACAAAAAATTCTTCAATGTTACCTTGATGGATTTTTATCAACAATCTCCTCCTTTGGTTTTGTTGAAAACACTTCACATTTTTATACCACATTTTGGTTTTTTACATATTCTATCAATATATTTGTCATGTGAAAAAGATATAAATCAATTATTTACTCAACACACAATCTAATACCACATGGTCCTTTCTCGGTCTGAGAAAAAATAGTAAAATGAAATGTTAAATAATGAATATCATCATTCAAAAACCACTCTTCTAGATTCATCCCGATCCTCATCTATCACATTGTATAATAATTTGTTGATCATCCCTAGAATCAACATATTTAATACTACCACTACATCACTAATCCCCTTATTAGATTCTCCCCTATTTTAATTAAAACATTTTATCATTTCATATATTCATAATAACAATTTATCCCCCTTTGTCAATGAACCTGGAGGTCACTTAATTATAGTTTGAAATAGGGTAAGGAACACATATAATCACATCAGGGAAAACACACTATCCCTTACAGAGAGGGAGTCTAACATATAAACATTTTCATGTTCTTGGAGTAGGCTGAACTCCTAGAGCAAGTCGATGTTGTTCAAATGATTCAAAGGGTAAGGACTTCCTCAGGATGATTGAAACCTATAGTTTTGTTGGCAGAAACACTATGTTCATATTCCATTTCTCCACCTTCTCCATGATAAAATGGTTCATGATTTCTATGTTCTTTTTTTCTTTATTGATCGACTTTAATTTTTCTAAAATTTATAGAAATTGAATTATCACAATAGATTCTGATCAGAGGCTTCACTTCAACTACCATATCATCAAGTTGATGAATCATCCACAATTATCGTGTGCATTATTTAGTAGCCAAAATATATTAATAGAAAGATATTCTCTACAAAATGCAGTCTTTTTTCTTTCATAGCCATGAAATAAACAATATATCAGTATAAAATGCACCAGCTCACGATGAATATCTATCATTGGCTAACCCATCTCAATCTACATCTGTATAGCACAATAATTAATTATATTATTTTTCATTGAATTAGAAATATTATTCCATTGTTCATTTGATATACCAAAGTATTCTATTCTATGCAAGAATTTGGATTTCATTTAGATTTCATTGATATCTTATGACTTGGTGTGTGGAAAACAAAATATCAGTTTTTTTCACATTCAAGTATAATATTCTAACAATGATTTCCATATATTATGTGACATTAACATCATTTCCTTCCACATCCTGTGAATGTTTCATCTGAGTAGAGTCCATAGTCATCATCTCTTTTGAATTATCCATTCTAGTATATTCTAATGATATCCTTGGAATATTTATATTAAGATATAAATTCTGCATTATTTTCATGTGTCACTTGTAATGCAATGAAAACTGTCAGTTCAACAATCATTGAAATTTCAAACTCACATTTAATGAATTTTGAATACTTTCAACAATATGATTCATCTGATCTATTAAATATTATGTCTCTAACATATACCATCACCATCATAATTTGATTACATTCAGTATTGACATAGAGATTGTAATCAACTCCACCACACTATAAACCGAGCCTCTTAAAAAATATATCTTTTCTTCAATTCCATAATCATGGTGCCTGCATCAACCTATATAAATCCTTATTTAGTGTTAAAATATTTTTCTCATCTTCATGAATGAGAAAACCATTTGCTTTCTCATCATAATTATCTTCCTCTAGAACCCCATTCAAGAATGTCGACATGGCATCCATCTAGAAAAAATTAAGCTTTCATTGCACTACTATGGCCCATAAAAATCTTGTTGTCTCTATAATTGAAATAGGTGAAAATATTTCATAAACCTAGATACCCTATCTTTGGGATTATCCTTTTAACTCTAGTCTTTATTTTTTTGAACTATCGCACCATCATCATTCAATTTTTATGAAAGACCCATTTAGTCATAATGGTATTCTTATATATTGGCCTCAAAACAATATCCAACATCTTATTTTAATTAATTTTGTGAATCCATTCATACATAGACTGAACCCAATTATCATCACTAGTGGATTTAGAAAAACATATAGAAACTTCTTATGATAAATATGGTGCTTTCTATAGATTCTTCATCCTAATTGTCTACATTATCACTATCTGATCACCAATTACGTTATGCCTATAAATAATTCCTATTCTCTTAAGTATATGTATAGATATTGAATTTTTTCATCCTTTTATTTATTTGAATCTTCTTACGAATCAGCCTCTTGAACGGAATATTGTCTGATCATATTATCAATTCATCACAATATTCCTATGAATGATATTTTATGTTAGGAATAATCTTATCATTCTCTAAAATAGTTATTTCATGTCTTTCAACAAATTTTCCTTTGAAATTAATGAATAATTTATAAGATTTTATTTTCTTTGAGTATCCTGGATATATGCCTTCATCTCCATGGGATTCAAACTTAATGTGTTTCTCCTTATTGGGAATTAAATATTTACTATTGGTGACTCAAAGGTACATAAATGATGGATTATTTTCATACATTAACTCATATGGAGTCATATATTTTTTTGGACATAAAAACACACTCTTTGATGTGTAGAATGATTTAATCACTACATCATTCCATAAAGTTGATGAAAGGTATATCTTAGTGATAATTTATATATCAATGTTGTTGATAATTTCATTTCTTCACTCAAATACTATATTTGAGAATGGAGTGATTACTATTGAATCATAGTGTCATGGCCTAGGATTCTTGTGATAATCCTCAACATTGCTGTCTATAAACACTATTCAGTTATATATTCTAATCATCCAAATTGATTAACCTAAAAACATGTAAAATTCCCTTAGATAATTATTTATTCTAATGAAAACCTTAGATTTTTTAGTGACGATTGAAACCCACATAATTATAAAAAATTGAATAATGAAAAGAACATAATATCTCTCCCATCAATATCTCTTGGTGAAATTTGTGATCACACATAAATAATCACTAACTCAATAAATTTTATTGTTGATTTCTCTTATTTCTTATATTTATTACCAAATGTCTTACCATGTTGGAAATAATCACATGTATGAATATGATAATATGATAATATTGGGATTTAATGAGTTGTATCATATTTCACTTGATTATAAAATGATGTTTATATCAATAGACCAATGTGTTTTTTATGAACTTTTTTCACCATCCCTAATAAAGTGGCAGATAAATATTTCAAAAATTATCTGGTATAGATTCACATTCGTATGATTTCCATATAAAAAAACTAATCCTACCATTCCGAGGATGATACATAATTTACTGGAATGACTTATGGCATTTTCTGAGACGCAACATTGAATGAAACATTGTATTTTATGACTGAAACCATCAACAAACAAGACATCTTCATATCTCATTCATCATTCCCCAAACATTGATTTTCCAGATCCAATAATTTTTAAGCCTTCATTATTACCAAATCTTATAATACCGCCTTTATTGTACCTCATTCCAGACAATAGATTTCCTATCAAATGCGAGGTGCATCAATTTCTAATGATGAAAATTATAGTGCAATCAAATAATATAAAATAAATCACTAAAACGACTTTATATTTAACAATTTTCATTTTGATAATTTTTTTGACTGTATACCTGATAAGGCGGATAATATTTCACTTTCTCAATGTAAGATAGACTGTCTTTCTCGTATAAATGAAAATTTTGATTTTCCATTTTTAGCTCATGTGAAGATACATTTAGCTGCTGCTTATAACAGTATTACATCCACCTTGACACATTTCACTGTATTGTTGATGTGCAATATCTTCACATGTTTATAATTTCTCAACACCCAAAATAGTGACCATTAAACAACTTCTTGGAATATTGTGTTTGATATGGATGCATATGTTTTCTGTGTTCTGTTAGATTCCTCTTGGTTATAGACCTAACATTTTGTGAGTGTCTCATCAACCCACAATAATAGAATATAATTTGGGGTGCATTCATGTGTCAGTAATGCAACACTGATTTTTTTAAGATCAATAAATATTATGATTTTTAACAGAAATGAATCTTCAATGTTGGAGTGGGTTCTTATGGTCTATCTTCAACTATTGCATCCTTCTATTTATGATCAAGCCATATATTGGCCTTATTATTTGGATTTGGCTATTTCATCAATCCTTCTAGACTATTATGCTCCACTTTTAGGATTTCTATTGCATATATGATATATTATGTCGATTTCATACTTAGATTGAATAGATTTTCTAGATCGACCGACGACTTCATCATCATGTTCTTTGATATGTTTGTTTTGATCATTTATAGTTTTATTCAAACTACATATTTCTCCTTTATAATCATTAATATTTAGCATGTACTAAACAAACTTATTTGGTCTCTCAAGCATTAATTATTTCTATTTTTTAATTAATTCATTCATCACTGCCTTCTCCTCTTCTTAATACTACATATACTGTTTGGAATCACGAACCACAGTGTTGTATTTCGTTTTTTTGAGTCTCCAAACATATATTTCCTCAAGAGAGGCTACATATTTTACCATAGGGTCATCTCCTCCATCAACTTCTCCTTCTTAATTACCACTTTCACCTTATGTTATGGAATTTCTGACAACTACAACCATATCATCTTTTTCATGATCCTTGAAGTCCTCAAATTCTTCTATATCATATTCCTCTAAACTATCGTATTATCATGTAATTAGATTATTATTTTTGTTGAATGTCAAATTAAAATATTTCTTTCTTTCCATATAGGTTGAAAACCTATTCGTTGGAAGTTAAACTACTACATCTTCATCTTCGTGAAACTTCCTTGGGAACCGTGGTGCGAGATGTCCATCATTTCCCCCATTTAACACATGCATGTGGATATTTCACTTAAATAATTTCTTTTCTTCTTTTGAGATTTTAGGAATATAATGAATTCACATCATCATTCAATTCATATTTCTATCCATATTCAATGGTGATATTATATACGGCGATCAATAAATTTTTTTTGGACATCCCCTTATCCACCACCTCATTATTTCCATTTTTAATTTCCCATGTGACATGAGTAATATGAATGTTATCCAATTACATCTCCATCATATATTTATATTATAATACATAAACATTCATATTGTACTAAGGTGGATGTTTTATCAAGACAGACTTCTATATATTTATATATTCAATAATTTCTATGTGGGAACACATGTCTTCCACAAAAACGTTTACCCATTCCACTAAAAAATCATATGAATCATTAGGGTGCAGTCTGAGATCGACATACATGTTCCATATAACATTCATCTTAGTTTCTATGAATATTGGTTCACCCTCATAAATATTCAGTATCTTTTCCCACATAGAATTTGATAAATTACATTACAACATATTCGTATATACTAAGTTTGATAGGGAACCCACGAATGCATGGATTCTTTTGGCATCACCGTCACATTCCATTTAGTATGCTTTTTATATATAACCAATATTACAATGGGATCATATTCCATGCATTGATTCTTTAATGAAATCCATTCCAAATGATTTTAAGTAGTTCTACATTGAATTCTTCAATAATTTAAATTTTTATCCATTTTAAATAAAAAATGATTTGGGATTGACAACAAAAATTTCATTCGAGTGGGGGAGAACCATGGACTTTAAATATTTATCTATGATACCAATTATTATGTAAAAATGTTTAAATACCTTGAGAATCTTGGAGTCAACTAGGGTTTGAAATATTAAAACAATTTCCCCTGCCGATCATGTTTCACTATTAAACAAAACAATATTATATTCTTCTCCCATAAAAATGTATGAATAAATATGAAATCATGCATGAGGAACATGTATTTTACAAGGTTCACCCTCAATATGATATTTTCCAAGGACCATACAACTTCAATGTGATGATGTATGAAATACACAACGGATCGCTGCCAAAATATAACCATTAGGCTAGATCACTTCTATGCCTAGGAAAACTATTGTTTCCAAGGAATAAATTCCTTCATCATAGATCTTGGTCAACATATAATGATAATAATATCTTGGGACTATAAAACATATAATGGAACCCCAATCATTCAAATAACTTAATCTAGACAAAAATGCTTCAATGTTACCTTAAGAGAGTTTTCCCGAAGGTCCATCAATCCTAAATCAACCAATAACACTTGTGTTTGACATGCATTCTATATAATTCCTCAAATTCATCCATAATTATAATGGAATTAAAGATATATTTTATAAGAAAACATATACAATGTAATGTTCTAATTTAGTCATCCATGGTAATAAATTTGGAACAAAGAAAACAAGTCTTACAAGGTCTGAATCATCCACTTATATTATCCATTATATTGATGATGAAAAGTTGTGATGAAATTTATTTCAGCACCCAAAAACTACTGAAGTCCTTTCCAAAAATTAGTTGTGAACCTATGATCATGGCCTAATACAATTTTGATATACACTTCATATAATAAGAAAATATCTTTTATATCTATTTGAGAAAACTAATTTAAGGACTCTATATTTAGAATGTGAAGGAAATGTGATAATCTTGTTAGCTGATCAATAATAAACTAAATAACATTATCACCATGAGAATATATTTTAAATCCTACCCTGAAATCCATTGACATCTTTTCCCATTTCCACTCTGGTACCAGAAAAGGTTGATGTATCCCCTTTGATAATAATTACTCCTCTTTTACTAGTTTAAAATTCAAATACTTCGTGATAATTTAATCGATATCTCTTTTCATTTCATCCTAGTAGTAATACTGTAGGAGGTCTCAATACATATTTTTGCTACCTATATGATTGTAAAATGGAGAACTATGAGCTTCAGCAAAAAAAATATTTCCACAAAAGTGAATCATAGGGCCCGCATTTTTTTTTCCAATTCATAAAACACATTCTTCATCAATATTAAAATATATAAACATTGTATTATTAATGGATATTAATTTTTCTTGAATATATTGATCCACATTATAATACATTTTAATTATTTCTGAAAAAGTAAACCACAATAAAACCTGAAACAATATATTGAATGTACCAACACCCAAAAATTCTAATCCAAAATTTATCAAATAATTAACCTAAGTGTCAAATACTAAATGTAACATGATTAATGTTGAATTTTTTTATTGACTAAAATCATCAGCAACGTTGTTCCCTTTTCCATGATATTATTAAATCAGGAAATCATAATCTTTTACCAAATCTGGACACCTTTTTTTCTTATATTATACTTTTCTATGTGAATATACAATTTTATCTTTTTTATAAATATATACATCACCATAAAATTCATATATATATATGATGCCTCCAATTTTTTAATGTAAAAAAATACTAGAAAATTAATAATCATATTTAGGGTAACTTAACTCATGAGTTATCAATTGATGTGAGTAAAATAAATTACTATGTCATTATACATCATTATAAAACTAAATCATTTTAATGATTTGTCATTATAGATGAAAAAATCACCATTTCAGGAAGGGAGGGACAAAACTAAGTCACTAACCAATCATCATTTCTACCCATGAAAACAAACATCAAATTATCCTATTAAGATAAACCTAACATATTTTCTTGTAACCTTAGTCAGTGGGAAAGATAACAATGAAACAAATTAAAAAATTTCAGTAATAATAAACTAAACAACGAAAACTACAAATCTCTATCATAATGGTAGGTCCTGGAAATCGTTGAATTGATTTTTTTTTGAATGGTCAACAGTTATTCTATATTTATAACTAATATGTCTAAGGAATATAAAAAATTTTAAATAAAAATAACCATTTACGAACTTTATATGTATTTTATTATCTTTTTAGCATTTCAGACTAATCCTTATGTGCCTTTCATGTCCCTAAAGGATTTTGGAATATACCAAAATATCATCTAGAAAAAAAACCACAAAGAAATACAAAAAAATGATGGAAGATTCTATTCAAATGATTTATAATTACAGTTGTTTAATTAGAAAACCCAATGGTCATATAATGAATCATATTTCCCACATCTCATATGAAATAGTATCAGCACAACGTCATCCTTGTTCACCTTCTTGTGATGGTACCAGGACCATTGATCAATCATCTAAAAACACTTATCTACCTATTGATGATCAAACCAGTCACTAATATGAAGAAAGATGTTTTTTATTAACATTTATTTTATTCAAGGCACCACAATCAATTCAATGTCTCATAGAATCAAATTTTTTTTCACAAATAAAACAACATTACCCCATGTTGAATATTTATGTTGATTAAAACATTTACCAAGAATTTATTTAAACTAGTTTTTAAATTCTATAATTTTTACATTATCTATTCAATATGATGGTTTAAAAATATGATTATTATTAAGCACTAAATAAAATGAAAATTAGACATCCTAATCTGGAAAAAAATCAGAAAAAAAATCTAGAAAACAATCTGTAAATCCATTTATAGTTGGGATGTCACTAATGAATTCTATTTCTTCAATTTCCAGAACATGATCTTGATAACATTCACTACCATCTTTATCCAATTTTATACCTTATATAAATGTCATGAAAGGAATGAAATTATTGAATAAAACAATCATATATTTACAATTTATTAAATTAGGATAAATTGAAATCCAATCCAAACCCAAAGTCATATCAAACATCACTATGGAATTTTCAACAAATATTTGAATGAAATACCATCCCACTAATGAAAATAAAATTATTCTTATAAATCATTATTTCTTTGATAATTTCATTGATAGTTTTTACCAAAATTTATAACATACATTCATGAGGTTATATTCACAATTTATTAGAAATTTTTTCAAAATCCAATTAATGAGAAGATGTATAATTAAAGAAGGTATTGTAATAATTCAAATAAACTAATAACATACTTCTCACCATTTCATTTTATGTCCCAAAATCAACCATAGTAGTAGAAAAATATTTTTCCTCACAATTTTTCTTTTGATAATGATGGAATTCAACAGGTAATCAACTTTGGACAAACATTGGAATAATTTCCAAAGTCATTGAAACTAAAACATCTTACCACTATATTTTAAATTCATGTATGATCACCTTTTATTCAATCACAATCCATAAGTCCCAACATACTATATCATAATGACTTCATTTCCTTTGAAAGACATTGTAAATGATTCTTTTCAAATGCACTTCTCACAAGATAGGAATTTTGTTTTCTTAACTCTAAACTTCATTGATTAATTCTTTACCATTATGTGGTGACTTGATATCCAACTATTTTTTTTTAATAGGATAAATAATTATCATAAAAATGAATTTAAACATTCTCATTACATAAGAAATTTTTCTCCTAGCTCTTACACTCATAATAAGAGAATGAACATTGATATCTTATGTTGAATTTGGATTAATGTTTATTTATATTACTATCAATATCTCAGATAAAATTTTGCTTCTAACTTCATACTTAGCTGACTTCATAAATATCCATTAAGTCATCCTCTTGTCTCAACATGAAGAATTTTTTTTCCATCCTAATTAATTCAACATTAAGAATAAAATTCTCAATGATTATATTCATAAAAACATCTTATTCCAAGTAATCAATCTCTTCACATTTCATGATATTAATAACCATTGACTATCACTGGTCAGAGTTTCCTTCAAAATGAAAAATTGAAAGAGTTACCTTTTATTGATCCATACAACCAATGACATTGGAAATTTTTCCAAAGGATTTAATCCATTATTAAGCTACTACAAGGTTAGATGTTCATCTAAATGATGGGGGGTGTTGTAAAAATATATTCTACACAAATATCATGCTATTATATTGTAGATTAGGTTTCTATCATGCATAAAATCAACCATCATTTATATCCTATGTCAACTCAGACATCAGTACAAAAAACGACTCAATTCTAATTCCAAACATCTTAGGGAGTTTATTAGGAATGAAATATTCCTCTCAATGCCTTCCTAATACATCTTTCATGTTTCATTTGTGGAGAATAATTATGAGAAAACTTACATTAGGAATAAAACAACGTAATCTCTTAATAAAAATACATACTAAAATAAACATAAATTAAAATATTATATTGGAATTCTATAAACACTATCACAACCTCTAATGGTCTAAAAAACCTTTCATATTATTCCCATAATAAGTCTCTTTCCCTAAAAAATACATAATATTGATAATTAATTAAAAAATTATTTTGTTCCCATTGAGGATCACTTACCATTTAGAGTTATTAATAATTGTTTCATAACACATTTATAAAAAACCATATAATATAATGTTAAAACATCAAAACAATATCCATTTTTCGATATTCTAAAACATTAAATGTAAACCATGGTCTCTTTTATGAAAAATCATCGTGACATTCAACATGACTTCTACCTATCCCTTACTCATTATTATGTACTATGATAAATATTAAAAACATATAATGTGGAGAAAAATGTAGTTTTGAATATAAAAATGATAGAAAACATTATTCCTTTAATAAACATTAAAACCCATGAAAAAATTATAATAAATTTATAATTTTCACTTTTTTAAATTAGTAAATAATTTTCATTGAAAATAAGCGCATTTCTTGTCCTTTTAAAAACTAAAAGATTACCAAAAAACACATAGAAATAATACAAAACACATAATGGTATATTGGGACCTTATTATACACATCACTCTTAAAAATGATATAACAATGTCATTTACATCCATACATGTCACTATTATAATTGAAATATCCATATAGTAGACTTTCAAACCCATTGTTTTAAAGATCTATCATGGACCAAACAATGATTGGTTTATCATGTTACCACACGTCACTGGATTATCACGTCACCTCCCAGAAATTTCTATGTACCATTAATAATCATAAAAAATAAAAGATTGAAATTTTCATCACGTCACTAAAAAAAATATCATTTTCACTCATATGAAAAAATTTCATGTTATTGAAGTTTCCAAATATATTTCTAAAAATAAATTTTCAATATGAAATGACTAAAAATTAAAAAATGATTTTCATTTAATAAAATAATTTTCCTCTAAAATATTTCTATATATTAAATAATTGTCCTGGTGGTTGAATTTGTTTTCCTCCGAGTACGTTAAAAATAAAAAATTCATGTTATTGTCTAAGAAAACATTTACTATAAATACATAAAAATTTTCATTTGAAAACCATTTAATGAATTTGTAAATTGAAACACAATTTAATTTATAGTTTTCTCATACACATATAAATAAATATATAAAAAATATCAAAAATATTTATTTAGAGGGAATATTTTATAAATGAATTCATTAATCGTTCAATGTGTCTAATACAACTTTGAAAATTTTAATCGTGATCCCCATGAAATAATATAATTTATAGAAAACATTAAATGACATTAGAATAAGTTAATTAATTATAGTATTTGTTTAAGGGGTGTATATAAGCCTCATAAAAAATGATGGTCTATAACATCAAAATATTCCTCAATGAAATGATATTGAGATGAAATCAATTACCTTTTCTCTGAAATTTCATTTTTTCCATTAACATCTCCAATAATAAACATATATTAATTATTTACATGAATAAAAATCATTTTCAAGTATATTATTACAAATATTTCACATAATACAATGTTTTATAAATCTACATACAAGATTATTCTTATTCTGGTGTTCTCACCATATTCATCTTATGAGTCAAAATAGATTTTCTTAGGTCAAATATAGTGTTTCGGGTCGGTTTTGAAATGTCCAATGGTTCTATATCCGACGATACGTGGACCTTCTTTCTAAAGGTAGGCATTCGCTAGGCAATTTGGCCGGCAATGCTTAAGAACTCACATTGGTCGAGAGGATGGGAATTTGGGCTCATCGCACCCTTATGGGTGGAATTATTGCCTATTCAGAGACTGTTTTATAGATTTAAGACTTATTCATATGTTTGTGAATATTTGGTTTGTACCCAAGCATAGAATCCATGGACTTCTCTTGGTGGGCAATGGTCAGCTGGACATAGGGGTTCAGAATCATTTATGCCCGAGGTTTACCATCCTTCTTTTGATTAATGACCCCGAGGAGTCGGGACACATTGAGTCGGTACAAGGAGTGGCATGGTGAACCGATGTAAAGATAGTCAGATCGACCGGTTGTTGGTCTTGAACCTCAGAGAGGCTTCCTACGTACCCTGCATAGGAGATTGTGATCAATGTCCACGTAGTTAGAATAGGAGTATCGGAGAGCTGACATGAATTTGTACCCAGGGGTCTGATGGTGATCGGTCTTTAACATCATGGAGGCTTCCTAAGTATCCCTGTGGTAGGGAATCAAAGTCCTCGTAGTTCACATAGGCTTGGGGATTACACTATGAGGAGGCCCATGGTTTGGATTGGGGCTTACACTCTGAGGAGGCCCATGGTTTGGATTGGGGCTTACACTCTATGGAGGCCCATGGTTTGGATTGGGGCTTACACTCTGAGGAGGCCCATGGTTTGGTTTGGGGCTTACACTCTGACGAGGCCCATGGTGTGGATTGGGAATACACTCTGAGGTGGCCCATGGTGTGGAATGGGGACTAGACTCTGAAGAGGCCCATGGTGTGGATTGGGGATTACACTCTGAGGAGGCCCATGTTTTGGATTGGGGCTTACACTCTAAGGAGGCCCATGGTGTGGATTTGGGCTTACACTCTGTGGAGGCCCATGTTGTGGATTGGGGCTTACACTCTGAGGAGGCCCATAAGAGGATGTCATGGTTGATGCCTACTCGAAGACAACGTGAGTCATGCTCGGTGTGAGAAACAAGAGACAGTAGGGACCAGACAATCACGTCCCGAAAGGTGCGTCTGCGGGAAGTAGAGTAGGGCTTACACATATGGTAGCTCATGATGTCGAGGCATACACTTAAATGGATTCCCATAGGAATGGGGATTGGGACTTACTCCCGGATGGAAGCCTGAGGTGTCTTCCTCATGTCTGGTAATGAGGGAATCCCAACCCATTGGTGGGTTGAGGAATATAATGAGGGCCAATGCCTATGTGCGAGTGCATAAGCAGGATACTGCCAAGGGCGTTGGAATTAGTCTGAACAAAGGGAGATGAAAGGTGTGAATTACATTTCCAACATTCGGAATGAAATGAGGGTGGCATGGTGATTTAGGATAACTGTTGACCATGTTCGAAACACAGAATCCATATCCCAATAGCCTAAAATGGGGACATGTTAATGAGGGTCGACTGTTGACCATGTTCAAAACACGGGACCTCACTCAAAGTGTCATCCAAAAGTCTTCCGGGGCGTTGGCCCAGGACGGTTGGTGAGCCGAGGCGGCATGGGACCAGGCCATTTGGGGGTCCCTTCATACATGGATGATTATGAAGATCTGAATGAAAGACACACAAAGCGTTTGGTGGAGTGATGGAATGTTTGAATGGATTCTTGCACTCTTGAAGTTATGCCACTGTAAACATAGCATAAGGCATCTCTTGCATGGAGCAAGAGGCATCCAATTATTAAATGATAGGGAATGATACAGTTTATAGTTAGGTAGAGAAGACCATTTCTATATTGTTTAACATCATATGGATAGGACGAGGTCCATACAGTTTAACGTCATGTGGTCAGGACGACTAGGTAAGAGATACATAGAAATGGTTGGTGTGGGAATTACGCAAGGGCGGCCCATTTTGGATGAACCTAGCAATAGGAGCTAGGAAATGAGGGTATAGGAGAGTCATGAGAAGTAGATCGACTCATGGAATGTATAGGATGGATGTTGGGGCAGCACAAGGGTGCAATGTAAAATACTGTTGACCCACCCCAAAAAGTACGTGGTGCAACTCTCGATTTTTCATGGGGATCAGTGACGGTAGCGAAGGGACTGGTCCGGATGGCCGGGATGGCAACCCGGCACTGATCCCGAATGGGGGTGCGGGGGCACAACCCCCCACGGTATGGACCTGCGAGTGCATGGGGTTTCCCGCATGGGGCGGGCAGCGTAAGAGCTGGCCGCAGGGGACTTGTTGCGGCAGAGCTGGCCACATGTGGTTCGCAGGTTGGTTGTCCCCGAAGGGAGCATGCCGCGAAGGATGTCATCTGTGAAGGAGTCGGCCGCAGAGGAGCTGGCCGTGAGGGAGCAAGCCGTGAAGGACTAGGTCGCGAAGGAGGTTGTCCGTGAAGGAGGACGTCCGCGGAGGAGCTGGCCACGAGGGAGCAGGCCACGAAGGACTAGGCCACGAAATAGGCTCTCCGCGAAGCAGGCTATCCATGAAGGAGGTTGTCTGCAAAAAAGGCTGCCCGTGAAGGACTTGGCCGCGAAGGAGGCCGTCCGCGAAGGAGTTGGCGCCCGTCCTACTTCGCGCCCAACGAGGGGTTCCCGCCTCCATTTGATGAACGACATTGGTCCACGGAGGAGCCTGCCATGAGGGAGTTGGCCACATGTGGTTCGCGGTTTTGTTTCTCCTCTATGAAGAAGAGTGCATCCGCAGACGATATGGGGTCCGCAGATGGTCGCAGAACATTACCGCTGGGAGCGATTTATCCAACGTCTCCCCACGGATTTTCACCTATCCTTCCTCTATTTGTGGTTCCCCTCGGTGATTATTTATAGAGTCGTGAAGAGGTAGTATTGATGGGCACACGACACATTTTGCGGAATCCCATGAAGGAACACCCACCCACGAACGACTCGGTCAACCAGGGAGTTTTAGAACCGAGATGCGCGGGATTGCTCCACAGTTACATACCTCTTCACCTCTATCCCGTGAACGATAGTGGTCTATAGAGGGGGAAGCTCACGGAAGTGGACTGGCCTGACGTCCAACAGTCTTCCTTGTTTTTACCTGCATATGTGCTCTACCCCCATCTCGTGAAAGACAGCGTCCGCGAGAGGGTGGTTCACCGAACCGTCCGCGTACTGTTGCTGGGAGTCGATACGCATACCAGTTCGGTCCTTTTCCAAGTTTTTGGGTAATTGTATTTCCCTATTGTGGAATTTCCAGGACCCTATAAATGCAGCCCATCGGAATGGGGTCTGATCGGAATGAAGAGGAGGCTATTCCGATACAGAGTGGTCCTGAAACATGATGAGTGATTGGACAATGCTCTAAATTTTTCCTCAGCCAAGGGACTCAGCGAGCACAGTTCAACTTTTTCTAGGGTTTTATATAAAAATCCCACAAACATTTTGTCTTTTTCTTTTTAATGCCCTAATTTTTCCTGGTCCCATTTAGTGTGAACCCAGCGGGTATGGCCTGACTTTTTCTTAGGTCGCCCTTTTTGGGTTTTCTGCCTAACAGGCTTTGTGCCTCTTTTTGTGAGCGGTTTAAAGTCCCTCCATCAAGACTATCATTACTGATGTTTTAGGTCGAACATATTTTACCAAGTGTGGTGGGGTGAGGGACCCAATGAGTTTTGGTTGATTAAAAGATGCCTCAATGTCCTTCAGACGCATGTGGAGGGAGTGTGTTTAGATTTGAACAACATGTAGGGCATGTCTCACGGCATGGGAGCCGTATCGATGTACAGAGGTGGGAGGAGCATCGCCTAATGAAATATTTCCTTTAGTAGACGGTCCAGGGGAGATCATAATGCGGAGCCACTGAGAGCATGGTATTCATAGTCATGAAAAGGTGTCCTTAAGTCAATTACTCTCCTTTTATGATGGCCATAGGACTTCATGAATTTCCGGCTTATAGACACCACCATGGGTGTCTTGGAGAATTATGAAAACCACTGGGGGAGGCTTGGAAAGGTTATGTGATGTCTGAATGGTTTTGAGAACATATGTATCAATCAAGAGTGTGGAAGCAAGGTTCCTGTCCTACACATCTATCTAGCGTAAGGGACGGTTGGGGTTTGGTGTGTTTAATGTCATACACCTGGGACATTATCTAGAATGGAACGTCTTCTCCTAGTCCTCGGTAATCATGTCAGAGATGTTCCACCATATTTCGGTAGGGTAGTGAAAGAGGGTGGTAAACTGTATCTCAGAGGGTTTCTGATTCTCGGTATTAACATAGGGGCTCAGGGGCCAAGAGGCATATGGAGAGAAGCATTGCCTGAGTAAATCTTGTCATTGTTAGACAAGAAAGGGGATATTAATATGTAGAGCCGCTGAGGGCATGGTATGCATAGTCATGAAAAGGTGTCCTAGGGTCAATGATTATATTCTCCCAATAGTTGTGAAACTTCAGGGAAGTTAAGATTCGGGACCACCAGGGGTGGCTTATAAGAGTTCTACTTTTTCTGAGTACAAAGTATGGTTTATGAGGAGAGGGTCCTTGGATATGGGAGAAGTGTCTAGGATAAATATATCGTGAATGGGAGAAGCCCTTCCATCTCACACTAGTGTGAGATGGTGTTTCTTGCAGGGTTGAACCATGCACTAAGGGACAGGGAAAAACTTTCGTTCCTTACTGAACCCATGACAGGTTCGATCGTGCAGTTTAAATTCATGCGATAAGTGTAACTTCCGTGCAGTTTAACGTCATGTGTAAGGATGGGGATCGTTTTTAAAGGGTGATGTGCGGTTTTAAATCATGCAACGAGGACAAGGGGAATTTTTAAACCAGTGAAAATGCTTGTAGTTAGAGGCATTTCCCTGGATGTTTAGTGCTCTCCCTTTGCAGTTTTATGCCAAGAAGCCAAGATGTTCTATGAGGTTTAACATCGTGCGGTAAGGATGTAGTTGCATAGGCCTCACTTCATTATATTGTAACAATGATTTGAACATCTCGGAATGCCCAAGACATGGAGAGAGGTTGGTGGTGTAAATGGTGGTTCCAGGGCTACGTGGATTAGGAGAAATGATATGAGGGATCTGAGGTCGGTAAGCGTACATAGCTAGGAAGAGTGCCGCCCGAGGAAATCCTGCCTTTGGTAGATGAGCCAGGGGCTATCAATATGCAGATCCGTTGAGGGCATGGTATGCATAATCATGAAAAGGTGTCCCTGGGTCAATAACATTCCACTTCTGATGGACATGAATGGTTATGAGGATCCATAATTTTCCAGGCCACGAAGTCTTTCATTTGGTAAGAAAATGTCGGGACATGTCGGGCACACTCAGCCCTGGTTGATGCTAAAGCTTAGAGAGCTCCCTGTGCTGGATTATTCTATGGGAAGGGGTGTACCTTTACACCATCCAGTTTAACGTCGTGTGGTAAGGATGAAGTACTCCTAGTTTAGCAGTTATAGAGTTCGGACCATTGGGTGACTATTTCTACAGTCACTCAAAGGATAACTGATTTACCATGCTCTGATATACTCTGAACAGGGTGGGGGGTGAAGGTTGTAAACTGAAACATTGAGTTTTCTCGGATCAGAAGATGTGGTGTGGGGACTCTGAGGCCGATAAGCATACGAAGCTAGGAAGAGTGTCACCCAAGGAAATCTTATCTTTGGTAGACGGCCCAAGGGATATCGATATGAAAAGGCGCTGAGGAAATTGTATGCATAGTCATGAAAAGGTGTCCCCAGGTCGATAACATTCCACTTTAGATGGCCATGAATGATAATAAAAACCCGAGATTGCTCATGGTACAGAGTTCGGCATATGGTTATAATGGTGTCTGAGCATACAAGAAGCATCTTCACTGCAATTGTCCGTTGATTCAAAGGAGCCTAGCTGTGGCCTGATGTTCATGGCCGCAGGTCATCTTGTGAGCCACGGGTGGATACATAGGTTATCCGGGTAGAGAATCCCTGGAAAAATTTGGATATTAAAAAGGGGATGAACTTGTAAACCATTGCGCCATAAATTTCTGGATTGGGAGATATGATATGGGGGCTCTGAGGCTAGCAAGAATAAAGATCTTGGAAAAGTATCGCCTGAGGAAATATTTCCTTCGGTAAACGGGCCAGGGGTTACCAATATGCAGAGCCACTGAGGGCATGGTATGCATAGTCATGAAAAGGTGTCCACATGTCTATGCCTTTCCACTTCCGATGGTCATGAATGGTTATGAGGATCGATAACTGTCTGGACCGTGGAGTCTGATGTATGGGGAGGATGCATCCAAATGTGCAAGGAGTATTTCTATCTCGTTTCTCAATTTATCTTAGGTGTTTTGTGATGAAATTTGTTCAGTTTAACATCGTGCAGTGAGGACGTGGTCCGTGTAGTTTAACGTTGTGCGGTGAGGACGCAGTCCGTGCATTTTAACATCATGCGGTGAGGATGCAGTCTGTGCAGTTTAACATCATGTGGTGAGGACACGGTCTGTGAAGCTTAACGTCGTGGAGAGAGGATGTTGTCTGTGCAGTTTAACTTCATGCGGTGAGGATGAAAGATACACCCCATGCAGGTCTGGTCCGTACATAGGGGAAAGGGTAATTTTTTTACTTCTTATATATGCAGTTTAACATCGTACAGTAAGGAGACAAAAATACACCTCGTGTAGGTCTGGTCCATACACGAGGGAAAGGGAGCATTCTTAAATCTTATTTTCCGTGTAGTTTAACATCATGCGGTAAGGATGAGGAATACACCCCATGCGTGGTTGGTCCGTATACGGGGGGAAGATAGCATTTTAAACTTTTATTTGAGGTGGCTGGGCCAGGGAGTGAAACTATGGCGTCACTATGTATCCTGTGAGGGTATAAATCAAGCCTCACATAGTTCTTTTCTAAATAAACCCCGTGTAGGTCTATTCCATATACGGGGAAGGGGGAATTTTTAACTTTTATTCGTGTGTGGTTGGGCCAATATGGGGAACCTTTGCATCACTACGTATCCTACGAGGGCATGAATAAATCCATATGTAGTTCTATAAAATCTGTGCATTTTAACATCATGCGATAAGGAAAAAAATACACCCCCAGTAGGTCTGGTCTATACACAGGGGGAGGGAGCATTTTTATTTCTCCTTCTCCCTTTTTTTTCTTATCTGTGCAGTTTATCATCATGCGGTAAGGATGAGGGGTACACCCTGTCTAGGTCTGGTATGTACATGGGGGAGAGAGGACATTTTTAACTTTAATTCAGTGATGGTTGGGCCAGGATTGGGGACTCTGGCATCGCTATGTATCTTGCAAGGGCAGTAATTAAGCCATACATAGTTATCTGAAATACATGCAGTTTTATGTGATGCGGTAAGGATGTAGGATACACCCCGTGCAGGTCTAGTCCATACATGCGGGAAATGGGAATTTTTAAACCTTCTTGGGGATGGCTAGTCCAGGATTGGGGACCCTGGTGTCGCTATGTATCCCGCAAATGGAAAGAATTAAGCCATACGTAGTTCTCTGAAATTCGTGCAGTTTAACGTCATGCGGTAAGGAAAAAATAATCTTTGTTTAAGGTCATAGAGTTTAGAACATTGGGTGCTTGTCAGTTTATCATCTTGCATCTCGGACAAAAATCTGCTTGGTTACTATGATAAAAACTTCTTTAGGAACCTCGGATTTGTAGGATCCGTGGTGAATTTCCCATCCATGGAGATCAGGGGATATTCTCTGTTGGAGTAGAAATTGTTTATAATGTATGGTCCCTCCCACTTGGGCTCCATATTTGGAGGTTTCCTTCCAGGTATCATTGGGTTCCGGAGGACCAAAACCAATTCTCCTTCCAAGAATGACCGAAGATGGACCTTTTTATTTAAGGCTCGTGCAATCCGGTTCAGGTAGACTTCTAGATGGTGAAAAGTGTGCCGCTGATTCTCGTAAAGCTATTCCAATTCACCTAGACACATTTCTGATTACTCGTCGTCGGATAATTGATCACATATAGCAACACAGAGTGAGGGAAGTTAGTGTTCAACGGGCAGGACCGGCTCTTTGCTGTATACTAGTGAGTACGAGGTAGCCTGAGTAGCGGTGCAGATTGTGGTTCGATAGTCCCACAATGCATGGAGGATTTTATCTGGTCAAGACTTCTTGTATTTTTTCACCATTTTCTGGAGAATGTTGGACAAGGTCTTGTTGAAAGCCTCTATCTATCCGTTGGCCGTTGCATGGTAGCGGGATGAGTGGTTAGCCATTATACCATATTCTTGGCATGGTTTCTCCAGTTCAGCATTGCAGATGTTGGTGTTGTTATCCGTCAGTATGGTATGAGGGACACCAAATATGGTGATGATATTGGTTTTCAAAAAGCTAACAACCTTTATTGCCCCGACATCCTTAAGGGGTACAACATCTGCCCATTTGGAAAAGAAGTCGATTTCCAGGAGGATATACTTCAGTTGTTTGGCTGTGGAGGGGGGATATGGTCCCACGATGTCCATTCCCCAGACAGCAAATGGCTAGGAGTACTTGGCCTGATAAAGTAACTTCGGGGGGGGGGGGTGTATGAAGTTGGAATGAATTTGGAATGAGTGTAATTTTGGGGTAAATCGCTCGCAATCTCATCCAATTGTGGGCCAATAGTACCCATGTCTTCAAACCTGATGAGAAATGTTGGTCCCTGGCTGATGTGTTCCACATAATCCGGCATGCACTTCAGTCATGACAGCAGCAATTTCTTATCCGTCAATGCATCTGAGGAGGAATCCATCGAGGCCTCGTTTGTAGAGGACCTCTTGTTGACCCGCACTACCACATAGGAAAAATTGTATTTCCATTCTCCATATTTTCTCTCGTTCAGCCCTGTCGGATGGAAGATCTCCTCATTGAAGGTAGTTTTCAATTAGGGTCATCCAACCGGTGGCGATAGCATATGGATTAGGGAAAAGTCTGACTTCATTGTTTTCTTTCGTCTTGTCCTGATCAAATGGTAGGACCATTCAACGATGAGTGATACTGATTAATGTTTCATCTCAGTCTAGTTCGGCTAAGACTGTGGCCGCATTGGCTAAGGCGTCGACCTGGGCATTCTGAGACCGGGGAATATAGGTCAATGTTGGTTTCATGGAAAATTCCACCATTAACCCTCAGACATGGTCAATCAGGGGGATAATCTCCTCCTTTTTAATAGCATAGTCACCATTGGCTTTCTTAATGACCAGTTCTGAGTCACCTTTTATGTTAAGGTGTTGTACTTGTGCCTGGGGTGTGAGTTCTAGGCCTGCAATGAGGGCTTGATATTCCGCTTCATTGTTTGTACATCCCTTTGACATGATGATGGAATACGAAAAGATTACCTTTTCTAGGGACATGAGTATTATCCCCAAGCCCACCTTGTTAAATTTGGGGTCTTCCATACTCTTCTCGGTTGTGCTTCGGGATGCACCGTCGAAGTACATTTCCCATGTGTGGAGCTCCTCTTGAACCGTGAATATATCATCATCTAGTAGCTCGATGTCTGGTGCGGTAGTCCTTGTTGAGGGGTGCTCTGCCAGAATATCTACTAATGTCTGGCCCTTGATGGCTTTCTAAGACACAAATCAGATGTCAAACTATAGCAGGATGATTTTCCATCGAGATTGGTGCCCAGTCAGCATTGGGCGGCTGAGGATGTACTTTAGCGGGTTATTATGTGAGACCAAATGGACTTCATGATGTTGCAGATAAGTTGCAACTTTTGAACTGCGAAGACCAGGTCCAAAAATCTCTTCTCGATGTTTGAGTATCGAGTTTCAGCATCAATCATGGTTTGGATACGGTAGTAGAGATTTATTTCACTTGCGATGTTGTTCTTTTGCACGAGGAATGCTCCCAGTGACTGCTCGAGGTCGTCAAGTATATGATGAGAGGTATTCCTTCGACCGAGTGCATGAGCACCAGTGAGCTTAAAAGGTACCTATTTAGGCTGTCGAATGCCTCTTGGAAGTCATCTGTCCATTGGTATGTGACTCCCTTCTTCATTAACCTGGTAATGGGAAAACATTTTCCTACCAGGATGGATATGAATCACTTGATATAGGCCTAGTTCCCTTGGAATGCTCTCAACTCAGTGATTTTTTGGGGAGGTGGTAGGTCATGGATAGCCTTTGTCTTTTCAGGGTCGACTTCGATGTCGCGATGATGTTTGACAAAGCCAAGGAATTTCCCTGAGGTAACCCCGAAGGCACACTTCATGGTGTTCATCTTCAGGCTATGCTTTTGAAGTTTGTTGAAGACGGTCTGATGGTCTGACAGGTGATCTGAGAGCTGTCTTGATTTGACCACCAAGTCATCTACATAACATTAGATGAATTTCCCCAAGAATAGCTTGAAAATATGATGCATGGCATGCTGATATGTGGTGTCAGCATTCTTGAGACCAAAGGGCATGACCCTGTAATAGAATATTCCTTGAGGGGCCCTGAAGGAAGTAGTTTCATTATGTTCTTGGGCAATCCTGATTTGATTATAGCCAGAATAGCCATCCATGAAGGACAGAGCCTCATACCCGGTCGTTGCATCAATTAATAACTCGGTGATCAGGACCGGGAAGTCATCTTTCGGGCAATGCCGATTGAGATCCCTAAAATTGATGGAGACACTAATTTTCCCATTCTTTTTCTTTACGAGGACGATGTTGGCCAACAAAATGGGGGTACTGGAACTCCCAAATGAAGCCTGCTTTGATGATCTTATCGAATTCATCCTCTATTTTGGTGGCATGTGAGATATGTGTCCTTCTGGCAGCCTGTTTATATCCCTGGTGGTCTTCTGGAAGTCCTAGGTGATGCGCCACCACTTCGGGATTGAGTCCTGAAATTTCTATGTAATTCTAGGTGAAGACATACCAGTGTTGTCTAAAGAAAGTGGTATATAACTCATGCTCCTCGGGGGACATAGCTGCACTAATGAGTGTGGGGCTCGGATCTTCCTCGGTACCCAGGTTTATTTCCTTGAGCTCATCCACTGTGGTGGAGATACCCTCCTCAAATGCGGGAGGTGCATCCCTGAGATATTCCTCCTCTTCTTCTCTCAAATCCTCGTATTCTTGATCTGACGAGGGGAGAGCTCCCAACACAGGTTCTTGGGAGTCTGGAGGTGAGGGAGAGGCATCATGGGAATCCCCGCTCGAGCATTCGTCCCCAGATTGTGGGTTGTGGGACGTTCTCGCATGTTCATGCATGACCGTTGTGGCTGAAGTTATGATGAGAGCTGAGTGTGTGTCCGATCTTGAACCCCTGCTCTCAATATGGTTGATGGGCAGTACGTAGTCTCTGCCAAGCTTCCTGAGGGGGTCGTCAGGAACCACTTCCAGAAAATTTGGATTAGGGATCCTGTAAACACCATCGGCCAAAGTCTTCTGCTTCTTTTTCTCATAAAATCCAACATCAATGTAGTGCAACTCGAAGAGCTCGAAAGGGGCCTTATCAGCGTGCAGTGTCCCACTTTTCCCATTGACGCAGTACTTAATACACTGGTGGTAGGATGAAGGAACAGCCATGTGCTTATGGAGCCATGACATTCCTAGCAGGGCATTGAATGTTGTGTTCTGCTAGACAACCAGGAATTCTGAGTAGGCCACAAGGTCACCAAAATGGGTCTTTATCTTAATTTGTCCCATTGTCTTCTCATTGCTCTTGTCATAACACAAAAAAGTGGTCGCTGAGGGTATTAAATCATCCTCATTGTAGCCTAGCTTATGGAGTGTCCGTCAGGGAAGGAGGTTAACTCCAGAGCCGTTGTCAATAAAGAATTCAAGGATCTCAACATCATATAGTATGATGGACACATATAGTGGTTTGATGTGTCCCTGTATGACTGCATCTTTATCTTGATCAGTGAAAGAAATCTCTGCATTGCATTCAGATGAGGCAGTCTCCGTCCGGTAAATCTCAGCGGTGGTTACCTCAGCCTGAAACTCATGGGGGCTGAGCAAGGCTTCAATAAGTGCCTCCCTAGTGTCGGATGATAGACTCAAGGTATCCAGTATTGACAGATTTCCTGGTACTGACTCCAGCTACATAAGGATGTCGTACTTTTTCTCCAATGACCGATGCTTTTCCGTTTGTAGGAGAGTTCTAATAGGCGGATTGGGAGCTGGAGTACATGAAGAGGAGGGACCGATCACGGGGTCAGATGTTGACGATGTTCCCACGTTCTGGGGACTCGGCCCGCCCGTTCTGTTTGTGCGCACTAGGCGGCTAGACGCTTGTTCCTGCTCTGATGGGTATCACAGAATAACGGGGCAAGGGTGGATTCTTGTGGAGGTGGGTGATATTCTTTCTCCTGTTAAGTCTATTTAAGGGCCTTCCCATGATTTTCTGCGATATTGACGGTTTGGGCCAAGGTCCAACTGTAGGGTTAGTTTCGACCGCGATTGCGCCTCCCATGGTATCCCCTGGCTCTGCGATTCCTCATCCGGGCTCCTCGTGTTAGGAACTCGGGTTTATAACTATACCCTTTTTCAGTGGATGATTCCATGAGATGGATGAAGTTGATGGAACCAAATGTTGGCTCCTCTTCCTCTGACAAGAAAACCTTGTCGATTTTCCCTAATGGTGCCGTTTGGTGGGTCGGTGCCCGTGGTGCTATGTTTGGGGGCATGAAATCTGACAGTGTTAGGGCTATTTTCGGCCTTGTTCCATATTTCTCCTCTTGCGCTTGTCCCCTCCCTTTTCGTTTATGCCTGGATGACCGGCTCGTGGAGGGTTGTGAGGTTGATACTATCAGTTGTGAGGCATCAGGGGTTGTTGGCTGCAACACTGGCTGCCATAGCTGATCTTAGAGTATGCCCTAGGCATGGTTGATAGTCTTCTAAGTCATCCAATTATCAAATTTCTGCCCCTTTATGCTGGTGACTTCCTGCAACCCCTCCCCTTTGTCATAGTCAGTGGTAAAAATATATGCTACATGTGCTGGTGGTGGTCCCAGCTCGACCTGCCTGGAGTCTACCATCCTTTGCAGGTGGTCTTTGAAGGCGAAGCATTCCCGAATATTGTTCCCCAACATTCGATGGTAAGGATAGTAGTCTGGCCTATCATTAGTGCCGAATTATTTGAGTTTCATCGGCTCTGGGAGCCGGAGCAAGTTTCAATTCATTTTAGCGATGAAGTAACCGTAGAAATGGTCCTCTCAGAATGAGTATGCTTTATGTCTTCATTCCCCAAACTGGTTCTGCTTCGATTATCTCTGATCGTCCCGCATAGGGGGAGGAGACCACTGATGTACAGGGGGCCCTTGACGATTCGGTGGAGGCCTGAGCAGTGGAGCAGGCACAAGGGATGGGTTGAGTGTGATAGAGGATGCTTCAACTCTGGCAGCTCTCTTTGTGGGAGCCTACGAGGCTATTCGGGACATCAAATTGGTCCGCTGCAAGGAGTCCTCAATTTTCTGGACATTGGCTGATAAATGGCAGAAGCCAGTGGTGCACTCCACTGGTATGAGCAGAGTTCGCAGCTCATCTCGAAGATTATCGATGCATATTATGAGAAACTCATCTTGAGGAATTGTCGTATTCAGAGATTAGGTCTGACCTTTCCATCAAGAGATGAAATATGAGACCCTCTCATTCTCTCTCTGCTTGCAGTTCATGAGGTCGATGACCATTGTCTTAGGAAATGATAAGCTGAAGTCGAACAGGAACTTCTGCCAAAGGTCTTCCCAGCTTTTTATTGACTGGGCTGGTAGAATCATATACCAGAAAAAGGTGGATCCTTACAAGGTCCATACGAAGCATCTGAGTTTCACTGCTTCTTGTTGTTTCGGAGTCCCCATCATAGGGTCGCAATAAGATGTGTAGTGCATCAGATGCTGTTCTGGATCGCCTGATCCATTGAAGAGAGGGAATATAGGGCTCCCAAAATTGGGAGGAGGAGGTGTGTTGGTCACCCAATCCTGGTAGGGCTTCCTCTCTGGCTGTATCTAAGCACATCAACCCTCTATCGCTTCCAATAAAGATGTTAGTTCCTCGATGGTGTTGGTGAGTCCCTGGTTTACATCCTGTTGGGCCCGGTCCTAGGTAGGTGTAGCGCATGGAATTTCTTGAGTATCCGGCTCAGCCGGTACCAAGGGTGCATATTCCATTCGGGACACCCTTGGAGGGTTCAAGCGCAATTTCTCGGGTTGCTTCTTAAGTGGAGGGAAGTCTTGGTATTCATCCGGATCCACATTTAGGTAGTTGGACGCACCAGGCATCTCATTGGGCGGGGTAAACCTGGGTCCTTGAGGTGCACTTGCTGGGAGTGCAAGACGTGGCTCCTCTTGGGATACGCTTTCAATAAGATGGTTCCTTTGGAGTAGCTTGGCATTGAGCTGCCTCAATTCCATCATTTCCTCTTCCTGTCGAGTGAACCTCTCTTCGAGCGTAAGTGGCTAGTTCTTATCGAGAGAAGGATGTGGTTTATGGGAAACGATCCTATTTTCTTATCCTTGTTGGAAGCTCGCAGGGTAAGTGGGTGGAGGTTAGCTGAAGGGGAGAACATATTTAGGGCGACCCTCTGGTTCCGAGTGTGCACACCTGGTTGTTCGTTGTGAGTCACAGCCTGACTGGAACCATCGTCTCTCGATCCATCCTGATTTTCATCATCTCTGGTTTCACCCGTGGGGTTAACCTCTATGAAATTTATAGATTCATATTACGGGGCGGGGAAGATGTCATCTTCCAAATAGTAAAAGGATACCTCGTGTCTTTTACTGTTTTTCCCTCCCCTGTCTCGGGATTTCTTTAAGGCTCCTTGATGAAGGGTGACACGGAGAGTTCTTTGATGTGACCTTATGGTTCCCCTTCCTCCAGGAGGGGATGAAGATTCAAATAACAGGATAGTATGGGAACCTCATATTCTAACTGTCCTCCCTAGATGATAGAATACTAACTCTCGTGTGGGAGGTTGTTGTAGAGGGGGTAATAATGCTCCCATCCCTGAGGACTAGGGCTGGATCCCTTTTCTAGACACGGGGTATCTTCCCATTATTATTGGTCTTACGGGGGAATTTGTTTTTAAAAATTCCCCCAGCCCTACATGCTAGGGTTGACCCTAGATTGTGGTACTGGCTGTTGTTATCACTACCAACCTGACCTTGCACGCCCTCATTCTGGGGTGAACTGGGTTTGGTGCCGAGTTCTTCTATGAATCACTCTCTTCTGGGGAGGCAGTCAAATATCACTGATTGGCCTATCTTAGGTGAGAGGCCTGCTATATACTCTCTTTGGCCTGATTTAGCAGTTCTTGAATGGCTTGTTCCTGTCGAGAATGACACTTCTGGGACTTACTCAAGGCCTGACTATGTTGGGTGTGTTACCTTTCGCGAACATGGAGACCACTCGATTGATGTCATGACGTGATGATGTTGCAAGACACCATGCCAAATGAATTCTTCTGGGCGGGGCGTGGAGTGAAATGAAGAGCTCCATTTTCCCCCATCCCCATATATGGACTCCCATTGGAGCATCACAGATGAGGCGGCGTAGCTGGTGCAGCGCACGGAGGTAAGTTATCTCCATGTTTCCTTTACGCCTCTCGGGTCGCAGTTGTCATGTCGACGGAAGAGATTCCAGGTCGATGTGATGTTGTAGGTCTCCTATTGTCTTGACATGGTCTACATACCCGTCATAGGGTAGGAAGCTTGATTTCAGCCATCATAGGGTTTTCCATATACTATGGAGAATTCCATGCATGCTTTATTCTGAAAACTCTCTAGGTATGTCGAACTGAGTGGTGGCCATGGGCCAAAACATAACTGGTTTATCATCCCTAGCCAGTCGTTTCCTCGGGTGCAACATGTCGGCATACTCCTCTACTAGTGATTCCTCTACCTGGTAAGCACAACTAAGACGCCCTCTGATAGTGTGGTTGGAGGCAGTGGGACTGGATGGTACTGAATCATCATGTGGGCGATTCCAAGGAGGTTCAGAAGATGAACATGGCCCCAGAATGTCTCCCGAATCAAGAAGGATGTTGTTGGCGATTAACAGGGAATCTGACATGCTTGATCCCGTCCTTCTGAGTGCCTCGACATAAGAGGGATTTTCTATGCTTGATTAGGCAAGGAGAAGACCTTCCTATCGATACAATATGTAATTGCAGGGAGGACCTTCGCAATAGCGGCCGCAATGGCGAGGAATACCATCACAGCTTGACGCCTCACTACATAGAGCACTTTTTCAGTGTAGACCCTGGGGAGGACCTCCAAGGCATGTCACAGCAAGGGGAGGACATTCTGGCTGCGTATTATTGTTATGGGGAGGGACTTCGCAATAAGTACCATCATGGTGAGGATGACTATAATGGTTTGATGTTCGGTTTGTATCTCGTTGAGGACCTTCAAGATGCACTACAATTAGAGGAGGACCTTCTTGTTGTATGGGGCCACTGCGGGGAGGACCTTCGCAATGGCGGTCTTGGTGGAGAGGATTACCATCATAGCTGATGTCATGGTGAGGACTACCATTACAACTGTCGCATGGAGAATATTTTTGGGGTACACCCTATAGAGGGCCTTCAGAATGTACCACAACGAGGGGATGGACTTCTCATTTCTTGACGTCTCTACGGGGGGGACCTCCGTTATCAAGGTGGTGAGGACTACCACCATGATCTAATTCCCGGCTGTGTGAAGTGTCATTGCAACGTAACCCCTGGGGAGGACCTTCAGTGTAGGCCATGACAAGGGGAGGGCCTTCTTGTCGCGATGAGACATCACTGCGGGGAGGGCCTCCGAAGTTGCGACTATGATAGCGAGGACTACTATCAAAATCTGTGGTCCCACTGCATGGAGAGTGTTTACACCGTATCCCCCATGGAGGACCTTCAGGGTGGACCGCTGCAAGTGGAGGGCCTTCTTTCTGCTCGATATTTTGGTTACCTGGAGGGTTTCTGTGACTTGCATCAAAAGAGGAGTTCTCGTGATCGATTGTTATATGCCCGTGCGGGAGGCCCCCATGGGTGCCCTGGTGAGGACCTTCAGACCTGCTTGTAGCGACATTACGGGGAGGACCTTCCCAAATGCTGCTTCCTCTCCCATAATATGGTAATCAGTGTCAGGGTTCAGAGCCTTTTATATGTGCTTAGCGGCATCGGGAACCCTAACTTCCAGAAGAGCAGAGTCATGAACCTACTCTTTATTATCCAGATACCTTCGGCCTGTTTAGGGAACTTTCTTGCGGGCAGCGGGGACCATCTTTTATTGACAAAGGCCTTTACCTTTGTGTCCCTATCTAATTGGGTTCCGTTATGCTGCCGGGATACACCGACGAACATATTGACTTTTATCAAGGATATATGCCTACTCTGGAGCATTCAGTAAGATGGACGGGTGTCCCCCAGTTGGAATGAGTTAAGCTGCTCGATCTGGCTGCCCTTGCGTCGCGGAATATAGCCGACGACCCTCCTCGGCAGAATAAGGGATGAAGATCTACTCCGAGGTGGCTATATCGTCTCTTAGATGAGTCTCCTCAATTGGGGAGATGGGTTCACAGGCCAGAGTCCTTGCTTTTTCCGCTGATGCATTTATATTCTAGAAAGTCTGCAAGATATGATCTGGGATCAATACCTGCTCCTCCATCATTTCCAGGATATGCAGAGTGACATCTTTGGATAGAACAGGTATTAAGTCCCATTCTGGTATCGGAGTAGGAATATACTGCTCTGGTCTTTCGTTGGTCAGTGGGTACTGTCAATTCTCCTTTGTCGGGGCAGGTGAACGAATCTCCCCCTGGGCTGGGATATGCCAGTTTATCTCTCCGTTTTCCACCACATATGGATGGCGGACATTACATGCATCTGCAGGGATCTGGCCCGACATATATTGTCTTCCCACCATATCAAGTCAGTGGCCTTTGTTGGCAGGGAGACGTGCCTTCCTATTAATTGACGCCATATCTGGATGGTAGGTTTTTTTGATCTCCACCATGATGGGATGGTAGGTGTCAAGAGGATCTTCAAATAGCTGGCCCTGCAGACGTCGGGTCTCCACCACATCGGGTTGGTGGGCTCCACGACCTTGGGCAGGGAGAGGTGCATACAAGGTAGGTGTCGTCCTGTGTGAGCGAAGAGCTTGATGGAGCTCAGCGGGGATGCAAACCTGCTCGCATGATGCCGCCATATCTAGATGGAGAGCTTTGGAGGAGCGGACTGGTGTGATGAATAATTAAAGATATCATTAGATGTACTGTAATTTATGAATAATATATTGGAGTTACCCATCATTCTTAAGGTTTTGATAAGAAAATAATAATATAATTCTGTGGAAATCCTAAAAACAAATAAGAGGAGATGATGTTCCTTTATTTATGCTCTAATTATTGATAGATACTAGATGGAAATTTATTTATGGTGATAAAAAAATATCATAAATTTTGAAATTATGTTCATCGATAGAGTGAATGATGATGCTATGGGATGATGTTATAGAATATTTCAATTACGAAGAAGGATAAAAAAATTCACCACCCACACTCCAATGATTCATGTGCAAAGAGTTCGGGAATCATATGATTCAAGGACCAAATCCATCAGGATAAAGAGGATAATAATCCAACCAAAAAATCTTATGATAAATGAAAAATTGAAATCATATATGATCAAAATAGTTTGGGTGAATAATGATAATTAAAGTAGATATATATTATACTCTATAGTTGGTAATTTCATGTGAGAGTTTTTTTTGAATGTTACATATGAAACTCGTATCCTTCAACCATTAGTGAAATTTGATGTGAATATGATCACTAATTATCTACCTCAATGTGGATTCTAGAATAATTAAATGGAATTTGATTCTAAATTGATGCATGGATGAAACCACAAATCAAATGGATTTTTTTTTCAATGATAAGAGCATATTTGAGGAATAATAGGTGAGTAATATTTTATAAATATTTATCATACTTATAAAATTGATATAATTTATTTCGATAACATCATGGGTTTATTAATATAAGGTTATTCATATGTTCAATGTCATAGAAAACTTTTTAATGTGTTTTGTGATATAATTATATCAATATTAAGTTTATATTGAGAGTCCATTATCGACATAGTACCATTATTATTGTATAAGAGTTTGTAAAAACATTATTTGAGTAATGTAATTTCATTTTTTTCAATACAAGATTAATATTATTTATAATCCATAAGGGCTATATAGTGATATATGTTGAGGTAATTCTGAGTTATTTCAATTTTGTAAGGTTTTTTGAATTATAATAAAATTTCTATTGAAATAGTATAACCAATATGAAAAGAAATAATTTGATTCATCAAGAATTTATATGGATATTGAACCCAAAACTGAAAGGCGAGAAGGGTATATAAAATATCACTAGCCAAACAGAAGAGAATTTTTGATTGGCCAAAATGATGATAGATATTTCAAAATTTTATGAAATTAATGGATTGTAATAATGTTATGTCTAAGAGAATAATGTATAAGGGGATGCTAAAACTATTATATATACAATAAGGAGAATGGGAAAATTACAACCCATATTTGGTAACCAAACACCAAAAAACATATAAATTGAATAATATTATAAGGGACATTATTGTTTTCTTTTCAAGGCCAGTAATGTTCATCAATGTCGTTGAATATTTTTCTCTAGATTAACATCAATGGATATACATATTTCATGTGGTATGGATTAATGGTGTATTACATTCAATTTTATCTAATCATGGTCTATGGTTTACCTCATCATTCTAGAGAAGTCATCATCCATTCATGATATATATTTGAGTTTCATCATTGTGTATCACACTGAGATTTGTGGTTATATTTATATGAAAATTAAAACACTATGGTATTTGCTTTAAAATTTTTTGTTTCGATTTCAAAGGTTTTCTGTGTCAATACCTTCTTCTAGTTGAGGTTTCTTCCATTAATAGATTTTACTCAATCATTTAGATGACACCATATGAAGTACACTAGGTGGAGTAGGGTAACGCTACAATATAAAAGGATAAGTATTTAGAATTAATTGAATCGGGACCTGGGATGGATGAAAACATGGTTAATAAGGTTATAAACATTAATTAACTCAAAAGGGTAGAAAATTTTCTAATGAAAATTAATTATGATAAACCTTGATGTAATCAAGAATTTAATCTTTCTGATAAGGTTTTCCTTAAAATATCTTAATGAATAACGTTAATATATATCAAATAAAGGGAAAAGATAGACCTAGTAATATTGGTCACTATGAAATTATTGATAATATCAAGATTGTAGCTTCTCTCATGGAACTTCTACTGAATTTCTTTAGGTTTATGAGGTGTACTGTGTATATATTTTGAGAATTTATCTAACTTATCAATCAATTCTACTAAACCTAGAGGTAATATATCTAGATAATGATCTTCTATAAGAGTAAAAACATATAAATATTGTAGACCAAATTGAGAATGTGGAAGAAATTAAGACCATCCACCAACTCAATGTTTGGTAGTGACACCACCATCATGACTAATCTATATGAGGATATAAAGTTGTAATGAGGTGACAATATCCCCAGTTTGTTTCATAAATTGATGAATTTTTTAGGGAAAAATTTATTTTAAGTGGGGTAGAGTCTAAAACCCAGAGAATTTAGGAATTTTTTTTTGAAAATTAATTAAATTTTGTCGATAGGTTTCATTACACGCAACATCGTGTTTTAATGATCTATGATATACAATTAATATTATTATTCATAAAATGACTATTATAAAATATACATTATATTTTTTTACAATGAATAGGGAGAAATTATTTTTTAAAAATATTGATTTTTTATAATATGAAAATTTATTGAAAATATCATCTTTATTTTCTTGTGAAGTCTCTATACGTTTCAAAAATGTTATTTTAGAAAACAAAATTTCAAAAAAAAAATTCGAGAAAATTACTATAATTATTTTTTATAGTTTTAGAAAATTTTGTCAACAAAATTATATTTATTTTATGAAGAAAAATAAAAAATTTATTTGAAGTTGAATTTGTTAAAAATTTCGGAATATTTTACTTTTTATTGAAAAGGGGAAAATAATGGTTATTAATAAAAACATACTTTTCATTTAAAAATATTACAATGGTAATTATCGTTAAAAAATTATTTAAAAATAAAATTATTTCTATAAATATCTTATTTAGCCAAAAAAATATAATTTTAATCAAATTCATGAAGAAATTCATTTTGAAATAATTTTATACATATGAAAATATTTTCTATAGAGAACCTGTTTTGGTTACATCTTTGGGTATAGTTTTAAATTAAAATATTCAAAATATTATAAAATAATTTGAAAAAATGGGTAAAAAAATATATAACAATAAAATTTATTATAATAAAAATTCAAATATATGTTTTTCCAAAATTAATAGTAAAAACAGAGAGAATTAAATACGAGTTTATGGTTAAAATAGGTTTACCATGGGTTTAAACTAAACGTATAAGGGTAATCATAAAAATTAAATTTCTTATATAAAATTTGTTGGAAATATAAAAACCATTGAATATATCAATATTTTATTTGTGTTCATTTTTATTAATATTTCTTAGGAATTAAATTGTCATCATGGATTATTTTGAGAAATATCCATGTTGTTTTCAGGTGGGTTCCTTTCCCCACATAAAAATGGGAAACCAATCACCTCTTTTATTTGTATTTCCAAAAACATTGGGTTTTGAAAAAATAATCAATAATATATTCACTAATTATCCACCCACAATATTTTGGCCTTATTTCATTTTTGAATCGCTTCTAGAAGGCTTTAGATCTAATCTTAAATAGTTTCTCCAAAGGGGAGGTAAAATTCCTAAACATGTGATTTTTTTTATTTAAATTTTCACCACCCTAAAATGATCTTTAACGAGGATTTTATAATACCATTAATATATAAAATATATTAATATGTTATTATTTTAATATAATAACCTATATCCACCTTTTCATTCATCAAAATTTAAACAAAACGAGCGTTCGTGTGTACAGTAGTTTATTGCATCACAAACCAATTTAATTCATTTTAAATTTACAAAGCTCAAGGGTGGTTATAATGATTTATGTGAAATTTTTATATTTAATAAATGATATAATTAAACATATAAAATTATGATATTATAATATTACATTTTAAATTCCATTCCAGGAGAATATTATAACGTATCTCCTATGAATTGCGGACAATTGCCTCATGAAGTGATGCTCTTTATTTTCCAAATTTGATTTACATGGAAAGTATAATGTATAAATTTTATTAATTTATATTATATATATAATATAATAATTAATATGAAATGTAAATTTATTAATTAAAATCCATTCATTCAATACATTATCAAAATTGAATTAGAGTTCATGCATACATATGAAATACTATCATCATTAATGGTGTAATTCATTTTATATGTATAACATTCTTGGATTTTGATAAATAAATATGTGATGAATATATATAATAATTTTAAAATGGTTAGTTTTATGGAGATTATTTAACCATTATCAATTTATATAGACCTAAACTACCAAATCAACAGACACATGCCAAACATTGTTAGTTTTCCCTAATATTTGATTTTATCAATGATGTTATAAATAAATGGTTAATAAAAAGATTTATCAAAATTACATATGGAATGATATATAAGAGTTTGGTTATAGAATTTTTAGATAATATACAAATAATTATTATACACTATAAATTAATGTGTACAGATGTTGTTGATATAAAAGGTATGTATATTTCACCTCAAATTGTCTTCTTTGGGATACATGCTATGTTACAAAACTATCTTAATTTATGAGGTGTAAGTGAAGTTAGTTTTTCTTGTTATATAATTTATTTATATATTTTAATTATATCTAATGTTTCATTAAATTTAATTCATCAATGGGGTGTATGATTTAGAAGGTACCCATGACGTTCATGTTTTTTGTTATGATCTTATTTTTTATCAGGTTTTTTCATGATTATTTTATTGATTATGAAGTATTATTATAAAAAAAATCCTTAAATCCATGTTATATCATATAAAATGTGTTTTTGTGGAGGATACATTTTTCCATTTATTTTCCACTCTTTATTATGTAGTTATTTCAAATGGATTTTTTTACGAATGAAAAAACCTTTTTATCCTTTTCATCAAAACCAATTTTCAACCATGTTTACGTTTTCTAAAAACGTTTTAAAGGATGTTTTTACTATTCTAAAATTATTATTTGAAAAATAATTAACTTAAGATTTTATTTTTAAAAAATTTCATGAAATAATTATTCTTTTATTTTTCTAAACATGTCCCTATTAGAGTTTACCATGAATGTCAAAGTAATTTTTTTACTCTTAAATGTATGACCTGAATGTCAGTTCCCATCGACATGAACAGTCAATGAGTTGAATATTCTATTCAATTATTTCAAGGTTTATTGAAAAGGAATATTTTCTTTTAATATTCATTAAATAATTATATTTTAAATATATGTTTTCAATGTTAAAAATATATTTCCAAATACAAAATTTTCTATAGGATATTTCAAAATACTTTTCTATCAATTATGAAACCCTTTGATGTTAATAGTTAATTACATGGGAGAAGATTCAAATTTTGAAATTTCTAAAAGACCTATTCAATTTTTCATGAATCCTGTTATGATAAAATGATAAAATATTAATGAAACCTATTAAATTTTTCATGGGTTTGTTGTTATTATGTTATAAAATTATAATGAAACCCATTTTGTTTATAAAAGATATGTTATGATGTCATTTTTTCTAAAAATATTTCATTTTATGGGTTCTGATATAATAATTTTTTTATGATCTTGTGGATAACCCATGTATAGTTTTAATTAATTTTTTTGTGTTTAAATTATAATATTTAATAATGGTTACATTATAACTAATGATTGTGGATACATTATAACCGATTATAGTGGATATGTAATAACCATGGACATGTGCAGCATATATATCCCTATATTGACATAGTTAAATTGTAATATATTAATAGATTAAAATGTAAAAGAAGTAGACGAGCTAGATAAAAAATGGGAAAACATATGAAGGGGCATGATCCATAATGGAAAATAGGAGTTGAGGACTAATTCAAAATTCTTGATGAACATGGTAGATGAAAATGGAAAAATAAATGGTTTCTATACCTATATTTGTTTCAATCTTTTAGGACATGATCATTTGGTTCTGAAATAAGACGATTCTGCAGTTCTATGGATCATGTGTTTTGATATGATAATTATTCATTACATGACCAATTTTATTATCTATCACTTGTTGGGTATTAATTTTATAATAAATATTCATTACATCATACCCTCATGAACATCTTGTGATTTCATTTAAACATAGAATGATGTATATATTGATTACACTTACTGAGAATCTGATCACACCCATTTTTTATTAAATTTCCCCTTTCTAGGATGAAATATTATAGGTAGGGTATATTTATGAAGAGTATATAATGTTAAGTTATTTATGATTGATATTAAATGTATTTCACTAAATAAGAATATTTTGTATCCATTCTATAAATAGGGTTAACAATTATGGTCCTTAAGAATATATTATTGAATTTATTGATGACCATCTAAAAATAAGTGATATTTATGTATAAATCTCCTGGGTATCTATATTATTAATTTACATTTACAACATTCTTCTCTTTTCACCATATCCCCCCATCAAAATAACTATTCTCACCACATATGATTTGTGATTTTGTTATTAAACCAAAAAATCTTTATCAGATCATTGATGAATGTAATAAAAGAAAAATGACCCACCCTGAGAATGGGTTGATGAGGCTCCCTAATAATTCATGCACACAAGTTATAACTTCTATGATTTTCTTGTCATTATATTTTTATAGAATTACACATTTGTTCCATTACAAGTTTAAAAATCTCATAAAGCATGAACTACATGTGAATGAGAATCAATATATCATTTACATATTGATATCTAGTATACATATACTTATGGTTCTAAATAAAATAGTGGAATAAATACAATAATTCACAAGATAACATTCATTAAATTATTTTCAAATATAAATATTTATCCAAATAAAACACCCCATATTTTAAACCATTGTACCCAAACATGGAGTATAATGAAAGGTTACACAGTATGTTTTCAATTTTTTATATGAATAATAATTCATTTAGAACTCAAATAGAAATTATGTTATTCCAAAAACATATATTTCCCCAATCACCTTATTTCTAAAATAATCCTAAATTTGATATATTGGTGTTAACATAACCCTCTACATAATATTTAAAGCTTCATTATCAACATATAGGTGCATCTCAAAACAACTATATACATTGTTTTTTATGTATCCTAATTTTTTTGTAGTCGAACTAATCCCCATAATCAATGATCGAAGATTCATATACATTGTTAAAATAAAACATATAATCTATTTATACCTCCATCAATAAAATATATGTAACAAGAAATTCCAAATAAATCACTGGGAATATTTAATATAATATCCCTAAAATTACTCATGGTATTCACTTTCATCATGTTGTTCAATAAAATGGGTATGGGTCTCATCAATCTACCACAATTTCAGTCCCATGATCTATCTTCAAATATTTTTTTGATATCACCATTGAATGAAATGTTTGATAACTTCTTAATTCATTATATATATGGTATAAAATTACATATCTATTGAAATATGTTATTTATTATTAAAAATGATTAGCAAATCCTTGATCATTGAGTCAGTTTTTACAAAAAAATTTGTTACTAATGAATTTGTTGAGTTTCATGATTTTGGTAATTATGAGGACATTAATATAGCCACCATATTATCATTTAACATTACATTAACTGATTGGAGATGACATAAAATCATATATATTTGTTAAAAATGATAATAAAATAGGTTTCCTTATGATATAATCATTCCATATAACATCTAATCTATCAAAAGTTTTTGTATAGCTATTTTTTTCTAATACCTGACAACTAAGGAATATATCAGATTTACTATAGTATTCATCTCAAATATATTAAGAGAAATAGAATGCTTTAATTATATCTAAATCTATAAATATTCATTTTTATACATGATTTCCCATTTTACCATTTCAAGAATTTTTTGGTTTGACCCCCATCAAAAGAACCTCAACATCTACCAGAATTATATTGTTTCCATTTTAATCCTACAGAAGCCAACGCCAACCACATTATACAATTAATTTCTCACTGTACCATATTTTTATGTTATAAAATAAAAAAAATAATGACTCTAACTATATAAAAACAAAAACATGATTTTAATTGTACTTGATTTGTGTGACCAACCACCAAAATAAGAAAATTCTATTATAACACTATTTGGGTTACCAAAAAACCAATCCTTACAATTCAAAGTTACATATTAATTATGATCACACAATATTTACCATACAAAAAAATCATTGATTTCCTAGTATACAATATGACGTTACGATGATCCATAAATTACCAAAAAAATATTTACAACAGAACATAGGAAAATATTTTTGACACATGGAAATGAATATTTTATTTGAATAAAAGAATAAAAAGGGAGGGAACATTATAATTTTGGTTCAGGAATTAATTCCTACAATAATTGGAGAACAATTTCACATACTTCTATTTAATGAAATTTATAAATATTAAAATCATATATAATATTTAATATCCAATTATTTGTTTTTTCATCAATAGAGATTTAAAATTTCATATATGTAGAATACTTATTTACATGGTCCCAACACACTTTTGTAGTTTGGACATGCTGAACATATGTTAATATCACCTTCATAGATTTTTAGTTGATCCCAACTTTTCCTATTTTCACCTTTAGTAGACCATTAGTACCTATACAAAACTAATAAATTCAATTAAGGAAATAATTTTTTTGATATGTAACATCATGAAGAGTCCTAGAAGACTCATATTTTAAAAAATACCAAGGGATAAACATCATGTATCCATTATCTAGATAAAATCCATTTTTAAATTTACACATTTTTTTATAAGCATCCAGAGAACATACCATCCTTAAAAATATTTCTAAAAATATATATACAACCAACATCCACTGAATATCCTTATCCAAGAGTCTGAACATCCATTCAAATCATAATTACTAGAATTTATCCTCTTAGATGTCTAAATTGGATCCTATTATAGAATTCATAATTCTTAACATGTTTTTGCATCATATTCTTGTTTATCTTGTTGATTAGAAAAGGGAGGATGGATTGATGCTATTTAGATATATAACAACAATTATTGGCCATATTATGTATAGTTCATGTCACTTCCATATTAATTCAATTATAAAATTGGTGATTATTCATATGGTCTTTTTAGGATGTCTTCTATCTTCAATGATAATTTATAATTATAAAAAATTGTGTTTATTTTCATATATATATCTATACAATCATATTTTTCCAGAATTCACTAAAAAATTTTAATGAAAACATGTATTTCAGATTTTGAGAATCTAAAAGAAATAATATCCTTCTCAATATTGTATCACACTATTAAATTCTGTATTTATTTCATATAGTTGTTAAGGATACAACGGGGGGGTTGTGGGTCTCATTTAATTCATGGGACCAAGTTACTATATGTATGGATACCATTTAATGGAGACAATATTTTTCATTAGGGTAATACCATATTTTCATTATATTAGTACCTTGAATATAGTTCATTAGTACATGTTTCTAGGATATTGTGGTCTGATTGGAGTTTCCTATATGAATTTTCAAGATATATTATGCTTCTATTTTATTATTTTCTGATAATATATTGATTATCATATGTGTTAAACATGTTTTTACCCCCACCTCAACAAAAACTACATATAAATATTCCATATACAATCTAATGGAGATAATGGTAGAGTCAATGTAATGATGTAATTCAAGGGCCGGTGGTAGGTTCACTGAATAGAGACACAGGGGCCAAAATATAATAAATTAGTATTTAACATGGTTCATGTAGAGTTTACCACATTTACCGAGGTATCTAGAAATGATAAATCTATCAATAAATTTATTTGAGAATTCATATAAAACCAATTCTCTCAAAAAAATTAAACGTTTACAACTTTGTCTGGGAGTACATATTCTGACAACATGGGATGATTTTTCTTTAATTATTCAAACATCCTCAAACTTTTGTGTTGATATATATCTTCTAATTCCTTTATTTACTTATATTCATGTTTTTTACTCTTTTCTAATCTCATGTTGATTTTTTATTGTTATGGGTTTGTGTAATATTTGTGCTTACATAAAGGTGGTTTCCTATCCATTTATTACTTATTCCATACTCAATTTAGTTCTACATATTTTATTACTTAGGTTAATTATTATATTGTAATCATTAATGTGTTATATTAACTCATTCATGTATAACTAAATGTTTTTATATCATTAGAGGTGATGCTGAGTTTAGATTTTTATTTTAACAAATCATTTATCAACAATTCCACTAATATATAAAGATTGATATTATTAAAGAGGGGACAAACCATGAAGTCTCATTAAATATTTTTATTATTTTTTTGTCTAATCCAACACTCCCATTCTATAAAAACTAGGATTAACATATTGAGTTTTAAAATGAATAGGTGATATAGTTCTTAATTTTGATATATAATATAATCCTCAAAACATTTATGAAGATAATTCTTCAAGATAAAAGTCATTTCTATATGTGGTATTCAATATAAGATAAAGATATGTAGGTTGAATTTTGTGACACATTGAACATATTATTAATTTATTTCTATAAAAAAAATATCTAGAAAAGGTAACCCATTTTATTAGAGTCTAATAATGTCTATATGAGTTAATCTAAGAAACATATAATCCACTACATCGCATTTTTCAACATATTTTTTATTGATTTTCCGAATCCATAATAATTTATCCCTCTCATTCCAAACATCTTCAAACAAATATTTCCGTTGTTTTCAAAATATTGTATAATAATAAAAAATAATAATAAAATCTTACAATGTTAGAGATATAACATGATTCATGAGAATAATAATAGTATTGCAAACACCTATGGTGAACTCATGGGTGTTTTATAAGTTATTATCTGTCGAGAAAAACATTAAGAAAACTATACTCCATCACATAACCTTTATAAATTATTATAATAATTTTTGAAAAACAAATGTAATCATTGACATCAACTTTTATTCCATGGGTTTTAATGGAAATTACATTTTTATTAACTAATGATAAGAATATAAAATCACAATTATGGTGATCTGTTAACAAAAAATGAATGAATAATTATAATACAAGAATATAATTTTTGAATATTCAGTGTTACTATATTATGGTGATCACATGGTAATTTAGTATTGATTTAATTAATGGGTATATCTTCTTTTTTATGTGGGCTATTTATATAGGATATATTACATTTAGAAATATAAATAGTCACTATTTTGTGAAAGCTACTTCCAATAAATGTTTTTTATATGTATATATATAAATATAATTTTTTCATTTTTTTGGATTCCATGTTTATATGAAATTGTACTCCATTCAATAGTAAAATTATAATATTATGTTAAATAGTCTTATTATGATTTATTTTGTGATAGTTACATAGTTAAATTCTTTTAAACATTTTTTACTTTATTTATATAATATTACATAATATGATGGTTAATCTTTTAATGACTACTAATTATCCAACCATGAATTATTAAATATAATGAGAGGTAATGAATGAAAATTAGAAGAATGTGGACCACGTTTTTAATCATATTCATTTTTAGTAAGATTATATTTGAATATTATTTCATTGTAGATTGAATCACATATTATTCTTTAATTGTTATTTTATAAAGGAATATATTATGGGAAGAAATCGTAGGGGATATAGTAAATAAAATTATAAAATTTATTTTTGAATTATTAAATTTTGAAAAGGTTTAAAAATTTATACTGTACATATAGAAATATGGATTAAAAAACAAAACAAAAATTAATTTTTGTAGGATTCATTTATTTAAAAATTAAAATAACATTTATAATTGAAAAATTCAAAAGGAGAATGAAAATAAATCCACAATAGAAGATATTATAATGTTATTTAAATTCATTGTTTGAAATTTTGGATTTCTACGGATAGTATAACAATTATGAAACACATTCGGAACAATTCCAAAACCAGTAGTCCCATGATCTAGAATATATGGAACTAAAACCATGTATTTTTAAATGATTAAGAACCTGTTAACATTATTCATGTGATACATGGGGTACAATATTTATCAATATTCTTGATAAAGTTCACGGATAGGTAATAAAATCACTGTATCATCCCTGATGAATCCTTGGGTTGATGTCAATCACCCTTATCACGTGGGATATACTTCTTCTATACAAGACTTTCATGAATCTAAAATGGTTAGGGATAACAAAATAATGATATAACATAAGAATGTGATAATCAAAATCATTTTATAAATAGATAATGACCACATTCTGGGGGAACAATATCACTTTATAAACCCTTAAAAAAACACCTTGAGCGATCTATCATTATCCAGTACATTAAAAAATGTACAAGTTTTCACATGGAGTTAAAAAAACATTTTGTAACTCATTTAAAATAATTCATTCATTATTTGAATTCTTTAGGAATTCATATATGTTATATTAGTCCCCAATTTTATTTTCTGCATTTTTATTTTCAGGTAATATTTTTCATGGTATATTAATATATTGATGAAGAAGTATTATGGATTTAATATGTGTTTGGTGATGATTATGTATTGATAATGTATGATAAGGAATATATATGGGTGTGTTAGAATTATATTTTCTATCCGTATGTGTATGATAATGTTTTATAAAATAGGGAATTAGAATAATCATAAATGGTTTATTAATAATTTTTTTCTATGTATTCATGATGATGATTTATAATAAAAACCATGAAGTATATCACATGTGTCAATATGATAGAAGTGTCCCATTAATATGTGATATATGATAAGAAAATGCCTTTAGTCTTTATAAAAAATGATACAGATATTTCCATTAATTTCAAAAAATCTAGAATTTACAACATGTACTATTAAATACCATGTAATTTACATTAGATTTGTAGAGATATAGTTACTTATATTAATAGGACTAATTTCAAGAGGAATATGTTCATCTAAATTAATATTATTATGCCTTGATTCTAAGAATATGAAGTTGAATGAATTAGATAAAACCAAATAATGAGGAATGAGTAGTATTTCTAAATTTTAAAAACAAGTAAATTGATATCGTGATTCTTCCAAATTGTTTCCAGTGTGAAGAGTAAAAGAACATAGAAAATATAAAACAAAAGAATATGAAATTATGGAAGTGGGTTAATGAAATTATAGAACAAAATATAAAAAATTGTGAATTATCTCTATATAACATTATATCTATGGACATGAATTATTACATAGGTTAATTGATATTTTCACAAGTACTAGAGTATATCATAATGTTCTTAAAATATATAGATTTCTCGCATAGAAAAATTCTTCTTGTAAGAAAATATATTATGTCTATAAATGATTTGTGTATATTAATTTAGTAAGAATGATAATTGACCATGTTAGTGAATGTGAATGAGTAATAATTTCATATGTGAATAGCCCACATAGGATAATTACATGACATATTTGAATCGGTGTTCTATGAATTATGAATATGATTTAAAAAAATGGTTTATAGTGAATCATTTTGCTTTTTTGGGATTATATCAAATAATTCAATTAAAATTATTTTAAATTAATTTATATAACATGTCAGTTTATAGAGACACTAGAAGTTAATTTTATAGTGAAATCAAAATTTGAATGAATTAATGTAAATAAAGGTTTTTAAATATGAAACATTAATAAATAACTAGGAACTATGTTTCTTGAAGTAAGGGATCCATGAACACAAATAATTCATATTTAATATGAAAATGTGTATATTGCTTTAATATGTCCATTTTAGGGATTGATGAGTGTGAAATGTTTCTATATAGCATGGTATAAAAAATATATTGAAAAAAAAGTATTTATCCAAGAATTTAATACTATATTAATAATATCTAATATATCAAATATATTTAAGGGATGATAAATGTGAATCTAGCCAAATGTGGTTATTGATAATCTATGAGTATTAGAGTTACCATAAAACAAGAAAATATAGATAATGTTTTTTTATTATATTGTGAATATCACCATATATGATGAAAGGGAAGGTAAATTATTCTACTTGAAATTTATATATATATTATTATTAGTATAAAAAGAAAATTTTTGTTCTTATTTGGAATAATTATTCTATAATTTTTATTCCATTTGTTAAAAGAGAGATAAAAAAGACATCATGATATTTTGATTATTTATTGAGTTTTATAGATGAATAGAAGAATAAGAACAAGTGAATACCATTTTTAGTGATGAATAATAAGGGGATAGAAAAAAGGGAATGATATATAAAAGGATAATAAGGTAAAATTAATATATATTTTCAAAGGAAGAAGGATAAGGAGGATAAAATAGAATTGAATATAGTTGTCTCGTTTTTTAGAAAATTAAGATATATGAATTGGATGAGTTTCCTATGAGGTTCAACAAAAAATACAGCCCTCTATAGTCCCAATTTTGTTGATAAATAAGAAACATATTGTTACTACAAGACATGATTATGATACTAAAGAAGGTTATCTATTGTTGTTATTTAAGAAAAAATAGAAGAACGATGATAATAAAAAATAGAAACTAGAAAATTTGTTAAATTTAATATCTAGTGAATGACTCTAATTATGTCACAGAGGATGTTAATGTGTTAATTATATTACACACAGTCAAGAAAAAGATCTAGGGGGAATACCAAATAATATTTTTAAATATTTACAATAGTAAAAATATTACACAATAAAGAGTAGACATTCTGATGGAAAGGTAAACCATGTAAATATATTTTCATCTTTTTATGTGTGTTGAAAATTGATGGATAGGTAATAAAATGATTGAATCAAGTTCATAAGTGGTTAAAAATTCTACTGAATTAAGATATAGTATTGGAACAAAATTCACTCACTCTGATTCACCACCCCATATAAGTGATGAATATGTCCCAAAGGGTACAAAATATTGTATTAAGATCCTAGGTTCAACTGTAATTACAATAGTAATTAAGATTTTTCAGTTATCAATTATCTACCTATAGAGGAAATGAATTAAAATTTTTATTAGACTAATAAAATTATATTATAATTTAGTCTCTAATGAGACCATTATGAATAGAATAATATAGTTTAAGAGAAAGTTAATGAAGATGTTCCTCTTATATATAGAAGAAGAATGTTTTGGTTCCCTAAGAAAATTTATTAAAGGAAATATATCATGCTTCAAAAGAATATAAAATTAATACGATGTTTCCACCATATAGGTGGATACATTTTTCACCAAAAAGGATTTATTTAATCATTTAGTATGTAAATATTCATACACAAACATCCCTCAGGATAATGAACAAATAATATCATGTGATGATATATATAGAGATCTCATGAAATATTATTTGATGTATTGAAAGACACTATACATTTCATTCCCAAATTGGTAGTTTATGTCATGTTTGGAGTATTTTAACTGATATAATATGAAAGTATCCATCATGAAGATGATTTGGATCATATAAGGAATTCATTATATGAAATATCTCATGAATTTATAATTCATTTAATATAGGTTGGATCTATGAGAAAATGAATATAGAGTTTAAAAAATATTCCCCAAATTATGAATGAAATGGATAAAAATAGTTAATGTGAAATCATATAGTAAGTAGACTCCTAATTTCGAGATCCTTGGATTTGATGGAAAACAAAAAAAAAGGTCAATGATTGTCTTCTGGATGTAAAATTAATAATGATCCGGTGATTGAGACATTACTATAATACAATATTATAATTTATAATGATTATATTGAAAAAATTAATAAAGGGGTTTGAAGTGGTCATATTATTTAATTTATATAATAAAAATATACACTGTATTATTATTTTCAATTTGGAAATTAAATTGATAATTTTTTAGAAGAGACATTATGAGTTTTCATAAGAAAATAATTATGAAAGATCAATTATAAATTGATGTCTTATTGATGTATCTAATTGAAAAATTCAAATATCATGTGAAAAAACGATATGAAATCAATTTATTATATAATATAAAGATTTATGGATGAAAATGTATTATAATTTCTTATATTTAATAAATTTTCTCAATTGGCCTTTGTGCATAATTCACGATTAAAAAGAAACTCTATACAGGTGTGGAATAGGAAATGTGGGGAGAAAAATACAACCATGTACAGAACATATAGAATAGGTAGAATGGATTTTGGTTCATTGGGTTCAACATAACTAGTATTAAATGAAAATAAAAATTGCATGATGACAAGTCTAGATAGATAATAATAATGTGAACATATCAAGGTGTTTATGTATTTTTTGGTTCAATTGATTACTTTTTAATTGTGAATTTTATTATTTTAAAAAACCCTTAAATATATAATCCTAATAGAATTCAATGTCATGGGGGAGTGGGCCAGAGAAGAAGCAACATCTAAAGTAAAGGTGGAATCTTCATACATTAAATAGATTCGATATACATGATTATGTACGTGATGATTGGAATGAAAATGGTTGTATGAGACATGCATATAAATCTCAACTGGTATCCAAAGATGATGGGATGAAAATTCCATATAAGTTGGTAAAAATGGATGAATAACCATTAGATGTTACGTTATGACTGATTTATATCATAATTTTTCAATGAATTTTTATAAGAAGATTCTATTTACCATAGAAAATAAGTATATGGAAAAATAGCTACAATGAAACACTACAAAAATTAGAAATATTGTAAATTCCAAAAAAAATTCCTTTTTAATTAAAACAACTCATTATGAACACCATTGAAACACCCAAGAAGTTATCAGTATACTAAAATATTTTCTTGTAATATGGATATTTGTTTTGGAATGAGAAAAAAGGGTGGATAAAGAATGATAAAAGGCCATTGATAAAGATATTGAAAGGATTCCACTTGATGATATCAAATTTCAAAACAATTTTTCAACAAGAAAATTTATTATTTAAATGACGAACTATTTAGATGTGAAACATGGATAATCACACTCATACAGATTTTAATATAATAATTCATTCATAAATAGAGATTGTAATGAAGATTATTATGGAACCAATTGATAAATAATCTATAAGTACTCTTATGAACTGAAATATCACACATAAAGTTGATGAAAAAGTGATGGGATCCATGTTTTAAATATTAAAACAAGATTTAACAACCTATAACCAAACAACCACTAGAACAGTGCTTAATGGGTCTGGTGTTACTACCATAGGTGCACCTCCACGAATGCTAAAGGCTGCTGATTTGCAGAGAAGGTCTAGTATGTATATTGGGGAGGCCATACCCTCTCTGAAGATAATAACGGTACTGGTCAGAGTATAAAAACAAATATGCAGAGGAATAAATGACTCAACATACTCGAACCAAACTCATAGTGTGCAAGCACAATCAATATCGATAAACAGCGGAAGCAATAAATATAAACAAAAATAGTAGAAAGTAAGAACAACAACATGTTGATCACTTATAAATAATATTTAACAACAAAAATACATCCAAAGAAGGTCATACAAATCCATATGTAAAGGTGCCAATGGATAGCCAACTATAGATTCATAACAAGTAAGCCTGTAAACATGGGAACGAAGAAAAAACAAAGTAAACTCTAGATAGGCAATACACCAAGGTCCATACCATCCCCATGCAATTGCTAATGCAGTCCAGCTCCTGAAGCTGACATCTTTTCTGCACATAAATCCATAAAGTCTGCACTTATCCCGATGGGCCTCTGTAGGGTGTGAGAAAAATATCATTAGGATACTACCCAATGGTGCGTACCTAATTTATGTGTTTAATCAAGCATCCATTTATATGTAAAACTATAAATATTTGGATTAACCCAACAAAACCCAAACCCCACTTGTGCTCAGTAGCCACCATCGAGTTTCCCCTTCGTTGGCCAATGCTGAAATCTCTATCATGTAACCCGACACCATGTGTTATCTGACACCCCATGTCTCATGTACCGATGTCTTGAAGGCACACACAAGAAATAGTAACTCAGAGTAACAATGATTATTGTCCTAAAATAAATAACCATATGTACAACGATGTATGTCTTCATATAAATTAACCGGAGAAAACATGATTTCTTCCCTCAAGTAGAGTAACTAGGGGGACAACGATTCCTACTCCCAATTAACGGTGTGTCTCTACCCCGAACTCGATAGCCTCAATGCTATCCCCGAATGGCTTCTCATATTTAATGTGGCTTCCTAAAACAAACACCCCTAAACAAAAAGTACCTACACCACAACTAATGGGGGCCTCTACCCACACGAGTGGTCAAAACCACATAATCACAAAGACTATCTATGGGCACCATACTCAATTATTCAAGTTAATGGTACTCACAAAAATAGTACCCAAGACAAAACACGTCTGACACCTCATGTCCCTACGACATGCCACTCAAGTCTGACGGCCTCGCCATCCTTGTAAATCGGGCCATTCCCAACCTGACAGTCATCCTACATCAAGCTGATGTCCATGATGGCCAATTCCATGGTTAAAACCTCCCAATATATTCTTGGGTCAAGCTAAACCTATGATCAACATCACTCAAGAATATTAGTGTCATGCCCAACACAACTTCAAGGGTTTCAACATATGAAATTCAGCAATTACATATATAATAAAACGAATCACTTACAAACGGGAAAACAATCTAAATTGTTGAAATTCACTAACAAAGTGTTGTCCCATACCAGCATTGATGTCCTTAAATCCATTAACAATTCATATCAAGGTTTAATAAACTTAACACAATAGTTTAAGACAATATAATTCAATTATAACAATTTGGGCATCCCCAGCAAAAATTCCCCGATGAGAAATGACCACTCACACGTCCCCGCTCAAGAAAAATAGGTTACCTGGCATATCTAAAGGAATCCCATAGGTCAGATAACAATTAAACATGCAATAATAGGTAAAACAGGGTCATTCTAAAAATACAAGGAAATGTGCTAAAGGTCCCACCACCCAAAAGACTACGAAAACACAGAAAGAGGTAAGCACAACCTACCTCATATTAGAACGATGATACACCTCCAATAACTACCTCTAATTAGGTAAAAAAATACAATAGATCTACAAATGAATTAAAACCACTCAAAACCCTATAACTCTTCAATGATCTGAAATCACGATGAATAAATCAAAAATAATGATGGATTTATCGAGTGGGTTCTAATGCATCCGGTGGAGATCAAGTTGGAGTTCAGATGGATTATTTGGAGAAAAAATGAGCTTCGGTTGGACCTCCCCGCTCAAACACGTTGAGGGATTGAGTTTCTGCCACAAAATGACCCTACTTACTATTTTAGAAAAAAAAAAAGAAAATACATGGCATGTAAATATGACCACACACCATGTATCATTTTATTGTTCATATAACGGAGGATATTTCGCCAAGGATTGGATGACTGACTACACGATGTGTACCTTGGAGTGTACACTTTGTGTACTTCTCTACCTGGCTGACATCTGCAACATGCCATGTATATCCCCAAACATGACCCCTCTACATGGAGCGTACAAATAATACATGGTGTGAACATTCTAAAAACATTATACCCAGCCCACATTCCTACAAGCCATGTATGGCCTCCACACGGTCACAGGTACACGGTGTGTCCAACAACACTACACACCATGTAGTATGAAATTCCTACATGGTTATAACATGACATATCCTTCGTGAGCACACAGGCAGTAGACACCTAACCCACAGATGGCGTGTACTTTAGAGTACATGGTGTGTAGTTTGGAAATTTCCAAAACATCCATGATTTCCCCAGTATTCTCATAAAAAAGTCAAAACAACCAACAGGGTTGGGATTTTGACCCGATACAAAAACATGGGTTCTTACAATCTCCCCACCTTAACATAGCTCATCCCCGAGCTATAAAATGAATCTCGGAGATGAAAACGAACATACCACCCCGATCAAAGTTACAAGGACTCTCCCAGTCTCAGAGGTTATGGATAAATTCCTCAAGGGCTCCCCACCTTAGGAATTCCATAAATCGGTTTCAACCCTACAAAACTACACAAAGAAATGGTTTAATAACTTGTTTCTCGACTCATGGTCCTCTCATGACACATCGTCACTCCTGGCCTCATTGGGTCTCCCATGTCATTTCTGACACCCAATATATCTTGCATCACATCAGTGTTTGAATCCACGAGGTCCTACATCCTATGCATGCTCTCAACGAACCTGGTTCCTAGCACCTCAAGTAACATGCATCCCCGATACCCTGATACCTAAAGAACCACAAGTAACCATCATCCTCGACGCCCCATTTCCATAAATCTCATACATATATATAAATATATCTTGCACCTAATATGAATCCAATCCCACTTACCAGCATCTAGTTAGTCCACATAAATCATGTGCACCTTGTGCACTCAAAACAGACATGATTGAACAGGTCATGCCAAAAGAAAACAAAAAATTCACAGACACACTTGTGGTGTTCCTCTAATATTCCTCTGATCACCAGCCTAATCATCCCCTAGCAGCTCCACGGTGTGTACCTGGCCTAATTTACATATGCCTGATGCCTAACCTCCCTATGGTGGTACTCCAGTCACCGGCCACTGACCCCTCAGCTGGGTCCCACTGTCTTTGTCACGTCCTCCACGTGCAGCAAAAACATGGAAACCCTCTCATGGTACCAAACCAAAACCAACTCTACATGCCACAATCATTCATAGACCCTAGATGCTAACTGTCTAAGAAGGCTGTATTCATAACCTCACAAGATGTTCGACCTATCCCCATGCCCAAGACTCTTTTGGAGTCATATTGCACTGAGTCTGAACATGTCCTAGCTATCCACACTAAAAGAATACCAAAGAAGAGGTGATATGAGAGGGTCTAGATAAGTCATTGGCCTGACTATCCTACTGGATCTCTTCCCATCTTTTCATTCTACTATCTGAACCATCACCTGAAGTCATCTCCCGACCAACGTGGGGCGTATCCCTTTGGTAAACCTCCGCTATGAGCTCCTGATTTACCGCCTCTGAGAAAAAACCCGTCCTGAAGATATTAACTAGGATCCAAATGGAGTTTCATAAGCGATCCTCTATGCTCCACACCCTTACCATTTCATCACTTACCATACTGAGTGCAGAGAGAGACAACTCGGAAAAAGTAGCTACGTAGTCCATGACAGACATGTCTCCCTACCGGAGGCTCAAGAACTCTTAATCCATCTATGCCCTTAGTTTTTCTGGGTAAAAGTACTCAAATAATAGGTCCTCTAAGTCTTTCCATACTAGTCCCTCATGCATGCGAGCCTAAACCTACCCATCCCACCAACGCTTTACAGGTCCTCACAGCATGTATTCTGCCAGCTTGAACCTCCACCCTAGAGGCATCTCAAGCTACACAAATATCATATCAATTATATCTATCTAGTTCTCAACCGCCTACAGTGTAACGCCCCGACCCCAGCTACCCAGAGTCGGTGCATTACTTTGTAACATTGGCATGATCACAAGAAAGATCAAATCTCGAAAGATCGATTGGTTTAGTAGCCTTGGAAACACTAGATATATTCATAAGTTTTACATTACATCATAAAATGAAAAACTACTACAACAACATAAAGTTTCCACAGTCCACACTATAATCCCCTCATAATATCCCTGCAGGTCATTCATAACTTACTTCTTCACATCCAGGGAAAAAATAAAACATAGAAAAGGGGTGAGATCAAATGCCCAGTAAGGATAACAATATAGCGGAACATTAAAAATAATCATAAACATTTAAGGCAATGAATTACTAAAACAAAAGCCTTTTAAACTTGAACTTCAACATAGTATGGCAAAAGTAAAATGAAATAATGCCATTTACTTATTCACAAGGATATTCTACTAATCGAATAATCACATGCAAAACCAATAACCACTTTCATAATTATGGAATGCATAATGTCAAACGTTAATTTCATTGTCTAGGCCTCATCCCAAGACCTAGGGGTTACTTCTAACCGGAACCCAACCCGGAGTTCCTCTAATAACCGGACACCAACCCGGAGTGCCTCTAATAACCGGACACCAACCCGGAGTACCTCTAATAACCGGAGACCAAACCGGAGGGCTTACTTTTACCAGTCCCTAACCTGGAGGGCTTACTTTAACCAGTCCCCAACCTGGAGGGCTTACTTTTACCAGTCCCCAACCTGGAGGGCTTACTTTTACCGGTCCCCAACCCGGAACATACTTGTTCAGCACATTCATCTGAAGAAAAGTTTGAAATATAACATAAACATTCGGATTAAAAATAACTTCTGAAATGTCAACACTTTAAACATAAACCATGAGTGATATAAAAATAGCACATCCACAGTCAAACATAACTCATTCGATACAATATGGAAGATTGTATTGTATCACATTGACCTCAATCAAGAATAATGAAGGATGTTGACATAGATGAAATCAAAATTCTTTTTAAAGAAATATCTCCTTTTACTTTTGAAATCATTTAAGAGCCATATAAAATAAAACATTTTCTTGAAAATATTCTTATAAGCTTGTAAGGAAAGCTTTGAATATTTTATAACGGCGAAAAATATATATCAAATGGAAGCACACAATACACCACTTTCAATAATTTAGTGGCGAACAATGGAAATCTCACGGAATTGAAAGTGAGATAAGAAAATCCCTTACCTTGAAATTTTCCTTGGTTGGGGTAGGTTAACCTCCTGTATAATGGTGAAATAATTGTTATTAAATTATACAAGAATCATATACATTAATATGATATCATATATGATCTTTTAACATTGCTTTATTAATAATATCTTAGTATTATCGTCGTTTCGGGTGATAATCGATTCGTTCTTCTTAAATGTTTGGTTACGTAAGACATTTTTGTAATGGATAGATTATATCTTATTCATAATCAGAATGATATTAACATTATTTTTAACCCCAAAATGAGAATAAGACTTGAATGGATATGACGGAGAATGAATCTTATCGCGTTCGTGGAGACGGTAGTCCGTACGTACGCACGAACGCTACTTCCATTTAATTTTTATTTTAAAAGAATCGAATCCAAATGATACATAGGTATATTACTATTCTAGTATAATATAATATTTTATATATATTACTTAAGTTCATTAACACCATCCTTTATACGTTCCATGTGTGGTATGAACGAGTCATATCATTTTAAGGGGGCGGTAGTCCGCACTTCCTCAAATAAAATTATCGTATGTATATACAACATGAAACGAATAATGGTATGAAATAAAATGGAATTACAGAAGCTTATATATAAAATATATATCATTAATATCATATTTAATTACAGTGCCATCATAATGGCCACCATGAGAGGTGGTAAGATGTATTTGAACAATCATCGTTTCGTGAGGCGTTAGTTTGCCATCCACAGAAACATTATGTTCATCATCCATTAGATGGAGTTGTGTGTATGTGTAGTTTGAATCCTTCTTATAACAACATCCTAGTATATTGAGGATACAGGTGTTGTTACAAAAGAAAGGAAATAAAAAGAGTTTGGGGGTTGGAGAAGCAAAATAAATGAAAATAATTTAAGAGAAATCGTTACCTTTAATTTAGGTAACTCACTTTGGTTGGAACCAAAGGACTTCTTGAAATGATTTCTGCCTAAGGGGAAGCTTCAAGGAGGAGGAGAGGGATGTGGGGAGCTTAGTTGGGCAGAGTTTGGACGAGCCAAGTGGCTTGAGAGGTGTGAAGAAATGAGAAGGAGGAGTGCCCTTTTATAAGAGGGGTGAGGGGCACCTTTGGAAAAGCTAGAAATATTAATTTATAATAAATTCATATTCGGTTTCCAATGGCTCCAAAGTTGACTTTTCAAATGTTGAGGTGGGGATGGGTCGAAAAAAACTCATCCAATAGAATTTAGACAGGTTTGGGTACTTATATTAACCTTATCTTTAAGTATTAACTCTAAGTTAATTAGTTTCACTTTTACAATGTCTCTTTGTATTTTTATATTATATGGTTAATAAACTTACCATATACATCCAAGCGACCCCCAAGTGGTCCATTAATGATTAACCTATCATGATACAAGTCTCTTGGCCGAACCTTAGATTTTTAGGAATTTAATATCAATTAATAATATAATATTTGTTTTAAGAACTCTTTTATGTCAATTTTGACACTATTCATTAGTTGATTTTTGTGAAACTCATAACAGATTGATTACTTCGAAAAAAGTCAATTAAATAAATCCTAATATATCATATTATCCTAGAAAATTAGTTTAATTTATTAAAAGTTTCATATTATATTTATTTGGGTATTTATAATATCACTTATTTTAATTTTTCACTATTATAGTAATTACTGCATCATCATTGTGTCATAAATAAAATAAATTATTTAATGTCTAAAAATTATAAATAAAATATCATTATGTAGTAAATATTTTTAGATTTCTAATGAATATTTATAATAGAAAATACAACATGTATAACATTATGTAAAAATTGTTCTTCTAAAAGATGTAAGCTTATGCCATTTTTGTATTCATTTTAACTTAATTAAAATAAAGTGTCATTATCACTTACAAGTGGATCCATGGGGTCCCAAAATAGACCCAAAGATGCCCATGGTCGACCATGTATCAACCAATATGGTTAAGACACGTTTTAGGGTAATTTAGTATTATTATAATATTATTTTTTAACCCTTATTTACCGGATTTACCCTTAACCATGCTAAATAAAATATTTACCGCAGTAATTATTCAAAATGTCTAAAAATAAAAGTTACCTATTTACACAATTTGAACATCCTGATTCCAAATATGGAATCCATTTTTATAAATTCAAAACACAGAATTGGCAGAAATTAATTTAAAATTAATTCCCGCTGTCAAAACACAAAGCGTGTTTTTAAGAGATAATAACTATCAAAAGATTGACACTTGTTTATGTTCGGTTTAATTGTAAAATTATGTCCAATGACCAACATTATATTAAGTGGTAAAAATATATTCTAAATATACTTTAAAACCACTCAAATTAATAATTTATCACTATTAAATATTTTGATTAAAAAAGTTGTTTTTAATTAAAATTTAGTAATTTTCACTATTCATCAAAATATTAAAGTTATCCGAAAATTACCAAAATTTCACCTTAGGCTAAATTTGATATTCCGAATCCAAAAATGAAGTCCATTTTTAAAAATAAAATATATATAATTTCAAAAATTAGGTATTACTATTCATAACGGCTAGTTTGATCGGTTGTGGTACGTGTTAAAACACGAAGTTGCGTACAACACACGCTACTGTTTTATTCAAAGGAAAGCGTACCGTGGAAGCTTGGGATGTTTCATTTTAAATTTTTTGATGTCCCCATTTAGTCAAAAAGTTTAAAATATTGTATTTAAAAAGGTTTCACTATTAAAAGTTGATAAAAGTGTAATACTGAAAATGAATCTGTTCTTGCATTATGACTAAGAAACTCATAATGTGGATTCTAAAATTATAAGGATTATATAAAGTTTAAAATTTAGTTAATACTATTCATGACCTCTTTTAATGGCCCTTTTTTGTAAGTCAAGGTGTGATTGAACTCGGTGTTGCGTGTAGTACATGTTATTGAATTATTTTGAAGAAATAACACATTATGAATTCTTGGGGTGTTGCATTCTCCCCTCCTTCAATAAATTGCGTCCTCGCAATTTGAAATTGTTCTTCGAAATTAAAAGGTTTAAAATAGAAAATATATTTGTGGGAAAACCCACATCGGAAATTGGGTTACTAAAATTTAGTCTTAATATGAGGAAAAGAGAAATGAAAGGGTCACCACCAAATTATGATCTCGATTAGGAGAACATTGGTGGCAATTAGAGACATATAATTGGAGGAAAAACGTAAATATTTATAGGTAGTGATTGAGGTCATCAATCACAAACAAGTATAAAATTGAGGTCCTTAAATTCATCAATCTATGATGATTTGAAATACCATCGGTTCAACAAAACATAGGGTATTATGATAACACATTTTTGACGTTTCAAAATATCTTAGTTGAAATCCCACGTCGAAAAATGAATTAATGAGGCCTCTATTTAAAATAAAGAGTCGAAAGTACGAAGATTACCGAAAATAACACATACTAGGGTTCCATGTAGGAAAATATGGATATGGAAGAAAAATATAACTATCAATTATCTGATGGAGAGTGGTAGAGAACATGGCTATGAAAAGGCCAACAATCCCAAAGCCATAAATTAGTGATGATTTAAGGTACCATCTAGGAAAACATTTTTGTTCTAAGTTTCTTTTCATAATATTGAGGAATTAATTTATGAGATTGGATAAGATCATAAGGAGATATACTTACTTTATAATTAGAGTTTTATCCTTTAATAAATTTCTACCACAAACTCATCTTTCACTCTAAAAGATAATAGAATGTAAAAAAAATTCTATTTACACTATTCGTATAGGGTTCCAAAATAAACGAATTTATAATTCATCTACAAGATCTTTTAATAAAAACTACATTATTTAATCCAATACATCTCGTGGGCCAGTGGTAGGTGATACACCCTTGTCGCCCTTTGGTTGCGGGTTCAATTCTCGCAGCCTTGCCGGACGCGACGGGTTGCCGCCCGACCTCCGGGTTGTCCTTTTATGGTAATCCAAAATAATCCAAACTAGAACTATCCAAAATACTTCTGTCCAAACTTATAGTCCAACATTTATAAGGAAGGTAAACATAATGTAGATCCTTTTTACCGCGTAATAGCATATGAATACCTTCATCATGTATTCCTTTAATACACTGAAACATCCTGAATTACCATATTCCTTATTGATTACATTCATGCTCCCTTATTCCATATAGAATGCTGGATATACTTCATTAATCCAAAAATGTTTTAAACCCCAACAATGATGGAATATACAAATCATTAATCAGTTTCAAGGTAGTCAAGAATATCCAATATAATTTATCCAAATCAATCATGTATTATTCTAAAATCACTAACTCGGTATCAGAACCATATTATGGTTTATCTTTCTCTCAACCATATATTTTCCAAAAATTTATCCTGCTATTGAGTCACTTTTCATTGTTCCACACAATATCAAGTCCTTAATGAAATAGTACTGCAGTACAATCCTTATATACTCCATAATTATTATAACAAGTACATTGTTGATACAACACTCAATTGACATAATCAACATAAGAACTCTAATCATTCGTCTTCATCTGTGGTAGTATCATAACTTGATTATTATCCAATAGCATCATTTGCGGCATAGTCTGATGACTGGGACATAGGTTTGCATAGTGTCCAAACTCCTTGCAAATGAAGCATTGTACATTTGAAACCATTTTCTTACCCTTGCAGTCACGTACTTTGTGCCCTTTTCCTCCACACTTATAACAAACTCCCATTCCTTTCAGGCAAGTTCCAGGGTGTTTCTTTCCACAGTTACCACATATGGGAAAATTCTTCTTTTCCCTCTTCCCTTTATCCATCTTTCTCTCTTCCATCCTTTTCTTCTCTTGCTTCCCTTCAAAGCCATAGGACTCAGTAAACTCTTTTATTATCTTATCAACACATGATATTATTTCTTCATATGATGATAAAACATGGGAGACTATTTCTCTTATAAATTCTAGCTTAAGACCATGAAAGATATGATCCTTCCTTCTCTTTGGATCATGTGCATTTCTGGAGTTCTCATTCCTTCTACTGGGCGCCATTTCTAAACAATTGCATAAACTAGATCAGTTTATGAATCGAAATACATAATCTCATACTTATAAAACACTTAACATAAATTGAACTAATTATGGATATAATCCATAATCATAAAAAAAAATTCTTTGAGGAAGTATATACTCATAAACCCTTCATAATTATTTGTAAAGAAAATGAGAGTTATCCTAAGCATATCCCTCGGGAGTGTCGTAACCAAGAGTGCAGCAAGGCCCGTTGTCGTGCACCAGTTCCCGTTCAAGTCTAGCTCAAAGCGGTGTTTTCGGGTTTTACCCCTAGGTACATCTGTGCCAGAGCCTCCTCTACCTGCTCGTATCCAGACAGGGATGTATTGCTCGGAAAACTCACAAAATCTCTACAATACCAAAATTCTAGGAAGTTCTTCTATACTAATCCTCAAAGTTCATCTTAGGACTACGTGCTCTAATCAGAGTTTATCTAAATCTAGATTCCAAGGTTTGTACTAAACTTCCTCTGATACCAACTGTAACGCCCCGACCCCAACTACCCAGAGTCGGTGCATTACTTTGTAACATTGGCATGATCACAAGAAAGATCAAATCTCGAAAGATCGATTGGTTTAGTATCCTTGGAAACACTAGATATATTCATAAGTTTTACATTACATCGTAAAATGAAAAACTACTACAACAACATAAAGTTTCCACAGTCCACACTATAATCCCCTCATAATATCCCTGCAGGTCATTCATAACTTACTTCTTCACATCCAGGGAAAAATAAAACATAGAAAAGGGGTGAGCTCAAATGCCCAGTAAGGATAACAATATAGCGGAACATTGAAAATAAGCATAAGCATTTAAGGCAATGCATTACTAAAACAAAAGCCTTTTAAACTTGAACTTCAACATAGTATGGCAAAACTAAAATGAAATAATGCCATTTACTTATTCACATGGATATTCTACTAATCGAATAATCACATGCAAAACCAATAACCACTTTCATAATTATGGAATGCATAATGTCAAACATTAATTTCATTGTCTAGGCCTCATCCCAAGACCTAGGGGTTACTTCTAACCGGAACCCAACCCGGAGTGCCTCTAATAACCGGACACCAACCCGGAGTGCCTCTAATAACCGGACACCAACCCGGAGTACCTCTAATAACCGGAGACCAAACCGGAGGGCTTACTTTTACCAGTCCCTAACCTGGAGGGCTTACTTTAACCAGTCCCCAACCTGGAGGGCTTACTTTTACCAGTCCCCAACCTGGAGGGCTTACTTTTACCGGTCCCCAACCCGGAACATACTTGTTCAGCACATTCATCTGAAGAAAAGTTTGAAATATAACATAAACATTCGGATTAAAAATAACTTCTGAAATGTCAACACTTTAAACATAAACCATGAGTGATATAAAAATAGCACATCCACAGTCAAACATAACTCATTCGATACAATATGGAAGATTGTATTGTATCACATTGACCTCAATCAAGAATAACGAAGGATGTTGACATAGATGAAATCAAAATTCTTTTTAAAGAAATATCTCCTTTTACTTTTGAAATCATTTAAGAGCCATATAAAATAAAACATTTTATTGAAAATATTCTTATAAGCTTGTAAGGAAAGAATTGAATATTTTATAACGGCGAAAAATATATATCAAATGGAAGCACACAATACACCACTTTCAATAATTTAGTGGCGAACAATGGAAATCTCACGGAATTGAAAGTGAGATAAGAAAATCCCTTACCTTGAAATTTTCCTTGGTTGGGGTAGGTTAACCTCCTGTATAATGGTTAAATAATTGTTATTAAATTATACAAGAATCATATACATTAATATGATATCATATATGATCTTTTAACATTGCTTTATTAATAATATCTTAGTATTATCGTCGTTTCGGGTGATAATCGATTCGTTCTTCTTAAATGTTTGGTTACGTAAGACATGTTTGTAATGGATAGATTATATCTAATTCATAATCAAAATGATATTAACATTATTTTTAACCCCAAAATGAGAATAAGACTTGAATGGATATGACGGAGAATGAATCTTATCGCGTTCGTGGAGACGGTAGTCCGTACGTACGCACGAACGCTACTTCCATTTAATTTTTATTTTAAAAGAATCGAATCCAAATGATACATAGGTATATTAATATTCCAGTATAATATAATATTTTATATATATTACTTATGTTCATTAACACCATCCTTTATACGTTCCATGTGTGGTATGAACGAGTCATATCATTTTAAGGGGGCGGTAGTCCGCACTTCCTCAAATAAAATTATCGTATGTATATACAACATGAAACGAATAATGGTATGAAATAAAATGGAATTACAGAAGCTTATATATAAAATATATATCATTAATATCATATTTAATTACAGTTCCATCATAATGGCCACCATGAGAGGTGGTAAGATGTATTTGAACAATCATCGTTTCGTGAGGCGTTAGTTTGCCATCCACAGAAACATTATGTTCATCATCCATTAGATGGAGTTGTGTGTATGTGTAGTTTGAATCCTTCTTATAACAACATCCTAGTATATTGAGGATACTGGTGTTGTTACAAAAGAAAGGAAATAAAAAGAGTTTGGGGGTTGGAGAAGCAAAATAAATGAAAATAATTTAAGAGAAATCGTTACCTTTAATTTAGGTAACTCACTTTGGTTGGAACCAAAGGACTTCTTGAAATGATTTCTGCCTAAGGGGAAGCTTCAAGGAGGAGTAGAGGGATGTGGGGAGCTTAGTTGGGCAGAGTTTGGACGAGCCAAGTGGCTTGAGAGGTGTGAAGAAATGAGAAGGAGGAGTGCCCTTTTATAAGAGGGGTGAGGGGCACCTTTGGAAAAGCTAGAAATATTAATTTATAATAAATTCATATTCGGTTTAAAATGGCTCCAAAGTTGACTATTCAAATGTTGAGGTGGGGATGGGTCGAAAACAACTCATCCAATAGAATTTAGACAGGTTTGGGTACTTATATTAACCTTATCTTTAAGTATTAACTCTATGTTAATTAGTTTCACTTTTACAATGTCTCTTTGTATTTTTATATTATATGGTTAATAAACTTACCATATACATCCAAGCGACCCCCAAGTGGTCCATTAATGATTAACCTATCATGATATAAGTCTCTTGGCCGAACCTTAGATTTTTAGGAATTTAATATCAATTAATAATATAATATTTGTTTTAAGAACTCTTTTATGTCAATTTTGACACTATTCATTAGTTGATTTTTGTGAAACTCGTAACAGATTGATTACTTCGAACAAAGTCAATTAAATCAATCCTAATATATCATATTATCCTAGAAAATTAGTTTAATTCATTAAAAGTTTCATATTATATTTATTTGGGTATTTATAATATCACTTATTTTAATTTTTCACTATTATAGTAATTACTGCATCATCATTGTGTCATAAATAAAATAAATTATTTAATGTCTAAAAATTATAAATAAAATATCATTATGTAGTAAATCTTTTTAGATTTCTAATGAATATTTATAATCGAAAATACAACTTGTATAACATTATGTAAAAATTGTTCTTCTAAAAGATGTAAGCTTATGCCATTTTTGTATTCATTTTAACTTAATTAAAATAAAGTGTCATTATCACTTACAAGTGGATCCATGGGGTCCCAAAATAGACCCAACGATGCCCATGGTCGACCATGTATCAACCAATAGGGTTAAGACACGTTTTAGGGTAATTTATTATTATTATAATATTATTTTTTAACCCTTATTTACCGGATTTACCCTTAACCATGGTAAATAAAATATTTACCGCAGTAATTATTCAAAATGTCTAAAAATAAAAGTTACCTATTTACACAATTTGAACATCCTGATTCCAAATATGGAATCCATTTTTATAAATTCAAAACACAGAATTGGCAGAAATTAATTTAAAATTAATTCCCGCTGTCAAAACAAAAAGCGTGTTTTTAAGAGATAATAACTATCAAAAGATTGACACTTGTTTATGTTCGGTTTAATTGTAAAATTATGTCCAATGACCAACATTATATTAAGTGGTAAAAATATATTCTAAATATACTTTAAAACCACTCAAATTAATAATTTATCACTATTAATTATTTTGATTAAAAAAGTTGTTTTTAATTAAAATTTAGTAATTTTCACTATTCATCAAAATATTAAAGTTATCCGAAAAGTACCAAAATTTCACCTTAGGCTAAATTTGATATTCCGAATCCAAAAATGAAGTCCATTTTTAAAAATAGAATATATATAATTTCAAAAATTAGGTATTACTATTCATAACGGCTAGTTTGATCGGTTGTGGTACGTGTTAAAACACGAAGTTGCGTACAACACACGCTACTGTTTTATTCAAAGGAAAACGTACCGTGGAAGCTTGGGTTGTTTCATTTTAAATTTTTTGATGTCCCCATTTAGTCAAAAAGTTTAAAATATTGTATTTAAAAAGGTTTCACTATTAAAAGTTGATAAAAGTGCAATACTGAAAATGAATCTGTTCTTGCATTATGACTAAGAAACTCATAATGTGGATTCTAAAATTATAAGGATTATATAAAGTTTAAAATTTAGTTAATACTATTCATGACCTCTTTTAATGGCCCTTTTTTGTAAGTCAAGGTGTGATTGAACTCGGTGTTGCGTGTAGTACAAGTTATTGAATTATTTTGAAGAAATAACACATTATGAATTCTTGGGGTGTTACATACAGAACACCCTCACCCAGAAAAAGTGGCGGGTGCTGTGAATAGAACTCCCTCATCAGATATGATATAGATTGCTCTGTACCCTACGCACCTCTATCAATCCCCTGCAAGACACGTACGAGGCTAGCTATGAGCTGCTTGTCGAGACATGAAATGAATGATGCCAAACCATGATGCTTTCATACCTACACATGATCCTATAACTCTTACAATCTTTATTTAGTACCTGTATCTCATGCTCTACCTGCACTAGATCCAGAACCGGACCCATCTCCTGCGTCATTGTACCATCACCCACCTGACTCCCCAAATGAGCTGACTAAAAGGAACCCACTCAATACCATAAAAGGATAGACAACCCACATATATATAACAATATATATTCAATACAGATAAGAAAAATAGTAAAGAGTCATCATAAACAACTACACTTACTCTCCCCTATTGTAACCCATGCCCATGACATCCTGACCCAATGGCCTCCTTACATGCCCTCAACAGATCCAAGTATTAAAAGTACCTCAGGCAATGCCTGTCACGACAACTAACATTGCCACAAGCTGATGACCGAGTCACTCAATCCTTGTGATCAAAATCACCTCAACCATAGTACATGACTGCTCGTTCAAGATCCAGACCCAAATACCCTACCACATCTAATTCTACAGTTTATAAAGCATAGCATAAGATAATGTAGACAACAAGAAATTCTATCCAGAATTTCACCAAATCACATTTCAATGCTTACAAGGCATGGAAATTTGATATTATTTACAAGGAATTATCACATCATAAAGAATACATGCATTAATGAAATTGAAATACCCTAAAAATGATCCTATCAAAATCCAAACAGACAGCAATTCCATACCAGGCCATGGTAAATTTTTCCTTTAATGCACCAGGTCAAGGGTAACATATCACAATCAATAACATTACACACCATGTGAGCCATTGAGGTGGAAATCATATGTACTATAATCTAAGAAAATATCAAATTTCAATTCCCACCCATGGAATCATGGTTCATCACACGTGTCTGGGGCTGAGGCACCTAAAACACACAAGAAACCCAGTTCCAGTAACAACCTATCACCAGTCTACCATATCCCAAATAGTAAGACTAGTAAAAATAAAAGATAATCCTCAATATAATTTGTATATAGAAAAATTATTCTACTAAATCCATTTTAATAACTCCTATGATACAAAATTGTAACAACCCGGACCTGAACTACCACCCGAACAATGCTAAACAGGTCGGCTGTTACTACCTTAGGCGCACCTCCTCAAATGCCGAAGGATTCTGACTAGCTACGGGGGTCTTGTAGGTATAGTAGGGAGTATATACCCTCTAAGAGGATAACAATGGTAATGGTATGAGTATAATAATTTTGATGCAGAAGAATAAATGACTCAATAGACTCGAACCAGACCAGAAGAGCGGAAACACATTAAATATCGATAAACAACAAAAGAAATAAATATAAAAAAAGAATTGGAAAGTAAACACAACATCATGATAATCACTTGTAACAACTAGTTAACAACAAACATACAACCAATGCGGGCCATACATATCCATATGTAAAGGAACTAATGGATAACCAACTGTAGCTACAAAAAAAGTATGTCTACTGTCACATGAAAAAATAAAAAACAATGTAAAATCTTTCTAGACATGACCCCAAGGTCTGTACCATATCCATGCAATAGATCATGTAGTATAGATCCTGAATATAACCTATTTCCTTCACCTAAATCCATAATTTCTGCACACGCCCTGATGGGCCCGTGTAGGGTGTGAGACGAATACCAGTAGGATACCACCCAATGGTAAGTACAAAATATAATGGTTTAAGCATTCATGAATTTATAAGGAAAACAGTAAATAGTACAATACACAAAATCAATCAAAAACTCCACTGGTGCTCAGTAGCCACCATGGAGTGTCACATACTTTGACCAATGTCGGAATCTCTATCATGTAACCTGGAACCATGTTCCTCCTAAAGGTGTGTGTCTCAAGTACCGACATCCCAAAGGCACACCCAAGAAATAATAACTTAGAGAAATGGCGATGTATGTCTGCGAATAAATATTTGGGGGGGCAACGATGTCTTCCCTCATATAATGTAACCAGAGGGATAGCGATGTCTTCCCTCATGTAGAGTAACCGAAGGGATAATGATGTCTTCTCTCAAATAATAGTGAGCATATTCCCACTACGTGATATCCTAAACGCTACCCCACAAAGCCTCCTTACATTCCACGTGTCTTCCTACGACAAGAACCCCCGTACCAAAAGTACTGAAACCACAACAAATGGGGGCCTCTATCTACACTTGTTGTAAAAAACACCGCATCACGAAGTCACTCTATGTGCACACTACTCAATGTTTCTGGTGAGTGGTAATCACCAAAATATTACCCAATACACATCACCTCTAACACCTCATGTCCAGACAACCATGCCACTAATGTCCGACAGCCTCTCCATCCATGTAACCCAGGTCATGCCCGACCAAAGAGTCATCCTACTTCAAGCCCACAACCATGAAGCCCAATCACGGAGTCAGAACCACCCAATGTAACCCCAACCCAATCCCAACATTTGATCAGCATCACTCATTAATACAAGGGCCACACCCAACACAACCGTAGGGGTTCCATCTTATTCAATTCAGCAATTATATATATAATCAAAAAAATCAATTTCAATGCGAAATCTAACTAAACATTTGTAATGCACTAACTAAGTGTTGTCTCATATCCGCAATATGGTCCTTAATGCCAATAGCAATTCATTTCAAGGATTAATAAACTTATCTCAACAGTTTAAAACAATATAATTCAAATATTACCATTTTTTCATCCCTAGAAAAATTTCCCCGATGATCAACAACCACTCACCTGGCCCAACTCAAGAAAAATATCTAACATTGAATACAAAAAGTCATCCCATAGGTCAGATAACAATTAAATAGGCAATAATGGGTAAAACTGGGTCACGCTTAAAATACTCAAAAATGAACCAAAGGTGGTTCCTCCAAAAATTCTGTGAAAACATAGAAAGAGGTATGCCACACCTACATCGTACTAGTACGATAATACTCCTCTAATAAAATCCTCCATTGAGGTCTAAAATGAGGTATATCAACAAAAGAATTAATACCTCTCAAAACGCTATAACTATTCATAGAAACCAAATCAAGAAGAACGGATCAAGAAGAAAAAAGGCCTTACTGAGGGCGTTATAACGCATCTGGAAGAAATCAAATCGGAGTTCATACTGATGATTGGGAGAAAATATAACCTCTGGTATGTTATCCCCACTCCAACCCATTGACGGTTTGAGTTTCTGCCTAAAAATGAGGCTATTGCTCGGTTTAGCGAAAAAAAGGAAATACACGGCATGTACTTATGACCACACACCATGTATCATTTTACTATTCATACAACGTGTTATATATCTCCAAGGATTTTTTGACTGAATACATGTTGTGTACCTAGAAGAATACACGGCGTGTACTTCTTTACACAAGTGACATCTCCAATACGCCTTGTATATCCCCATACACGACCCCTCTACACGGCATGTACAAATATTACACCACATGTACTTGCTAAAAACATTACACACATCCCACTGGCCTAAATTCCATGTATGGACTCCACACAGTAATTGGAACACAACATTTTGAGCAACCCTACATGTCGTGTAGTAAGAAATTCTTACTCAGTCATCACACAATATGTACTCGGCGAGCACACAGCTGGTACACGCATATCCCACTCACATCGTGTACTTCATAGTATATGGAGTGTAGTGTAGAAATTTTCAAAACATCCCGGATTTTCCCAGTTTTCTCAGAAATAAGTAAAAAATTCAAAAAGGTTCAGGATATAAACATGCTTTAAAAACCTGGGTTCTTTCACAAGATTTGAAAAACATTTAATAATGAGTAATGAATGGATAAATATTGATGAAAAAATTCTATCAATTTTTATTTTTACATTATAAAACATGACATCCCACATTATTCATATAAATTGTTTGTATTTTACTTGTTATTAGAATATTTTGAATTAAAAAAGGTATATAGTTTAAGGGTGTGAAACTAAAAAAGAGTGGATATGTTGTTATTATTGTTCAAGTTAAAATAATTCATGTTTCATGAAATGATCTTGAATTTCCAATCTAGAAAATGTAATTAAATGATAATTATTGATGAAGATATGAAATTGTTTTCTATCAAATTTTTTTCATAATGTGAATAAGATATCATTTTTATATGGTATCACAACAGGGATAATAATTTAATATATTGAATAAGATCACCTTTGATGACAATACAAATGTTGTGACCTCTAAATAGCTAAACAAAGAAGATCCATTTTTTTGTTTTCTCAAAATGAAAAACATATGACATGCCATTGGAAGAGACCACGCATTATGAATATTATTTTGAATGTCATCTTGAGGTTAATACAATTGAATAATTATGAATAAGTTACAAGAATATTTCTCTCAAACCCATCAGATCCTTTTGGAAGGTTCTTGAATATTTAAGCACTAAAAAGGAATGCATTATTTATCTCAATATCATGGAAAATAAAATAAATAAACTATTAAATGTGTAAATAATTGACTACAATGCAATGAAATGGAAATATTTTCCTTTGATGAGGATTAAGAATAGTTTCCATGGAAATAAATAATTCATTTTACATTATTGGTTTTAGTCATCTTATTATAATGAGTATAGTAACTTTAGGTTGATTTATTTCACAATATATTTCTTTCACAATTATTATAAAACTATTAAATTGTTGGATATCTTATTTAACCAAAAATTATAACTAATTTTAATTTGGTTCAAGTTCATAAAAAAAAATGTTATATTATTTTCTAAATCAAACCTAGTTATTTTATACACAGAGTATGAATCACACAGACATAGAGTGATATTAGAGTTTTTATGTTTATTATGTTTGAATTAGTACCATACCCTCCAATTTCTTTTACATTATTTCTAATAACATTAATATAATAGGAAATTAATGTTTTAGGAGAATCGTGGAGAGTATGAATTAGGAAATCACATATTGAGACATCAATATGATTATTTTTACTAAAAATAAAGAGGGGGGGGGGATTTTTTGCCCAAATTTTGGGTATTGTAATTTCAGTCATGGATTTATTGTTAAGGAAAAATTTTATTTTTATTATTATAAAGTTTATTTAAAATATAATGATGATATGGTTTATGAAGTACTTATTAGGGATGATAAAATACCATGTATGTCAATGAAGTAAAAATATAATCCATATGTTTTATATTATGTTTGATGGACAAGGAATGTTGATTACATGTTCATGGTTTATGGATCAATATTCATCCATGATTCTTTCATGAAGTGTAGACATCAAAACCAGGAATTGAATGTACTAAAATTGGGAATATGGAAAAAGTGACTTTAAAGAGTGTGGTTTCTCTATGAATGTATTTGTAATATTTATGGGAATATTTCTGAAGAAATGGGTTATGTGTCATTAGATTCAGGGGCCTAGATTACCTCGATGTAATTCTATTAAAAATGATTAAAATTTAATTTATAATGTGCACAATTTTGTTAATTAAAATTGTATGAAATCTTTACTGATGTCCTAGATCGGAAAATTGAGACTATAGTTCAGTCCGAAACATAGGTTCTACCTTAGGTGTGAAATAATATTTTTTAGCGTCTGAAACCTATTTGGAGGATATTATTGGATTTTTGTAAAAAAAATTGGAATATTATTTAAATAAAATAAAATTATTAAACCCCACCCCCAAACATTTGGTTATCATAAATATTAGACATGTACACCCACCACCAGCCCCATATGTGATGGATGAAATAAGGACGAATCAACACAAGGAGGTGTCACTGTACCTAATTTTTATAACAATCATCATCAGATCAATGTGTAGTATGTTTCAAGAATCATTTTGGATTTGAAGAATCCATATTTCGCTATGTGGTAGGTGTATTTACAGTCATAATGTCATGATCACCTTTGAGTTATTTTTTGAAGGCTTTTAAGGCCTATTTGAACTTATATAGATCCACTTGGGGAATATCTGTGGGTTTTGGGTGGAGGACCATGGATATTTTGTTGGATCGGAAGGGAATATTTGTTGAAATAAATTATTATATGGAATGTAGTGTATGGGATCACATATTTTGTGTTCTTCCTATTTGGGTGAGATGTTATTTGTGAACTACATTTCATGTAATTGGGGAACATGCTTTGTATCTTACCCAACCCATGTGGATGAGGACATGGCTAGACATTTATTTTAGGGGACATGGTTGTGTGGAAGTAAACGGACTGGGGAAAGGGAAACTGTTTATATATATGGGAACAACCATGAATACTAGATGGGTATTGAGTAAGAGGTTGATGTTTCATATTGGGGGTAAGAAACATTTATGGTGAAAATAAAAACATGTTATGTATGGGATAAGACATGTACAAAAGATCAGATGAGGTCAAACAGCATGTAAAACTTGTACAAGTAGTGTAGTTTTCACTAACATATCGATCACTTAGAGGGTACCTGACCATGGTCTAGTTTCTAGATACATGATGTGTACTACCCTTTGAAACATATCCATCCTATATCACAAATATTAAGACTTAGATAGTGGCTTGAGAGAAGCATGACTGGAGTAGTTCTATATTAGACTTGTTAGTGGACATGGATTTGGAATTAGATAAATTCCACAGGTTGATCAGCTATATATTTTCTATTTTAGATTGTATTTTTAGAATCTATGTTACTAACACTAAACGAGAGGTGATTCGCTATCTGAACAAAATGATCTATGATATTCCATATTGGATTCATGGTGTCCTTAAAATGACCTAGTTGTGAACCCCTATATGTGTGATGGGATGCAATGATTTTCTAGTAGGTCTGTTGATTCCCCCATTAGGGATGTGTGAGATCCCCTATCTAATTATCGATATGCATATTGTTCTGTCATGAATTTCATCATGGATAGAATCGAAGGAATTTTTCCCTTATATGTATTCTACATGGGATGGTGGAAATGTCCTATCAGGTTAGAGATACATGATGAAATGTGATCTATTTGATGAGTTTTATTTGGGATAAAAGAGTTTTACCAATGAGTAATTTTTCTCAAATGAGTACAATCAGTGATGGCATGTCTCACAGAATGAGTTCTCCTAGATGATTGTTACTTTTCTTCCTCAAGTATAATCAAGTTCATGGTAGTGAGGTCCAGACCTCATCAAACACGGATTATAATATGAGTATATATGGGTTATTCTAGGATTATATGTAGTAATGTAATTAATATTGATTGAATTACCATGTAGAGATTAGTAGACTAGTCAGGTATATTTTAGGAGGGGTCAATATAGATTTTCATGTTCTATATATCTTGGGTTTCTTCCTAGGTATTTGGGTCTAGTGAACTATTTCCATTCATTTTATCCTAATTATTTAATTTTTTTAGTAGAACAGTAGTTATTTATTATACTCTCCCATAAATCGGAATTTCACACCCATGTAATTTAGTTTTCATATGACATTCCTTTCGATAGATTCTAATGAGGACACAACTTCTGCAAAACATAGTGATATGGATAGGCAGACTTGTTTTCTAGTTGTTGAATTTGAATGTAGTCCCCTCTTTTGCAGTAGGTTGGATTCTTTTTTAGTTTTTTATGGTCTTTTATTTTTCCCTATTATATTTTCTAGAAAATTCATTCTTAATTTATGATATATATATATTATGGGGTTTTTTATATTAGTACTTCTAATATCTCTCACAGTTGCATAAAGATGAATTTTTGTGTTTGTGTGGAGGTACAATAGGATAATTTCACCCATGTGTGTTCAATGAATATTTGGTGCTAGTAATTATCCCATAACCTATTATAGGTTGAATTGGGGTAGTCATGGATCATTCCCTAGTGGGTAATGTCATTACTAAGTGGTAACGGGGGAGGTTATTCCATAAGATCCGAGTTTGGAGATTTCTTGTTGTGAACATGTTTTGAGTTTCATTGCAGACATGTTGGTGTCTTTGGAGTTCATATTTTATGCTAGGGACTATTGTATTGGAGCGAAAAAAAATTTATCTTTGGACCTAGACATTTATAATCTAATTTTTAACATGGATCATTTAGTAATTGGTTTAAGTGATATTTTGGTACATGGATCATGTTGGAATGGGTTATGGTTTCCATGTCAATCTTGATTATACTAGCAAGATATACTGTTTAAATCTGGTTTCTCTTGATTCAATTTCATGATTCCACCATGAAGGAATATAAATAGGCTTCAAAGATTATATTGTGATAATAATATTCCTAGTGATGAGACTTAATTTCATGAAACTGGTTCAAATGTGTTAACTTTGGGTGGCCTTCTAGTTGTTCTAACAACTGTTGAGAATAATTTTTCACTAAAAGTTCAGTCTGAGGATGAATTTTAGTTGAATTCACTACATGAGTTTATGAGGCACAATCGCCTAGGTATTGGGGTGATCTACACCCCTAGGATGCTGATGAGTTGAAAGAGGCAGTCACATGTGTTTTCATCCTGATGATGAATCATCCTGATAGGATGACCGTCCAAAAAGAGAGTCTATTGCATTACTCGGTTAGAATATGATTGATTTTATTGATGAAAAATCATAACGAAACTCAAATAGAAGGACGTTGAATAGCTCTTCAAGGATGATTATTATCCCACTAATTTGATAAGGACACATTCTAGGATCTTCTACAACTTTAGAAAGATAGAGTGACAATGGATGAGTATTTAGGGTGGTTCATATAAATTTAATTATTCTCCACAGATATGGTTTAATATTAATTTTTTAGCATGATACTTTGATAAGGGAATATACTAAGATGTATGTCATTTAGTAACATCATTGTTCCTCCCCACATATATTAGAGTGATCACGAATGCTTTGTCTTTTGAGACAATTCTTACTAATAAGACTCTAATAGTTGGTGATGAGAACACGTGAACTAAGACCAAATAACGCAGTGGTCAATTGTAGGATCATGGGTCTATGTGTAGGATATGGTTCAAAATATCACCCCATTAAATAGGGTATGAGGATCATGGCTCCATGGATTGATCCATTCATCCGTGGGAAAGGGGGAATTCCTCATGTAATATATAGTGGCATATCATTTCTAATTTTCCTTTAATACATGATTCTGAGAGGAAGATGGCTGATGCACCTCTCGAGAAGAGAAATATAAAATATCAAGTTACCAATGATAAAGGATGAGGAGGTGGTGTGGGGAGAGTATCATGATGTTGAAGAAAGATTGATATAATTCCACAACCATCCCAAGGAGGTCCATGCGAGTCTCATTGAGCTAGATGTTAGAAATGAGGATAATTACATTCTATATAGTCTTGTGACCCATCAACTCTGAGGATGAATATAGGAAAGATGTTTTTCCATTATAAATTTTATTGTTTTGATGATAAATACATTTGATACAAAACATATTCATGTCACTTCTTGCTCAATGTTTATCCAGGGTGACATGAGGCTTTGGTAGATCAATGTGATGGTGAAATTTTACATAGCTTAAAACTTATAATAATGAGAGATATATCCGCCATTGATAATCATGCATGTAATTTGATAAAAATTTGTGCATCCGAGTTAGTTTTGCCTAATGTAGATAGTGTCATGGGGTGGCATATGAGTTCTTTTTACGTGTGATTTTAGGGTGGGGTTGCATGCAGGTGTGTAAGATCCAGTAATGGAGATAACAGTGGGGCCTTTATGTTAGAACCTTATGTAAGAGGTTCCTACATAGAGGTTCAAGGAATAAAAACTTCTATTGATTGTGTGACCAAACAATAGGAGGATATTTCCTCACATATATCTTTCAGTCTTTGAAGGAAGACCCTAAAGTGATCATCCTTGGTATGGAATGGTTTCCTACCATTCATTCAATGAAAAATTCTATAGGTTGGTGTGACCATGTTTAATGATTGTGGGAAAATTTCTTCCTCATTTGAGGATTAATCCTAGGTAGAGAAGGATGATCTCATTTGTAGTAATATATTAAAAAATTTGACATTTAAGTAAATATTATAAGGCCCCAACCATAAAAAAATTACCTAATCTTGAGTTAAATCTAGAATTAAAATTTTGGATATTTCCAGGTTTAGAGTTTTAGATAAATAGTCCATAACTATTACATTAAATCTCAAATATTAAAAATGAGACACTTCTACCCTAAAGAGTTTATTCAAGACAATAAAACACCAGAAAAAACAAGAATTAATTACATGATATAAATCTTCTTGAATTATGTTTTTATCTTACCCTTACTTAAAACCAATGAAAACCATTTCAAAAACTGGTCATGAGAATAAAATGCTTTATTAATGGTTATAAAATAATGAAGAAAAAAATTAGTCAATTAATATATTATAATCAACGAAACCATACATATCAATCATAAAACATAAGCTCTTAATGATAACACAAGAAATTATAATATTTATTAATAACAAAAAAATCTTAAATCATAAAGTGAAACTTGTGGAATCCCTATAATACATACATTATATATTTCACAGCTACTTTGTGCGTTAGGTTTCGAATACCCATCAATGCATATTCCGTAAATCTCTTAGGAGAAACCATAATGTTTACCTCCTTCATGTTACCCAATGAATCAGAGAGCCATCTCGAGCTCACCCACCAAAGGCTTATCATGGAACCACCCATATACGTAAACAATTCCAACAAACCATAACATAAAAACATAAAATAAGCATAATGGAAAGATACCATTTTTACATTGCAATCGTAATATATCATATAAAGATAATGACATAATTCATGTTTTTTTAGAATCATTTTCCATACCAAAATATGTAAAAGTGTTATATGGTATTTATTTTCCATTTAAAAACATTAATTCTTGTTAATGTATCCAAATATATATAAATACTCATAGTGGAATAAAGGTTGTTATCACTGCGTCTATTAAAAATAAACATTCCCTTTGTCTATAGGTAAAAACGTTTGTAGAAAAAAGATTCCATTTGAATGAAATTAAAATTAAAGAGATATTATAATATATATAAAATAATGTTGTGTATAAATCAATAAATTCTTCAATTAATGGAGGCTATGATGATGTCCCTTATGAAAATTCTACATCATGACAGTGTAAGTTAATAATTCAAAAAATGAGTTGATGAGAGAAAAAAGGGTATCTCATCACTTGGACATAAAATATACAACAATAACGACATAATATAACATTAACCAATATAAGAATATGGAAATTAAATGTCATACCATAAAATATATCTTTGATGAAAAGTGGAGGAGGAAAAGATCCCTTACCTTGAGTTTGACTTATCATGTATGTTCATTGTTCTTTCTGAATAATAAAATTATGAGGATTTTTATGTGGTTCAGAACCGTTTTTAATATTATTATTCCTTTATATCACTTATTACCTTTCTATAAGAGTAATATAATTATTCATGTTCCTATCAACCGTTTTTTCGATGTTCGGTACTTTATTAAAAAAGGAACTTGTTATAATTTCAAATTTTCAATATTGTCAGAAGTCCATTATCTCCAAAACTGTATTCAAGATTTAAATATCATATATATCCAGTGTATTTTTTTTATATCCAGTATATATTTATTTATTATGGTCCATAACATTTGGTTATAAGAAATAAAATGAACCGTTCATGGAGACGGTTAGCCGTACGTTTTCATCAACGCTACTATCATTTCTACTTCATATTTAAATAAATAAAACATAAATGATAAATAGGTATCATATAATTTCATTATAATATTTATGTTATACACGTTACATAATTTTAATTTTTCAATCCTCTATGTGTTACATGTATAGCATGAACAAGTCCTATCATTTTGAGGGGGCGGTAGTCCGCAATTTTTCAAATGAATTTTTCATATTTACACATTATAGAAATAATAAAGGTATGATGTAAATGAAAAATAAAAAATAACAGAGATAGTATAAATATAATATATATCATATATAAATATATTTCCATCATAATTACCTCCATGGGTGGCGTTATATGATAATTGAACAATCATCGTTTCTTGAGGCAGTAGTTCACCGTCTATAGAATCAGTATGTTCTAAATACATTAGATGGAGGTGCGTGTGAGTGTAGGTAAAATAATTCTCATATAAACATCTTATTATACTTTATATACTATTTTTGTTATAAAAAAAGTAATATAGAGAGTTTATGGGGTTGGATAAGGAAAATAAATGGAATAATCATGATAGAAGACATTACCTCAAATTGGGTAACTCCTTTTTATTTTAGCTAAAATGCCTTCTTGAATTGACTTATGCCCAAGGAAAGGCTTCTAGGAGGAATAAATGGATTTAAGGGGATTATTTGGGATGCTTTTGGATGATCCAAGGGGGATTTAATGTTGTGAGTAAGGGTTAGAGTTGGTGGCCTCTTATAAGAGGGAGGAGGGGAACTTTATGAATGATTGAAAGAATATTTTATTATATACTGAATTTAGATTTCCAAAATTTTCTAAACTCATTTAATTAAAAGATATTATGACTATTTTTCTAAATATTCTCAACTATTAGTTTTTATACATGTTTTAATATCATTTTTATCCTTATCATTTAGCATTAACCCTTAGATAACTTATTTGACCCATACCATGTCTTCTGTTATATTCATAGTACATGGATAATATAGTCACTATAAAATGCCAATCGAATTTAAGTGTTTTGGTAAAGAAATTTTCAACCTTATCTAAGTAATTTGAAAAAATATTAGATTTTAGGACTATTATATCATTTAATAAAATTGTATTTTAAAAAAACATTTATGTTAACTAATATACTATTCATATCATGACATTTATAAAATACATAACAGCTTTATTCTTCTGAATATACTTAACTTGTTGAAATATAATAAGTCATACATTTCCATTAAATTTTTGTGTGTAATAAAATGTTTCAAAATAAATGTATTTTAATTTTTATACTCTTATTTATTTACAAAATTAATAAATAAGGTTATCACTACATCCTCATTGTGTCATAAATAAAAATATTTATTTTATTACTAAAAATTATAAATAAAATACAATGATGTAGGAAATATTTTTATCCATATAATGAATATCTATATTCTAAGATATATATTATATTACATAATATAATTATTGTTTTAATAAAAGATATATGTTTATGATATAATTTCCTTAACTTTAAATTTAAAGTAATTAAATTCAATTTTAACACACAAGTGGCTCTATGGGGTCCAAAAATAGACCCAAGGATTCCCTTGGTCAGAAATATATATTCCAATAGGACTAGGGTGCATGTTACAGTAATTTAATATCATTATAATATTATTTTTACCCTTATTTACCAGGTTTAAATATTAACAATGGTAAATAAAATATTTACAGAAGTTACTATTCATAATATATAAAAATTAAACATACCTATATACACAATTTTGATATCATGATTAGAAATATGGAATCCAAATTTCCAAATTCAAAACACAGTAGTTTTGGAAATTAATTTAAAATTAATTACTGTTGTCAAAACCATACAACTTTTTTTAAGAAGTTAAAACTACCAAATGATTCATGTTTGTTTCTGTATAATTCCAAAATGAAAATACATAAAATTAGAAAAATTGGATTAAATGATAAAAATATAATCCAATTACACATTAAAACCAATTATTACTACAATATAACTATATAAATAATTTATATTAAAAGGTAGTTTTGAATTAAAATGCATTATTTTTCACTCTTCTTTAAAAATTGAAATTTGTGAGAAAAAATACCAAAATTTCATCCAAAGTAAATTTTGATGACCGTCTCCAAAATAAGAATTTTATTTTTTCAAATAAAACATATAAAAGTGAAAATAAAAACTATTTTTTATAATGCTTCTCCGTCAAAAGGTGGCTAATTGACCTATTAATTGATATTTAAGTATTTCAGGCTTAAATTTAGATTCATTATTATTTTAAGCATCATAAATTTATTAGATAAATGTAAAAACATTAAAAAAACATTTTTAGTTATTATTTATTTATTTATGATCATTCCCTACAATACAATATCTATGCATTAAAAATAATTTAAAATAATTTTTTATTTTTATTTTTTTCCAGTATAACTCAATGTTGTGTGCAATGTAATATTTCTAGGATACCCATTGTTGTGTGTGGAGTATGCTTTCAGAAAAGAGTGATATTAAACATAACAATAATATATCATTCATAAATATTAATATAAAAGAAAAATGTATTATTATATAAATACTTGGGTCATCACATCTTTCCCCCCTTTTGGAAATTTCATCCACACAATTTAAAAATTGGACTTTGATGATACATTGAAAGTGCCACTATGTAAAATGATTCAGTAAATCTATCATTTTAAAGAAAGAAAGGGAATTCAAATGTTAACTTGTGATAACCCATACATGGGTTACATGTATGAAAACATGGATGTATAAGAGAAAACTAGCCACTATGTTCTGATGGAGAGTAATTGAAAACATGATCATGATAAATTTATCTACTAGAAAACCATAAACTTGTGATGGGTTAAACGGTCATTGATTACCCAAAAATAATGGTAAACAAACAATTTTTTGTTTTATGTTCCTTTTAATAATGTTGTGGAATTTATTTAAGATATTTACTAAGAACATAAGGATATATACTAACATTTCAAGTAGATATTCATTAATTAATAAATTTCTTCCCAAAAATAATTTTTCTACAAAAGATGAGTTGGTTACACCTGAAGTGCTAGAATAAACTTCTATAGAATTGCATAATCCACAAAAGTTGAAATATATATTTCCATTGTTTTTATACATTAACCAAAACCAAAATGGTTATTATAAGACCAGTAGATCCCTAAAAGGATAATACTTTATAGAAAGAAATAATACTCTGAATCTCCAAAGTTAATCAAATAATACCCATAGTTCAACCAAGACCATTCAACAAAAAATTATCCTTAAAATTATTTTAAATAATCCAAACTATATTTGAAACCCAAATTCAGAAGGATTTTATCACATAGTTTTCTATGATAAATCTTAACATTTACCTCCAAATAACATAGACTACTCTTAAAGTCACGTAAATAATTGTAATTAACCTAATAATGTATTCTATATGATAGGTTAATAATTTATATAAATAACCCAAATCACTATAAGTATACAATAAAAATAGAGATTCATCTAAAATAAAATTCCACCAATACTCCTCAAATTAAATCCCATAGTATTCTATTTTCCATAGGCATATAATGTTCCCAAAAGATTTATCGAATTCCAAAATAACATTTATCACTTAATCACTAAATCATTCTCATATAATAATGATATGCATTTGATAAATAATAAGTTCACAAAATAAATATATTCTAGATCAATAAAATCATTTAACTTAATATAATTAGTCATACTAATAAGGGACATCACGTTCCCCAGTGGTAGCTGATAAATCCCAGTCGCACATTGGGTTTGGGTTTGATTCCTGCAGCTTTTTCCAATGAAATGGGTTGTCACATGGTTTGTGTGTTGTTCATTTTCTAAAATAATATAATTTTATAACATTACAAATAATTGTGATAAATTAATAAAAAATAACAAAAAATATGATAACCACAACTCTTATCTCATACCTCACATTTTCATTCCAAAATTTAATAACATTTAATTGCCTCAAATTCAAGGATAATATAAGCCGAAATTGTTCTTTATAACTATATCCAAAAATTAAATGTTAATTCTTCCTCAAATAGAATTTTTACATAAAAAACTGAAGGCTTACATATGCAAGAGAAAATACTTCCAATATAATTTCATCAACAGAGAACGTTAACACTTTTAAATATTTAATCACCTAGATATCTTATATAACTCTCAAATTTCTAAAATGTAGAAATATTAATCATCCAAAATTCTACATGATCCCTTAGAAATTTCATTCAACTTATTATATAAAACTTCTTTTTTATAAACAATATCATGAATCATATAATAAGATTTAATAATATCAGAACACTAACTATGAAATAATACATACCATTCATAGTTCATTTTGAGTTTCCTCATTATCAATTAGAATGGAATTTGGAATTGGAAAACATAAATTTTTATGGTACTACAGTTCCCATTCCAGAACAATCTTTATATGACATCTATTTGTGTAATTACCATGCACACCACATTTAACACATTCAATTGATCCCTCACAAATAACATCCTTCCTTTTCCTGGAGTCAATTGAACGCTTCTTTTTTCCTTTACATGTTATTGCCATATGATTATCATTACCATATCTATAACATATTCTCTTCCCATTGAAACATTTTCTTGTGTGTTAATTTCTATGTCCTCAACACATAGGTTTTTGAATATACATACATTTTTTATAATTACCTGAATATCCATGGGGATTCATTTCTCACATATATGAAGCCTGACAAATATCACCAAGGATCAAGTATTCAATCATCACTCTTGATAGTTTTTTTAGAATAACCACAAGAGTGCTAATTGAATCTCCTATTTTATTCGGTTTCATATTCTTAAAACCACCACAGTTTTCTACATATCCGTTGTTACTTTGCTGCCTGATAAATCCATCCATTTACTCAAACCAAAATGTTTAGTGTGATTATATCAGTAAAATAATAATATAATACATTATGTGGTGTGTAAACAATAATATATACTTATTCATGTTATCTTAAAATCATTAAACTTATCTAAAATAAATATCACTCTTTTCTTATATGATAACCATCATGTCTACTTCACTTATGATTAAATAAACACTCTATCCTCTAAAGTTATCTAAATCAACCTTTGATACCAACTATAAGGTACTAACCTTAAAACATTTCTTAATATTGAGTTAAATCAATAATTCACATTGTAGATCACTATAGGTTGGCAGTTGTAGATAAATATCCCATAACTATCACATTACATCTCAAATATTACAATGTATACACTTTTACTCTAAATTTTTTTAATAAAATTAAAACTGAAAAAAGGAATTATTTTCAAGATATATATCCTCTTGAAATATTCCATTCTCATAAAAATCCTTAGAACCTGGGAATTTTTTTCAAAAACTTGTGATTATCATAATAATCGTAGTAAGGTTTATAATATAATGAAGAAAAAATTATTCCATAAACACATGAAAATAAATGAAATCATACATCTAAATCATAAAACATATGTTCTTAAATATACCTCTATAAATCCGAATATTTTTGAATAACACATAGATATAAAAAATCATAAAAGTTAACTTATGGCATCCATATCATTCCTACATTTTTTCATTCATCGCTAAATAGGGTGTTACATTTGGAATACCCATTATAGTATATTTAGTAAATTTAATAGGAGAAACTAAAATGTATACCTCTATCAAGTTACCCAGTGCATTGGAGAGCTATCATGGGCTCACCCACCATCGTTTTATCATTGAAAAACCTGTATATGTAAACAATGATCACGAATGATAACATAAACACATAAAACAATCTTAAAAGAATCATTACATTTCCACATTGAAATCACAATATATTATTTCAAGATATTGATATAATAAATGCTTTATCAAAACCATTTTCAAAACCAAATTATTTAAATGGGGTATATGGTAGTTATTTTACATTTAAAAACAATACATCTGGTTAACTAATCCAAATATCAAATAATACTTGTAGTGGATAAAATATCATTGTCATCTTGTACTTTTAAAAGAAACATTCCCTTTGTCATTTTTTTAAACAATTCATAGAAAAAATATTTCCATTTAATGAAATTAAAAGCAAAATTATTTTATAATCCATATAAAATAATGTTTCATATAAAACAAAATATGATTCAATGTTAGGATATTGAGATGAATTCCCTCACAAAAATTCTGCATCATAATGGCATCACTTAAAAATTCATAAAATGAGTTGATGAGAGAGAAAAGGGTATATGAACAATTGAAAATAAAATTTATTGAAATATAAATATATAATAACAAATCCCAATAAAAGAAAATTGAAATTAAAATACATTAATAAAATAATTCTTTGACTAAAATAGGAGGGAGATATGTTTCCTTACCTTGAGTCTGACTCGTCATTTATGTTCCTTGTTCATCCTGAATAATAAAATTAAGTTAATTTAGACGGGTTTATAGAACCCTTTTAATGTTTATTATTCCCTTAATATAACATATTACCTCTAAATAACATTAATATAATTATTAATTTTAACAACAATGGTTTTTTGGATGTTCGGTACTAGAGTCAAAAATAAACATGTCATAATTATAAATTGTCCATGTGGTCAAATGTCCAGAATCTCTAGAACTATATTGATGATTTAAATGACATATATATCCCATATATAATTATTTATATCCAATATATATGTATTTATAATAGTATATAACATTTGTATATATGAAATGAAATTCATTGTTCATGGAGAAGGTATGTTCTACATACACATGAATGCTACTTTTATTTATTTTTCATATTTAACGGAATGAAAGATAAATGATACATAGGTATATTATGATTGAATTATAATTTTAATGTTATATATGTAACATAATTTCACTAATTACATTCTTTATATGTTCCATATATAGGATGAACGAGTCATATCACAGTGAGGGTGTGGTAGTCTGTACTTCCTCAAAAGCATTTATCTAATTTACGCAATATGGAAAGAAAAAAGGTATGATATAAATGAATAATATATAATAATAGTGGCTGTATAAGTTTAATATATATCATATATAAATACAGTTCCATCATAATGTCCACCATGAGAGGTGGTGGGAGATAATTGAACAATCACCGTTTCATGGGAAGTAGTTCGTTGTCCACAAAATTAGGATGTTTTAAATCCATTAGATAGAGGTCTGTGTGAGTGTAGATAGAATCTATCTCATAAAAACAACATATAATACTGAATAAAATTATTGAGTAAAAAAATTGAATTTATAAGGTTTTGCGGGATGGAGATGGAAAATAAATGGAAGAACCTTGAGATAGGACATTACCTCAAATCGGATAACTCCTTTTTATATAGGATAAAAGGCCTTCTTGAATTTCCTCCTGACCAATGTAAGGATTATAGGAGGCATATGGGGATTTTAGGGGATTATTTGGGTTGATTTTGGATTATCTAAGGGGTATTTAGAGGTTTGAGTAACACTTAAATATGGTGGCCTCTTATAAGAGGAAGGAGGGGTACTTTACGAAATATGGAATGATTATTTTATTATAAACCAAATTTTGATTTCAAAAATTTCCCCAGCACATTTAATTCTAATATTTTATGAAACTTTTTTATAATCCTTTCAACCTATAGTTTTTAGACATATTTTGGCATCAAATTTCACCTTATCATTTAGCTTTAACCCTTAGTTATCTTATTTGACTCTTACCATGTCTTCTTGTATATTCATACTATATGGTTAATATAGTTACAATAAAAAAATATAACATAAAGTGGTTCATTAATGATATGTTAGACCTAATAAAATTTATTTTTTCGAATCATCGATTTTTAGTACTATTATATCAATTAATACAATAGTATTTTTAAAAACTAATTTATGTCAATTTATAAACTATTCATATCACGACTTTTAAAAAATACGTAAAAACGTGATTATTTCTAAATCATTAACTAATTAAAAGATAACAAGTCATAAATATCCCTAAAATTCATGTATGTCATAAAATGTACAAAAAAATTATTTTAATTTTTATATGCTCATGTATTAAAACATTCATTAATTTGGTAATCACTACATCATCACTGTGTCATAAATAAATTTATTTATTTGATGTCTAAAAAATAAAAATAAAACTTAATTGATTTAGGAAAAATGTTTATCATTATAATTTTTATATATAGTAAAATATATTACTTATATAACCGATTATTAAAATATGATTTAGTAATCAATATATATTTATGTGATGTTTTCCTTAACATGAACTTAAACGTAATTTAAAGTAATTTTCACACAAGTGGAACCACAGGGTCCTAAAATCGACCCATGTGTTCCCATGGTTGTACATATCTCATAGGACATGTGTTAAGTAAATCTAATATTATTATAATATTATTTTTACCCTTAATTAACAGATTTACCTTTTAACCATGGTAACTAAAATATTTACTAAAGTTAGTATTCATAATTTCTAAAAATAAAAGTAACCTATTTACCTAATTTGGACATCCCAATTCCAAATATATAATCCATTTTCCCAAATTCAATACACATTATTTTTATAAATTAATTTAAAATTAATTCCCATTGTCAAAACCAAATTCATTTTTTTAAGAAGTAAAAACTAACAAAGGAATATCATTTGGTTATGTCCAATTACAATTTTATATTACGTACAATGACCAAAATTATATTAAATTACGAAATTATATCTCAATTAAATTATAAAAGTAACCAAAATTACAATGTAACTATTTTAAGAGATTAAATTAAAAGGAAACTTTGAATTAAAATGCATTATTTTTCCCTATTCATTAAAAATTGAACTTTATAAGAACAATATAAAAATTTCTTCCAAATTAAATTTTGATTTTATTTTTCTAAAGAATAATATTATTATTTTTTAAATAGAACATATAAAAGTGACAAAAAATGCATTTAAAATGGTACGCCATTATAAGGTGGAAAATCCTCCTTCTTAAAAATTTTAAAGTATTTCATGCTTGAAATCATATTTATTCTTATTTTAAGCCTCTAAAAATTATCAAATAAATGTAAATAAATTTAACAGACATGTGTAATCACAATTTAGTTATTTATGTTCATTACTAGAAATATAATGACTATTCATTAACTGCAATTTAAAATAATAATTATATTATTTTATACTTCAGTATAACTCAATGTTCTATACAATGTAAGATTTTAAGGAAACTTGATATTGCGTTTTGGGTATATTATTGGAAAAAGTGTCATTTTAGCATTATATTAATATCTAATTAATTAATTTCAATATAAATGAGAAAATTTAATAATATAAATACCTGGGTTGTTATAAATATGGAATTTTAGAAGTCCCAGCATAGGGACATGAGAAATGGTCGGGTTATAAGACAATGGATAAGAAAATGGGTGGGGGCCACTATAGAGGAACACACCATGTGTTGAGGGTACGTACTATTTTTGGTGATATGACTATTTGGTCATGTATATATGAGAACATTCCTAGAATTCATATGGTGTCACACAACGTGTCCTTTAACTATCCATATACTGAGAGGGGGCAAAACCTGGGTGTGGAATATAGGAACATGATGTGTACTATGGGTAAATTCCATGAACTCCCATTGGAAATGTGTCCCCATGTGTCTCTATGTTTATGATTCATACAATGTCCCTCATGTATCCTATCATGAGTAGTTTTCCATGATTAAAGTGATTGTGGTCATAGTTTTGGAAATAGTGGTCTGATGGGAAGTGAAATTTGTGGGTCTTTCTATTAATTATGTATATTCCAATATCATTAAGTGTATTACCTTGATCAATCCTTTTGAGGGAACATTGTTAAATTTCATCATCAGAATAGTATGGTGATCCCCTCAACATGATGATATCAGAAAGAGTTGTTGTATCACTCCGAGATACCTTGGTAGAATCATCTATCGGATTAAATTCCATTTCTTGGGGTTGATATATTTCCATGAGAAAAACTACATGAGAGGTGGTCCCCTATCTAGAAATAAATCCTATTATTATTTTTGGAATAATAATGTATACTCTCTCATACAAATTTGGAGGATTCATTAGTGTTTGTGGAATCATCGGATTTAAGTCCCTTACTTAGCTGGCCATTTCTGTTGGATTTTTGACATAGTCTTATATATGTTTCCCTATATAGTAGATGTTTTTAGTAGGGTTCATGGTATACTCATTTATATGATACCCAATGTAGGTGGTTGTTCTATAAGGATTTTATAGAATCATTGTGGAAAAAACAACAGAGGTTTAGATCCCCTATGTGGGAGATTTTATCTTCGGGGTACCATATTGGTTTCATGGTGTCCCCTAGAAATCCTTAGTGGTATCCCCTATTTGTGTGATGAGATGTTCTGGGTTCCCATTTGAGTCATTAAAGTCCACCATCAATGATTATTTAGAACCCCTTACTTAGTATCAAGATGTTTTGGTTTCTAACATGACTTTCTTCATGGTGAGACCTAAAAAGTCTATTCTCTAATATGTATGCCACCTGGGATGGCTAGGATGTCTTGATAGCTTGGTGATACATTATAGAGTGTGTTTCATTGAATGAATTTCATCTATTAATGAATTTACATTCCGTTTTAGAATAATTTATCTGTTGAGAATCATTTGGGATGGCCTGACTCTAGGATTGATTTTCCTTGGATGAGTGTTAGCTTTCAGCATCGAGTAGAATCTTATGGATGGCTATGAGGCCGTTGCATCAAGATAATTAGATCCCATGAAGAGTATAAATTAATTATTATAGGATTATATCATGTGATATCTTGTATTTTATTTACACATCATGTAGAGATGAGGGGAATAGTCATATATAGCCAAGGAGTGGTCAAGATGAATTTTCTTTTTCTATACCACTTGGGATACCTCCTCAAACTCATGGGTGAGTGAACTCTTTCCATTCAATTTCATCAATAAAATATGGTAAATTTGGTTTCGTACTGGGAATACTGAAATCTCCCATGATAGGGAATTGAATGAAAATGTAGTGTCTCTTGCATAAAAAATTCCATTCAATCAATTAATAGGTTTACCAAAAGAAGTATGACAATAATGATACAAACAATACTGAGGTTTGTTCCAGTGTGATAATCTAACTGTAATCCCCACCTTTTGAGTGGGTTACCTCCTTTTTAATTATCTTGTTTTTATTTTTCTCTTTAAATAATTTTCTAATATTCGTTATCTTTTTATATGATATATATATATTCATTCATTTTTTATAAATGGATATTGTTTTCTATTTGATGGAGATTGATGTGTGTGAGTGTGTACGTGTACCATAGTCTAGGAATTCTATAATGTGTGATATGAATACTCAACAATAGTTTTCATCTATTGTCCAATTGAAGTGGGCATGGGGGCAGTCATGACATGGTCCGTGATGGGTCATGTCATGATAGTTGACATGAAATATGTTAGATAAGTTCACTGAAATCTTTGATCCATGATGAAAATTGATACAATCAGTGTTATTCATTCTATAAATATTGGAAATGACATCATATATTTTTTTTTATACTTTATGATTAATGTCAGATAAGTTGAATTGGTGTTACTCAAACAATGAGGTATAATGTGTCATGGATGATGATGATCTATGGGAATATGATCATGTAAAGATTATGAGATTTTAATGATGAAGGAAGAAGAATTTATTTGACAAATCTATGTGATGGTATGACAACCTTGATCTTTTATTATACAATTAAAAATAATTTATTACATAAACATAACTTGATACAACATAGAATATAGATACTTATAGTGTATTTTGGGCTTATGATCGTTACATAACAACTAACAACATGAAAAACAACATCTTTATTGAAAACTACCTTTACATGACCACTACATTCCCTCTTACTTATCATTGCATGGGATAACCTGAGGACATACATAAGAAAAGGGTGAGCTATAAATACCAGTAATGGAATAATCCTAGAATTACATAAGGAATACAATACATGTTATTCAATAGTAATATCGATATATCACAAGAGAATCATAAACATAAAGGAATGATAAAGAATGATAATCATAACTAGGAAATATGGCAACAACACTTAACATGGAATTAGCATGACCCAATGCTCATTGCACATGGAGCATGAGTAAACCCTCATTGCAAATGAAGCCCGATTAAACCATATTTTTACATGAATTATCATGAGTATACACCCATTTAACATGACATATCATGATAGTATACTTTAACCAATACATTGGATCGCTATAAGGGCCCACCCTTCTTAAACATTTCATTTAATGCATAAGTGTGCCACATGGATCATATAACATGGATTCAAAAAAAATTGTATTTATTCCATGATTAAGTAATGTGGAATTCAAAAACGAAAATTTATAATCAATAAGTAAATGAGCAAAAATATGAATATCCTTGATATAGAAATGGACATTGTATTCACTCCACAATGACATTAGCTTGGAAAATCGGTGAAATTTTGGCAATGTACCGGCGTGACGTAAGAATTCGTAAAAATGGATGATGATAGAGAAAGGGGTGTCTCAACATATATACGTGACATGGGCAGTAAGGGGTTCATATATATACATGTCCCAATAAATGTAATGGAATTTAGATTCATGATACAAAAGAATTCCTTGTGTATAAAAGAGGATAGATAAATCCCTTTCTGAATTTCTGCATAGTAACAGGTGTATATGGGAGGAATTTATTGAGATATAAATGGGTCTCCCATCATTCAAACATAAATAGGGTAGTATAGGGGAGGTTTGAAACTATACCCAACATTCATAATTGAAATTAAAAGGACATAACAACTTAATGAATATTGGACAAAAATGAGAAAGGAAGAAAAACCCTAACATGGATGTGTGCTTCCAAAGGCTTGAGAGAGGCTTGAGAGAGGCTTCTTGGTTACATGAAGAACCTTGGGATGATTATAGAGAGGGAATTAAAGAGATTGGTGGAACTCGAAATGATTTCAGTGAGGAGGAAGTGGGTTTATATAAGAAATGTGAGGGAATTCTTTATTATTTAGGTTTGGGACACCTCACATTACACTAATCCAAACCACAATCCAGACCAGGGTTTTTTTATAATTTTTTTTGGAAAAGGAATGTGAAAAAAAATATTTTATATGGAAAAAGTCATATCATCTTAAAATAATGGGGTAGCTTATGTAGAGGTGAGTCAGACACCCAAAGAAATAAATTTAAAAAGGCAAAATGTTAATAAGTATTGAAGGGTCCACTAAAACAATGTAAAATAAATCAAACAAACCCAAAATCCCATTATATTAATGGTAAATCATTTATCGGCCGAATCTAATGTTTATTTTATTTTATTATATCACTATTGGGTCATTATGATGTCATAAAACACAATATATATTTAATCGGTATTTAATTTTTACCATAACATTGACTCTCTCAAAAAATAATGAAAAATTCAAAGTTTGAAAATTTCAACATCCTGATTCTAGAAATAATATTAATTTTAACTAATTAATTTTCTAAATATGTTAATTTTCACTTTTAAAATAAAAACTGATATTTATAGAAAAATCATGGGTTTTGAAAAAAATGGCTTTCATATCCTAATAAAAAGTAAAATTTCATTCATAAAAATACACAATCATATATATTTAATAAAAATTAATTTTATAATAATAATAATTTATTAAAATATTATTTAATTCAAAAATCAATTAATTCATCAAAATAGATTTCTTAGTTGACCATTAACTAAAAATACTATTTGTGTTTTAAAAACTATTAACTAGGTAACAACAATAAAATGAATGTATATTCATTATTATATAAAAATAATCATTTAAATAACAATAGCACTAGGGTCTTGTTTCATAACCCCTTATAACACCCGTATAATTCCTAATAGTATGGTGTGCGATGGTGACCGACTCTTGGGGTGGCTCGGATAACATTGCTCGGGTGTTAATCTCTATCAACTTCTACTTATCTCGTAGGCGGTCCCGCTCGAGTTTATCATATTAAAACACGACTTGAGCTTGGTCAAGAGATAATCCCATAGAAACAACCTCTTTTCAACGCTCTGAAAAATGGGCTTCATATGGGGGATATCTACTGGATGAGTCCATCAGTTCCTTTGACTGAGTAAATTGGATTTGTTAAAGCCCTATATTTATACTAACCATGTGATCACTGTTCAGTGACTATATTTGCAACGGTCACAATTATTAACAGAATTTTAAAATATGAAAAAAAACAAAAGAACGTGACATTTTATATAAAAATTTTACATAATGATACATTTAATTAGATAAAGATGTATTTCCATTAATCAATGTTTGGGTCGTTACAGATGGGACCTTCTAAACCTAAATAGTAATGGAAATTTATATCATTATTATCTCAAAGATTTTGTTCGATGAAGTGTAAATTATGGTACAAAATAGAAAATTAATGAATATAAAATTCTAGAAGAAAGTTTAGAATAATGCAGAATCACAGATGATAATATTCATACGTAATGTATGTCAAGAAATTTACACATACAACTTTTTCTTCAAAGGATAATCTATATATTCAAATGTAGTGTAGTGTATATATATATTTTACTACATATGATATTTGGTCATATAGTAAAACTATTAAAATAAAAAATTTGTAATGTATATACATTGTTCACATATATTATCTTCTCATAGACGAGAATGGGAAATCCAGTTGAATTTTAATTAGATACATGAATTATATGAATTTTCCATGTATGAAAACTGCATAACATATATGGAGATGAGTTATATACAATTAGAATAGTTATTTTAAGAAATTTATATAGAGAAGAATTCTTCCTTGATAATTATATCAAATATTATTCCATGTGAAATGTTTTTATATAAAATCATAAAACATGACTGTTCAAGAAAATAATATAACTGATTTTTGTGGAGAATATGACACTGAATGAAAGGGAGTTGATTTGGGTTTTTTAAATAATAAAAAATAATTTTGGTCCATGATATATGCCTTCTAAGGAAATGGATCTATTAATTTATAAAACTAATATTTAATATGAATTAAAAAATATGATTTGAATAAGAGTATTTTGTTGAATTATATGTTCATAATCATTCAATTTATCCCTGAATGAAAAAATACATGTAAGAACTGATTCTATATCTGGGTATTTAAGGAATGGTGTAATACTAACAATGACTAGAAAAATATTGGAAATCAATATAATATGAATCAAAATCACATGGTAACCAATGATCTGGGAGTTTTTAAATTACAATATATCATATTAATTCAAATCAAATTTTCAGGTGGTGTTGTAAATATCATAAGTAGATAATAAGTCATAGGCAATAGACAATGATAGGAATTTCTATATCCATTATTATATATAGATGAAGAAATAGTGTGTGGATTTTTTTCCCAATTACTCTATAGAGACTATTCTAAATGTCCCTTGAAACCAAAAACAAAAAACATGATATTTTAAATAATTTTCCAAAGGAAAAAAAATAATAGAAAATGAACAATATGTGTTGAACATATAAACTGAATAAAATAAAGGGGGATAAGAGGTGAGGTGATTGGTGAATATAAAAATCTATTTTGAATATAAATATTAACATGAATATGAAAATTAGTAAGAATAAAATGGACTGAAAATAGAAAAGTGATGTTCATTAATATTATATTGAACGTAGATGATTAATTATTAGAGTTATATAAGATATTAACATGGACAATAAATAAATGAGCAATCTAGTTGTACAGAGTATGATTGGGGTCAATGGTAGTGTAGGATACTAATATGCGGAGGATGAAGGTGCCATAATGCTTTTATGAATTCCATAATATAAGGAGGTGGAGGAAAAAAATGAAGAAGCTCTTCAATATTCTATATAAGTTAAATATGGTGTAGGATTCCCATAATTTTCCAAAAAAATTGATGATGTTAATGTATTTCTTTATAGTAAATATAATGATCTATTGGGAAGTTGTAAGTCAATACATGTTATCGGAACTATGAGGAATTTTGGTTTTTTAACCTTTCAATATGTGTTGGAAAACACAATTTGGATTATGAATAATTGTCTTTGAAAACACAGTAAAATTATTTCCTCAATATAGTAGTAATTCTTTGAAATGATCATCACATTACACAACAAGGACTCTCATTACTTATATAAAAATTGAAAATTAAAAATATTATATATGATTTTTTCTTGGGATAATAAATAAATTATTTATAAGTTAATGAGATAATAAATATAAGAATTCATCAAAGAGGTAAATTCATAAAATGTCAAAGATTTAATAAAAAAAGCCAAAACTGATTTAAACTACCCATTGTTGAGTTTATCCTATGTGGTCCTAAAATATTAAGTTAATGAGCATTGTTGGTAAAAATAATAATTTTGAATCATTTGATAGTCCTTTTATATTAATCAATTATGATGTCATTATATCGTAACATGTAAAATATAAAAGGAAGATGAATTTCCATAACTTGTATCATAACTAATGATTTACCTATATCATATTATATTATATTGGAAAAAGTATTAATATTAATTCCATAATTTTAGGAATATATCCTTCAATAACACACTTGAATTATATTCTCTAATATTATTTGTGATTTATTTTTATCCTATATTATATACATTATCACGTAAAATAATAAATAAAACTCATATGGAATCTCTTATTAGAAATATTATGAAATATATCATCAACATCTACTTGTATCATATTAAATAAAATACAATGTGAATTTGTATCTAAAACTCCTTTTAAATAAATTAAAATACATTGCTAGTGTATCTCCTCAAACATGAACAAATCCCTATTTAGTAATCCACAAGAAGTCACAAAATAGGAAATTACAACATTAACAAAAAAAATTAAATTCGTTAATTTATAAATTAATGAAAATAAATACCTAAAACGAAGGTAAAATTTTTCAAGATATAAATATATATTTAATTATATCTGATAAAAAACATCATCCCTATTCCTATGTTAACTAGCCATATCATATGAAAGCATTCCTTTTCATGTTATCAATTTTCCCAAAAACAATAGAGGACATGAGAGATGTTATTTGTTAATCTCATTTTACCTCTACATATATTATCAAATATTTGAATATATAATGACTAGGTTGATGAATATATCAAAGGTTTTCACTATTATGGATGAACACATCACGTGATACTCACCCGATAGATAAGAACATCATATTTTTTATCATAAAATGACTATTAATGTTCATAATTAATTTTAATAAAGTCATTATATGTCACAATAATCATATAATAATATAAATTTATTATTTATTTGTCTCTAACCGACCACATGGTCAGGAACATAACCAACCAACCCCATATTAGATATGCCTTAGTGATTATGTATGACATGTATCAATGTTTTATGATTCTCATGTAATATGTAAAGGTAATATTAGGTCATGATGAGTCAATATATGAACCATACACCCTTAATATATCAAATACAAAATGTATTTCTTAACACATGGAATACTTCATGAGACATCTATATCAAAAAATACATTTTCGTTCTTCTGATAATTTTGTGTATGCCAAAACAAGATTTATACTCACATTATCCTTATCACTTCATAATATCCTATAATAATCCATGTTGAATATTGGAAAAGGATATCTCAATGACATAAATTGAAGGGGTAATTTAAATTTTACATCTATATAAATATTTATATATATACAACCAACATAGAAGAATGATAAAATATTGATTGACCATTTTATACAATAATATAGAGTAGATTTATAATATCTCTATGAATTCATAACATAACCATACATAATTATATATCTAACTTAAAACATTTGATATATTATTAAATTATCTCTATGGTTTATTCACATCCAATATAATGTTATTTACATTACATATTTATATAATTATTCCTTCTCACTAGGTGAAAATATGATAAAACATTCCCGCAAAACTCTTTAGTGACTAATGTATATGAACCAAATTGGTTTTAATATTGGTGATATATAACAATAAAATTCATTTTGTTAAAATACATTTAAAATTTAAAACTTCATAACATTAGAGTATAAAAGAACATGAATTTAATAACTTATATTATTAATTTACACTTCAATCTTCTCAAAACATTTAACTAATATTATAAAATTAAAACCCTTTATATGTTAATATGTATTATATTTTTTGATTTAATACATTATATTTATACCCTGAGGTTCCATTGGTTTCTAATGGATCACATTACATTTTTTATTTTCAAACACAACATAAACTTTTTCTAAATTCAAATTCAAATTCACATCACTGAGAAACTAAATAGGTCTCCTAATGTTTCTTTTCTTAAAATAAAACCTAACCTTATTAGAATATTGGGTGTTATTCACATTGTATACTGACTAAGATAATATTTTATTTAATATTATTAGACATCTCTATGTACCAAACATGCTCCCACTATACTCTTTGAGACTATGTTGTCATTACAATATTAAGATATTATAAAAATACTCTATTGTTGTAGGGAATAAATATTATTTCATTTTCCATATAATATTTTATAAATAAAAAATATTAACAATTTTATATATTGTGATCTCTGTGTTGGGAATATTATTCATAAAATAATAAATTGTTATTTCAAATATTGCATTGATCGGTGATGAGTTTTTATCCTTAATATTTTTACAACCAATTAGTAAAACACTTTTTCCCATTAAAAATTAGTTTTTATCATTATCTTCATCAAAAAATAAATTAAAGAATCTCATAAATCATAAACCATGGGTGTTGAATCACCCTTTTATATTATCCATAATAATATTATATTTAATAAAAAATTATAATGTATCATAAAATTAATGAAATAACTATACACATCATTTATCTAGATCCATCAAAGCTTGAAAAATTCCTTTAAATTCAAATCCATTATTTATATAAAATTTAATTCATATTTAAAATGAAAAGTAAAATAAAAATCACTTTTTGCATTATTTAATAATTTCTTCAATTCTTAAACAGATGTGAAATATACAATGAATATCATATATAATTCAAAACTAATAAATTTATTTCCAAAAACATAGATACTGATAATAAAAACCAATGGATTTTCTCAAAACCCTTTTTATATTTATGAAAATTACCTCATAGGAAATGATTACTCATATTTCTATAGAAAAATATAAATTTTCAATTTCTTTGACTATCTATTCAAAAAATAATGGTAGAATCCCCAACTAACATTTCCTCTTTCAATTTTAATGTTTACCATCTTTTATTATAAATCCATCACAAAAAGAGAAATACCATTCCTAGATCATATTTTCTCATCACTTTGATAAGATAGGTAAAAATTTCATGAACTCTTTATCATTATTAGTGAATTTATATTATGTAATAAAGAATGATTCTCATAGACAAAACAATTATTAATGAATGATTTAGTTTTGAAAATCATTTGTAATCATATAGAGTATATGTGTCATGACCAATCTCCCAGGGCTCGTTCCGTGACTACCCCTAGCCCGCCTTCCTTAGGCTAGTGGCTAGCGACTAGAACCAAAGGCGTAATTTCCTAGAACTAGGATAACATTTCATTTATAAACTGTAACACCCACAACCAAGAACACAATAAGATATGAACTCAAATTAACTGAATAGTAAACAGAGTGAGTACAGTATGTAAAAAGGGGATTGAATACAAGCCCAACTAGAAATTAGAAGGAAAACAAGAAAGTAAAACATAGATGAAAGTACATGTTACTAGAACAAATCATGTGATAAAATGCCAATGATACTACCTGAAGGGTTGGTACAACTCTCGATCAATAGTCACTGTGGTATCCCTCGTCTAGGTCCACCTCCGAACTACCTCCTGTCCTAGTACCCACGTCCTTAGTCAATGTTGTCCATCATCTGCATCCAACACAACAACGTGCAGGCATAGCCCGTGTAGGGGTGAGTATAACGATACTCGTTAGGGACCCCGATACCCTCAAGGTATCACAAAATCCCCCAAGGATAAACCAAAAAGTATTAAACAAACAGATAACCCTATATAGGTGTATTCCAATACATATACCTATGTTATCAAGTAATCCATCTAAATAAGGAGTAAACACAGAGGTGTTTACTCTGCTCACTCTAGATTTATCTTTATTTATGGCAGTAGAGATGATTAGTTATAAATACTGAATCATCTTATTCAATTAAGAGGCTCTACTACTAGCCAGCATAGAATCTCTAGGAGCTAACCCACACAAGATCATTGGTCCTGACCCACACAGGATCGCTAGGAGCTGACCCACATAGGATCACTAGATATGACCCACAAATGATCGAAAGGAGCTTACCAACATAGGATCTCAAGGAGATGAACCACACAAGATCGCTAGAGCTGACCCTCACAGGATCACTGGAGCTAATCCACACAGGATCGATGGAGCTAAACCACCCAGGATCGCTAGGAGCTGACCCACAAAGGATCGGTCAGACCTGACCCACACAGGATCACTAGACCTAACCCACACAGGATCGCTAGAAGCTGACCCACATATGATCATTGAAGTAGACCCACAATGGATTTCTAGGAGTTGAACCACACTGGTTTTCTAGGAGAGTACTCTTCTTTTCATAACTAGCTACTGGGTTTCCGCACTAGGATTCCTCATTGATAGGAGTGTCTTCTCCCCAAGCCACTGGTCGATTCTCCAATTTCCACGATGTCCCATGGAGAAGTATCTCAATGGAACGCCACGTCATAGGGGTATCAACACAACAGATAGTGCATCAGTCAGATTTCCAGTCAGTGAGATATTAGCCTTTTTGTCCCGGGGGCCTGGTTGGATTCATGCTTGATCTAACCCGACTGTACACTATCTTAACCCAAATATCCAATGGGGTATACCAAAGGGACGACCTCACTCAAAGGTTTTCATCAACTCTGGGGGTTCGTCAATAGAGCATCCGGTTCAAAAATTATAGCCTAAGTAAAGTATTGGATCATGTCTAGTTCGAGTCGACTCATCCCGACCCACTGGGTTTGTCCTGACCAGCAGGACGGCCCGACCAGTTAGGTATGGCCCAACCCACTGGGCGGCATGGCCTATTAGGTCTGTCCTGGAAGGCCGCAAGGGCCACGAGGTCGTGGAGAGGCTCGGACTGAGCGACTAGATCGAGGGGTGCCGCAAGAGCGCACCGCGGGGTTGATGACCGTGGGGTGTCACGATGGTGAGGCGCGGGGTGGCTCGGCCGAAGTGTCATAGACGTGAGGAACCACGAGGGCACAACATGGCTCGGCTGGAAGGGTAGAGTCCATGGGCAGTGGTTGCCGCAGACAGCGGTTTCCACGGAGCGGTGTTGTCGCCTTTTTCATGGTCAGCGGGGATTCCGACTACTGTTCTCGGGCCCCTTCTTGGTTGTTCATCGTTCCTCTATCATGATCAAGAATTAAACACAAGGTTTCCGGAGAGGAAGGGCCATGTTTGTTTGTCTCATAATCTCCACGTTAGTGCGGTAGAAAGCGGCTATAATTCCATCTTGAATTAGAAATAATTATCAAGAATGGAACATGGAGAATATTTTCAAAAAACCACCCAACAAAATTCCAAAAAAAAAAGATCATACAAAAATAAACCCCTACCATGGATTGTTCATTGACGCTGGCACTGGAAGAAGTTGAAGTTGTCAACGTTCGTCTCATCCTTCACACAACTCCAATCCCAGGATCATGTGTCGGTTCGTTGTAGTCTAAGATGCTACATAATGGAGGGTGTCCTCAGGAAGAAGTCGAAGTCGGAATTCTACATTGGAGGAGCATTCTTCGTGGAAGAAGTGTAATCCTTAAAGGGTTCACCTCTCAAAAATCCACCCAAAAATGAATGATCTAGAAATATAATAAAATTAAGAATAAATTATTTGGGCACACTCACACAAGTTGGAATAATATTAATGTGTTGCATTGGAATAATTAATATGGAGGAAGCTAAAGAGGCTCCTCCACATTAAAGAGGGATCTGAGAGGTTTCTCCTTCATTAAGGGGGGTCAGGTGGTCCCCACCTCTAGGAATTCAAAATTGGGGGTTTAAGCTCGAGTGGTCCCCACCACCATAACCCACACATGGAAGGTTTCAAGAATAAAAATAAAATTTTAAATAATTTTATTTTTATTTTCCAATGAAAATCCCAAAATCTATCCTTCACCCACGACCTACTACGGTCGAGGTGAAGGTCTCCTTAAAATAATACCGGTTCTGTGAGTTCAACAGTGCTCTCAGATTTTAATTCTGTGCTCCAGTTCAAAAGATAGAAAAATCTGCTTGCACATTTACTAAACGTACATGATATAAATTTCATAAATTCATTCTGGGCACTCCAGGCCTCAGAATAACTCGCTGTCAACATTCACAGACTCATAAAATTCCTATATATATCAAAACAATTTCATGGAAATTATAGGTCATTAAATTCTCCCCACCTCATAGCTCTACGTCTCCATAATCCAAACATCAATCTAGGTAAATATGTCAGGGTACTGAGCATGCATATGAGAATCCCACTCCCATATGCTCTCATGGTGGTTCTCGTGCTGCCAGAGAACACGCACCAAAGGTATGGATCGTCCACGAGGGAGCCACTCTTGTCGATCCACAATCTCTACTTGAACCTCCATAAAATTCTCCCCATTGTCGATGTCCAGCTTTCCATGGTGGATGATGTGAGAACGGTCATGCATGTTTCTCCTCAGCTGAGATACATGGAAGACATCATGATCTCGGTGCTACTGAGGTGGAAGTTATAAGCGGTAAACCACCTTGCCACCTCTGTTGAGGACCTAAAAAGGTCTGATGAATGTTGGAGATAACATTCCACCTTGGCCAAAGCTCCACAAACCTCATCGAGGTGAGATCCGTAGAATAACATGGTCACCATCCTCGAACTACAGAGGTATCTATCTCCTATAGGCATATGACATCTGCCTTCTCTATGTATGCTTCATCTGCTCCTAGAAGATCTACACTTTCTCTATGGCATCACATTCCATCTCAGGACCCACGATTGCTGACTCCCCAAGTTCAGTCTAGCACAAAGGTGATCTGCAAGGTTTCTCGTACAACACCTCGAAAGGTGACATCCCAATGGTAGAGTGATAGATGTTGTTGTATGAAAACTCCACCAAAGGCAAGTGATCCTCCCAGTTGCAACCGAAGTCAAGGACACAAGCATGCAACATGTCCTCAAGGGATTAAATGTTCATCTCAATCTGACCATCCATCTAAGGATGGGAAGCGATGCTCAAATGAAGTTGTGTCCCAAAATCTTCCTACCACCCCTTCCATTTCAAATAAGTAAAACATGCATCATGATCGGAGACTGTCATTGAAGGTACTCTGTGTTTCAACATAATCACCTACACATAGAGGTGTCCCAATCTCTCTACTGAACCATGCTCTCTAATTGGTAGAAGGGGTCTGACATGGTGAGTCGGTCGACGATCACCCAAATCGAGTCATGACCTCTGGATGTATGTTGAAATCTTGTCATGAAGTCCATGGATATCCCATCCCACTTCTACTCTGGGACCTATAGAGGTTGAACCAATCCTGCTGGTACATGATACTCTGCCTTCACTTGCTGGCAAGTGAGGCACCGAGAGACAAACTATGATACTGTCTTCTTAATTCCCAGCCATTGTTGCTATCGTCGGAGGTCCTAGTACATATTCAATACTCCTAGATGTACCTCTAGAGGGGATGCATGTAAGTCCATCAATACTTCCTCCTGATGTGATATTGGTAACACGGTACATCCTCTAAAAGGATGACATGCTCCCGACCTTCTGAAAATCCATCAGGTTCCTGTGATGTGGATATCTGAGCCAGTCATGCCTCGCAGTTAGCGTCCCCACACTATCCCTCCATAACTTGCTGAAGAAGTGGGGGAGTGACTGTAAGGGAGTGAAGGAAAAAATCTCCATCTCAATTCAAAAAGGATATCTAAAAAGTAGCCAGTTTCTCTATCACCTCGCCTAGCATCTGTATAGCATTTCTTCTACTAAGTACATCTGCTACAATGTTCCCCTTCCCAAGATTACAGACTATCTCGAAGTCGTAGTCTTGGAGAAAGTCAAGCCAATATCGTTGTCTCAACTTCAAGTCCTTCTGATTGAAGATATACCTGAGACTCTTGTGATCCGAGTAGACTATAAGTCATTCAACCATCAAATAGTGCTGCCTCATATTCAAGTCGAGGACCACTGCCGCTAAGTACTTGTCCTGGGTTGCGTAGTTCTACTCATGTTGCCTCAGTTGTTTAGAACTATATGTGATCATTGCTTACTCTTGTATCAGTACACATCTGAATCAGGTCCTTGATGTGTCGCAGTAGACTACATACCCTACGCCCTCCTCTAGAAGCTTCAAGATGAGCGCAGTAGTCATCCTCTGCCTCAGCTCCTAAAAAAATGCAGGCATTTCTCCAACCAAACGATGGATTTCCCCTTATTCATGAATTATAAATGTGTTGCTGCAACTCTGGAGTAATATGGTAAAAATCTATGGTTGTATCCAGCCAAACCTAAGAAACTATGCACATTCGTCACACTCCTAGGTGGATCCCAAGAAAGTGCTGCCTAAATATTCACTAGATCCACTGATACTCTAGCATCCGATATGAAATGTCCCAAAAAGTGAACCTCTCGGATCTAAAACTGTCACTTTGATGGTTTACCATAAATCTGGTGTGCTCGGAGTGTGTCCAGTACTACCAACAAATGATAGGAATCCTCCTCCTCAGTAGCTGAGTAGTTTAGAATGTCGTTGATGAAGACTATTACAAAATTATCATGGTGTGGCTGAATGATCATATTCATGAGTCCCATGAACACTGATGGAGCATTGGTCACAATGAATGATAGAACCAAAAACTCATATTGGCCATACCGACATCAGAAAGCCATCTTATGCACATATTTGTCTCGTACAATGAGCTAGTGATAGCCTGATCTATGGTCCATCTTTGTGAACCACCATGATACTTTCAGCTGATCAGAAAAGTCATCAATCCTAAGAAGTGGGTACTTCTTCTCCACGGTCATCTGGTTTAGGAGTCAATAATGAACACAAAGACTTAACATCCCATCAGCCTTCATGGGAAACAAAATCAGATCTTCCCTAGGTGAATCACTGTTCCAAATGAATCATTTCCCCTAAAAGTCCTCTAGTTGTACCCACATCTCGCAAAGCTCCACGGGAGCCATCTAATACGCTGGTGTAGATATCAAGGTCGTTCCGAGGTACAAGTCAATGTAAAAGTACCTCGCTCTATGTGGAGGTAGACCAAGAACAACATCAAAGAAAACATCTATGTACTGGTCCACCACTATAGGATAACTCAGACTCTCCACATCAACCGCTCTGAGGGTAAGGATAGCCAACTAATGTGTGATCGGTTTCACCCTTCCCCGGGTATGTCCATCATGTGCTGCAAAGGCTCCCTTCTTTCCAGTGAAGGTAAACCTTGTTCTATCCTTGCAAACACAACACACATTGCAACTAATATAGTCAATATGAGAATGGAATGTAGATAAAAATTCCATACCCAAGCTGATTTCTTAAGTCCTTGTACATCAACTAGGATATCCCAACTGAAGCTCTCTCCACATATAGTAAGCTCGCACTGCTGGTACCATTGCGTAAACATCGAATCTCCTCCTATAGAAACCTCTAGCCATAAGTATTGAGCCAACAACTATGTCAGAATCTCCAAGCTCTGAATGAGGGTAGTGGAAATAAAATAATGACTAACACCTGTGTCTATAAGTACTGCAGCTAAGGTGGAGTAGACATAGATCGTACCTCATATCATCTATGGAGCTCCATGATCATAGTACTTTTCTTCCTAGAGCTGAGCTCGCACATGTCCACCTACTCCCTGTGGTCGGGGTGGACCTTCTGGTGGTGGTGGTGGTAACATATCGAATCGTCAGCCTCACCCAGCTGCATGACCATCTCCTCTACCACGCATGCATGCTCCCTGCGGACCTCCTTGGTCAAATATCTATCTCGGCCTAGGAGGCCCTTCGACCATCTGCTGATCATCAATATGGTGGGTCGGATAGTCACGAGCCATGTGACCCTTCCCGCCACATGTGTAACGCTACCAACCCATGGAATGACTAGCTCTATCTCGAGTGTCCTGCACAACCTACACAGAATCATAAGGTCATCCACTGGTAGCTCTGGTCCTCTTGGACCTCTCTTTCTTATGTCTAGTACTAGCTGTAGAAGAATCTTCTACATGATGATTGGTAGTGGGTCTCGCTGCTCGTGACTGCTCAGCAAGGACACACTCCACTAATAGGGCTCTCTCTAACACCCCTGCCTACGTCAGGATGCTGAGTGAGATCATCGAAGCCCTGATCTTCTCCCACTTGATCCCCTGCTTGATGGTCTGGGCCCGGAATAATGTGTATTTTACCATATCTATGGAGTATCATGAGAGATCAACGATCCTCACTAAGTACTAACCCATAGTCATGTTGCCCTACTGCAGATGAAGTAGCTCCTGAATGCGCATTGTGCCCAAGAGACGCTGGAGAAAACTCTACTTGAAACAGGCTCTGGAAGTCTGCCCAGAGAAATGTCACCTCGTCGTGAATCAGGAGAATCATGCTCTACCATATTACTAATGCTGCCTATAGAAGGCTGGATCCAAGGATCACCATGAGATCAGTCGGTGTCCCTTCCAGTTTGAAGACTCTCACTATAGCCTCCAACCAATCCTCATCCACCTTTGGGTTCATCTCTCCCCTGAACATTGGTGGCCTCTGGCAGTAGAACTCATTAAATACACTCAATCAGCATGCACTCTCTACTACTAGGGATGATGGAATCAGTGGAATAATGGGTAATAGTAACACTGGTCCCTCCACTGGTTCCTCTACTGGAAGAGGGCCCTACACCGAAGCCCCATCGCTCGGTGGGAAATCAGTGCATACTTCTCTCGGAACCATAGCTGGCTATCTGCATGGAGGAATCCTGAAAAGAATCAGGTGCACCATGATCAATAAGTTATACCTGGTGAGTAGACCTAAATATCGCAATGAAAACTTTTTAAAACATGCATGCAGTCAGTGTTTTCATGCACTGAGTTAGAAATCAGAAGTCGGGGTCCTGTAATATGGATACGTCGGCCACCGCACCAACACCGGATTCCCTAAACTGTTAACCACACTCACTACACTTAACAATATTGATGTTAAAAGAAAGAAAATAGTCCTATGTTATATTGTAGAACCGACTCCTCTGATAACAATTTGTCACGGCCCGTCCCCCGGGGCCTATGCCATGACTACCCCAAGCCCAACTTCCTTAGGCCAGGGGCAGGCGACTAGCACCAAAGGCATAATTCCCTAGAACTAGTAAGGCATTGCCTTTATAACCTGTAACACAAAAAACCTAGCACACAACAAGATATGAACTCACGTAAACAAAATATTAAATAGGGTGAGTACAGTAAGTTAAAAAGGGGCCACAATACAAGACAAACAGAAAAGTACAACGAAAACTAGAAATTACAAGACAACTGAATGTACATGTAACTAGAACATCTCCTATGATCAGCCACCAAGGATCCTACCTGAAGGGTAGGTACAACTCTCAATCAGTCGTCCCTATGATATGCCTCTTCTTGGTCCACCTACGAGCTACCTCCAGTCCTAGTACCCTCATCCTTAGTCTGCGATGTCCATCGTTTGTATCCAACACAACAAGGTGGAGGCATAGCCCATGCAGGTGTGAGTATAAAGATACTCGGTAGGGACCCGGAGACCCTGAATGACTCACAAAATCCACATAGGATAAACCAAAAAGTATTAAATAAATTGATAAACCCACTTAGGTATATTCCATTACATATACCTAAGTTATCAAGTAATCGATCTCATTCATGAGGTAACATAAGGGTATTGACTCAACTCACAGCAGGTTTATCTTTCGGTACAATAGTAGAGATGATTAGTTATAAATACTGAATCATCTTATTCCATTAAAAGGCTCTATAACTAACCTGCACAGTATCACTAGGAGTTGACCCACATAGGATAGCTGGAGCTGACCCACACATGTTCGCTGAAGCTGACCGGCACAGAATCTCTGGAGCTGACCCACACATGATCTCTAGGAGCTGACCAACACAAGATCGCTATTATCTGACCTGCACATGATATATGGAGCCAACCCTCATAGGATAGCTAGATGACAACCCCCTCAGGATCACTTGAGATGACCCACTCAGGACTGCTAGGAGCTTACCGACACAAGATCGCTTGGAGCTTACCAACACAGGATGGCTGGAGCTGACCCACATAGGATCACTCGGAGGTGACCCACATAGGATCGCTGGAGCTGACCCACATAAGATCACTTATAGATGACCCACAAAGGTTCACTAGGAGAGCACTCTTCTCGCCACAACCAGCTACGGGGTTTATGCACTCAGCTAGATCATCTCCGAGAGAGTCTACTCCCCAATCCACTGGTCGATTATCGAACTTCCATGATGTCCCAAGAAGATGTATCTCAAAAGAACACCACATCATAGGGGTCTCAATGCAATAGAAGGAGTGTCAATTAGAATTCTGTTCTGTGAGTTATTAGCATTTTAGTCCCAGGGGCCCGGTTGGAATCGTGCTTGATCCAACCCAATAGTACCCCATCTAAACCCAAATATCTAGTGGGGTATACCTAAGAGACCACCTCGCTCCAAGGTTTCCATCATTGTTTGAGGTTCCTCAATCGGGCATCTAGTGCCAATGTTTTGTCCCATGTAATGTATAGGGTCGTATCTAGTTCGGGTCCAGTTCGACTCGGTCAGACTGACCAAACCCACTGGGCGGCCCGACCCGCTGAGTCTGGCGCAGCCCACTGGGCGGCCCGGCCTACTGGGTCCGTCCTGGAAGGTCGTGTGGTCCGCGAGGCCACGGGGGTGCCACAAGGGTGTGAGGCATATAGACTGCGGCGGTGTCGCGAGGGCACAAGGACGTAGGGCAGCTCGACCGCAGGGGGTCACGAGTGCACTGTGCTGGTGGGTCGGCTGCACGGCACCGCGAGGGCACAACACGGGGCGGATCGGCCGGAGTAGCTCAGCCACACAGAGCCGCGAGGGCACCGCATTGGGTGTCCCTGCCGGAGCGGCTCGGCCGCGGGGATCCGTGAGGGCGCAGCGCGGCTCGGCCAGAGTTGCTCGACTGAGGGGGCTAGGCCGCAGGGATCCGCAGGAATCAGTGGCCATTGAGCGGTACCATTGCATCGTCGCCTTTTCCATGACTAGCCATGATTTCGGCCACCGTTCTCATGCCCCTTCATGGTTGGTCGTCCTTCCTCCATCACGATCAACAATTAAACAGAAGGTTTTCGGAGAGAATGGGCCATGTTGGTTTGCCTGCACTCTCCATGTTAGTGTGGAAGTAAACAGCTATAATTCCTTCTTGAATTACAATGAATTATCAAGAATGGAAAAGGGAGAATATTTCCCATCAACCAACCTAAAAATTCCTACAAAAAAGATCATACATAAATAAACCCCTACCATGGATTGTTCATTGATGTTGACATTAGAATAACTCCATGTTGTCAACGTTCATCTCATCAGCCACACACCTCCAATCTCAGGATCGTGTGTCGTTTCATCGTATTCGATGAAGTTTTTCATTGGAGGGTAACCTGAGGAAGAAGTAGAATTTTACATTCTTCATTGAAGGACCATTCTTCGAGGAATAAGTGTAATGATTCAAGGGTTATTCTGACAAAAATCCTCCCAAAAATTAAATAGGTTCCAATATAATTAAATAATAAATAAATTATATAGGCACACTCACACAGGTTAGAAAAAAATTAATGTGGTGAATTGGAATTATTAATGTGGTGGATGCTCAAGAGTATCCACCACATTAAGGAGGGTGTTGAGTGGTTTCTCTTCAATTAATATGGGAAGGTTGTCCCCACCTCTAGGAATTCAAAATTCGTGGGTTTATGCTCGGGAGGTCCCCAACACCATAACCCACACAAGGAAGGTTTCAAGAATAAAAATAAAATGTTAAATATTTATATTTATATTTTCCCATGAAAATCTCAAAATCTATCTTTCACCCTCGACATACTGCTGTCGATGTGAAGGACTTATTAAGCTAATACATGCGCTTCCAGTTCAAAGGTTCCCCCAGATTTCATTTCCGAGCACCAGTTCAAAATATAGAAAAAACCTTCTTGCACGTTTACTGAACGTACCCGAGATAAAGATCAGAAATTCATTACGGGAACTCCGGGCCTCAGAATCATGCATCATCAATTTTCACAGACTCATAAAATTCCTATATATTTAAAAAAACTACATGGATATTCCGGGTCTTTACAATATGAGTGGATAATGAAATTCCATGGGTACTATAGAATCGATTTCCATTTAATCGTAGTGTGGATCATTCAGCAATTTGGATAAATATCATGATTACATTGTTAAAAAACATGAAAAGTATGTTATATATGTTTAATTTTATCCAAAAAATTTAATTTTATTGATTATAATAAGGTTCCTAGGTTTTTATACCAGGAAAAACATTCCTAAAAATATCCTACTTTCTAGGATTGATCTCAATTTTATATAAAATGATGATGATAATAATGATCATAAGAGTATCATATTTTTAATAAAATAAATACTTTTACTAAATTTGATATCACTAAAAATATGGCCTTATTTTTCCAAAATCATATCCATTATTGTGTAATGATCCTTATTTCACAAATAAATTTGTCCCGTAAGGGGTTTCTCCAAATAATTATTTTTCTATCTGTGGAGTTATTGTAATATCCTAGGTAAATAATAAAGTAATAAATTTTTATTTTAATTAATATTTGTGAATTAAATATTAATTTTACTTTAAATGGGTTTCTAGGTTAGATGGCCTACCCAATACGCAAAAATGAGTTTCTTTGAAATGTTACATTGCACACTAACAATATAATATTATTATTTTAAATGGTAGTTAATGCCTAGCTATTGTATTTGCATGAATGAATAGAACTAATAAAAATACGATTATAATTTTTTTTAACTGTATTTACATTTATCAAATAAAATTTAGAGGCTTAAAATGTGAATTAATCAATTTTTAACAGTAAATACTCTAATAATCATTAAAAGTTCAATTTCCCGCCTTTTAATGGGGAACCCTCATTAAATCTAGTTTTGGTAACTTTTATATGTTATATTGGACAAAATAAAATTCTTATTTATAATCGGGACATCAAAATTATCTTTGGGTAAATTTTTTCTATTTTTTTGATTAAAATTCATTTTTTGATGAATAGTGAAAAATAATGTATTTTAATATAAAACTGCCTTTTAATCAAATTAATTTATATGGTTAGATTATCTTTTTAATTTGTTTTAAAGTATAATTTGATTATATTCTTACCAATTAATCCAATTTTGGTTATTGGAATTAATTTCACTTTGAAATTAGACATAAAAAAGTGTCAATATTTTGATGATTATTATTTCTTAAAAACAACCCTTTTGTTTTGAAAACAGGAATTAATTTTTAATTGCATTCTTCCACATCAATTTTTTGAATTTGGAAAAATGGATTCTATATTTGGGATATGGAGGTCCAAATTGTGTAAATAATTAACTTTTCTTTTTAGACATTATGAATATTAAAAGCAGTAAATTTTTAATTTACCATGGTTAAATGATAAATATGGTAAATAAGGGTAAAAAAATATAACAATAATCATATAAAATTTCCCTAAAATGTGTCCTAATACTATTTAATGATTCACTTCCTACCACATGCATCCATGGGTCGATTTTGGGACCCCATGGGGCCACTTGAGAGAGATAATGGCACTTTATTTTAATTAACTTAAATTAAACCCAAAAATGAATAAAGAAATAACTTTTAGAAAATTAATTTTTTTACATTGGGTTTTATAAGATATATTTTAAAGTAAAAATATAATTTGGAAATATAAAAAAATTTCCAAAATTATTGCATTTTATTATTATTTTTAGACATCAAATAAATTAAATTATTTATGACATAGTAATGATGCAGTGTTTACCTCATTAATAAATAATTTAAATAAATAATATTATAAAGATTAAAAAAATATCCAATTACAGTCCAATTTTTTTTTGGATGATTTTATATAGACCATGAGGCTTCTTATCTTTGACTTTAATATGTTTTGAATATTTAGAAACTGAAAATCATAATGTAATAAAACAATATTTTCATGTTTTCTTGAAGAGTCCCTCCTCCACCTTATAAAACGCCTTTACCACTAACCTGTTACTCACACCTCTCAAAATCCTTATCTCATACAAAATATACCCAATTAATCTCCCTACATCAATCTCCTCCTCCAAGAATCCTTAACATACGATGAGGGCACTTCAACAATCCCTTTTGGTTCAAATCAAATGGAGTTACTCGATTTAAAGGTAATGTCCTCTCTTAAGTTCTTTTGTTTTATTTTACTTCTCCAACCCCCTATTCTATTTTTATTTAATTATTTAATAAAAAAACAGTATCCTTAATATTCTATAATTTTTTCATGAAATTATTCAAACTACACTTAAAACACCACAATCTAATGGGTAAAGAACACATTGTTTCTGTGGATAGAAATTTAACGTCTCACAAAATGATGATTATTCAATTATCATCTACCGCCTCTCATGGTGGCCATTATTATGGAAATATATTAAAATATAATATGTATTAGGTTTATGTTTTTGATATTATTCTTTATCTTCCATTAATAGAATACCCTTATGGTTTCCATTATGGGTAAACGTGATAATTTCATTTGAGGAAGTGGGGACAACCGCCACCTCAATGTGATATGAGTCGTTAATGACATATGATGGATGTATTAAGGATGGTGTTAATTAGATTATATATTATATTATACTTTAATTATAATATACATATGTATCACTATGTTTTAGTTCCACTAAAATAATAAATATAACTGAAAGTAGCATTCATGCGTACATACGACTTACCGTCTCCATGAACGATGCATTTCATTTCATAACTCCACATTTTATGTACTATTATAAATACATAAATATATGGGATATATATAATATATATGATATATAAAACATTAATATCATTATGGAGATAATGGATATTTGACCACATGAACAACTTGTAATTATAAGAAGATCATTTATTACTCAAGTAACAAATATAGACAAAACAACCGTTATTAACTTAAATGATAAAATAATGTTTATAAGATTGTAATAAGTGATATAAAAGAAATAATATACTAGAAAAAGGTTCTTAAGTAGTTATTAATCAACTTTATTTTATTATTCAAGAGATTAAAGAATGAATAATTCAAATCGGACACGAGGTAAGGGACTTCGTCTTAATCTCCTTTTATTATGGAATAATTTGTTTTAATACATGAATTCCATTTATACTATATATAAGAACCTTTGAATTTTCATTTCATTAAAATAGAATCATTTTCTATGAATCATTTTACTAGAGGAAAAAAAAATTTACGTGGGCAGTGAAAATGATCATTCCACCGCCACGAGTAACATTTGATCTTTCAATTAATTAACAAGTCGTAATGTTTTCAAAAAGGAAAATAAATACCATATAATCATTTACCTATTTTGGTATTGAAAATGGTTTTAATGGTGAATTTTTTATGTCAATATATTTAAATGATAAATTATGATTGATATGTGGAAATGTTATCATTCCTTTGTGATTATATTATGTGTTATGTATATGTTATGTTTCTTTGGAATTGTTTACGTATACGGGTGGTTCTATGATAAACCTATGGAAGGTGAACCTGAGAAAGCTCTCCAATTATTTGGGTAATGTGATGGAGGTAAACATGAATGTTTCACCTAAGATATTTAGGGAATATACTGTGATGGTTACTCCAAATATAAATCCCTATGTGGATGTGATAGCTACACTGTATGTATGATATTGAAGCCACACGTTACCATTATGATTTATTATTTCTATGTGTGATTCATAAAACTTATTTTTTTCATGAGGTCAGTTAAATATCTTATGTTATTTATGTAATGTAGAACAACCAATTTCATTATTTTTTTTTTAATCCTTACTGTGCTTTTTATGCTCATCCCATGGTTTGAAATTTTTTTCATATGACATAAAGATGAACAGGGTCAAGGATGGGATCATTGAAAATTCATGCTCTCTTAAACATGTGACAAGACATGACCCTTTTTTCAAGAGTTTTTATATTTTGAAAAAATGGAAATAGAGTAGAATTTTCTATATTGTAATTCTTGGGATGTAATGGAATTATTATGGCCTAATTCACTAAAACTCTAAACCTAAAAAGTTCCCCAATGTGAATTATTTATTTAATTCAATAGTATGTAATGGTTTAAGGTCAGGTCCTTATAGTTACCCTTATTATACCATATATGGATCTTAGAAAATAGTGAAGAAAATTATATAAAAAATCTATATTATGGAAACATCATAATCTATTACTATAGTATCCCCATACCATAATGGTATCTTTGTTCAGTGTGACCCAAATAAATAATAACTAATTATCACTTATTGTTAATAGGGTCACCCTTTAAATTATTTACATGAAAAGAATATCCAGGGGCACCCTGAATTTCCCTTTCCTTAATGGCTAAATGATTAGGTTCTTGAGAATTGTGTCTTTAAATGTTTTAAACACTTAATATTTTTAAATGTAATTTAATATCACCATATGATCTCATGTAATTTTTATATATGAATTATTCAATTATTTGGTTTCAATTTCTTTTTCCATCATCCAAATTCATATTTCATACATCTTATTTCATAAAGTGGTGTTAAAATATATTTTTTATTTATTTTTATAGTTGTTGTTAAAAATTATTCTAAGTATGATATTCCATTTTTAACATTAATGAACGAATTATATTTCAGATAGTATTTGTTTATAGTAAATCAAACATAGATTTATGAAAAATTATTCATCTATTTATTTAGTTATGACCAAAAATATTTTTGATATAGCTGAGCTCAAAGTATATTTTCAAAATATTAAAATAATTTTTAGAGATCGGAAATTGAAAAAAGAAAAAAAAAATTATTATTCTGTTTTCCTATGGTAACAAAATTTTTGCATATTTTCAATTTTATAAGATATTTCAAATACATAAATAAAATTCAAATTCATGTGATTTTATTCATTTAATTTTTGTTAAATCATATTTCATTCTTCTGTAGTATTTGAATGTTATTATAAAAGCATTGATATGTTTAGTAATTTATGAAAGTGTTTTTGAAATGGAAATGTTTTTTAATCATAATATGTCCTTAATAGATCATAATAGTTATTTTGGCTCTAGAATAGCTTGTTGGAAAAGGGATTAATACTTTATAATAGTCATTCATGATATCCTAAGAGTCATCTAGTGCAATTTTATTAGGAAATATAGAAAATTTATGAATTGTTTTGTGTTATTAATTAATTCATAAGTGTTACTAAGGATTTACACAAATCATTATGAATAGTGAAATAATGGTAGTTAAATTCATGTTGATGATTGGAAAAAAAATATTATATAACATTATAAGGATTTCTAATGGAATTTTAACAGTCCCTATTGGGTTTATAATATTCATTCTTACATAATAAGGATGATTTCATGAGTTTATAAGTGTATTTTCAAGACTTTAATTTATATATTTGATTACCATATAATATCATTTTTTAATATCATCATATACATTTTATTACACTACGAGACATTGCAAAAGGATATATTTGAATGATAAATTAATTAAATTTAATTTATTCTTATTAAAAACCTCCCACAATTTAAAATCTAAAAAAGTATTGGATTGAAATTTGTCAATATAGACTTATGTAATGATTATATAAAGACCAAAATTAGATAAAAATTCTAGATTTATTTAAAATTAAATACATATGATTTCAAAAATAAATACAACAAATAATGTTGAATATAACAACAATTAAGATGTATATACGTGGATTAAAACTTATATAACTAATTTTTGATTCAGGAAAATGGAATGATATGTTCTCACATCAAGAAGAAGTTAGTTTCACTATAAATAAGGAAAATGGATGTTTCATTGAATGATACATATTTAACAAATCTATACTGAATAGTATTACATTATGATAACCCATGATTGATTTAAAATAAGATGAAATAAATTGGAAGAGGATGATGATTAGTTTAGTAAAAAATGGTTATGTTTGATCATTTTGAATATCAAATTCATATTTCAATTTTTAAAACTATTTTTTCTAAAAAATATAATATTCTTAGTGTAATGTAAATATTGTAAGGAAGTGATTGATATGTGATGAAAGGAAACAAATTCATATATTCTAAAATGGTGATGAATGAATAGGATAAAGAATATAGTTGATATGTTGAAATTAGAAAAATAAGAACTACATGATATAACAATACAATGAAAACTCAATTTTATTCAATTTAAATGTTAAAAATTTATACTGATAAATTAATCCATATCATTATACCTATGTTTTATGATAATTTTATATAGCTTGGAGGCATTATGTACTATATATTTTAAAAAAAATTTGTTATAATTCAATTGATGACACTATTACTATATATGATCTCAAATGAATAGGAATTATTTAATGTATTAACCTTCTCATTTAGAGTGATGAACCATGTATTGATATATTTATTCACTTCTTTTGTAGTTATTTTGAGTTACATTGAACAAATAATTACATTATTTTTTGGTGATGGTTGTTTCAGGAAGAAATAGAGAAATAAATTGACTAAGTGATTCACCGCCATCTCTTTTATTTCCCTGTACTCTTGAGGATCTCTTCAAGATGTGTCAAATATAGAGTTAATTTTCCTGCTGATTATTTGTTTATTGGAAAGAAATTTCCTTCAATATTTGGAAAAGTTATTACTAAATATATATTGTATATATAGACAACCATAATTTATTATATAATATTGATATTTCAACTGTATATTAAAAATTTATAACAAAAAAATGATAGTATAGAGCTTTATCCATTATCAATCATATTAGATGATCAACATGAAGATACTGGGGGGTTTTTCCTTTTTTTTATGTTGTTTAATTGAATGAAATTGAAGGACTGTAACTAGAGAATGATTTATGTTCTTAGAATTCCATTATGTCTACTCATTTTGTGAAATAAATTCTAATGGTATTATAATCAAGATAGATAATGGTATATGGGTTAAAATTTAAATTTATATGAAGGTAATAAAAAGGTAACATAAGATAAACTATTGGTCCTGATGTTAAAGTATATACACATCATAAAAATCAATATTTAAACAATTAATGTTTAATTCAATCGATTTAATGAAATTGTGGAATAATTACTTCTCTTGGATAAATCTATATCTGATGATGCTTATATATATTAAAATATTTATTTTTTTGATATGTTTAATGAAAATTTGGCAGAACATTGAGACTATAACTACATAAATATTTATTTGTTTACATACACAGCATCTTTTTCCATATAAATTCTTATATGGGTGTGTTTTAAATGAAAACTCCATGGATGAAAGGTTAATTTAATTTAAAAGAATTAAATATTAAATTTCTTTTCCAGACGAATATATTGAACATGTTGAATCTGAGTGCGAATATATTATTGGTGTAATTTTGATATATGATTGTATCTTATCTATTTATGTGTGAGAATATGAAATTGAATGTTTCTAAATAATTTTCCACTAATTTTTTTCAAGTGTGAATAATTTATCTATTTTATAAAAAAAATATAATTAAAAACAAGAAGAACCCCTCAATTTTGAGGATAAATATCCAATAAAAGTACATAAGTATAATGTTATAAAATATGATAAATACCATATTTTTTTAATTCAAGGTTATTAATTTCCCTAAATGTTAAAAATAAATCTATTATTTAATATATAAAATGATGATTTCAATGGTGAAGATATGTATTTCGAGTCATCTGGTGATGTTAATCAAAAAAACTAATTGCTAAAGTAGAATATAAATAGTTAAATTTGAAAAAATTTATGTTTGTTAGTGTGATAAATAATCCTAATTTTTTTTACAATTCAAATCAAGGATTTTTTTTCAAATATATTATTTTTGGAGAATGGGAAATACTATATGATGAAAGATAAAATATTATCATGAAACAAAGAATATTTTGACACTAAATTTGAAACTTTATTGGTGAATGTGATTGACGAGTTGAGTGAATTATGTTTTGAATAAATGTATATAAAATTTGATATGTAAGTCAATGTTCAAATGGAGTTAATGAATCATAAGAATCTCTAGTTGAATTTTATCATTTTTGAAAATAAAAAAAATCAATTTCAAATTTTAAAATTACATTCAAAATGTATGTGAAGTCACCAATAATTAGGATATGAATTGTATTTATGATTAATAAAATGATGAAGACTAAGTAAACTCACCTATATCATTGTCAATGTTTTAGAAATATATTTAAATTTTTATTGTAATGTTTGATTTGAATAAAGAGGTCATAAAGAGAATGTATTTTTAGAAATAATGTGAATATATAAAAATTTTAAATTCTATAAACTATAAATTGAATAAAAATTTAGATAAAATAGTTATTCAATGAAATATAAAAATGTATAACTAGTTAATGTTTTTTTAGATTCTACATAAATCGTGGTTCCCAAAAAGAATAAATAAATAATTGTCTAAATATAGAATAAGTACATGTGTTAATAAATGGAAAAAACAGTTTATATATAAAAATTTGTTTTTTATCATTATTTATGTCCCAATGGAGGCATTAAAAACATAGGAAAAAATTTTCTATCATTTTTCTGGGTCTATATGACTTCTGAGTTATAATTAAATTGGGTGTAATGATATTCCATAGGAACTATAGAGATAAATATAATATAATTTAATATGAATATTGAAAACATATCGTAATGATTTATGCCCCAAATCATTAAATGATTATTGAGTTGTGATACTAGAAACATTAAATAATATTCCATGACTTATCCACAAAATTTCTAAAAAATATCCTCAAATATAATAAAATTAATAGACATGTAAGACTAAATAAATTCTAACAAACCTAGGGACATGAAAATTTAATAATGTTCAATTGTAGATGATTAGTAATGGTAAGAATAAGAGATATAAAACAATAATAATATGTGAGAATAATATAATAAAAAGGGTACAATAACATTTTAATAACTTCTCTAATCCATACCCAATCAATTATATATAATTATTTATGAATCATGGAATTAAATGTTTTCATAATAAATGTCAATATACATAAAAATTAATAATCACCAATAATCAATCTTTAATCCAGATAATTTTAAATATGCATAGTAAAAATGATTTTATAAATCATTTATGCATGGAAAGTCATTTGAATATTATATCCTCATCACCATGACTATACTTTAGTAATGTTTTTCAAAGAATATTGGGTTCACTCTAAAAAATTATTTTTTAATTGAATGGGTTAACTCCCCATCAAATTTTATGTCTTGGAATGGGTTCGCCCCCATTTCAATTATTTTTTTAGTCCCGTTTCACAACCAACACTATTGTTAATCCATCAGTAATGTCACATAGTAATAAACACCCTATGGGGAATCTGAGTAGGCAATGAAATAAAATAATTATTCACATTTTTCAAAGTTCTCTAACCTCAAAATGGAGCATTACTTCATATAATTACAATTTTATTTTCATGCTCTCATCCATATTTGTTTATTATATCCAATCACTTAAACATACACTTTTTTAATAACTATTTTATGATTGATTTTAAGATATTATGGTGTGTATAAAGTAATTAAATAGTGACATAATAATTTAAATTTTACCATTAATGTGATACTCCAATGAGAATTCCATAGTTACATATCATAGATGAAATCTCTATAATTTTTACTTATTGTTATAAAGGTCACTCCACTTTTAAAGGGTTAGGTATAACTCCCTACCTCCCATTTTTTAATCCTTAAAAAGTTCATTATTATACACACTATGATTGATGTGATAAACCTAAAATAGTATTGAGATATGTAGGTCCCTTGTCCAATATCACATGCATGGTGTGAATGAGGAAATGTAGATACATTCTCTGTTAGAGTACAGTTAGGCTTCTTGGACACAAACTATGAATATCTCCTGACAATAATAAATATTTTTCTACATAAATTCTATAAAATCTGATTCAATATATGTGAATGATGAATTATTCTACTTGTAAATAAAATAAAGATTTAGGACTTCTTTTATCTTTACTCATGTTACTCATGTCTTCTTAAATAAATACAGACATTGGTTTAAGACTCTCCTCTTCCTTTATTTTAAAATGAACAATGTATTCGCAGAAACATTATCATAATAATTTCATTATATAATTGATATTTTCTATTATAATAATACAAATATTTATCTAGAAAATGGAAGCATATAAATTACTTAATTGGTTCTTGAAACCACCCACTAACAGACACATAAACAACCACTACAATTTCCTCAACTTGTAGTAAACATAATTTTCCTATGGACCCTCAACCTTTATTTATATAGCCTGAATTAAATATCAATCTATTCATTTAATGAATATTGAAAAACCAAAATCAAATTATTCTATATTCTAATTATAAATAATATGCACACAATTATGGATTAATCGAAGACCTATTATTGAATTACCAAAGTGAATTCTCTAAAATTCTTGGAGTCACCTACTGATATTCCCTTCTCTATAAAATGGTGATCAATATTGAGCTCTCTTGAATCAATAACATTGAACAATACATCATTGTATCCTATTCATAGTTTTTTTATTGTAGATATTCCTATCAAACATTGTTTCCACGAGTGCTTGGTAAAAATACTCTAGCCATTTTGACTCCAACACACTAACAATTGGATTTATGGTTCATGTTACTATCTATTTTCCTTTCATCACATCAATTATGGCATGGTTATAATCATATTACACTATTATTATAATAATGGTCACCATATTTTATAGATATTATCTCCATCCAACACATATACCTTTATGATGTGGTCTTTCTTATGTTTGTCATCATTAGAAAATAACCTCCAATATGAGATCCGTATGTCTGTTTTTCCTAAGAACACCTTTATAACACAATGTGATGAGAAAAAACATAGTATAGGTCAATTTTGAATGCACAATTCATTACATCAGAAATCCATAGTTTCTTTTTTTATAAATTATTTTTTTCAACATGGCATTTTATATGTCTTAAATTAACTTGTATCTTCCAATAATGTCACCATACACTATTACAATGGTTTGGTCATAACAATAGAAAGAAACATTAAAAAACATGATTTTTACTAAAAAATTGTCTTCATATTCCTTATCAACGATGCCTTAATCAATATTTTACACCTATCTAGAAAATATAAAATCACTAGAGAAAACCTTTTCACTTTATGATTTTCTCCATACAACATTATCATTTTATGGACAATGAATCTTGACGAAAAACCATCAGATTTCCTAATAAAAAATTCCAATCATTAATAAAATAATCAAATTTTTAACAATCCATCATGAATAACTATGAAAATATTTATTCTCATCAAGATCATCATGATTATTATTAATATCTCTATTTTTATAAAATACTACTATAATACTTTGGCATTCCTAATTATCACCCTCTATAAAATTTTGGGATAATGTAAAATAATTCTGAGTCAAAGAAATATGATCCCTTCTTATTGTAACTAAACATCAAACTGATCATAAGAATCAATAAAATGAGCGGAGTAACCATTTAATATCAAACTATCCCTTTCTAAATTCGGTCAGCATCATGGAAATTTTATTTATGCCAATACCCCCCATTTTTAATTGGATCACCATATTCGACTTCTTGAAATTTTTCTCTTTATTTATTTGATAAATCTATATGAATGATCATATCCATATTATTTATCAAATTCCATATGGGACTCATAATGGACATTAAATCAACATATTATAATTGGAAGGAATTCACCATTTAATATATTCACCCTATTTTGCATCATTTTGTTCAACTACCATGTATTTATCATCAAAATATTCTGAAATAAAAGAAGAAATATATTTTTTAGAGTGAAAACCAATTGAAAAATACCAAAATCCAATATCCCTAAAATCTCCAATAATTACGAAATAAATCAAATGAGACTCTGTTATTTCAGATATTATAAAATCCACTAAACCTAATGATCATCATCATGGTATATAAAAAATGAGGCATTGAAAAAAAAACTCAAAATGAAGCCTATCATTTCTGAAAAATGATGAATTCTAAATCATCATTAGACATTTACATTCCCAAAAAAAATGCGATATCTATCAATTTAGAACACAATAATTTGATATATACAATAAATAATTTTTTTGTTATAATCATGAAACATGAATAAGTCACATCAATTGTGAAATAAAAATTTATACTAATGGAAATATTTATCTTAAAATGATTTAAAATAATGATCAAATTTCAAAAAATAGTAAGACTTTAATGTATATTGATCACAATTCCCCCCTTTTATTTTAGTTCACAACAAAACATTCCATTTATATTTAGGGGATAAAAATTTTGTTGAAAAAAATAATCCATATTAATATATTTTGTAAACATGTATATCATAATTACTAAAAAAAATTGACTAAAGAATATATTAATATGAAATTCATGTTTTGTTACTTCCATAGTTTTCATCTACTTATTGACACAGATGAATTGATTTTGTAATTTTTAATGTCAAATTTTAACTCCAATCATATATGAAATTATATTAAAATAATCCCATTGATTGTACCTTCACCTTTATTCTCATCGTATTCAAAAACATTAACAATCAATAATGTATATATGGAGAGGATTACCTCAATAATACTGATGTCAGGGTATTAGGTTATAAATAATGGTCTAACCATTTTAAATACATCTTTACTTTTCCATTTATCAGGTTTTTTAAAGGAATTCCATCATTTCATTATATTAATCAACATCATCTCATGTAGAGGGAATCATGAACCATTGTTAAATTTAATTACCATATGAGAATCCATTGACTATATTTTCTTCTTATATGTGATAATTTTCATTCATCAATAGCTTATTCCTTTCCATGATTGTGGATTAAATCAAACATGGACAAGATTCTAAATAATTCTGCATATAGTGGTTGATTAAATACCACTAAGGTATTATTATTCCATGTTTCCCAAGGGAAAAATAATTGAGTTTTTCTACATCAACAGTTTATTCTTGAATAACATGTTCATACAATATTCTCAAATCATTTACAACATATTTTTATTCATATATATATATTATCTAAAGTTACTGGGTATTTTTTATAAATTTTGAGACATTGGTCATGATACACCATTTATTGAGGATTGTTCTTCAAATCATTGAACCATTTATCCAACATAACATGCCTTCATGAATAATATTTGTTCTATTTATAAGTCATGGAAATGGAGTTTATCTATATAGATTCATTACACATAACTAACTATTACATCTAAAGGGGTCTTCCATATCGTAGAGGTCTGAAAAAATATATATCATGATAAAAATACCACATTGGGTATATATTTTTTAAATGTTTCCACTTCCATATTTTTTTCACAACTATTGGATTTTAGAGTTTAAAACACCTACTCATGATGTGATCATTCCTTCTACAATGTTAGAACCTCAGTTCCAGATTATTATTTTTAGATATCAATGTTCATTGAATATCTCATTACAATAAAACATTAAATATGGAATTATTCATTCTTTCAAGGCTTACTTTTACTGTATTTTCAAAGTCTCATATGATTTTTTTATCTGCCCCATGAGATCAATGATATTGTCACCCATTTTCATTTTATAAACCAATTCACAATATAATTTCTTATAATCCTTCCCTATTTTTCAACTTTCATCATGTTGATTTCTGATTGGAATAATGTTCACCATTACATCTATCTCAATTATTATTTTCTTTTAAATTTCATGGGAATTCCATTCAATACTGTTTCTCTATTCTATCATCATTATGACCATTTTAATATTCATAAATTTAAGTAATCTAGAACCATATTTATCAATTAATTTTAAAATAAAAATGATTTAGTAATTTAAAAATGGACTTCATTAATGACTTCACATTGTTATACCTTCTCATGTTGAATTCATATATCCTCTTAGACATTTCATGAACCTGTAATTAATTAGAAACATGATTTCATTTTGGAACATTACTAGATTAAAATCACTATTTTATATGTAATATATGATTTATAATTCACCTCATCTGGAGAACACATCATCCAAGATGAATTATTCATATAATGATTCTTTTTCCATTTTCCGATGGGAAATTTTCATTATGTAGTGGTATGATGTTTTATAACATCCAAAATATATACGTTGTGAACATTACATTTGAAAATTTCTTTTAAAATCATTCCCCAAGGGAATAACTTTTTCATCTTTTACAAAGGAATTGATATCAATGTTTTTTTTAACTATTTCACAGATAATTCATTTTATTATTTTCAGAAATATTCCATTTATACATCTTCTCTAAAACATCAGGTTATTATTCCATGTTATAAATGAACCCCCTTTTCAATCATTAAATGTTTTTCAATAAAAAATTGATCTACCACTATTGACCAAATATTTCTCAAACAACTTCAGACCGGGTATGCGAAATAAAAAATCCACAAAATATAATCTTTCCCTATGATACCAATTTCTATTCTCTTAATAGTTCCATAAATTTTGATATACCATGATAGGGGTAATGATTGATGGTATGATATGAATTACTGAATTAAAAAAACATTTATCTTATCTCTCACTACCATAATTAAATCACGACAACCCCACCTTTATATTCATTTTTATACGCATTTTTTGGAAAATTAATATTGTATTTTTATTTGACCATTCCAATGAAATAAGATATTCATTACGATTATATTTAAACTCTATTGCTGTGAATGAATAATGTAAATATGTAAAAGATAATTTAATTTTTTTCATCATCCTTGGTATTCTCCAACAAGAATGAAATGATAACGTTCCATGCACTATATAACTATAATGATTACTGTACATTATAAGGGTCACTCAGCTAATATAACTTTATTGATAAGTAATTACATCCCAATGGAAACACCCTCAAGCATTCTTTCATTCACTCGCATTTTTGTAAAATACCACCTTAAAAAATATTATAGCTATATATGACCATTACCAAGTATAATTATCTATGTGATCATCCTCAACTGTGGAAAAATAAAAAAATTTACCCATATTGGGATTCTCATTCACAAAAGATAAATAGCCCCCAGTAATTTTTTATCTTCATTTGTCATCAGCTATATAAATTATTCATTACTAAAAAAATTTATGACTTATTCTACTTGAAATGAATTTTAATGGTTTCCAACATCTCAGAATATATTTCATAGAACTCTTTAGTTCATATTATATAAATATAAGATTCAGTTTTTCGTCTCTCAAACTAAAATTTTCCCAGATAAACAATTTAGTCACAAGGACTCTCTCGAAATAATTTCATTACGTAATAATTGAAACCTCAAATAATAATAGATATATTAAGATAGTAAATGTATAATTTTCAACACCTTAATATATCCTTGAAACATACAATTTCCATCATCTTAGATCACTTCAATGATTCTAACCATTTTATGTTAAAGTACATACTCCATGGAGCATAAACCTCTTATCATTCAGATTAAATTAAATATAAATTAATTCAACCAATGAATAAGGGAAAACATCTTCAAAAATGGTTTGAATCGTTATTCAAAACATAGATATATTATTATAGAATAGTTCAATATATTTTCTTCAATCACAAAAAATATATTTTACTAAATTTATTTGTCACTCGTATTTATTCCCCTAACAATTTCATGGTAAAAACTTTTTCATGTTTGGAATCCAAAAATACTATGAACTAATCTATGATCAGCTTTAAAAGAACATATTTTCTTGTTTATCTACCATATGACCATGGATTTCACCATAGTGTGGTGAAAATAATTTTCCGATTTTGACTAAATCATGAAATATTGTGATCTATGGTTTCATAGTATTGAATATTTAATATTATAGCTCCTATTGTCCATCCAGACTACCATAAGACATAGGAAAAACATAATGGGAATACCAATGTTTCATATTGAATATCTTGATTTTGAATGGGATCCTCGATCACATGGTTTATCTTGATTTTCTATATTATGTTGAAAACCTCCACTATGATCTCTATGTGCTAATTTTGTTTATTCATACCTACATAACACCATTGTGTGCTCCATAAAATTATACATGTTGTTTCAACCGTCACAATGATCGACTATGGTCTATAAGATTTCTATATCATCTTTGTCTAATTTTCACATGTTCTATTGAATTCTAGTATGGATGACACTATTTTTGGGTTCCTTGCATGTTTCTAATGTTGGGAACTTCATTGTCTTCTATTACCATTTTAATGAACGTTCACACTTGGATCCCCCTTCCCATTCAGTAAGACTATTGATAATGGGATGGTCTTTTCTATGAAGGTAATTATAAAAAACATTACATATAAAAATTAATGGTCTACCTATACCTTCTATAAGATTCATTCAACCATATTTTTCACTAAAATTTAAAATTACATACCTTAAAACATCTAGATTATCTCCAAAATCCATTAAATTTGTGATGAAGATGAGTCAAGAAAAATAAAATTTATGATTTCTTTTAAAAAAATAAAATAATTAATTAAACAATGTAATGAAAAATATATAATTATGTCCCACAATATCCGAAAATAATTCTTATATAATCATTTCATAACATGTTGAATGGATTTCAGATTCATTAATATTTCATAATTAAAGTAGTAACCCATCCATAGATATACCAAATATATTAAAATTTATTCACAAGATTAGTAAATCATAATAATCATTAAAGGTTATTGTTAAATATGTAAATAGGATTAATAATTCATTATAAAATATCTATTGTAAATTACCCATTTTTAGTTTGAAATTATATACATAAAATATAAATAATTCTTAAATATTACAGAAAATACTCAATTTTTAATGAACCAAAAATTATTATAAATTTTGATTCAATAAAAATGTTAATAATGAATGATGGGAAAGCTATTGTAGAAGTATAAATTAAAAACAATTCTCCATTCATATTTTTGATAAAAATTTGAAATTTCTATGTTTGAAAATTATAAGTGAAAGCCCTGTTAAAACTAAATAATGAATGTATAATTTAGTGACAAATTTAACTATATAGAAATGTTTTTATATAGAATACCGGTCATATAAAATATGTGTAACAACCCCAACACTAGGAAACCAAATAAGGCACATACATTATTAAATTAAATTGAGATGCAATATATCTCATCCAAAAGGTTATATATGATTAGATTTATTGAATAACGAGATACAAAAATGACTAATATATTACATTTAAAATGAAAATAAATAGTATAAAAAACTTTTTAAATCGTTATTATTAGTAACAATAATCTTTTTTTTTATCCAGGTGAAAAGAGGATGAATAAAGTGTAAGCTTAGATGAATCAAGGTATTTATATGTAGTAGAATCTATCATGAATCAACACGGTGTATCCAATACAGAATGGTAAATAACTAAATGACATTACATTTATCAAAAATATGAAAATTAAATACATCCACGGATAATATGAAATAAAATATTATATTAGATAATTATTAATGGATTCTGAATGAATAAAATGTTTAATATTTTACATTATGATATAAAAAATAAGGATATCATTACCTCCATTAAATTAAACTATGATATTTTGAACTATGTATATTAATACCCCAAAATCCATTATAAATAAGGATATCTAATTGATTTATCTTATATGACATGTCAATGCATTGATGGGATATATAATTATTGTCCTACCCCACACTACATGTCCAATACATTCTTCAAATAAAAATGATCAATTCAATTCATGAATAATAAGACTTCTCAAATAATATCCAGATTTTGTTTAGAATATATAATATTAACATATTTTCATTCAATGGAAAAAAATTACATTAAAAAAATTGAATTTAGAAATTGTATAGGGTATATAAAAAATCATATATTTGATACAAAGAATATAGAAATTTTAGCATAAATATAATATCCATTAAAAAATTATAACAATAATGTGAATGTTTATGATAATATTAATGAATATAAATTTATGAAAGATGTGAGAGATGACCATCAATTCACAATAGAAATATATTTTGTCATTAAATGAAGTATCTTAATGTTTATATGATAATTAAGGATAAAATTAAAATATTAGTATTCATAAAACTTTTTTTCATCAATGAAAAATTATAGAAAAATGCCAACGAAATAAAATTTTTAGGTAGATTGATGAATACATTATTTTCATATAAGTAAAAAAGCAACATTAATTTTGATATTTTGAAAAAAAAATTAAAAAATTATCCTTTCATAAAATGATTGAAATGTTTATTTAAAACTATTTAAAATTCATGCATGACCTTATATATCCCTAATAATTAATTTTTTTAATTAATAAGTTGTTTAATAAAAAAATTTAAATATATAATAATTGAAGAAAAATATACCTAATTAAAAAGTGATATAAGAGAATATGTTCATTTAAACATATCATTACACCATTAAAGTAAAAAGAGAGAGAAAAAGATGATATTTAATTTAGAAACATATTAAATATAATAGAGATTATAAATTTATATGATATTATGATTGATAAATTATAATATTACTTTAGTAAAAATATATAAAATTCCAAAAGAATATGAGACTGTAAAATAAATTCTTATCAAATAGATAACATTTATGTCGTATCCCATTGAAAGTTTTTATTTAAATGAATTATTACTCATCATTAATAAATATATATTCAATATTAAATAAATAAACATTTATTATATTCACCACATAAAATTAAATAGTTTCATAATACAAAATTTGTACGAAGGGTGTGAAAATATAGAAAAAATCCCATAGAAAGTCAGTATCATTAAAGTGGGAATTAATCATTGAAGTAATTATGTATGTAATATGTGATTCCATATAAAAAATTGAAATAAAACTTAGAGTAATTAAGTATTACTTCTCAAATAATCATTGAATAACTTAATCATTGAAAAAGATTTATAATCCAATGAATTGAAATTTTGTAAAGAAATTCCCTTACTGTAATTCCCTGACCCTAGTTACCCAGAGTTTGTGCATTATTAAATAACATTGGAATGATAAAAAAAGACCAATTCTCGAAACACAAATTAGTTTAGTAGTCTTGGAAACAGTAGATATATTCCTAAGTCTTACATTACATAATAAAGTAAATAAAACTTCAAAAAAAATCTTGTCTACATATCCCCTCATGCTTTCCCTACCGATCATTCATAAATTACTTCATCACATCCTCGTAAAAATAAAACATTGAATGTGGTGATCTCATATCCTCAGTAAAGAAAACAATATAGCAAAAACTTTCATAAATAAGCATAAATATTTAAGGAAATGTACACTAAAACAAAAGCCTTTTAAACATGAACTTCAACATAATATGGAAAAGATAAAATGAAATAATGTTATTTAATTATTCACATGGATATTATACTAGTTGAATTACCACATGAAATATCAATAACCACTTTCATAATGATGGAATTCATAATTCCAGACTATCATAACCACATCGTCAAGGCCTCGTTCCAAGACTACAAATACGATTTTGTCAAGGCCTTGTGTGAAGACACTAGTTTGTCTCAGGAGACCTACCGATGCATCAAGGAGCTATAGTGGGATCCACCCGTCACTTACTAAGTCCAATTCATTACTCGTATGAAATGTTCGAAACATAACATAAAAATTCATATTAAAACTAGAATATGAAATGTCAATACTTTATCCACAAACCCTGAATGGTATAAAAATTTCACATCCATAGTCAAATATAACTCATTCAATACAATAAGGAATATTTTATTGTAACATATTAACCTCAATTTATAATAATGTAGGATATTTACATAGATGAAAATAATCATCAACACTAGTTGATAGAAATATCCCCCTTTTTCTTGAAAACATTTAAAAGTCACAGTATTTTTCAAGAAGCCATTTAAAAATAGATTTTTTAATCAAAGTGTCCAATACCACCTTGAAACTTTTAAAAGGAGTTTTAATTAAAAAACATTAATGTCCATATAAATAAATCCTTAAAACCATTTTTAAAACATGGACATTAATGAGAAATATTTAGAATAATAAATCCTTAAAACATTTAAATTGATATTTTAGTTAGAGTTCCTAACAAAAAGAGAGTCACACGAATAAAAATATTTGAGGTTATAAAAACATTTTAATATCATGAGAATAATGGGATTCATGATATACTATGTCAGAGTACATTATATACATCATATAAAAGTGATTTGGTGTATAACAAAAAAGAACTCTCAATGGAATGAAAATTGATATGAAATCTCTTATAAAGACTGTATCCTTAGTTTAAGGATAAATCAATGACATAATTATATGTGAAAAATATAAATATGCTCAATATTATTTTATATTCAGTTAAAATCAATCAGAGGACATTCACACATATTTTTGTAAAAACAACACTAATGAATTGGATATTTAACTCAATAAATGGAGATTGAGATAAAATTACTCTTATCAGAGTTCATATCGATGAATTGAGAATTTAGAAATGGAGTGATTATGTGTATCAAAAGTATATCCACAGAAAGGGGAGTGGAAATTATGACACAATCAAATTAATAGTGATTCCACAGATAATCTTGGAAAAAATAATCAATGTAGTATGCGTAAAGCCGAATGAGTGGAAATTGAAATTTCAAATTCCCTTATCGATTTGGTAACTTACCAAACATACACCCATGAAAGAAGGATCATTCAATGATGATGTAAATATCTATAAATTAAATTATATTACACAATGAATACAATCATGGGCAGTACACAAATCACCTGCAATATATAAGTGGTGAATAATGAAAATATCATTGAATTAAAAGTGAGATAAGAAACCCCTTACTTTGTACTTTTTCCTTGGTAGAGGTTAGGTTAGCCTCCTGTATAATGGTGAAATAATTTTTATTGAATTATAAAAGAATAATATACATTAATATGATATCATATATTATCTTTTAACATTTCTTTGTTAATAATATCTTAGTATTATTGTTGTTTCGGGTGTTTACTTACTCGTTTGCTTTTATATGTTTTGTTACATAAGTCATGTTTGTTATGGATAGGTTGTATCTTATTCATATACAGAATTATATAAATTCCTTAAACATTATTTTTATTCTTAAAATTATCATTAGACTAGTATGGATACGATGGGGAATGAATCTCATCGCGTTCGTGGAGACGGTAGTCCGTACGTACGCACGAGCGATAATATCATTTTTTTGGTATTAAAATATTATATAATTGGATAGTATATCATGTATAAAGAATCATTATAATGTTATATTTATTATTTACATGAATCACACATAATTATTATACCCAACCAAATAATAATATATTGAATAACAATTACACCACGAAGTGGAGACAGTAGGTCGTACGTACGCACGTATGGTGACATGTAATTCAAAGGATGGATAGAATACTGAATATTGTTGTACCATATTTATAATAACACCACAGTATATATATGATACATGATTTATTATTTTAGAATGGAAATAACACAGAAAGAAGTTGAAGAAGAATGCAACTTGAAAGAGGGTCGTAAAAACATTACCTCTTCTTCGGGCTCATCCATTTGACTTGATCAAAAGGGCTCCATAAGATGGATTTCGTATCAAAATAAGGCCTCTAGGATGAAGTGAGGGAAGTTGAGAGAATATTTTTTCCGGGTTTAGGTGAACCAAAAGTCTTTTAAGGTATGAAAAATTGATTAGAATTGGTGTCCTATTATAAGGGGGTGGATTGGCTCTTTAGAAAAAACATAAAGTATTATTTTATAATAAATTCATATTCGGTTAATAATGGCTCCAAAGTAAATTATTAAAGGTATAAGGTGGGGATGGGTATAAATACTTTCATAAAATATATTTTAGACAGGTTTCTGTCATTATATTAACCTTATCATTTAGTTTTAACTCTTAGTTAATTAGTTTGAAATTTACCATGTCACTTTGTATTTTTATATTATATTGTTAATAAACATACTATATACATCCAAGAGGCCCCAAAGTGGTCCATAAATGATACACCTATCATTATATAAGTCATTTTTCTGATCCTTATATTTTTAGGAATATAATATCAATTAATAATATAATATTTTTTTTAAAGCTCTTTTATGTCAATTTTGACACTATTGGGTATTTTGTTATTGATAATTTCATAAATCATTATTACTTTGAAACAAATTTATATAAACAATAAAAATATGTAATATTAACCTATAAAATTATTGTAATTCAAAAAAAGTCTCAAATTATATTTATTTTTATATTTATAATATCAATTATTTTAATATTTCATTCATTAGGTAATTACTGCATCACCATTGTGTCATGAATATGTTAAATTATTTAATGTCTAAAAATTATAAGTAAAATATAAATATTTAGGAAATCATTTTAACTTACTAATGAATATTTATAATCTAATTTATCTTATTTATAACCATATATTAAAAATGTTTTAGTTACTATACTTTGATTTTAACTCTTTTAACTCTTCTTTGAATAAAATAATTATACATGTCCTAATCTAATCCAGGTGGACCTAAATGATAATATTTTATTACTAAGGTTGTTTTTGGTCGAGATACACTTGTCCAATAGAATTAATACATGTGTTAGGGTAATATTAATTTCATTTTTATCCTTAATTACACTATTTACTTTTAACCGTGGAAAATAAAAGTAAAAATTTACTATTCACCAAAAATTATTTTCATCTCATTGAACCACATTTTACTCCTTGATATTTACTGTGTCTCCTGAATTCTCGAAATTCCACTCACAGAAGTGGTAAAATTATGTTTTATGTGAATTTCCAAATTCTCCTAGGAGGTGGGTAAAAGATGGTGAAAAGATCAATAAAATTTTTATATATCTAAAATTATTCTAAACTAACTCCAATGAATTACATTGAACTTATATAAGTTTTATTTATCTTTTTTGACCTTAATTAATTTTTATTAAAATAAAAAATTATTTAAATAAAAATTCGGTTTTAAACTATAACTATGTGTTTTTCACTATTAATAAAAAATTGAATGTTTTTAGAAAAATACCTAATATTCACCCTAAGCTAATTTCAATACTCTGTATCAAAAATGAAGTCCATTTAGAAAGATAAAATTAAAAAAAATAGAAAGTGGGCATTACTATTCATAATGGCTAATTTGATTGGTCATGGTGTGTGTTAGAACTCGAAGTTTCGTACAATACACGCTACTGTATTATACAAATAGAAGCATATCGTGGAAGCTTGGGGTGTTACATTCTCCCCTCCTTTAAATAATTTCATCCTCGAAATTTTTAAAATTGGGATTTGGAATATAATGGAAATTCCCACATTAGAAAAACAGTAAACAAAACTATCACCTTAAAAGATAGAAAGAGAAGTACAAAGGTCACCCAAGATAACTCATACTATGATTCCATGTACAAAAACATAGATATGGAAGATAAAATAAGTGTCAAGTTCTGATAGAGATGGATATAAAATATGATCAGGAGAAAGTTAACAACAAAAAAGCCACAAACATGTGATGGGACAAACGGTCATTAGTTTTCTAGTAGAAAAAGTATACAGAAAACATTTTTTAAGTTACTTTTCTTAAAGATGAGGAATTCATTTATGAGATTGACTAAGAAACTAAAGAGATATACTTAATTTTTATGTATATTTTCATTATTTAATAAATTTCCACCACTAACTCATTTTTTAACTATTGGTATTCAAGAAGACTTGGTCACACTAGAAGAGCTAGAATAAACTTCTATAGAATCACATGATCCACTAAGGTTAAACTATATATCTACCTTGTCTTTAGAGATTAATCAAAACCAAAATGGTTAGTACAAGATCTGATGATCCCTCAAAAGGATATTCCTTTAGATAAAGAAACACTAATCTTAATTTGTAAAATTAAACCAACAATACCCCAAAGTTAAATAAATACCAATCAATAAACAATTGTCCATAAAATACTTCAATTTAATCCAAAGTAATATTGAAACCCAAAACATAGAAGAATTTGGTTATGTAGTATTTAACATTAAATTGTATCTCCAAATGACATCAACTACTCTTAAAGTCAATTACTTAAATGTAATTAAGCTAATCAGATATTCTCTATTATAGGTTAATCATTTCCATAAATAACCCAAATCACTATAATCCACAATAAAAACAAAGATAAAAATCCACCATTACTCCATAAATGAAATCCCATAGTATTCTATTTTCATTGGTCATATAGTGTTCCCAACAAAGATAAAATCTTCCAAAATAACATTTATCACTTAATCAACAAATAATTTTCCTATTCTAAGGGTATTCATTTGATAAGACATAAGAACCCAAATCAACTTAATATTGATCAATAAAATAATTTAACTAAAAATAATTAGTCCCACTAACCAGGGACTTCACGTAGTATAGTGCTAGGAGATAAATCCCAGTCGCACTTTGGTTGTGGGCTCGATTCCCACAGCTTTGTCCAACGCGATGGGTTGTCACACGGTCCGTGTGTTGTCCTTTTTCAAAAAACAATATTTTATAACCATACCAAAATGAGATAAATTTCTCAAAATAACCATAACATAATTTAACCACAAATATTATCTCATTCATTTCATTTTCATCCCAAAATATAATAACTTTTAATTGCTTCAAATTCAAGGATCATATAAATGCAAATGGTTATTTATAACTATATCCACAAGAGTAAAGTTAATTCTTCCTCAAATATCATTTTCACATGATAAATTGCAGGGTTACACATATAAGTGAAAATTCATCTAAAGATCACGAATACCTTTAAACATTTTTCCATCCATTTATTTCCACATAGGTTCTTCCTTGACCAAGAGGATATCCTATAGAATAGGGCGTTGACTTGGGTGATGCCATGGTCCCTTACATTTATGACAAATGACCGTAATTGGAATCTTATGATCATTTTTATTTTCTTCCATAGTACTCTTCATTTTTTTCCTCGACAATTCATCACTTTATGTCCCTCTTTTACACACGTAAATCATTTGTTTTTTTCATTGAGACACTTTCATGGGTGTCTCCTTCCACATTTCCTCCATGGTGAAAATTTTGGATTCTTTTCTCCATGGTCTCCAATCCTGGAGCTCTTATCAATCATCACCTTTCTCTTCATTGTTGAGTCCTGGAGTTGGTTAATATATATGTTGTTGTTCATATTTTTCGAAAACTAATTTGGCATGAACATGATATCTTTTACGCTTATCAAAATTTCAATTTGTGGCTCATTTCCACCAGCGTTCCCACCTTGTACATCATTCTCAAAGTTACTATGACATCCTTGGACTCTAAACATTAACTAAAACGAGAATGCATTGTATGAGTAATATTAGTCATAAAATCATTTAGAGAATATCATCACACCATATTATCAATTTGAATCACCTAATATTAACCAAGGTCAAATACATCAAATTGGTTTTTAATGAAGATGTAAATTATCGTAAGCATATTCCTTGGGAGTTTCATAACCAAGAGTGAAGCAATGCCCATTATCATGAACCAATTCCCGATCGAGTCTAACTCAAATCGGTGTTTTTAGGTTTTACCCCTAGGTACATCTGTGCCAGAGCCACCTCTACATGATCTTATCTAGACAAGGATGTATTTCTTGGAAAACTCACAAAATCTATACAATACCAAAATTCTAGGAAGTTATTATATACTAATCCTCCATGTCTATCTTAGGGATATGTGCTCTAATAAGAGTTTATCCAAATCTAGTATCCAAGGATTGTACTAAACTTCCTCTGATACCAACGGTAATTGCCTGACCCCAGTTACCCAGAGTCGGTGCATTATTACATAACATTGGAATGATCACAAAAGATCAAGTCTAGAATGACTGATTAGTTTTGTAGTCTTAGAAACACTAGATATATAAGTCTTACATTACATCATAAATTTAATAAAACTTCAACAATATCTTGTCGAAATATCCCCTCATACTATCATTGTAGGTCATTCATTAATTTCTTCTTCACATCCTGGGAAAAATAAAACATTTAAAGAGGTGACCTCAAATGCTCAGTAAGGATAAAAATATAGTGGATACTTTCATAAATAAGCATAAAAATTTAAGGCAATTTACAACTAAAACAAAAGCCTTTTAAACTTGAAATTCAACATAATATGTCAAAGATAAAATGAAATAGTTCCATTTACTTATTCACATGGATATTCTACTAGTCGAATAACCACATGCAGTATCAATAACCACTTTCATAATGATGGAATGCAAAATTCCAGACTATCATAACCACATAGTCAAGGCCTCGTTCCAAGACTACAAATAAGATTTTTTCAAGGCCTTGTGCCAATAAACTAGTTGGTCTCATGAGTCCTACAGATGCATCAAGGAGTTATAGAGGGCTCCACCCATCACATACTAACTCCAATGAATTCCTCGTATGAAAAGTTTGAAATTTAACATAAACATTCGTATTAAAAATAGCATACAAAATGTCAATACTTTATCCACAAACCATGAATGGTATAAAATTAGCACATCCACAGTCAAACATAACTCATTCAATATAATAAGGAAGATTTTATTGTAACACATTATCCTCAATCGATAATAATGAAGGATATTGACATAGATGAAAATAATCATCAAAACTATTTGAGGGAAATATCTCCCTTTTTCTTGAAAACATTTAAATGTCACAGTATTTGTCAAGAATCCATTTAAAAATATATTTTTGAATCAATGTTTCCCTTACCACTTTGAAACTTTAAAAAGGTTTTTAATTTTAAAACATTATTTTCCATATAAATAAATCCATAAACCCATTTTTAAAACATGGGCATTAATGAGAATGATTTATAATAATAAATCTTAGAAACATTTAAAATGATATTTTAGTTAGAGTTCCTATCCAAAAGAGAGACACTTGAATACAAATAATTAAGGTAATAAAAACATTGTAATATCATGAGAACAAATGTATTCATGATATACTATGTCAAATTACATTATATACACCATATAAAAGCGATTTGGTGTATAACAAAAAAGAAGTGTCAATGGAATGCAATTTGAGAGGAAATCTCTTATAAAACTGTATCTTTAGGTTAAAGATAAATCAACGCCATAATTATATGTGAAAAATATAAATACACTAAATATGATTTTATATTCAGTGTAAATAAATCATAGGACATTCACACATATTCTTGTAAAAACAACACCAATGAATTGGATATTTAACTCAATAAATTGAGATTGAGTTAAAATTACTCCTATCATGTTCATATCGATGTCTGAGAATTTATCAATAGTGTGATTATGTGTATCAAAATTATATCCATATAAAGGGGAGTGTAAATTATGTTATAATCAAATTAATAGTGATTCCACACATAATCATGGAGTAAAATAATCAATGAAGTATGCGTAAAGCCGAATGAGTGGAAATTGAAATTTCAAATTCCCTTATCGATTTGGTAACTTATGATAAATACACCCATGAAAGAAGGATCATAAAATTATGATGTAAATATACATAAATTAAAGTATATTACATAATTAATACAATCATGGGCAGTACACAAACCACATGTAATAAATAAGTGGCGAACAATGGAAATCTCAAGGAATTAAAAGTGAGATAAGAAACCCCTTACATTGTACATTTTCCTTGGTCGAGGGTAGGTTATCCTCTTGTATAATGGTGAAATAATTGTTATTTAATTATAAAAGAATCATATACATTAATATGATATCATATATGATCTTTTAACATTGCTTTGTTAGTAATATATTAGTATTATCGTAATTTCGGGTGTTAACTTACTCGTTTTGTTTTATATATTTTGTTACATAAGTCATGTTTGTTTTGGATACGTTGTATCTTATTCATATACAGAAATATATCAAGTCCTTATACATTTATTTTTAATCATAAAATGATATTTAGAATTGTATGGATATGATGGGGAATGAATCTCATCGTGTTCGTGGAGACTGTTGTCCGTACGTACGAACAGTCGATAATATCATTTTTTTGATATTAAAATAATATATAATTGGATGGTATGTCATATATAAAGAATAATTATAATGTTATATTTATTATTTACATTAATTACACAACATTATTATATCCATCAAAATAATAATGTATTGAATAACAATTACACCACGACGTGAAGACGGTAGGCCATACATACGCATGTATGGTGACATGTCATTCAAATGATGGATAGAATGCTGAATATGGTTGTACCATATTTATAATAACATCACAGTATATAGAAGACACTTGAGTTATTATTTTAGAATGTAAATAACAACTAACGGTGAAGTTGAAGAAGAAAGGAACTTGGAAGAGGGTGGTGAAAACATTACATCTTCTTCAGGTTTTTTCTTTTGATTTGATCAAAAGAGCTCCTTAGGTTGGATTTCTGATCTATCTAAGGACTATAGGTTAAATTGAGGTAACTTGAGAGAATATTTGGTCAGGTTTTGGCCAATCCAAAATGCTTTGAAGGTATAAAGAATTGGTTATAAGTGGTGTCATTTTATAAGGGGGAGGAGGGGCTCTTTAGGAAAAACTTAAAATATTATTTTATAATAAATTCATATTCGGTTTTTAATTGCTGAAATGTGTATTAGTCAAAGTATAAGGTGGGGATGGGTCTAAATACTTTCTACCAATAGATTTTAGACAGGTTTATGTCATTATATTAACATTATCTTTTAGTTTTAACTCTTAGTTAATTAGTTTGACATTTAACATGTCACATTGTATTTTTATATTATATAGTAAATAAACATTCTATATACATCAAAGAGACCCCCAAGTTTTCAATTAATGATAATAAAATCATTATATAAGTCCTTTGGCCAATCCATAGATTTTTAGGAATAGAATATCAATTAATAATATAATATTTGTTTTAAAAACTCTTTTATGTCAATTTTTACACTATTGGGTATTTTGTTTTTGATAATTTCATAACAGCATTATTACATCGAAAATAATTTATATAACCAATAATAATATGTAATATTAACCTATAAAATTAGTTTAATTCAAAAAAAGTCTCAAATTACATTTATTTTGATATTTATAATATCAATTATTTTAATACTTCATTAATTATGTAATTACTGCATCACCATTGTGTCATAAATTAATTAAATTATTTAACGTCTAAAAATTATAAATAAAATTTCATTATGTATAAAATAGTATTATATTTCTAATGAATATTTATAATCGAATTTATCTTATGTATAACCTAATATTAAAATTGTTTTAGTTATTAAACACTGATTTTAACTCTTTTAACTCATCTTTGATTTAAATAATAATAAATGTCCTAATATAATACATGTGGACCTAAATGATAATATTTTATTCCTAATGTTGTTTTTGATCGAGATAGACTTGTCCAATATAATTAAGACATGTGTTAGGGTAATATTAATATCATTTTTTTCCTTAATTATCATATTTACTTTTAACCGTGGTAAATAAAAGTAAAAAGGTACTATTCACCAAAAATTATTTTCATCACATTAAACCACATATTCCTCCTTGATATTAACCATTTCTCTAGGATTTTTGCAATTCCACTCACAGAAGCAGTAAAATTATGTTTTATGTGAATTTCTATATTCTCCTAGGAGGTGGGTAAAAGAATGTGAGAAGTTCAATAAAATTTATATATATCTAATATTTTTCTAAACTAACTCCAATGAATTACATTGAACTTATATATGTATCATGTATCTATTTTGACCTTAACTATATTTAAATAAAATACATAATAATTTTAATAAAAATTCAGTTTTAAACTATAACTCAGTGTTTTTCCACTATTCATAAAAAATTTAATGTTTTTAGAAAAATACCAAAACATCACCCTAAGCTAATTTCGATTTTCTGAATCCAAAAATGAAGTCCATTTTGAAAGATAATATTTATAAAATTTTAAAAATTGGTTATTAATATTCATAATGGCTAGTTTTATTGGTTGTGGTGTGTGCTAGAACTCGAATTTGCATACAACACACGCTATTGCATTATTCAAAGAGAAGCGTACTATGGAAGCTTGGGGTGTTACACTTACCTTTTGTATGTTTGATCACATATATTCTCTATCTTCATTAATGATAATTATATATAAATTATTTAATTTACTGAGAAATTTATTGGGTTTATTAGTCCTTTTATTTGAGAAACTACCTTATTATAATCATTTTTTTAATTAATTATTTCCACATCATGTGTTTTGGTGAAATTTTATTCATATTTACAAAAATACATCGATAGGTTTACAACAGTTAAATTGGTCATTATAAAAAATTATCAAGAATAAAAATAATTTAATAATTAATCTCTTTATACATTAATTATGAATAAAAAACATAATGTGAATGATGGTAGTGAAAATTGAACTACATTAAAAACATTTATATGGTAGGTCGTACTTATTCATGAGCAACGTTTCAATTTTTCAATGATCATGATGGAAAAGGTATGTTATATTCATATTTTTTTTAATAATTATTATATATTAAATACCATAATAATTCATTAAATTATATTATGTATACCATCAATGAGGTTTGGTGGTAAAAATGTATCACATCTATTCGTATAGCTGGAAGTACACACATAAACTAGAACAATATTTTCATTTTACAAGGAATTGAAAGAGAAGTATAATTTTACTATATTAACTTTATTGAATGATAAGAAGTCATAAATATCAAATTTATATATATTAATTAAATTAAAATGTATTACATTTTACGAGATATTCTGATGGAAAAAATACATCGATTTGGGAGACGATAGTCTACCACAAAAAAGTATGATAGTTTCGTATACCATTTTACGGAAGAAAATTTTGATATAAGTTATTATATTAAAATATCAAAAAAAATTATATATATGATATAGTGTTACTATTTAATTTCTATAGAAAAATATTTTAAGGAGGTGGAATAAAGAATAAAATAAAAACCCATGGTTTATAAACATACCTCTAATTTTGACCATATCATTAGGTTTTAAAAACAATTGTATAATGAATTGTTTATTGAACCAGGGAAACTTGGACATTGGGAGGGATAATATGAAGTAATTGGGGTAGATAATGGTAGATCTAAATGGATTAGTAAATGAGTTATAGTGGAGATATGGTTTCCTTAAATATGTAGCGGAGAAGACAAAATTATGATTTAAAAAAATAATTAACTATATTATATTCATACTATTGAAAAATTTATCAAAATTGATAAATCACATAATAATTTATTTTTTATGTTCTAAATATTTCTATTAAATTGAAATTATAAAATTTTAGGTAATTTTAACACCTATCATTTTTGTTTAACGCCTAGTAAACTGTTTTTAACAGTAATACTATTTACAAATTTCACTATTTTTACTTTTCAGTAAGACAAAATATTATTTTCACCTTATTAGATAAAATTAATAAATATTATTCCCAATTTGGAATCCATTTTATAAAAATAAAAATATTGAAGGAATTTGATTTATAATTTATCTAGGAAAATAGATCCAAAATGGTTTTTATGAAAACTATCATTTTATGTATAAAAATATTCTATACACAATTTATGAACTAAATTCATTCGAAAGGGAATATTTGGACTATAAATAATATAATGGAAAAAATATATATTTCATTCTAAAAGAATGAGACCATTAAAAAAAATTTAAAATGAAAAAACACTTTTTAATAAAAACTATTGTTTACAATATTCCAGGAAAAATTAAAATATTTAAAATATTCTTTAATATTCAACCCATATAATTTGATATGATTAATTAAAAATTGAAATGAATTTATTATAATTATAATTCTATATTTAATAAAATGTAATTTTTAATAAAATCAAATAATGCCACAATAACCATTTTGGTTAAATATAAACTTTTTACTATTAATAATAAAATTATCAAATATTTTTATAAGTTTTTCGAATATAATTATAGAAAATTAATAAGAATGAATATAATATATTCTTACATTATATGTGTTGCTAATTTCTTCCCTCAAATAAACATATCAACCCTTACATCTTCATGTATATTAATTTTTTAAAAGATAATGGAGGTTTTATTATAACAACCTCAGGATCCTTTTTGCTTCCTCAATTTTAGGATATCTAAAAAATTCATGTACATGTAGAGTTTTTTGATTCCTCGAAACATTCACTCTTTCGATAAGAATCGAGATAGGATTTTAATATTAATATAGATCATGTTCTAATTATATATTATCATATGTAACAAATGTATAGGGTACAATATATAATTCCATAACAAAGAGATATGTGACTCATCATTTACACTAGAAATGATTATTGTAATTTACTAATGGTATTCAGTAGATAAAATTAATTCTATAATTTAAATTTGGTTAATGTTACTGGGGCTCATTTTTTACTTCTTACAAAACCTTATAATACATTTTTGAAATTATTCATTAAGAAAAATGTGATCTTCCACTAGAAATTTCAAATCATTCCTTTAATTATCTTTATAAAACTTTTTTCAACATTGAACTGCTCCAATATGAGTCTAGATATAAATTATTATTATTTTTTTCCCAAAAAATATTATTTTCTTCATGATTTCATTACCCATCGTCACCCACAAAAATTTAGAGTGTGATACCTCTTCCATATAATGTTTCATTTTGAACTATTTGAATACTTTAATAGATACTATTGTTATAGAATAACACTAAAAAGGTAAATAATGATCCCAAATACACTAAAATCCAACTGATCATTACCTCAAAATGTAATCTTATGTTTCAAAATTAATTTCATAAATCCATTAATTATGTGGATGGTAGGTGATTCTCAAATTTATATATATATTAAGAGCCTTCTCTATAATTTTCCATAATTCTAATGTAAATAAAGTGCCAGGATAAAACAAAATCTAAATTAGTGAACCTCGATGTATTAAACATCTTTAATAAAATCCTTTCAAGGTATTTAACTAGTAAATATTCTCTTATATCGAGTAAATGTGAATATTTATTACATTGACCAACAATAATCTATATTCCATCTTTATTTCAACGAGTATTTGTTAATCCATAGGCAAAGTCCTATGTAATATCATCACATTTCTTTTTATAAATCTATTTATGTTTCATGAATTGATTAATATGTTTTCCCTCAATATTAACCTATCTAAAAACAAGACATCTTGATACATAATCAGAAATATTCATCTGGATAACATTCTAAAAATATATTACCTCAAATTCAAATACATCTTGCTGTTATCATGTTTTAAATAGAAATTACTTCTATGGATATCATATAATAATTTTCTTTTTATCTTAGTTATAGATGGTCTAGATAGCCTCATTCCAATATTTTTAATGAAATATTAATATTGTATTTCTTTAATTTATCTTATTCAAAACATTTATTTCCCTTTGAGAATATTCATTATCTAGATGAGAGAATTGTATATGTCCATGTATATATGGTTTTTAAATCATTTGAAAAAGGTGTTATGTTTCCCCTTAAATTTTAATTCCCAAATACAGATGTACTAAATCCAAAAATCATGGAACACTAAAAATCCATATTTTGGACAAAAAAATGATCATTCATAACCAATGATTTTTCTACCATATTTTCCTTCCATGGGTGGTAGTGTATTGAGAAGTCATAATTCATGATTATCTCAGGCCATCATTTTTCCTACATATTGTTATCATTTAGTTAAAATATGTATTAAAAAAATTATTTGTGTATATCACACATTTTTCACCATAGTGATAATGACTCCATATCATCCAAGGAATTATTATAAAAGAAAAATAAATATATTTTATTATAGTTATATTGATTAGACTATATCTCTTATGAAACATAGGTAATAACATTATTATTATTCATAAGTACCCTACCATGTCCCTCCTTTAATGAACCAAAAAAATATAAAAATCTATCATTTCATAATTGAGGTATAAAAATATGATCATTGACCATTATTTTCATTAATTATTAATAAAATTATTCACATTCTGTTATCCATGTGAAATTAACCCAACTATGTGTAATATTCTTGAACAGGTTTTCTAATCAGGAAAAATGTTGATAAAATAAAAAATAATAACCTAAAAAACAATGAAACTATATACCTATGTAATGTTTATTTTATGTAGTCCATATTTTATATAATTTTTCATTACATTATCCATTGATATACCTTCTATGGTGTAAATATAGACATGTAATTAATCATTATAAATCATTTGTTCACACTTGTTTAATTTTTTATATACCACATTTTTTATGATTCTCAAGAATATTCTATATGTTATTCTCAATATCCTCATATATTTTTATAATTATCCCATATTACATAAAAAAATAACACAAAAAAATTTTATGATATTCGATGAATATCCAATTAATTTCACCGATAAAAATATAGTGTTCACTTTTCAATCAAAATATCAGTACAATAAACTCTTAATGTTCTTAGTTCATATTAAATGATGTATTAAACATACTTTCAATCCAAAAATATGATTGTTCTTTCTAAAAAATGAAAGTATATATTTTAAAAATATTAATCCTCGTGACATTGATCAAATATTTTCACAATTTGGGGCATATGATTTATTTTTTTTATTATAATTGCATTGATTTATATGTAATCAATTGTCAAATTCATTGATCCATCATTAATCTTAATGAAAAAATAAGTGTTTCAACAATAAAAAACACTAACATGTATATATCCCTTAACTCATATCTACTCAAGTTGTTTTATTATATATACACAAATTCAACTATGCCCATTAAATACAAAGATTTTGATATATTTTTTTAATAAAATTTTAATTCAATGAAAAACCCAAATTCATGATGTAGGTGATTTCTAGGTAAATCCACATGAAATATTTCAAGATATTCCTATATAATTTGTACATTCTCAATTTGAATATTTTTATTTCCATATTTAGTTTTGTTTATAGTGTTCATCCTCAACAATCTCATTTCAAAGAGCTAGTGGGGGTTGATCATTAATTGACTCATTTTATAATATATATCCACTAATATTTTTAAATTCAACATAATGATAAAAAAAATTAATGTACTTTTCTTTGTAATTAAATTTTTATTTTTATTTAAAATAATGCAAATTTGAATGATTTTTTGAAAATAAATAATATAAATAAATATAATATAATTAAATCGTATATATTTGTCTATTGTAATAAGAACATACGAACACATCCATATTAATGTGATATTTCCACTTGGATTTTTTATTAATAACACTATTGTTAAAGTGATAGGGAAAAATATACTTTTTAATAAAAAACAAAAGGAATCTAAAGGTTTATTATAGAATAAGATAAAGAGATAGCTATATTTTAAAAAATATCTAATTTACCTACAAAATGATAAATATAAACTTCAACCTCTGATATTTTGATTGTATAGTCTTGGTAAACTCCCTATGTCCATGTCTTCCTTTGACTCCCTTGATTCATGGGAAATTGGATTGAATAACTAACTTTTATATTTATTTTAAAGAACTATATATTTACTGATGTTTTCCTTCCAAATAGATTCATTATCTAGATGATTTAATTCAACCCAATTTTAACAAATTCCTAAGCCCTTGAATCATTTCCAAGTATGTATCATTCAAACATTTCCATATAATAGTAATTTACTAGTTCTATTATTCTTTTTTTAATTATTACATTTTTTATTATTTACTTAAAAACTTATTTGCCCCATGTCCATAGAATATATAAAAGTTATATAAAATTTTATTACCATATTTAAATAATATGATACTATATCATAATCAGATTAAAAAATCATGGAAACTTGTGCATGTTGGAGACATGAATAATCCCATTAATGGAATGGTCCGTCATGATTTCTTTATTATATATGATTTCCAATGGATACCTACATAGTCTTGTAAATTTACCATCATACTCTGATTTACATTACTCTTCCTTCATTTTTAATGTTATGAAGAATGAATCTGTTTCGTCTCACGATTTTGAAGGGTATAAATTCTCAATGAAAATTACATTATATGTTATCCAATACTTGTTTTATATTTTATCATATTATTTTGTGTTTTGGATCGATGAAAATAATTAATCTTCATATCTATTAAATAAATACCATTCAAAAATCATATTTCTTAATTTAATTACAAGACAATGTGTGGATTATCTTTTAAAACAAAATCCATTACTCATATACCATTTGATTAATAGTTCTGTTGATATATGTAGGCTTGTATTACAAGAAGAGTCCCTATAATAGAGAATCTTGTTGTTAGACACCATGATTCTCTAGTTCCTCTAGGATATTCTTCCGATCATTAGTAATCTTACCTAATATGTGAACAATAAAATTGGTTCCTATACTTATGGTATATTCTTTCTCAGTTGGAAAATCAATATATTTTCTATTGTTGATGATTCATAGTATTTAGTAGGGCCCCATCTTTGAATAATTTCACACAGAAATTTATCTTATAATCCTCATGAATATTGATCGATGAAATAAATACCCTATAGTAGTAATAGTTCTAATGTACTATAATGGATTATCATAATCATCATTGTAGTTATGTATTTATATATTATAGTTCCCAAGGTTTCTATTAAACTTATTTTGAAAAACAATTTTAACAACCCCAACTACAATAATAAAGAGATTGTGTCTAATTTATTATATTTTTATAAAATATATTGGATGTCATCCTGAAGGAAAAATTATTTTTGTATTCATGATGAACAAGATACATACCTGATTTCTATATTATAAAAGAAAAAAATTCCTAGCATAAAAACATTTCTACATCCTTGAAATTATTCTCAATATCCTTCTGTGTGTCTTATAGATAAAATATAGGATATGTTTAAATGATTAGTAAGATTATTATAGAGTTGAATATATCCTGAATCTTTTACAATAAGTATATATGGTATGGTATGTAACTAAAAACATATTCCATTTAATATATAATATGAGGAGGAAATTTGTTTAGTGATAGTATAAAATGAAAAATTTGATTAATTGTTAACACTAAATACCTAAAGATTGTAATGATTAATATTGGGTTTCAGGATCTAGAATATCATGATATCTTTACCATTACAACCTTTAACCAATTCATAATAAACTATGTGTATTCATACACTAGAAACACATTTAAATAAGGTTATCCACCTGATTTCTCACATGATACATTTTGATTCATTGATGTTTTATATAATTGCATAGTCTACCCATTACTAAATATATAATTCAAACCTCATATATTAAATAATGATATCAATACTTGTACATTAGTCCTTGTAAAAAACATATATTTAGTAAATAATATGGACACTCAATATTTCCCTATCTACCCAAAAAATAATCATAATAAAACATCCTATGTGAAAATGTTAATTTTTTGGAAATAATAAAATATTGAAAATATTTAATATATATTTATAGGAAGTATATTTTATAATTAATAATGAAAACATGAATTTAAACTTTTTTAAAGAATATTTTGACCAAAATATGAATCCTGATATGTTATATGACTATCAATTTACTAGGGGACTGGATTTTGTAGTAACATCAATTGTTTTAATGAATAAACTTTAATTGAAATGAAAAAAATACTATATAAATTCATAAAAAAATATTTTAAGAGTTTGTGAAATCATATTGAAGAACTAAATATCATACAATAGATATGGTTGATGGAAAATTTATTAATGATGTATACGTTAAAAACAATCATTTCTTTTGAATTTTTGTAAAATAATATAAAAAATAACCTTTTGCAAAAACAATATAATGATTCATTTAAAAACATGTAAACACTCAATGATTGCATAAAATAATCCTCATAAATAATTTTAACAAAAAAAATACTTCTGAATTTTTTATTAGAAATATTGATTTCGATGAAAAATATACATGATTAAAAAGAAAAACAATATCAAAATTTCTATTAACAATATATTTAAAAATTTCAAGTACAAAAGAGAAGAAAATATGAATGAAAATATGAATACTCCATAAATAAATATAGGTTAATAGATTTATATTTTGTTATGATGCTTATATTATAAAATAATTCAGCTGAATATATAACCAATCCAAAAATAAAATATATTGTCAAATAAATTGCATCCTATTTAGTGATATATATATATATATAAATAAAATAATTGAGCAAATTGAAATGAATAATTAATCATCATTAATATATATTTATACATGTTAAATATGTTTTAATGGTAGTGTATACAAGAAATAACTGTAAATTGGTTCAAAATTTAAAATGATACCAAATGGAGTGGAAATGGAGGTAATTCCCTTAAAAATATACTATTATTGATTCGAGAAATAATTAATGAAGTGGTAAAATTTAAAAATTATAAAAAAAAATAAGTAGAAATAAATCGAAGTGAAATTAAATAATAACTTCTCACAAAATCATTTAATGTCATAGTCATTGATGATGTAATATAATCCCCTGAACAGAAATGGAGTTAGTAAATCACATTTCATCTAGTTTGACTTGAAACATAAATTTTATATTGTCCGGTATAAAAAATATGATAAATAATTAATTTCTTATAAAACTATTTAAATGATATTATTCTATTACATTAATTTATTACCATGTTACATTTAAATTTTTTAATCATTTAAGTCCACATCAAACATTTTGACCATAATTAGTTCATATAGACAATATGGCTTCAGTATATTTAATATCGTAAGAGGTAATTATTACATATTATACAGTATATTAATCATGTTATAGTTATAATTTCTATATTATAATTATACTTCAATAACCATATATTAATTTTTTTATGAATAAATAAATACATTATAATCATGAAGTGGGTAGACCATAGATAGAGAAATGTAACATTTCAATTTTACAATGATCATGATAGAATTAACATTAGTATTTATTTAATTATATCATGATTATTATATCATAAAAACCATATTATTTTTTGTAAATAATTAATATATATTCATTAATTTTGATATAGTTGTGAAAAAATAAATTAGATCACTTTGTAGAGGTGGTAGTCCACATGTACACAAAAACAATGTTATCATTTTTAAACGAATATAAAGCTAACAAAATTAGTGATATATTATATTTAAATTATTATAACCATTTTTTAATAACATATATATATATATATATATTAAAAAAATATTTAAATCCATCCATGATAGGTGGTGATAGAAAATGAATTACATCGGTTTTCGAGGTAGTAGTACACTATACTCATGCATGATGGTTTTGTTTTCCATTTTATAGAAGGAGAGATGAATATAGATTTTAAAATATTTATAATAACATATATGTATATGGAATATAATTGTGTTATTATTTCATAATGCTTGAGTATTATTTTATGTATGTGGGAGAAGAAATAAAATGAAGACGCATGGTTAAGAACAACACCACATCATTGGACAATACCTTGAGGCTTATACCTTCATCCATCATATAATGATTTTATCATTAAAAAATAGTATGTTGGTCATTTATAAGGATTTAATAAAGGAATTTGGAATTATATTTACCTTTAAAAAATTATATTTGTGGGGATATGAGAGTATGTGACCTTTTATAAGTGAGTGAGAGGACACAATGGGACATTTTAAAAGTAATAAATTTAGTATTGGAATACTCAAGAAAAATGCATCCAAAATGGAATATTTAAAAACAATAAATGATATAAAGAGTAAATATGGGTATATTATTAAAATAAATCATTTTTATTTCATTTTAACCCTTATCTAATTAGATTTACCCTTATGTGAATATGATTTACCATTAATTATGGAAACATATTTTTACTATGTTTACAAATAATTTTGACATATAATTATATTGGACATATTAACAAATAGTAGTTATTATAATTCCAAATATGGAAATAATTTTATTAAATCTAATTCTGATTAGAGGTATAATTTAATTTAATATTGAACACAAAATAAACATAAAGAAAAAAATGTTTCTAGAAAAAGAACTGTATTATTTAAAAAATTATATTATTAAAAAATTAACAAATAAAACTGTTTCCTTAAACCAAAAATGAATATAAATAATATAATATAATTTCTTTCAGTGGATACCTTTTTAAACAAATTAAAATAATCTAATTATTCAAACAAAAAACACAATTTAAAAAATCATTATTTTTCACTATTCATTGAAATATCATACTATTGAGAAAATCCAAAAAATCACCATATATTAATTTATTAATTAATAAATAATACATTCTTTCCTAAAATAAAATTCTATATTATTGTAATAAATAATTTAAAATAAACCATATTATGTCAGAAAATCTAATTAAGTTAAAAATAATTTGTTTGACATTTTGATTGAATAATTATATAATATAGTTAGAATTATATAAAATATAATTATCTAATATTAATGCTTTATGAAAATATTTTTTTCTATCATTACCTAGGTTAATAAATATGGGAGTGGTAGAAAATATTACCAAATGAAGAGATAAATGAAGTCAATGTTTATTAAAATAATCCTTTCAATTTTTTCACTACAAAAAGACATGAAAAAGAATAGAAACATATAATTAACCAAATAACAAAATTAAAATTAATTAAATGATTTTTTATGTATTTATCATAAAATATCATCACAAAAATTTTAAGCATAGAAATCAATGTAAATATATAATTAGCAATATAATACATATAGGACTTTAGAAATATTTTAATCAAAGATTTTTTTATGATTGGAAATAATCTGTATACTTAAGTCACATGAATTAAATCATAGAGTATTAAAAATTACCTTACATGGATGTATATACACCATATAGATCATAAACTGCTACATAACATTAAAATAAGACACAATGAAGATAAATTGAGACAAAAACCCATACCACTTTTGAAACATTTTAATAAAATTCATTGTATGGGATCAAAATGATAGGTATCTTAAAAACCCATTATATTCATATATATTTTAAAAATCATTATACATTAATAACCCCTCATAAGCTAAATAACAATGTTCAATATCGACCATTCATCTTAAATTTGAAAAATAGATATTGTAATCCTAACCTCATGTCCATCATTTTTAGTATGCACTATAACCTCATGTATAAAAAAATTATATTTATTATAATAATATTATAAAAACATAATTCAACATATAATAGAATAAATGGTTTACTTATTACATAATATCACTCATTCCATTAAAATATTTTATTATCAACATCACTTTTGGAGTTAATTACTTTATCTTTATATGTTTGATTCGGTTAATCAGTTAAGGTCCTTACACAATGTTCATGGATAATTAATCACTATAATATTAATTTGCTATTAAATTTCATAAATAAATTATATAAATATTTAAACCCATTCTTATAAAGATGTAACGAAAAATGAATTACATCATTTTGGGTGTTGACTTCTCTATTTTTTCATGTATGTTCTGGTTCATTCATTTTTGTCCTTGCACATTGAACAGAATTCAATAATATCAATATTTTTAATAATGATGTATATCTCATATATATTCCTTAATAATATATTTATAAACATTCATATAATTAACGAAATAAAAATATTAACTCTTTTTTTCATCAACATTGAATGTATGCATCTGTGATGTTTTCATGCTCTAATGAATGGAATGAAAGAAATAAAATTACTAATTCATTTTTATAGAATAATAATTATAAAATAAATATCATATAAAAAAAATAATTCAATCATTATACTAAAACATGTGGGATTGTGTTGAAAAATGTGATGTATTGTTATATGGATGTGGTTATCTAAACAAACACATGAGTGATACTTTCATCTCCCATTAGATTAAGAAGATGTAGTATATGGTTACTAAATAATTATATTAATATATATTTATATTTATGACATAATATTTATCATGATATTATGGATACAATATTCTTATAAGATGAAGAGGATGAAATTAAATTTCATAAGATTGATTATGATCTATACAACTTCTCTATGAGGCCTCCTTGGGCTTACTACATAATTCTTGAATTACTGGTCATATAATAGGAACATAATCTCTATGATAAAGGAATGTATTAATTGAAAACTTATTATTTGGTATTTGTTACGATACTATACTGAAATCATGATAAAAATATTAGAGGAGATGTTCCCTTTTTATAATTGTTGGGAGGTACACGCATGGAATTTGTTATATGATTTCAATGATTTGAGGTCACATTCATGGTAATGTGGATAAAAAAATTTATTTGAAGTTAGGATATTATATAATTTTTAAATATCTTTATCTACTAATAATTTTAAATTTTTGGAGGATGTTTTATCCTACCGTACTATTAAACTAATCCTAGTAACCATATTTTGACCATAAGCATGACTACACATTTTTATTGTTTTTAAAACTCACTATAAAATATTTTGTTGATCCAAATAATTTTTATTAATTTATTATGTCCCATTATAGAATAACTTTTACTAGATTTAATTTCCATTAGTGTAAGAAATTAATATTTAATAAAGAGTGCAAGTCACATAGAAACCCCATTTTCAAACACTTAAATTTCAACCTTAAATAAAAATCTACATCAATACATATATTGTAAAAATATTTTTTTTATTTTAGAGTACAATATTTAATATATAATATATAAATTTTATTACTACAACTAGTAAATGTAAAAAATTATTTTATTAATATAAAAATCTATTGCCTACAAAAAATTAGAAAAAATGATTTTATAAGCACAAAAACAAATTTATACCAAAATAAACAATAATTATCATTAAAGTTTATATAATTATTTTTTTTCTAATTAATATACTTATATTTAAAATTAATATTAAATTATAATAATAATTTCTCATTTATTTTAAAAAAATTAAAATTTAATTAAAAAAATATTATTTTCACTATTTTGTGAAAAATAAATCATTATTGAAAAATCCAAAAAATTCAACCTAATATAATATTGACATACTATTATTAAATATTATAGTATTTTCCTAAAATAAAATTTCTAAAAAACGTATATATTAATTTAAATGGTAGAATAATGAAATTTGATGAAACTATTTTTCATTAAACCATTTTATTTCTTCATTAATTTACTTTAATGAAAATCGAGTAATTATATATTATATTTTATTTAATAAATTTTAATTTAAATATAAAATTACATATATTTGTAGTACAACATTTCTTAAAATTCAATGCTTCCATTTAAACGGATATGATGATATAGTTTACAATATCTGGGATTATATAGACACGATGTTGCATGAAATGAATTATATTGAATAAATTTTGTTTTATATAAAGGGAATAACATATAAATTTTTTGGGTCTCACATTCTACCAATATTAAAATAAATTTAGACATAACTGTTTTTCACACAAGTAAAATAAAATGATAATTTCTATGATTCATCATTTCCATAGGTTCTCATTTAGATGGATTATATATTTTATTAATCTAAGAAACATTAAATTGGTGATATGTCTTATTCCGTAAAAAATAAATTTCCCCAATAAATTTATTTAAAAAGTTTTTTAGTCATAGGAAGTATCATTATCTTGCGGTACTAAAAAATATTTAATTACATTCTAAATAACATGTTTGTGCTACCTCAGGAGAGATTCAAATAAAACATCATGTACATCATACAGTTTTTGTAGGAGTTTCATGTGTCAGGAAATCATCCCAAACTGATCAGGTTTCTTAAGAAGACCAAAATATTAATGGATCAGGTTTCCCATGATTTTTAATCTAATAAAATTAGTCTATGTGGAAATTCATATTATATAATTCAAAGTAATATCACATTCCAAATCTCATTTATAATTGTTAGCATGACGATTCTACCAACTATGATCCACATTGATTTGTTGTTGAACGACTCTATCCTGCCATACCATTTCATCAACTATCTCGGGTCCAAATATTGTTATTTCCAAAACTAGATCCCATTTTTTTAGGGTTCTATAATTTTTACCATAAAAATATTCGTAATTATTTTTCTCTATGGTCATGTGAAATAATTTTTTTATGAAAATTGACTAGTAAAATTTGATGATCTCAATGACCATTGAAACCTAGATAATTTGATCTCAATATATTTTTTATGGTTGAATGGTACACTTAGACTAAATATATATATGTTGATTACATGAATTAGTAAAATAAAAAATATAATGAATATATTTCTTATGAATTCTCAAGAACAATGGGCTAAATCTTGTATATTGATCAGATATAATAAAATGTTGTATCCCATGTAATCATGTCATTTCCATAAAGTATATCCTTGAAATATGATTTTAAGATAAATATTCTTCAATAATAAATTGAATTTTTATTACCTTCTAAAATGATCAACTATACAAACAAATAAAATTATGTAATTAATATGGTTTGTGGGGCCATAACACAAATTACATGTTGATGATTTCTAATTTCCCTTTAGTTTTTTGTAGTGGTATTAACATAACATAGAAATATCCCAAATTTAAATTAATTAGTGGCATACCAAGAAACATGATGCATACTATACATTATTTGAATACCTATTGTCTCATTATAAATAATCATTCTGATTTCAGTACATCATTATACTTTGAGGATAAATAACGAATGATGAACTATAACCTTATTCTAATATCACATTCTTCAACTCTAGTACTGACTAGACACATACTCAGTACCTAGAACTTATAATTTTATCACAATGAAGGTTGATCTCAAGAACATGTGTCACCTTATTATTTATCTTCATATCCTCATTTTTCTCTTCTTTATTCATTACATATATATGTTGTTGAAAATTCATTTGAGAAATATAATATTTCTACCCTTCCATTAATATTTAAATGAACATCATTTTAAAATCTATAAATATTGGATCATTTTTTATCCAATTTAGAGATAATCTCACATGATAATTTTGACATAATGCACCATCAACCTTATTCACATTCCTAGGTCGGTAGTGTAATGATAACTCACAATCAGTAATCAACTCCAACCATCTTATTTGATGTATATTAAAGTCTTTCTAGGTATATATATATATATTAATCATTCAATTTGAATTATGTATGTCACACAATAATATATATTTATTATTCCTCCTTATCTTTAATGGAAATATTATTATTACTATTTACAAATCCTATGATGGGTAATTTTTCTTATCAACCTTCATTAAGAATAAAAAATAGTCTAACAAAAAATCCTTCAACATAAATACCCACCAATGACATATTTTCAATGCATCATTAAAAATGACTAAATCATCTCAACTATAGGGTACTATAGAAACACATGAAATTTACATCCTTATATTTTGTTCCATGATATTTCTTTACATTTATCAGTTTAGTGGAAGAGAACTCACTATTGAGATAACCTTGAATGTGGATTTGATAGGAGAGATAAATTTTTTACAAATCCTCAACAATATCTAAATAATAATATAAAAATGTGGATGTCTATCATTGTTTTGGTTTTGATCCAATGTTCTATAACATTCATATCTGGTAGATCAATTTAGATACACTTATATGAGATTAGATGACCTATAAATGAATCCTTATTTAACATAAAGTAAAACATGGAAAAATTTTCATAAAAAAGTTCCTTCTTGTGAGACTTGAGTATAGTCCTCATGTGATCTTCATGAAAACCATTCCTCTTGGAATATATAAGAATATATATATAATATTATACCACAAATCATTAAATGTAATCTCTATATAATATTCATTAAATCTATGAGGAAAACATGGTAATCATAAAAAAAAAATTAGAAAATCAATGTTATTACATCAAATGGAATGCTTTAATTGGAATGTCATCAATTTTACCATCAACTAATAGTATATAATTCAAATATAAATCTTGGATAAATAATTAGCACCCCATATATGTTCAAAAAAATAATAAATATGTGGAAAATTTAAATATTATCAATCAAAATCTTGTTATGTTCATGATAATCAATGAATAGTCACATTGATCCATTGTCATTCTAAACAAAAAGTACAGGTCCACCCCCTAGTGACTTACATCACTGAATAAATCCATTTTCAAAATTATCCATGTTTTTCTTCTATAATTTGTACAACTCAATCAGTGCAATTATATATATAAATATATATATATATATATATTGAACCATGTGTAGAACCATGTATGAGTTCTATTCATAATGCATATTCATGATTTGATGGATGACTTGGAAGATCTTCATGAAACACATCATCAAACTCAAGTATAATAGAAATATCCTCTATGTTGAGTTTCACCCCAAATATAAAAGATAAATTCCCCCTTTCTATAGTAATATCGACCGATTTATATTATTTATGTTTTATTGTATACAAACATATATACTCACACTGATAGATAATCAAAGGATTGATTAATATATAAAATTTGAATTCCCTTCCTAGGATATTAATAAGGGATTTCTATAATGAAATATAATACCTTCCAAATGGAATATAAAATTAATCTATAGGAATAATTAAAATATGTATAGAAAGAAAATTATAGAAAAACATAATTTTTTTTATGATTCATATACTTGATATGAGTTCATCATACAATTATGAGTTTTTATTGTTATTTCAACATCTAATATGTGAGGATGTGAATTAAAATTATGTTAGACTATAAATAATATAAATTAATTCATAAACCTGATCTAATTTTGTGTAATTAAATATTTTATAATACATGATACCTCCTTAACATTATATATTTATCCTTAATTACTTATAAAAATTGATATCATAAATGTCATTTATCGTTGATCAAAGTTATTAATCATGAAATACCCTTCATAAGACTTCTAAATTTTGACACTTTATTTTCAATCTATGAAGAATTAGGTTTAACATATGTCAACCTTGGTAGGTATGTATTTGAATCCTTCAAAATGAATCGTAAATAGAAAATTATTTATCCTATGAATATCCTCATGAGTTTTAATGCATGTTCATTATCAGGGGTCATTCACCATGAACTAGAATAATGGATAATAAATACCAAACCAATGTTTTTAGGGTCCCCCCTGAGATGCATTTGTGGCAAAACCACATCAAAATTTAGTATCTAGACAAGTATGTGTTTTGTTAGGGCAATTAAAATCATTTCATTTTCATATCTTAAAATGTTCTAATATACTTATGTTTGTCCTAAGGGTTATCCCTAATGTAGCATTTTCATAGTTTCCAAATTTTATTAATCATTTCCTTAGATAACAACTACAGAAATAAATACATTACATAAAAAATTATATCATTTTAGATTAATATTTACTATATTTCCTGATTATACTTTCCTATGGAATTTATAGGGTTAGTGTCATTGGAAGTCTATATGTATAAACAACCAGTATATAAATGAAAACCTTATTACCATTATATTTTTTCAAAACTAGACACGTTAATATATATAACTTATATAAAAACATTCTTGATGACCAAGGTATGGGGAAAATATATGGGATAGATTTAATAATATAGAATGATAAAGATATGTGACATCATTATATAATCATAAGTGATAATTAAAATATAATAAGGGTATATGAACATGATAATGATATTAATAACCATACAGAATCAATCTAATATCTATAATAATGAAAGATTGAATATGGGTTGGTTGAAAAATTACTTTTTAAATAAGACTATAGTATCATCAACAATTAGTCATGTTCACTAAAAACATATCATTTCCATAATCCAAAGTTTATCGCATGCACGTAATCATATAAAAACATTTTCATAGTAGAGGATCAGTAAAAATACTATCATAGTGGATTGGTTTCACTCCATAATTTTCATTTCAAAATTTACAGTTCATAAAAAAATAATATCATTGTTTATTGTGGTCAATCCCCATTCTATTATTTTTTATTTCATATATCACTCCAAATAAAATCATTTTAGAGAGATTCCCTTATATAAATGGGTACTCTACCAATTATAATGCTTATTATCTCATGAGATATCCTTTATTACCCATTGAATTTTACCTTTATAAAAAACCAAGATAAAAATACTTTATAAAGATCCCAATATTCTTTGATTTATAATGAATCCCCCAATCATAGAAGAAAAACTATATTTTTGTTTTCTTCAATTTCATTAAACATTCATCATATCATACCGTCATTACTCATGGAAAGGATATGGGATTTATTAAAATTTCATTATCATAAGAATAAACCATCTAGTGAAAAAATAAATATGGTTAAATTGAATCATATCAATAATAAATCATTAAAAACAACAATGTCTATTATTTTAGGTAAATGTTTTTTAAAATATCTTTATAAAATTTCATGGGAAAATACATTTTTTAATTTGAAATTAATTACATAATATATTAAAATAATAAATTATTTAATGAAAATACATTCCCTGAAATGTATCATGAAAAACAAGGATTATTATAATAATAGATAATTCTTAGTTTTGGGGAATTTCATTCAGCAAGTGCATGTTAAAACAAAAAATATTTTCCCATTTTTGGTAAATAGTAACTATTTCTATGTTTTTTAAAATGATAAGAAAATTCATTTCAAACTATGGTAAATAACATTAAATATATTTAATAAAAACATTAACTAATATCATGATAATACTAAAATCTTTTCTTGAAAAAATTCTAAAGACAATACATACATGGAATAAATTATTCTCGTCAAAAGAGAGATGTGATGCAATTTTTCCCAAAAAAAGACATCCTTTATGTTTTTATGAAATTTAAGGTAGGAAAATGAATTTAATATATATAATATATATAAATTACATTTGGTTATAAAAATATATAATATTTTCCTTAGATAAATTACATAATTTAGTCATAAAAAATGTATACCCAAACAATCCCGATAATAAGATATTGTAACATAATACCCAAATGAAATTAGTTGTCTTAGAAAAAAATCAACATTGGGTTCCTAAAAATAAAATGGATATATAAATCCAAATAATTAATTAATTAATTTTTCTAAATTAAATAATTTTTTATTATATACTAAACGGAGATAAGAAATGGGTGAGTAAGTAAATGAATATCTCAATAAATATTATTTTAGATTTAAAACCATTAAAACAATTGTTTATTTCAAATTGAAGGCCTTGCAAATAATTAATATTATATAAATATTTATAAAAAATAAATTTATTGTATATGAAAAAATATGCTAACTCAGTATTAATCATACTATATAAAATAATTTATAGAGTGAAATGTCAAAAATTTCTCATGTATTTCAAAATTAGATAAAGATAACTACTCAACTTTTTTTTCTTAATTGTATAAACTCTAAAATTCTATACATAAAAATTATCATTTATTAAACAATTAAAATATATCTATAATTATACATATAATACCATACATTATTTACATATAATATATTATTAGTCATTTGTTAATGATATTCCGTTATCATCATAATTTCTGGTGTGAAATGATTATTTTTTCAAGTATGTTTGGGTTTCACTGTTATAGTCCTTGAAATTTAACCATAAATTCATCATATATAGAATTTCAGTAATGACAATGACAACCCATTTATTGATGATATTAATATTTATTATTGTTAATTTAAATTTTTGTTGAAAAAATAATTTCAAATCAATGTAGAGAAGGTAGTACATACGTACAAAATAGTAATGATTCCATTTAATTATATATATAAAATAGGAGTGGAAAAAATTGATATATCATTAAATAATCATTTTTAATATATAAATATCATATATAATGATTAAATATATAGTAATAAAAAATAATTAATGATTTTATTGAAAAATAAAATATATTTTTATGTAGAGGCACTAGTCCTCAAATAAGCATGATAAAACAACAAATATAATATTAGTTTTAAAATATGTGGTAAATATTTTTGAAATAAAATAATAATATATCATTATATTTATTCAAATTGATTCATCAGGTTTTTAAGGATCCAAAAATTTAATTAGAAATATATGAAAAATAATACTAAAACCTCATAGTAAATGAATATTCCTCATTATTTAGATAAATCTATTATATTTACCATTAAACCTTGAAAAAGTTTTCTTAGATAAATATAAAAATATCAAATATAATTTAAATTATTTTAAGATAATTTTTATTTGGGTTTGGATAATATAGAAATCCCAAATGGTGATGATAATCTATAAAAATAATTTCTTATTTATATGTGAGAGGAGGGAGGAAAATTAAATTTCTTTAATCCATTTATTGACTTAATTTCACATTCATTCATATGTTTCCCCATATAGATAAGGATTAAAATGTATGATTAGATAATGTTGAAATATTAAAGTCTAATAATACTTTTGTTTACGTGGGTCATAAATCTAAAATTATTTCATGGTTTAACCACCCTGTAAACATGTTTTAACCATAAGCATTGTAAAAATATTATTAAATTGGAACTATTAACAATGAAAATAACCAAGGATGAAAAAAGATAAATATATTAATTTTTATAATTACAAATATTGGGTACATTTTTACATATATAATTTTTATATGTTGTATAATTTTATGATATTTTATGAAGTTTTGGTAAAATATATTTTATATGTCATCAAAAGTAGATTGTAATGTAAATTGGAATGTTGATGGTGAATGTTCTTTTTTTAGATCCCATGGAAGGATTCAAATATAGTTTTATTAAAAAATTTATATGATATACGAAAATTAATATGTAAAAATTTGGGTATGTATTTTATATAGAAGTTTATGATCAATTATTTATTGTTGTCAAGAATGTTTTCATATGATGTTTCTAAAGATATAAAAGAATTTTTTTCCATATGAGGTTTAGAAAACATCTGTAGTCTGTTTTTAGTGTTCGTTATAAAGTATCCTTAACAATAGTTTAAAACATTCGTATAATTTTTATGTATTGATGTGATAATGATTTTTTAATAGTTTCTATATTTCTTCATTGATAAAAATTATGTCAATTCCTTGGTGAAGAGTTTTTTTTTGTTTATGACTTTTTATATAAATTAGTAATTGTATTTACATTTGGTTTTTATTCATCTGTACATGTTTTCATATAAATTTTATATCCATGATTTGAAGAAAATTGTTAATTTTACAATTATTAGGGTCAACTTAAATTATATTTAAATAATGCACTAATAAAATATGCGAACATTGTATGTTAGAAAATTTAAAATCCTATGAGTGGCCATGAAATCACTGATAACTTTTATTACCATGAGAAAAGATCATAAATTACCCCTACAATAACCTACTATAACATGATATTTACAATCACCTGTTCTCACTGTCACCATTGCACCATAATTCTCAACATTCTCATGGTATGTATACCTACTATGATTCCATCATCAATCTGTGTGTTTAAAATTTTGACAAAGGAAAAAATAGATGACCATATGAATAAAGTCAATAAAATCTGGTATAACACCTAGGATATTCATACCTATGATGATCCCATCACCTTATTCTACCATATATGGTTTAGAACAATGACCTTGAATTTTCTATCCCAATTTTTAATGAATCTATCTATAGTTCCAGTTCCATGCTTTATAAATTGAAAAGTAGACTTCACATCTCTTTATAAATAAGAACTTTATACACTTATTCACTAAGGATATCAAATGGTTTTGATAAATTCCAATAAAAATTCACGTTGAAGAAAACTTGACACCACCTATTCTATTTGTGCTACCATATACTTATACAAAATGGTTTTAGATGATGATAGAGTAGATATACATTACAAATATATTCAATGAAATACTCCACTCTAATTTGATATCATCATCATCTAATTATGAGATCCAAACAACTTCTCAACTAGTGTATTCATCCTTCCTATATAGCCTATGAGTGATCTCAGGCATGAAAAACTATCGCAAATGAGATTATTTTATATCGATATCAATGCCACATGAAAAAGGACAAGGATCACATCTATAAGAAGTAAATGAGTAACATCGAACTATGTTTTTGAGATGATACCATAAATATTAATTATTATCACCGTCATGTGTATGATTCAAGCATTAGTTAATCAATAATATCCATTCAAATGAGATAGTATAGTGATAATGACAATTAAAAGGTTGGTATTCACCTACCAATGATGGGATAATTTGAACTGTAGAAACACATAGAATATGATTTCCCATGAGAATAAAAAATTATATCCATGTGCTGAAAACCTAAATCAAGCCCATTAGATAAATCATAGTCCTAATTTTTTCCTCCAAACAGAATTTAGAAAATCACTATATTGTAGATAACATCGTCAATACACATAATAAAGGATACAAGGAAGTATCATGGTATATCCCCAAGGCCGGAAAAAATTCATCAATACCCTTCCTTTGAGACATGTGTCAACAATGAAACAGAAAGTATTCCTAATCCATTATTAATGAAGGAAATAAAAAATTCAATAATGAAAAATGTGCCCCTAATATAGAGAGAACCAAGGATGTTGTGTTTTTATCTATTTACAGAGGTCACTACTTGAATAAAAATAAGACGATGGGATACTCTTGGGAACAAAGATGAATGAGAATTTACATTGTATGGATTCTCTAAATCATTATAGAAAATGAATCATGTATTATTTATTTTACTTATTATAACACTCATATGATGGAAAAATATGATAACTTTGGTTAAGCTAGGGATAATCCCATCACTTACCATATTGATGAATTATTATACATCAATGTTATTAATTACACTATATAATTATACAATTTTAATATTAGAGGTTTCTTATAAATTTTTATTTTATGTTCTTCTTAGTATTATAGAAATTTTGCACCAAATTCACATGGATTATATCCAAAAAATGAGATATAAATTAGTAGGGTATTTCTTGGTGAATGTATGTATCCAGCCAATAATCTATGAAAAAAAATAGTGATCATTATATTTCTCTATCTGAACTGTAATATCGATATGCATATAATATGTTAGATTCAATTGACAAGGAAGTGTTTATAACCAAAATAATAATAATTCAATTTGGGAATAAATAAATAATTAAGGGCTATACAACTTATAATTTTAGTTATTTTAACACTAATCAAGTATACTGCATGTTTCATTAAAATCAAACCAAAATATATTTCAAGACACACAAAAAAATTTATTTGTCGATGAAAATAAAGGACCCAAATTTATTGTCTATTATATGGGTTGAAATTGTAGTTTCTATGATCCACACAATAGGCATAATCCTAACCAATAACCCTTAGTAAAGAGTCGAATATTTTGTTGATTTAATTAAAAAAATATAATTTATGTTTCAAGTAAAATGATGGAGTTATTCTTACCTTCCTGGTTCTGATCTAGTAGTAGAGATAATGCTACTAGAAAGACTGAAAACATTATAGTGCCCAAAAAAAGAGGAAATAGAATTTTTTACAACTCTATTGGAGAATTAAATCTTCTCAATTTCTTCCTCATAAAAAGTTAAATCATATAGTGAAAATATTTAAGTAAATAGAAAAAAAGTTTTTAAAACATTGTTAAAAATGTATGAAACGAATTTCAATATTAATAATGCACAATTAAATTAAATAATCATCATGATTAGGAAATATGAATTGGAATTATTGGGATTCATTCTTTGTTTCATGCTCTATCTTTATTAAGGTACGAATAGTCACTTATGGTCATTTAAAGTATTTTTCAATGGGTTTAAATCCATAGGATTCACTGAGGATAAAATATACAAGAAGGATTTCACTTTATAATAAGAGGTAGAATCTAATTAGTGGCTCTACAAACTATATCATGGAGATGTCACCAAATAAGGGTAGATATAGATGTCATTGCACCATAAATTATATCCCTGTTGAATGAATTCTAAACCTAGAAATTAAATTTATGGAATAAAATAGGAAATTGTAGAAACTGTTTTGGAGTTATAGGAGAAATTAAAAAAATTGATCACATTCAACCCCCAGTAGCCATATGAAGAACATCACTTATTGGTTTTTATCTACCAATGATTGATGGAAATGATTAGACACTATATGATACATAATCAAGTGGAATGTTGATTTATAAATTGTGAATTGAGGAAAGATATCTCACATAAAGGATCTCCAATGCATTTGAATAGTTTGGAACCCAAGCAGTAAACAAATGAGTATATGAGATTAAAATATATAACTCTCTATTTTTAGAAAATAAAAATTTGGATATAACATTAATTTGAAGACAATTATCTAGGAACAAAGTACATGAATCATTTACCATCACAATCCCATGTTCCATATAATTGGGCTACTCACATGATATTTTAACTAAAGGATTAATTTATGTTCAAGGAAATAAATGTTGTATTTCCATGATCTTATTCCATTTCCAGAACATTGAATTTGGAATCCAAGGGTTTAGAAACATTAATTCTAACAAATTTAGATATGTATAACAACATACTCAAAGAAAAACATTTCAATTGGACTCTTAATATAAGGCCCCGACCTTAAACATCTCTTAATATTGAATTAAATGAATAATTCACATTGAGGATCTTTTCAGGTTTAGAGTTTTAGAGAATTAGAACATAATTAATACATCTCAAAATATTACAAAGTAGACACTTCTAATAAGTTTCCATAAAATAAAAAAACTCTTAAAAAGAAACATTTCTAGTTCCAAGTTTTATATAGCATGACTTTCCCTTGATCCCATCCTTGACCCTATTCCACATTAGGTCCTGTGAAAAACATTTCAAAAAAACATGGGGTGAGCATAAAGAGCTCAGTAAGGGATACACAAAGAACGAAAACTGTTAGTTTATCAAAACAACAAGTAAACCATGTATACTTTATCAAAGTAATACATTTCACCTTTATGAAGTAGTAAAAACTCTTCACTGAATAAAAGATCATTACTTACCCTTTTGTAACCAAAAGATTACCCTAAAACCCATAAAAAGATCACATAACATATAAAGGTAACTTGGGACATAAACATACTTAAGTGGATTAACCATACGGTCGACTTCCACACATATCACTTAATGGAATAGCCATACGGCCAACTTCCATACATACTTAATGGAATAGCCATACGGTCGACTTCCATACCCAATGCATTGGAGGTTATAACCTAACCACCCGTCCTGGTATTCACGGCACCACCCGTCATATGGTTTATCACATAACCACCCATCAAATGTCCATGTACCAATATAAAATCATAAAACATAAAACCAATATAAAAGAATGATAAAATTTCCACATTTCAATCGCAATATATCATTTAAATATATTGACATAATAGAATACTTTATCAAAACCATTTTCAATACCAAAATACATAAAGGAGTATATGGTATTTATTTTATTTTAAAAACATTACGGCTTGTTGAGGAAGCCAAAGACCAAATAATACTCGCGGTGGCGGAAAAGGTCGTTGTCACCGCGTACGTTAAAAGAAACATTCCTTTTTTTCGTTTAGTAAAAAGATTCATAGAAAAAGATTCCTTTTGTATAAAAGTAAAATTCAAAGGGGTTTATACACCGTATAAAATATAGTTGTGTATAAAAATAAATATGCCTCAATGAAAGGAGATTGAGACGAAGTCCCTTACCTCGGGTCTGACTTGACTCGATCGTTCTTTAACGTCCTGAATAATAAACATGAGTGAATTTCAACTTTATTAAGAACCTTTTTCAATCATATTATTCTTTTTATATCACTTATTTCCATGTTATAATCATTTTGTAATCATTAAGTTAATAATGTTTGTTTTGTCGATATTTGGTTCTTAAGTCGAAAGTGGACTTCTTACAATTACATGTTGTTCGTGTGGTCAAAGGTTATTTATATACAGAATGACATTCATGATTTGGATATCATATATATCATATATATAGATCATATACATGTATTTATAATATTACATAATCATTTAGAGGTAAGAAATGAAATGCATCGTTCATGGAGACGGTAAGCCGTACGTACACATGAACGCTACTTTCATTTCTTTTTCATATTAATGGAATTAAAACTAAATGAGAGGTATGTATATTTTAATTCCAGAATTATATTCTTCATTTAGATGTATAATTAATCATATATATCCATTATATATATGTACTTATAATAGTACATTACATTTGGGGATAAGAAATGAAATGCACCGTTCATGGAGATGGTAAGCCGTACGTACGCATGAACACTACTTTCATTTCTATCTCATACATTAATGGAAATAAATAATTATGATATAGAGGTATATTATAATTCCAGTATAACATCATGTATAATAACTTTAAATCCATCCTTTATACATCTCATATATGGCATTAACGAATCACATCACTTTGAGGGGGCGGTAGTCCGCACTTCCTAAAATGAAAATATCGTGTTTAACCACAATGGAAACCATAAAGGCATACCAGAAATGAAAAATAAAGAAGAATAAGGAAAACATAAACATAATATATATCATATATAAATAGAGTGACATCTTAATGGCCACCATTAAAGGTGTTTAAAAGAATATTGAACAATCATCGTTTTGTGAGGCAGAAATTCGCCAACCACAGAAACAGTATGTTCTTTAACCATTAGAGGTAGATGTGTGTAAGTGTAGCTCGAAATATTCATATAACAACATCCTAGTATTTTTAAGATACTGTATTTGTTACAAAATAAATGAATAAAAAGAGTTTAGGGGGTTGTATAAGCAAAATAAAACAAAAGAACACAAGTGAAGACATCACCTTAAAATCGGGTAACTCTCTTAGATTTGAGCTCAAAGGCTTCCTTGGGAAGACTTCTGACCAAATTGAGGCTTCAAGGAGTAAGAGAGGGATATGGAGAGACAAAATGGTCAGGGGTTGGCCGATCCAATGGCTTTGTAAGTGTGGGTATGGAGGTAGAGGTGGGGGCCTTTTATAAGAGGAGAGGAGGGGCACTCTTGGAATGTAAAGAAATGTTACTTTATTTTAAAATGATTTTTGGATTCAAAAGGTCTGAAATTGATATATTTCGAGTGTATGGTGATAAGAGTTATAAATATACCCATAAAATAGGTTTTTGACATGTTTAGTTTATATATTTTACATTATCTTTTCATTTTATTTAAATACTTTATTAATGTGGTAATCGCTACATCATCATGATGTCATAAATAATTTAATATATATAATGTCTAAAAAATATAAAAAAAATATCATGATGTAGGAAATATTTTTATATTTCTAATGAATATTTATATTAAAAACTATGACTTGTATAATCCCATGTAAAAAATTTTTTTGTAAAACATTTCATGTTTGTGACATTTTTACTTTAACATTAAATAAAAAGTTATTTATGTCATTTCCCAACCAATGTGGCTCCATGGGGTCCCCAAGTTGACCCATGGATTTTCATGGTCGGCCATGACCCATCAAATGAGGGTTGGACATGTTTCAAGCTCATCTCATATTATTAAAACATTATTTTTACCTTAAACTACACTAATTACCTCTAATCGCGATTAAAAACTTAATAAGTTACTATTCACCAAAAATTATTTTAATCTCATTGAACCACATTTTACATCTTAATGACAACCATGTATGTCGGATTTTTTAAATTCAAAACACAGAGGTGGTAAAATTTCATTTAAATGAAAAATCAGTTTTTTAAGTACCACTTAATGGTTTCACTATTCATCAAAAATTGAAGTTTTTCAGAAAAATACCAAAACATCACCCTAAGCTATATTTGATATTCCGAATTCAAAAATGAAGTCCATTTTACAAAATTACAAAAATACAAGTTGCATTAATTAATTTAATAATTAATTCCCATTGTCAGAGCAAATAGCGTGATTTTATGAAACAATAAGTATCAAAAGATTGACAATAGTTTAAGTCCGATTTCAAAGTGAAATTAATCCCAACAACAAATATTGGATTTAATGGTAAAAATATATTATAATTTCACTTTAAAACCAATTCAAATGAAAATCTAATCATATAAATAAATTAGATAAAAAATAGGTTTTGAATTAAAATACAACATTTTACACTATTCATTAAAAAATGAACTTTATCGGAAAAATACTAAAAAATTACACAAAGTAAATTTTGATGTCCCGATTCTAAAGAAGAGTTTTATTTGGTCCAATAGAATTTATAATAGTGAACAAAACTATATTTAATGAAGGTTCTCCATCAAAAGGCGATAAGTGAACCTTTAGTGAAAACTAGGGCATATACGCCTAAAATTGAATTCATTCCGTATTTTAAGCCTTTATCATTTATTAGATAAAATTAAAAACATTTAAAAAACATATATAATCATATTTTAGTTATTTCTATCCATTCCCTCCAACAAAACGACTATGTGTTAACTACCATTTAAAATAATATTATTTTATTACTAGTGTGCAACGTATGATTTCAATGAAACTCTTTTTTGCGTATCTGGTACACTATCGAACATAGCAACCCTTTTAAAGTAAAATTAATATTTAATTCGTAAATATTAATAAATATGAAAATGTTTTATTCATTATTTACCTGGAATTTTACATCCTTCCCCCCTTTTGGGAATTGCGTTCTCGCAATTTTATTCACTTATCAAAATAAGTGGGGGTATTTATCCCTCATAGCATTTTCAGATTACCACGTTGCCTCTTCAACAATATGGTTTTTCCACAAAACCTTTACCTAGTGAATTACCATATTTCGCAACACTTGCTCTCTTCGGTCAAGAATCTAGACTAGTTGTTCTTCATAAGATTGGTTCTCCTCCAGCTGAACAACCTCTGGACTCAAAACTTGAGATGGATCTGGCATAAACTTCCTCAACATCGAAACATGAAAAACATTGTGTACCTAAGATAAACTCAGAGGTAAAGCCACTCGGTAAAAAACTGATCCAACTTTCTCCAGAATTTCATATGGTCCAATAAACCTTGGACTCAGCTTTCCTTTCTTACCAAATCTCATCACACTTTTCCATGGAGAAACCTTGAGAAAAAAACATGATCACCTACCTCAAAAGATAGATCCTTCCTATGGTTATCCGCATAACTCTTCTACCTGCTCTGAGCTATTCTCATGTGTTTCCAAATCAACTGAACTTTTTCTGCCATCTCTTCTACCAATTCTGGTCCCATCAGCTTCCTTTCACCCACTTCATCCCAAAATGATGGAGTTCGACACCGGTTCCCATATAATGGCTCAAATGGTGCCTTCTGTATACTGGAATGAAAACTATTATTATAAGAAAACTCAACCAAAGAAAGATGCTGGCCCCAACTTCCCTGATAATCCATCGAAAAAGCTCGTAGCATATCCTCCAAGGTCTGAATTGTTCGTTCTGACTGCCCATCTGATTGCGGATGAAATCATGTACTAAAATTTAATTCAGTACCCAATGACTTCTGAAGGCCTTTCCAAAAGGTAGAAGTAAACCTGGGATCATGATCGGACACAATGGAAAGAGGAACTACATGTAACCTGACTATCTCTTTAAGATACAAACTGGAAATTTGATCTAGGGAAAAATTATCTCGTATAGAAAGGAAATGAGCCGATTTAGTCAAGCGATCAACAATAACCCAGATTGCATTATTACCTTTAGATGTCTTCAGTAATCCCACAACGAAGTCCATGGATATATTCTCTCATTTCCACTCTGGCACTGGTAAAGGCTGAATCATCCCTTTCGGTAACTGCCACTCTGCTTTAACCTACTGACAAGTCAAACACTTCACAGTAAAATCAGCAATATCTCCTTTCATTCCATCCCACCAGTAATACTCCCGCAGATCTCTGTACATCTTAGTACTGCCAGGATGAACTGAAAATGGGAAACTATGAGCCTCACATAAAAACTCATTCTTTAACTGTGAATCACCAGGAACACATAATCTCTTCCCAAACATCAAAACACAATCATTATAAATTATGAATTCAGGCAACTTACCCTTCTGAACCAGCTCTACCTTTTTCTACATATCACTATCTTGATTATGTGCTTGTTTAATTCTGTTTGATAGGGATGATCTCACTGATACCTGAAACAAAACAGAAGAACTTCCTGCACCAACAACTTTTATGCCAAAGTTCATCAAATCAAAAACCAAAGGATCTCGTTCCAAACGTAGCATGGTTAATGAAGCATTACTTTTTCGACTCAAAGCATCGGCCACTTTATTTTATTTTCTCGGATGGTAATAAATTGTACAATCATAATCCTTGATTAATTCCAGCCATCTCCTATGTCTCATGTTCAATTCATTCTGAGTGAATATATACTTTAAACTTTTTTGATCAGTATATATTTCACACTTTACTCCATACAAATGATGCCTCCAAATTTTTAAAGCAAAAAAAACAGCAGCTAATTCCAAATCATGTGTAGGGTAATTTACCTCATGAGTTTTCAACTGACGTGAAGCATAAGCAATTACCTGATCATTCTGCATAAGGACACATCCAAGTCCCTTCAACGAAGCATCACTGTGTATAACAAACTAACCATTCCTAGAAGGAAGTTCCAAAAATGGAGAATTCACCAATCTTCTTTTCAACTCCTGAAAACAATCATCACATTATTCTGTCCAGATGAACTTAACACCATTACGAGTTAGCTTTGTCATTGGACTAGATAACCGTGAAAAAATTTCAACAAACCTTCGGTAGTAACCTGACAAACCAAGAAAACTACAGATCTCGGTTACATTTGTGGGTCTTGGCCATTCTTCAACAACTTTTGTTTTAGTAGGATCAACAGTTATGCCATATTTTTAAACAATGTGACCCAGGAAAGAAATTTGTTGTAACCAAAAATCACACTTGCTGAATTTTCCATATAGTTTCTTTTCTTTTAAGGTTTTCAAGATAACCCATAAATTACTTTCATGCTCCTCTTTACTTTTATAAACCACCAAAAAATCATCGATGAAAACAACCAAAAACATATCCATGAACTCATGGAATCTTCTATTCATAAGGTCCATAAATACAGCAGGTGCATTGGTTAACCCAAAAGGAATTACTACAAATTTATAATGGCCATATCTAGTATGGAACACAGTCTTCGAAATGTCTGCTTCTTTTATATTCAACTGATGGTACCCCGACCTCAATTCAATCTTTAAAAAATACTGAGCTCCCTAGAGCTGATCAAACAAATCATCAATATGAGGAAAAGCATACTTGTTCTTAACAGTAATATTATTCAAGGCCCTATAATCAACAAAAAGTCTCACTGAGCCATCTTTCTTTTTAACAAACAAGACAGGATCACCCCATGGTGATGTGCTAGGTTGAATGAAACCTTTATCTAATAACTCCTGCAATTTTTTCGTTAACTCTAAAAGTTCAACTTGAGCCATTCGATAAGGGGGTTTTGAAATTGGCTTAGAATCAGGAACTAAGTCGATAGTAAATTCAACTTCCCGATCATGAATAATACCTGGAAACTCATCAGGAAAAACATCAAGATACTCTTTTACCATTGGCACGTCATTAATATGAACAGTTCCTTTTTGTTCAAAAATATGTGCAAGGTTACATTCATTTCCATCTTTTACTAGTTTCTCAACTTCCTGATATGTTATCAAAATAAAGGGTTCATTATTGTACACAAACTGGAAATCTTTCTGAAAAGAGACCATTTTAGCTCTGCAGTCAATCTTAGCATGATAAACAGAAATCCAATCCATGCCCAAAATAACATCAAACTCTACTAGAGGAAAAACAATAAGGTTTGCTGGTAGATTCTTTCCACACACAAGGATAGAAAGGTTCTTATAATTCCTTTTTGTCTCAACGTTCCCTCCGGGTGTTTTTACCATAAGTTCAGCGTTCATATCTTGATATGGAATTTCCAATTTACTAGAAACCATCTCATAAATGAAAGATTGTGTAGACCCTGAATCAAACAACACATTGGAATAATCTGAACAAACAAATAGTGTACCTGATACTACTTCATTCGATGGACCAACATCTGCTGAAGTTGTTGCAAAGGATTTCACCACCCCTTTCTTCTTGTAGTCTGGATGCTTTCCCCCAGTTGAGTTCTTCATTGGACACTCGTTTGCATAATGACCCATTTCATTACAATTAAAACATCTTACCATTGGCTTTTCATTGCCTGCTTGATCATCTTCCTTACAGTTACAAGCAATATGACCAGACTTACCACACCGAAAGAACTTACCAGACTTGGATAAACATTCTCCAGGATGCATTTTACAATACTTCTCACATGATGGATATTTGGTTTTCTTACCTCCTTGCTTCTTTGATGAATTCTTCCCCTTTGTCTGCCAACTAGACCTCTTATTCTGTTGTTTGTCATAGAACACCTGATCATTGGAAAACTCCATTTCCACCTTCTCCACACATCGAACAAGTTTTTTATAACTTTTGAACTCATGAGAAGCTAAAGCCCTTCGATACTTTGGCATTAACCCTAAGTAAAAAATGGTTTATTTTACTATCAAGATCTCGTATGAAGTTTGGAGCATACCTTGCCAATCGAGTGAACTTTGCTTCATAAGAAGCCACTGAATTATCCTCCTACCTCAATTCTAGGAACTGTTTTTCCATCCTAAGACGAACCACCTTAGGAAAATATTTCTCAAGATACATACCTTTGAATTCTCCCCAGTGAAGATCCTCAATCTCATCACTATCCCTAATATTTTTCACCATCGACCACCACTGATCAGCTTCACCTTCAAAATGGTAAATAGCAAGACTAACCTTTTGATGTTCTGAACACCCCATGACATCAAAACTCTTCTCCAGTGCTTTAATCCACCCTTCAGCTTGCACGGGGTCAGATGATCCTCTGAATGATGGGGGATGTTGCCTCATGAAATGTTCCACCACTGACATGTTCCTCTGCGGTTGATCTGGTTGATCTCGTGCATGGATACCACCACCATTTATATCTTGACTCAACTGTTCCATCAGTGCAACAAAATGTTCAGTTCGGAATCCGACCATCTCAGGTTGCTGATTTGGAAGGTCGTCTTCCTCCTGATTTCATCCCAACATAGCTGCTTTGTTTCCTCTGCGGAAAACCATTCTGAACACAGAAATATCTTAGGAGAAGAAACATGGTAATCTTTAAATGCTATATCATTTCAGTCATACCATAAATTAACTTATAATTTAACAATTTTCTAACTCCTAAAGTTGTCTAAACCGACCTCTGATACCAACTATAAGGGCCCGGCCTTAAACATCTCTTAATATTGAATTAAACGAATAATTCACATTGAGGATATTTTCAGGTTTAGAGTTTTAGAGAATTAGAAAATAATTAGTACATCTCAAAAGATTACAAAGTAGACACTTCTACTAAGTTTTCATAGAATAAAAAAAACTCTTAAAAATAAACATGTCTAGTTCCATGTTTTATATATCATGACTTTCCCTTGATCCCATCCTTGACCCTATTCAACATTAGGTCCTGTGAAAAACATTTCAAAAAAACTTGGGGTGAGCATAAAGAGCTCAGTAAGGGATACACAAAGAATGAGAACTGTTAGTTTATCAAAACAACAAGTAAACCATGTATAATTTATCAAAGTAATACTTTTCACCTTTATGAAGTAGTAAAAACTCTTCACTGAATAAAAGATCATTACTTACCCTTTTGTAACCAAAAGATTACCATAAAACCCATAAAAAGATCACATAACATATAAAGGTAACTTGGGACATAAACATACTTAATTGGAATAACCATACGGTCGACTTCCACACATATCACTTAATGGAATAGCCATACGGCCAACTTCCATACATACTTAATGGAATATCCACACAGCCGACTTCCATACCCAATACATTGGAGGTTATAACGTAACCACCCATCCTGGTATTCACGGCACCACCCGTCATATGGTTTATGACGTAACCACCTGTCAAATGTCCAAGTACCAATATAAAATCATAAAACATACAACCAATATAAAGTAATGATAACATTTCCACATTTCAATCACAATATATCATTTAAATATATTGACATAATAGAATCCTTTATCAAAACCATTTTCTATACCAAAATACATAAAAGAGTATATGGTATTTATTTTATTTCAAAAACATTACGGCTTGTTGAGGAAGCCAAAGACCAAATAATACTCGTGGAGGCGGAAAAGGTCGTTGTCACCGTGTATGTTAAAAGAAACATTACTTTTTTTCATTTAGTAAACGCTTCGTAGAAAAAGATTCCTTTTGTATAAAAGTAAAATTCAAAGTGGTTTATACACCGTATAAAAGATAGTTGTGTATAAAACGAAATATTCCTCAATGAAAGGAGATTGAGATGAATTCCCTTACCTCGGGTCCAACTTGACTTGATCGTTCTTTAACATCCTGAATAATAAACTTGAGTTAATTTCTACTTGCTTAAGAGCCTTTTTCAATCTTATTATTCCTTTTATATCACTTATTTCCATGTTATAAACATTATGTAATCATTAAGTTAATAATGTTTGTTTTGTCGATATTTTGTTCTTAAGTCAAAAGTGGACTTCTTACAATTACATGTTGTTCGTGTGGTCAAAGGTTATTTATATCCAGAATGACATTCCTGATTTGGATATCATATATATCATATATATCCATCATATACATGTATTTATAATATTACATAATCATTTAGAGGTAAGAAATGAAATGCACCGTTCATGGAGACGGTAAGCCGTACATACGCATGAACGCTACTTTCATTTCATTGTCATATTAATGGAATTTAAACTAAATGAGATGTATGTATATTTTAATTCCATAATTATATTAATAATTTAGATGTATCATTCATCATAAATATTAATTATATACATGTACTTATAATAGTACATTACATTTGGGGATAAGAAATGAAATGCACCGTTCATGGAGACGGTAAGCCGTACGTATGCATGAACGCTACTTTCATTTCTATCTCATAATTTAATGGAAAGAAATAATAATGATATAGAGGTATATAATAATTCCAGTATAACATCATATATAATATCTTTATATCCATCCTTTATACGTCCCACATATGGCATTAACGAATCACATCACTTTGAGGGGGCGTTAGTCCGCACTTCCTAAAATGAAATTATCAAGTTTACCCACAATGGAAACCATAAAGGTATACCACAAATGAAAAATAAAGAAGCATAAGGAAAACATAAAAATAATATATATCATATATAAATTGAGTGACATCTTAATGACCACCATTAAAGGTGTTTAAAAGAAGATTGAACAATCATCGTTTTGTGAGGCAGAAATTCGCCAACCACAGAAACAGTATGTTCTTTAACCATTAGATGTAGATGTGGGTAAGTGTAGCTCTAAAGATTATTATAAAAACATACTAGTATATTTAATATACTGTAGTTGTTACAAAAGAAATGAATAAAAAGAGTTTATGGGGTTGGATAAGAAAAATAAAACAAAAGAACACAAGTGAAGACATCACCTTAAAATCGGGTAACTCTCTTAGATTTGAGCTCAAAGGCTTCCTTGGGAAGACTTATTACAAATGTGAGGCTTAAAAGAGTAATAGAGGGATGTGGAGAGACAAAATGTGCAGTGTTTGGCCGAGACAAAGTCTTTTTAAGTGTGGGTAAGGAGGTAGAGGTGGGGGCCTTTTATAAGAGGAGAGGAGGGGCACTCTTGGAATGTAAAGAAATGTTACTTTATTTTAAAATGCTTTTCGGATTCAAAAGGTCCCACATTGATATATATCGAGTGTATGGTGATAAGGGTTCTAAATATACCCATACAATAGGTTTTTTACATGTTTTGGTCATATAATTTTCATTATCTTTTCATTTTATTTAAATCCTTTATTAATGAGGTAATCGTTGCATCATCATGATGTCATATATAACTTAATATATTTAATGTATAAAAATTATAAAAAAAGTATCATGATGTAGGAAATCCTTTTATCTTTCTAAAGAATATTTATAGTCAAAAATCGGACTTGTATAATCCCATGTAAAAATTGTTTAATAAAACATATCATGTTTTGACATTTTTACTTTAACATTAAATAAAAAGTTATTTATGTCATTTCCCAACCAAAGTGGCTCCATGGGGTACCCAAGTTGACCCATGGATTTTCTTGGTCGTCCATGACACATCCAATGAGGGTAGGACATGTGTAAAGCTCATCTCATATTATTAAAACATTATTTTTACCTTAAACTACACTAATTACCTCTAATCGCGATTAAAAACTTAATAAGTTATTATTCACCAAAAAAAATTTAATCCCATTGAACCACATTTTACTTCTTAATGACAACCATGTATTTCATATTTTTGAAATTCAAAACACAGAGGTGGTAAAATTTCATTTAAACGAAAAAACAGTTTTTTAAGTACCACTTAATGGTTTCACTATTCATCAAAAATTGTAGTTTTTCAGAAAAATACCAAAACTTCACCCTAAGCTATATTTGATATTCAGAATTCAAAAATGAATTCCATTTTACAAAATTACAAAAATATAAGTTGCATTAATTAATTTAATAATTAATTCCCGCTGTCAGAGCAAATAGTGTGTTTTTATGAAATAATAAGTATTAAAAGATTGACACTAGTTTATGTCTGATTTCAAAGTGAAATTAATTCCAACGACCACTATTGGATTTAATGGTAAAAATATATTATAATTTCACTTTAAAACCAATTCAAAAGATAATATAATCATATAAATAAATTATACTAAAAAGTGGTTTTGAATTAAAATACAACATTTTAAACTATTCATTAAAAAATGAACTTTATCGGAAAAATACCAAAAATTTACACAAAGTAAATTTTGATGTCCCGATTCTAAAAAAGAGTTTTATTTGGTCCAATATAATTTATAAGAGTGAACAAAACTATATTTAATGATGGTTCGTCATCAAAAGGCGATAAGTTAACCTTTAGTAAAAACTAGGGCATATACACCTAAAATTGAATTCTTTCCGTATTTTAAGCCTTTATCTTTTATTAGATAAAAGTAAAAACATTTAAAAAACATATATAATCATATTTTAGTTATTTCTATCCATTCCCGCCAACACAACGCCTATGTGTTAACTACCATTTAAAATAATATTATTTTATTACTAGTGTGCAACGAAAGATTTCAATGAAACTCTTTGTTGCGTATCTAGTACTCTATCGAACATAGAAACCCTTTTAAAGTAAAATTAATATTTAATTCATAAATATTAATAAATAAGAAAATGTTTTATTCATTATTTACCTGGGATGTTACACTTAATAACATGGTTCACCCCTACCCCAATGTTAGAGATATACTTTCACACCATCAAAAAGTTACTAACAAGGAAAAAATATGAAGATTCCATGAAGGGAATTCTAATATAGCTAATAGAATGTCAAAATAATCAATACACCACGCATGGGTTAGAATTAATTAATTTTAATGGAAAAAAATGAAATATCATGAATGCCCTAAATAATATTGTATATCAAGGATAAGGTAAGATTACTACATAGAAAAGTCCATACAGTAAGGTAAATGTCATTTCTGTTAAATTGAAGAGTGGATAATAATAGGAATAATGTAATGGATTTACCCTATAAATTTTAACCTCAACTAAACTATATATAGACTAAAAAAATTTCCCATAAAAAGAACCTAGGGTGGAGGTAGGTTTGTAACTATAAAACCCCTTGTAATATCCATAAGAACCCCCACCTACATTTGATATAGGAACACAATAACAATTAATAACCAAAGAGGAGTTTTTACAAAATGATATGATGGAAATATTTGTAAAAGTAGAGATTAAGATCCCTTACTGAAAGATAATTTCAAAACTGAAATTATTTAAATTTTCGTTAATGTCATATGCATTGGTATATTTTCATTGAATGGAAATGTATTGGCATTACTATGTGAAAATAATTTTTTTACTTCCACAACTGAAATCACACAAAACAACCATAATCTAAGATTTTCTGTTATTTCTTAAATTATTTGTAATTAATCCATTTCAAATTCATTAGTTTTTTTTGGAACATCAAATAATGTAATTAGTAATTTCATATATTATTCTTCATATATGTGAGACCATAAAACCACCTTTAGCACCCCCAATATTTCATAGTACGTTATCACTTTAATGTAATTCAATAGCTTGTGTTACATGAAACACTGAGTTCGATTGCGCACCACAACATACCAAACTAGCCGTTCAAAAAGCAGGTTTGAATAGTATTATTTGCATATTGAATTTTATATATTCCATATAATTTTAACATACATATTATATATTTCTTAGAATTAATATAAGAACAAATTCAATTTTTCATATAAAAGAAATATTTTTTAAAAATATTAATTTTACAGCCTTTTGATGGAGAACCTTTATTAAATCCAATATTTTACACTTTAATATATTCAATTTGACAAAATAAACACCTAATTTAGTATCATGACATAAAAAATTAATTTTGATAAATTTTTGGTGTCTATCTAATAACTTTCATATTTTGGTGAATAGTGAGAAATACTAAATTTTAATTAAAAAAAAATTTTAATCAAAATAATATACAGTGCTAAATTATACATTTTAACTGTTTGGATGTAAAAATAGATTATATTTTTATCAGTTAATAAAATTTAAGTCATTATAAGTAATTTCACTTTGAAAATTGATATAAATTCATATCGATCTTTTTGTAGTTTTTAATTTTAAAAATCCCACTTTTTAGTTTTGACAAAGGAAATTAATTTTAAAATAATTAATGGAACTTCAATGTTTTGAAATTTTTAAAATATAATTCATTTTTAAAATTTTTAATATCAAAACTAAGTTAAGGTGAATTTTTGGTATACTTCTGAAAACATTCTATTTTTGATGAATAGTGAAAAACACTGTTATTTTTCAAAACTAAATTTTTATTTAAATAATAATTCATTTTATATAAATTTATTTTATGTCAAAAAAGATATATAATTAATATATTTTTTCAATTTAATTTAATCGAATCCTTTTATAATAAAATTAGATGTATAAAATTTTATTAAACTTTTTAACGTCTTTTACCCACCTTCTAGGCACATTTTTAAATTTTCATAAAATGAAATTTTAAAAAATTTGTGAATTGAATTTCCAAAATACAAGATACACTATTGAAATCATTAAATAAAATTTGATTCGATAAGATAAAAATAATTTTTTGTGAATAGTTACTTTTGACATTTATTTACCAGGGTTAAATGTAAATAGGGTAATTAAAGGGAAAAAGATATTATAATTATCCTAACACATTTCCTAATTCTATTGGATATATTTATTTTGACCAAAAACTAATTTAGGACTAAAATTTTATCCTTTTGATCCACTTAGATTAGAATCGTTCATTTATGATTATTTTATTAAAAGAAGAGTTAAAAGTGTTAAATTCGATGTTTAATAACTAATCCATTTTTTATATAGGGTTATACATAAAATAAATTAAACTATACATATTTATTATAAAAAAAAATTCCTAAATCATGGTATTTTATTTATAAATTTTAGACCTTAAATAATTTATTTTATTTATAACACAATGATGATGTAGTAATTACCTTATTAATGAAAGATTAAAATAATTGATATTATAAATATAAAAATAAATATAAATTGAGACTTTTGATGACATCCAAGAGTTTTATAGGTGAATATGACATGTTATATTTTATTTAATGTATTTTTTTTTGAAGTAATATACTTGTTATGACATTCAAAAAAACCAAATACCAAATAGTTTCAAAAATGAAAAAAATGAGTTTTTAAAAGTAATACTATATTATTAAATGGTATAATAATCCTAAAGATATAAGGTACATCCAAAGGAATTATATAATGATATAAATTTCATTAATGAACAACTTTTGGTATTCTTTTCTTTTTATAGTATGATTATTAACCATTTATTATAATAATACAAGAGGACATGGTAAAAGTTAAACTATTTAACTATGAGTTAAATGTAGATAATAGAGTTAATATGGTGACATAAAAATTTCTAAAATCTATTTATTGAGATCATTTCGACCCATACACACCTAATCGTTGAATGAAAACAATTTGGAGACATTACAAATCGATACAGATTTTATAATATAATTATATTTCAAACGTTTTCTAAAGTGACCCTCAACTATCTTATAAAAGGGTACGTCCCCTTCTCTCAAAATAACACCTCCAAAGCCATAAGCCTCAGCCAAAACCTAACAAAGTCCCCTTAAAATATCCCTCAATTAAACCTAGATTCCTTCCATTTAGATGAAAACCAAACTATGGATCCCTTTTGTTCAAATCAAAAGGAAACACCCAAAGAAGAGGTAATTATTTTATCACCTCTTTCAAAGTTCTTTTCATTTCAAAATTCACTTTCATTGTTACGTACAAAACAAAATAATCAATCCATTACATACTATATATTGTGATGTTATTATAAATATGGTACTACCATATTCATTATTCTATCCATCATGTGAATGATAATGTCACCATGTGTACGTACGTACGACTTAGCGTCGCCATGTCATGGTGTAATTTGTTATTAAACACTATGTTATTTGGAGGTATATAATGATTAGTAATTTGTAAATAAACAATGAAAATTACATTCCAATTTCTCTTTACAATAAACATATCAACCAATTCTCAAACATTTAATCCTTAATGATATCATATAGTTGCTCGTGTGTACATACGACATATCATTTCCTTGACGCGATGTGATTCAATTCCACATTCAACATTCAATAATGTTTTTAAAAATATATAATATTAATAGTTAGGTAATATATGAAATAATAATTCTACTGGATATACATATATATATATATATACTTAAATTTATCTTATTCACATACATTTGTTCAATACAATATGAAAATAGAAACAATGTTCATTCGTACGTACAACCTATCGTCTCCATAAACGGTGTATTCCATTTCATATATGTATCTATTATACATAGTTTTATTTTAAATATATCTGATATATAAGTAATGTTTTATATAATTTAAGTATTTAAATAATGACCTAAATGATACGATCAAGAATAACATGTTAGAGAACGTACGATAAAGAAATTGATTATTACCTAAAATATTAATTTAACATGGAAATAATTATTAAACGGGTAGTATAAATCAAAAATTAATCATGTATCATATATTTAATAATAATATGGTTCTATTTTAATTTAATAACATACTATGGTCCTTATACAGGAGGTTAAACTTAACCTCAACCAATGTAATGTGCAGGGTACATGTAAATTCCCCACTCTCATTATTATCCAAGATTGTTTATGTGTATTTATTTTCTAGGTCATATTTATTATACTTCTCTGTGTTTCATAACAATCATTTAAAAATAATTATTTTAAATATCTCATTAACTAAAACAATATTTTAGATGTTTTAAATATTTATTTTTTTATATGATTCTCATTAATGTATTTTTTTCAAAATGGGTTTAAGGATTTATTTATATGCACATGATTGTTTTAAAATGGTAATTCATTTCAAAAGATTCGAAGTGGTATGGGACACTTTGATTCAAAAATCTCATTTAAATGACTTCCTTTATAAATGTATGACTTTTATATGACTTCACAAAAAGAGTAAATTCTCTCCAAAAGTAATAGTGATCATTTTAAAGTATGTCAACATCCTTTACTAGAATTTATAATTGTTTATGGTTGATTTATTATAATACAATCTTCCCTATTCTATTGAATGAGTTATGATATGTTTTACTATGAATATACTATTTTTATACCCTTCATGGTTTATGGTTTAAGTATTGATATATCATATTCCAGTTTTAATACGAATGCTTATGTAATGTTTCTATATTTTCATAAGAGGAATGAAGTGGACTCGGTAAGTGACATGTGGGGACCTCTATAGCCCCTACATGCATTGGTAGATCTCATGAGACAAACTAGTGTGTTGTAATAAGGTCATGACAGTATTTTATTTATATTCTTAGAACCAGACCTTGACTCTATGGTAATGATGTTTAGTGTTAGAAATTATCTAATTATTAAATAAATTATTAATTGTGATTATTCTATTAGTATAATATACATTTGCATGTTTATACGGTAATTTTTGAATTATTTTCTCCATATTATATTCAATTTTATGTTTAAAAGATATTTGTTTTTGTTACACATCTTTCCTTATATTTTTATAGATTCTGCAAAATTATTTAGCCTTACTGAGCATCTGAGCTCGCCCATTTCTTATGTTTTATTTTCCCAGGATTCCATGAAGTGTGTTATTATTTAAATGTAGGTTTAATCTTGATGAATAATGGAATTAAAAAAGGATTATTTATGTTGTATTTTATGTTAGAAATTTTAATGTAATGTTCATGTATATAATCTATTTTTTAATACTTTTAAATTGATCGGTCCTTTGAGACTTTATTCCTTGTTATAATGCCAATGTATTAAAATAATGCACCAACTATGGGATTATAGGGTCAGGGCATTACAATTGGTATCAGAGGATGTTCAGTACAATCCCTGGAAACATGATTTATAAAAACACTTATTAGATAACATTACCCTAATATAAACATTGAGGATTACTATATAAGAGAATCATTGAATTTTTTTAATATAGATATTTTTAGAATCTTATAAGGAATACATCCTTGTATACATATGATCTTTCAGAGGCATCTCTTCCACATATTTACCTAGTAGTGAAAACTCCGAAAAAGAGTTTCAGGCTTGACCCATGGTATCCCGATACACAACAATGGGCCTTGATGCACTCTTGGTTATGACACTCCTAGAAGATATGCTTAGGATAATTCATATTTTATTTACAATCCATTATAAATTATTTTATAGTAAATAAATTTCAATGAAAACATGTTTTTATGTTTATACATTATATGTATTATCTTTTCAAATTACATTAGTTATTTTACAAGTTTCTAATTATTCATTGCGATTCATAAAATAATCTAGTGTATTCCATTTTTTAGAATTGGTGACCAGTAGAATGAATAAAAACTCCAGAAATACAAATTATTTAAAGTGTAAAAGTATCATATCCCTCATGGTATTAAGGCAACATTTAGACGCAAAGTAGTCTCCCATGTATTCCCATTATATGATGAAATAGTATCTTGGGTTTATAAGATAGGTAAGGAATTATCTGAGTCGTATGTCTTTGAAGGGAAACAAAAGAAGAAAATGATGGTAGGGAGAAAGATGGATAAAGGTAAGATGGGAAAGAAAGATTTTCCTATATGTGATAACTATCGAAAAAAATCACCTTGGTAAATTCTTAAAGGGAATGGGAGTCACTTATAAGTGTGGAGTAAAAGGCCACCATGTACGTGATTCCTATTGTAAGAAAATGGTTTCAAATGTACAATGCTTAATCTCCAAGGAGTTGGGACACTACATGAACCAATGCCTCAATCATTATTGTATACCCCAAATGATACTATTGGATAATAATCAAGTTATGATACTAAGTCAAATTAAGAGGAATAATTAGTGTTCTTATATTTATATTAATGAATTATTTTATTTGAGTATTGTTTCAATGATCTATTTGTTATATTAATTTTTGAAATAAATAAGGATTGTATTGTAGTACTATTTCATTGCGAATTCAGTATTGTATAGTACTATGAAATGTGACTCAACTACATGTTAATTTTTTTGGAAAATACATGGTTGAAGGAAAGATAATCCTTAATATGGTCTTGATACTAAGCTAGTGATTTTTGAATAAGAGATGGTTGATATGGATAAATTATATTGGATATTATTTTCTACGTTGGAATAGATTAATGTTTTGATTATTCCATCATTGATGGTGTATTCAAAATTTTTGGATATAAAGAATATATCTACTATTAAATAAGAAATAATGGTATATGAATGTAACCAATTAAGTTTTATGGTTATTCAGGGTGTTACCATACATAATGAATGTACTCTCATGTTATAATGTGGTAAAAAGTGATATTCATTATGTTATGTGATCTTCCTTATTAATTTTTGACTGTGAGTTTAGACATATTTTTTTGGATAATTCTAAAGGTTAGAATAGATTATGTTAAACATTGGATACTATTTTTTAAGGTTAAAAAACATTTTAAAATTATCATTGGATTTTTATAAAAAGAACAACCTGGAGGTCAGACGTCAAACCATCGTGTCTGACAGGGCTTTGAGACTTTTACCCACAACAGAATGGTGACAAGGGTGCATCACTTACCACTGGCCTATGTGATGTTCTTGTTTGTATAATTTAGTTTTTTAATGGTCTGATTGGTGAATTATAAATTCATTATTTTGGGAACCTTATACGATTAGGATAAATAGAATATTTTATAATTCTATTATCTTTTGAGTGAATGATGTGTTTGAGGTAGAAGTTATTTGAAATATGGGACTCTACTTATCATGTATTTTTTCTTATTCTTTGAAGATTTTTTTTTTAAAATTTAGGGAAGGGATCTTGAAGCTAAAAATGTTTTATCCTAATACCTTTTGTTCGGATGAGCCGATGGCATTTAAATCAACATATATTTATGGATATGAGGCCCTCAATATTCTATTTATTATTCATTTGTATGATATTGATGACAAAAATAATTACCTATAAATATTTAAGTTTTCCACCAATTATGTGTCTCTATTTTCCACCAATATTCTTCTTTTCATGATCATAATTTGGTTGGGACGTTTTCATTTCTCTTTCCCTCATTTTAATTATAAATTTTATTAACCCTATTTCCGATGTTGTTTTTCGACACATGTATTTTTTGATTTTTAACCTTTTATTTTTGAAGAACAATATAAAATTTCCAGGATGTAATTTATTTTGAGGATTGGATATTGTAACACCCAAGTATTTCATAGCATTTTATCTCTTTAACGTAATTTAATAGCTTTCACTACATGAAACATCAAGTTCTAGCGCACCACAACATACAAAACTAGCAGTTAAAAGAACGATTATGAATTGTATTATCTTCATTTTGAATTTTAAATATTCTATATAATTATATCATCCATATTATGTGTTTCTTATACTTTATATAAGAACAAATTCAATTTTTCAGATAAAGTAAGTATTTTTCAAAAAATGAAATTTTATCCCCTTTAAATGGCAAACCCTTTTTATATCCAATTTTTGAAAATTTTATATATTCAAATTGTCAAAATAAAATTCTACATTATAATCAGAACATAAAAATTTAGTTTCAATAAATATTTGGTGTTTTTTGATAACAATCATATTTTAGTGAATAGTTAAAAATAGTAAATTGTAATTGAAAAGAACTTTTTTTTATCAAAATAATTTATAGTGTTAAATAATAAATTTAAATGGTTTGAAAGTATAATTAAAATATTTTTTTTCATTTAACACAATTTAGGTCATTATAAGTAATTTCACTTCTATATTTGGCATAAACACATGTCAATCATTTGATAGTTTTACTTTACAAAAACTTAATTTTTGGTTTTTAAAATGTGATTTAATATTAAATTAATTAATGCAACAGCTATGTTTTAAATTTGGTAAAATAGAATTCATTTTTGAATTTGGAATATCAAAATTATCTTAGGTTGAATTCTTGTTATTTTTATGAAAATGTTCAATTTTTGAGGAATTGTGGAAAACATTTTTTTAATGTTTAAAACTGAATTCTTATTAAAATAAATATTTATTTTATATATATTTATTTTAAGTAAAATAATAAATATAATACCTATATATGTTCAATGTAATTCATTGGACTCATTTTATAATAAAATTAGATGTATAAAATTTTATTGAACGTTTTAACGTCTTTTACCCTCTTCTAGGCACATTTGCAACATTGCATATAACATTATTTTTCCTCTTCTTTGAATTTAATTTCAAAACTTCTAGAGACACGGTTTAAATGATTAAGTAAAATTTTTTTAAATAAGATAAAAATAATTTTTGGTGAATAGTAAATTTTGACTTCTATTTACCACGGTTAAAAGTAAATATGGGTAATTAATGGTAAAATTGATATTATAATTACTCAAAAACATGTCCTAATTTTATTGGATATGTGTATTTTGACCAAAAAAACCTTAGTAATAAAATATGATCTTTTTTGGTCCACTTAAATTATATTTGGACCTCTATTACTATTTTATTTAAAGAAGAGTTAAAAGTGTTAAATTCAAGGATTAACAAATAAATTATTTTTAATATAGGGTTATATGTAAGATAAATTTTACAATACTTATTCATTTGCAATATAATATTATTTAACACATAATGGTATTTTATTTATAATTTTTAGACATTAAATACTTAAATTTATTTATGAAACAATGATGATGCAGAAATGCCATATTTAATGAATGATTAAAATAATAGTTATTATAAATATCAAAATAAATGTAAATTGAGACTTTTGATGACATACACGAATATTATAGGTGAATATGACTTGTTATGGTTGATTTAATTTATTTTTTTAGATTTAATATACTTGTTATGACTTTTAAAATAACCAAATACCAAATAGTGTCAAAATAGACATTAATGTTTTTTTTTAATACTAAAAAATTACTATATTATTAAAAGATATAATAATCTTAAAGATATAAGGTTCATAAAAAGGACTTATATTATGAAATATATATATATATATGTAATTAATGAACCACTTGAGGTTCTCTTGTATTTTTATAGTATGTTTATTAACAATTCATTATAATAATATATGAGGACATGATAAAAATTAAATAATATAACTAAGAGTTAAATCTAAAAGATAGGGTTAATATGGTGACCTAAACATGTCTAAAACCTATTGGTTGATAGGATATAGACAAATATCCACTTTATCATCGAAATAAATCAATTGGGAGCCATTATATACCGAAAATTATTTTAGAATAAAATAATATTTGAAACTTTTCCTAAAGTGACACAAACCTCTCTTATAAAAGGGTACATCCCCTTTTCTCAAAATCACACCTCCAAAGACATTTGACTTGGACAACCCCAGAACTAATCTCCTCACAACATACCTCAATTCAACCTATATGAATTACCTTGAGCATAAATCAAACCTATGGATCCCTTTTGTTCAAATCAATATGAAACACCCAAAGAAGAGGTAATTATTTTATCACCACTTTCAATGTTCCTTTCTTCTTCTACTTTATTGTTCTTTGTTATTTACATAAGAAAATAATAACTACAATACCATCTACATATTTTGATTTTATTATATATATGTTACAACCATATTCAGTATTCTATCCATCCTATGAATGATAATGTCATCATGTGTGCGTACGTACACCTTACTATCTCCACATCGTAGTGTAATTTGTTATTCTACACTATTTTATTTTGATGGATATAATGATTAGTAATATGTATATCAATAATGAGAATAACATGATAATTTCTCTTTATAATTAATATACCATCCATTTCCACACCATTCAATCATTAAGGATATGATATTGTCTCTTGTGTGTACGTACGGCTTACCGTCTCCGCGATGCGATGAGATTCATTTCCACGTTCCCCATTGAACGATGATTATAAATACATATATTTTTAAAGAGTATATAATATATGACATAATAATTCTTCTAGAGATATATATATATATTATTTATTTATTTATGTTTGTATGTACTTACATATATCTTATTCACTTACTTCCATTCAATGCGATATGAAAACGGAAACAGCCTTTATGCATTAGTACGGCCTACCCTCTCCATAAACGGTGTTTTCGATTTCAAATATCTAACTATTATAAAAATTTATATTCTAAGTATATATGATTTATAAATCATGTTTTATATTATGTATTTATTTAAATCATGATGTAAATGGTACAACTAAGAATAACAGGTTAATTCATGCACGATAAAGAAAACGATTATTACCCAAAATGTTATTTTAACATGGAAATAATTATTAAATAAGTAGTATAAAGTAATAATTAAATACTGTATGATATGATAAATATTAATATAGTTCTTGTGTAACTTATTAACATACTATGTTCTTTATATAGGAGGTTAAATGTACCCTCGACCAAAGGAATTTCCAAGGTAAGGGTTAATTCTTCAATCTCATTAGTGTCCCAAATTGTTTATGGGTATGTATTTTCTAGGACATATTTATTATCCATGTCCATGTTCCATAACAGACAATTCAAAAAGTTTCTTTTAGGGTAATATTTAACTACAACATCATTTTAAATATTTTAAATATTTATTCATCTAAATATTTATTATTAATGTCCGTGTTTTCAAAATGTTTATAAGGATTTATTTATATGGACATGATTTTTTTAAATGTTAATTCCTGTCACTTGTTTGATTATAGTATGGGAAAAATTGATTCAAAAATATCTTTTAAATTAATTTCTTTATAAATGTATGACTTTTAAATGATTTCATGAAAAGGATATTCCTCTCAAAAAGTTTTACGGGTCATTTTCTAATATGTCAACATCCTTGAGTAGATTTTACTTTTGATTAAGGTTGATTTATTATAATACAATATTCCTTGTTGTATTTAATTACTTTTTATATTTTGACTGTGGATTTACTATTATTATACCCTTCATGGTTTATGGTTGATGTATTAACATTTCATATTATATTTTTAATATGAATGTTTATGTTATGTTTCAACATTTTCATATGAGGAATGAATTTGACTTAGTAAGTTACGGGTGGGGCCCACTATATCCCCTCGATGCATCTGTATGTATCATTATACAAACTAGTGTCTTTTCATAGGGCCTTGAAAAAACTATTTTGATGTCTTGTCACGAGGCCTTGAGTATGTGCGAATGATGTTCGGCGTTATGCATTCCCTCATTATGAAATTAATTATTACATGGGATTATTCGACTAGTAATTTATCCTTGTGCATATATATATGGTAATTTTTTAATTATTCTCTCCATATTATGTTCATGTTTATGATTAATTTTTTTTATTACACATCATTCCTTAAATGTTTATAGCTTTCACTAAATTATTTATCCTTACTGAGCATCTGAGCTCACCCCTTTTTATGTTTTATTTTCCGAAGATTCAAAGAAGGGTATTATGATTTATATGAAGGTTTATTCAAGAAGAAAAATTGAATTATCAAAGTAGTATCTATGTTGTCTTTTATGTTTGAAATATTAATGTAAAGTTCATGTATGTAATCTATTTTCCAAGACTACTAAACTGATCAGTCCCTCAGGAAATGATTCCTTTTAAACAAACCAATGTATTAAAATAATGCCCCGAATCTAGGATTCTATGGTTGGAGTGTTACACCACCCATCATGTTGTACAACATTATAACCAAGCCACTACCTTTCTTGTAGTTGTATTTATGGATTTCATTGTAAGTGTACAAGGATACCCATTCAATGTTGACTATTACATTCTAAGAATGATAGAAGGAAAATGTAAATATCACTCTCCCATTATTCTAGGAATATAATTCTGAATGATATATAAAACTACAATAAATATCAATGAATGAACTGATTCCCTGAAATTTTTTGATGATACTATAAATTTCAACATCATTGATTCAATGAAACTTACACATGAAGAATCTTATATTTTCAAATAAAACCATTTTTAACTACCTAGTAATAATATGGATGAAATTGAATATTTTAATGACATAAATAAACTAGGAGATGGTTTGGACACACCTAACCAACATGATAGGTCTCTTTTTGAATATATTTTTAATCTAAAGAAATTTTAACCTATTGATCAATTTTATTTGATAAATATTAATTTTTTCATGATAATATAAAATATGAAACTATAATTTCTTCCTTATATATATTGGTGGAAAAAAAAGAAAAATGATAGGAACAAATATCTTGGAAACCCCCATGAATTAAAATTAAATCTCACATCCTCAAATCTATAATATACCATTTTAAAACGGTATAAATATATATAGATCATACTTTCAATTAAAATAAAACCGTACCAAGAAAACCAACATCATCAAATTGTGGAAAATAAATTGAATAAAATATTTTGGTCATTAGTATATATTCAATTACATATCACTGCCACCTTTATATTTAAAATTTCTAGGGAAAATTGATCCATGTCATTAAGACATCCCTATAGAAGGCTCAACCCAACCCTTCTAGAGGTAGAAAAAAAAGTAATAGTGAGGCTATTAAAAGTGTAAATACTATTTACATATCATATTCTCACTAGGAATGTAACATTAAAATGTTAATAATGAAAAGTAGTTATACAATTAGGAATATTTAAAACCATGAAATGGTACCCGTCAAAATCAAAAATATTCGATGATATTGTATTGACTATAGGATATTAATCCATAAAACTAAAAAATAACACTTCCCAAATCCCTTTTTAGACAAAATGGTAGTGAGACTATCTCGGAATGAACAATATTATTTACATGATATTTATATATAACATCATGTTCCAATATCTCCCTATATGAAATAAAAGACCACTGTCACATGTCACGTTGATACATTTCTCTACTGGAGAATTCATTTTGGACTCTTCAATGCCTCAAGTGTCTTTCAACTGTGCATGCTAACTATCTTTCCAGATCTAATTGAGTGTTCCTTAGATGTAATCCTTGATGACTTTACTGTGTATGGAACTTTATTTAAAAAAATTCAGGACAATCTAGAAATTTTTTTAAAGTGATGTATTGACCACCACATGGTCTTGATTTTTTTTAAAATCCATTTTATGTTAGAAAAGGTAAATGTATTGATCCATTTAATTACTATGGATGGAATTGATATTTATAATGCAGAAGTTGATGTCATTTTGGCACAAACCTACCACACCGATATCTGGAAAATTAGTTCATTTTAGGCCATGTTTTATTTTATATAAGGATTATTATGGTCTTTATAAGACATTAATTTCCCAAAAAAAAGTTAATGATGAATGAAATTGATTTTTATTTGGTGATTCATGTACGACCATTGTAAAAAAAATTAAATAATTCATTTCACATTCCTTATAATCAGGCCTCCAAGAATGTGTCTCCACTATGAGATATTGTGTGATACATCCAATAGTGTACTTGGGGCCATGATTCCCAGTATATATATATATATATAATATTATATAAAACAATTCATACATTACAAAAACCCTTGGAACTATCATGATTGACTATAAAAAGACACAGAAGGAATTTTTTTTCAACTGTTATATATTTATAAAATCGATGTTCTTAACACATAGAATGTTGTGATATATTTTATTTTGATAATAATACTATATGATATTTGATCAATAACACAGATGATAATCCATGACTAAAATGATGGAAATTGTTTCTACCATAGATTGAAATGAGAATAAGGACAAGAAGGAATATGAAAAATAATTGTTGAAAACATTATTGGTGTTCCTCAAACTACCGAGGTCGAACCAATCAAATATACTAGTATAGACTATTCTCTTTATAGTGGTAAATTATATTGCCTAACAGAATTACACTATAAAGATAAAAAATAAAAACTGTTTTTAATGAAAATGAACTAACTTTATCCTCTTTGAATAAAAATGCTAAATTGAAATATAAATAGAAATACCATGTTATTGAGGACCCTTATTTATTAAAAATTTGTAATTAACTTTTAAATATATGATTCATTCCTAAGGATGAAATAAATTATGGGATTTATTTTTTTTGTACACATTCATTTGATGACAATTTTTATGTCACAACCCCCTCCCACCAAAGATGCCCCTCCTGAGCTGGAAATTGTGGAAGGGAGATAATGACCCTCTGAGTCCCGCCTCTAGGAGGCCCCGGAGTGGCGACTAGCACCAAGGGTATGAGTTTTCACAAATATGAGAGGCATTACCCTTTTTACTATTTGTGATCAGGAAATAAGATGAGTCAACCACCAAATGAAAAGAAAGGAAATACAAGTAAATAAACCCAAACCAATTCCACATGCATGTTTAAATAGTTCTGAAACAAGGTACAAGTACAAGAATGATCAAAATCACAATACCAAAAGAAACAAGAGTACAACAACTGCAACAACTCCAACTGTCCCGACTAGTAGGGTCCCGCATGGCCCTGGTAGTCCTCCTGGATACCTAAAAGTAAACTTAGGGTGATCATACAAGTATTCTCAGTAGGGAAACCTAAAGCTCTCGTGCACAAGTGGGGAGACATCATAATGTATAGTGAGAACAATAGAAGAAACCAAAACCTATCAAGGAATTCTATCCCCCAACCTCACCATCCATGCTCACCAAAACACAAAATAATATGTAGTATTTGTATATAAGAACAAGATTATTGGGTACCCTGCACTATTTCCCATTAGTTAGATGCTCTTCTTAATGACGAACGTCCTGACGCTACCACACTCTTCCCGCCCGCACACACCTAGGCCTCAAGAACCACACATCATGCCCGCACACACCTGGGCCTCACAACCACGTATCCCGCCCGCACACATCTGGGCCTCATCACCACGTATCTCGCCCGCACACACCTGGGCCTCACAACCGCGTATCCCGCCCGCACACACCTGGGCCTCACAACCTCGTATCCCGCTCGCACACACCTGGGCCTCATAACAACATATCCCACCTGCACACACCTAGGCCTCATCCCGAAGATTCTTGGGAAATAGTAAAACCTACCTGAAGATTCTTGGGCTAAAACCACCCCAATCGAATCCTACCTGAAGAGTCTTGGGTGTAAGGTCACCTCAAGCCATCACAGCCTAGGGAAGAAGGATCAGGAAGGATCTAGTAACTAAGGGGAGAACACCCTCTCCCATGAAATGGGATTGTTCAGCACTAAGTGCTCAACATGGGTGGGGTGTGATAAAACACAAAGATACAGATATATATATATATATATATATATATATATAACAAACACGCAGCCCAACCTATGGCTTCTAAATAGAGAACTCAGCACGTTCCTTGGCACTGCTACTACGAAGCATGTATACCACAAACAACCCCAACCCCATTTAGGTTTTCATGTATCAACAGAATCAGTTTATTAGTTCCTTAACTACTAGGAAATCAACCGCAATCAACCATATCAAACGTTCGTAAAACATATCCCTGCCATCCACAAATCAATTTAGGAAAACACAAGAAACACAACAAGTACATTCTTATTAACCAACCAACCACATTAATTATTATTCCCATTATACTATCATGACCCACCATTCATTAACTCTTCCACTATTATTTATTATTCACAACCCATATTTTGTTCACATTCAAACCCAACCCTGCAAGTTCTCTCCTCAAGGCTGTCATGCCTCCACAACACACAAACCATGGGAATGGTTCATCCACGGAGCACCTTATTTTTACGATCCTTGATTCTGACTAGTCGTTCCTAAAAGGTCCTAGCATCTCCCATATCTAACTCTCATTAGTCGATAACGTGGGAGTCGTCGTGTCTGTATCGATGTAGCTGGGAGACGTGGAAGATGTCATGAACCTTCTCCAACTGAGGCAGAAGGGCAAGTTGATATTCCACCTTGCCGATTCACCTCAGCACCTCAAAAGGTCCGATGAACCTAGGTGGGAGCTTGCTTCCTTTACCAAACCTTCGCTGCCCTCGTCGAGGGGAAACCTACAAGAACACATGATATCCCACCTCGAACTCCAAGGTCCTCCTCTGAAGATCAGCATAAGACTTCTGTCGGTCTTGAGATGATTTCATCCTCTCACGTACAAGCTGGACTTTCTCTATGGTGCTCTGCACTACCTCTGGCCCAAGAGAACCTGTCTCACCAAACTCTTCCCAACAAATGGCTGAACGACCTGGTCTTCCATACGAAGCCTCAAACGGTTCCATGCCAATAGTAGAGTGGAACCTGTTGTTGTAGGAAAACTCTACTAAAGTCAAGTGCCTTACCCATGGACCTCCAAAATTCAGAACGTATGATCGCATCATGTCCTCCAATGTCTGGATAGTCCGCTCTGTCAGCCCGTTGGTCTGGGGGTGGAAAAAAGTGCTAAGGCGTAGCTGGGTGCCAATAGCACGTTGTAACCCCCTCTAGACTCGTGAGGTAAACCGAGTATCCCGGTCTGAGATGATATTCTTTGGAACTCCATGAAAATGCACCACTCATCTACGTACCTCTGTGCTAAGGTACTCACCAGGCTCGACTCCTTAACTGCTATTAAGGGAGATGATTTCCTCAGAAGATCCACCACCACCTAGATAGCATCATAACCACCTTAAGCTCATGGTAGTCCTGTGATGATGTCCATCGAGATTTCATCCCACTTCCACTCGAGGACATCTAATTGATGCAACAAACCACTGGGAACATGGTGTTCAACTGTTACTTGCTGACACACTAGGCACTTAGCCACAAACTCTGCCACTGCTCATTTCACCCTGGGCCACCAAAACTGTTCCCTCAGGCCTTGGTACATTTTTGAAACTCTCGGATGTACCGCCAAGTCTGATCGGTGGAACTCACGGAGAACTCCCTCATGCATCGCCTCCATAACAAATAACCTTCCACGGAAAAGCATCCTATGTCGGTTGTCCTCTAATCATCCTTCTGGAGCGTTTCCCTGATCGACACGATACCACATTACTTCTGCCTTGGAGTCCCCCCACTGACACTCTTCCACCTGCTGCAACAAGGATGGTTGCACCGTCATTTGAAACAAAATGCCTCTATCACCTTCTACCCTTACATCCAAGTGCAAGGTGGCCAACTCTCTCATCGCTTTCCAAGCATTAGTGGATTCCCGAACCACTTCCTTATGTGACTTACTGCTTAGGGAATCAGCCACAATGTTTCCCTTACCTTCAGTGTAGGAGATCTCAAAGTCATAGTTTTGGAGAAACTCGACCCATCTCCGCTTCCGCATGTTCAGGTCACGTAGGGAGAAGATATAACGTAAGATCTTGTGATATGAGAAGAACACAAAGCGCTCCCCAAAGAGGTAATGTGGCCATAACTTCAGTGTGGACACTACTGCTGCAAGCTCTAGGTCATGGGTGGCATAGTTACACTCATGAGGGCGCAACAGCCAAGTCCTATAACAGATCACACCCTTCTTCTGCATCAGTACACACCCCAATCCAAGGCCAGAAGAATCACAAAACACCTCATACAACAAACCTTCATATGGAAACCTGAGTACTGGAGCACTGACCAACATCTCCTTTAGGTAGTCGAAAGCTCTCTAGCACTGCTTGCTCTATAGGAAGACCTGGTTCTTCCTGGTCAAATCCTTCAATGGATCAGAAACTCGAGAGAAGTCTGAAACTAACCTCTAATAGTAACCTGATAACCCCATGAAACTACGATCTTCTGCCACGCTCTTGGGTGCTTCCCAAGAAACAACCGCCTCCACAGTTGACGGGTCCACTTACACTCCATGCTGAGACACTACGTGCCCAAGTAAGTGTACTTGTTGTGTCAAGAACATACACTTTGATAATGTCCTGTAAAGTTGGTTGTGTCGAAGGACTTCTATGACTGCCCTAAGATGCTCAACGTGCTCCTCCTCTGATCTTAAGTAGATCAGGATGTCATCGATAAAGACAACAACGAACTTGTCCAGAAGCTCTTGGAAGACAAAGTTCAAAGGTCTGATGAACATAGGTTGTGCATTCATAACTCCAAACGGCATCACTACAAACCCGAAGTTCCCATACCTGCACCTGAAAACCTTCTTTGAGATGTCACTGTTTTTCACCCTCAGCTAATGATATCCAGATCGCAGTGCAATCATAGAAAACCAACCTACTCCCCTCAGCTGGTTGAAGAGATCATCAATCCTTGGAATGGGGTAACGGTTCTTGATTGTTACCTGATTCAACCTTCCGTAGTCTATGCATAACCTAAGACCACCATCTGCCTTCTTCACGAAAAAAACTGGAGCACACCATGGCAACACGCTGGGTCGAACAAAACCCTTCTCCATCAGATCGTAAATCTGAATCCGCAACTCCAACAACTCTAAAGGTGTCATCCAATAAGGGGCCATCGAAATCAGATGGGCACTAGGATATATGTCTATCCCGAATTCAACGTCACATTAGGGGGGGTAGAGTCACAACTTCCTTGGGAAAAACATCGAGGAATTCCCCAACAACCTCTGGGACATCCACCATCTCTGCATCAGCTGAAACCACTGATAACCCGCCTAACAAAGAAAGGAGAGGCTTCACAAGCCGGCTTCCCACTTTATAGATCCTCTTGCCAACAAAATATATACGTTGCCCATCCATGTCTGAGAACACGACTCTTCTTCATAAGAAGTAGATAAGGGCACTAAAAAAACAACCAGTCGATGCCTAGGATGACATCGTATGGGTGCATCTTTACTAAAAGAAGATCCCCTCTAGATTGATGTGGTCCCAAAGTTAGCCCACATCCCTGGAAAACACATGATACACTGTTCTAGCCTCCAACTAGTGTACTCAGTACTAGGGGTACGTCGTAACACTCTGATCTTCTATGATACGCTTCTCTTTCAATAATGCAATAGATTGCATTGTACGCAAGTTCGAGATTCTAACACACCGCGACCAATCAAAATAGCCATTATGAATAGTAATAACCACCTTTTGAAATTATATATATTTTATATTTCAAAATGGACTTAATTTTTGTATTTGGAATATCAAAATTATCCAATGTTGAATTTTTGGTATTTTTCTGAGAACTTCCAATTTTTTATGAATAGTGAAAAGTACTTAAAAACAGCTTTTTTAATCAAAATATTTTCTAATGATAAATTATACTACTGAGTGGTTATAAAGTTTAATTAGAATATATTTTTACCATTTTATCCAATGGTGGTCATTATAATTAATTTCACTTTGAAATTGGACATAAACAATTGTCAATATTTTGATATATATTGTTTCTTAAAAACACGCTATTTTTTGTGACAGCGGGAAATAATTATAAAATTAATTAATTTAACTTATATGTTTGTAATTTTTTAAAATAGACCTCATTTTTGAATTCGGAATATCAATTATAGCTTAGGGTGAAATTTTGGCATTGTTCTGAAAAACTTCAATTTTTGACGAACAGTGAAACCACTAAGTGGTAGTTAAAAAACTGATTTTTCGTTTAAATTAAACATTACCACTTCTGTGATTTGATTTTCAAAAATCCGAAATACATGGTTTTCATTAGGAAGTAATATGTGGTTCAATGGGATTAAAATAATTTTTTGGTGAATAGTAACTTTTAAGTTTAATTAATCGTGATTAAAGGTAATTAGTGAAATTTATGGTAAGGATAATGTTATTATAATATGAAATGACCTTGAAACATGTCCTAACTCTATTGGATGAGAAATTGCTGACCAACAAATTCCATGGGTCAACTTGGGGACCCCATGGAACCACTTTGGTAGGAAAATGACAATAAAAACTTTTTATTTAATGTTAAAATAAAAATGTCACAAACATGAGTTGTTTTACTAAAACAATTTTTAAATGGGGTTATACAAGTCATATTTTAAACTATAAATATTTATTAGAAATATAAAAATATTTCCTACATCATGATATTTTTTTATAATTTTTAGACATTAAATAAATTAAAAGTTTTATGACACAATGATGATGTAGCGATTACCTCATTAATTAACGATTTAAATAAAATGAAAAGATAATGTAAAATCTAAGGCTTACACTTGTCAAAAACCTATTGGATGAGTAGATTTCGAACCCTTTTCACCTTATCCTCGAAATATATCATTTTGGGATCTTTAGAATCCGAAAGGCATTTCATAATAAAGTAACATTTCCATATTTCCAAGAGTACCCCTCCTCACCTCTTATAAAAGGCCCCCACCACTACCACCTTATTCACACATTCCAAGTCATTTGGATCGGACAACCTCTGCCCAAATACTCTCCCAAATTACCTCCCTTACTCCTAGAAGCCTCAAATTTGGAAGAAATCTTCCCAAGGAAGCCTTTGGCTCAAATCAAAAAGAGTTACCCGATTTTAAGGTAATGTCTTCTCTAATGTTGTTTTGTTTTATTTTGCTTCTCCAACCCCTTAAACTCTTTTTATTCCTTTCATTTGTAACAACACCAGTATCTAAAATATACTAGGATGTTGTTATGATAAGTATTTGGTTTACACTTACACACACCTTCGTCTAATGGTTAAAGAACATACTGTTTCTGTGGGTGGTGAAATACTGCCTCACGAAACGATGATTGTTCAATATTCCTTTAACACCTCTAATGGTGGCCATTTTTATGACAATATTTTCATATATGATATATATATTATGTTCATGTTTTCCTTATGCTTCTTTATTTTTCATTTATGGCATACTTTATGATTTCCATTATGGGTAAACACGATAATTTCATTTTAGGAAGTGCGGACTACCGCCCCCTCAAAGTGATTTGAATCGTTAATGCCATATGTGGGATGTATAAAGGATGTAGTAAAAGGTATTATACATTATAATATACTGGAATTATATTATACCTTTATATAATTATAAAATTATTCCATTAAATACGAAATAGAAATGAAATTAGCGTTCATGCGTACGTACGGCTTACCGTCTCCATGAACGGTGCATTTCATTTCTTACCTCTAAATATTATGTAATATTACAAATGAATGTATATTCTGGATATATATGATGTATATGATATATACATAATGAATATAATTTTGGATATAATGGATATATTACCACATGAAAAATTGTAATTATAAGAAGTTTATTTTTGACTCAAGTACCTAAGATCGAAAAAACGACCGTTATAAACTTAAATAATTACATAATGTCCATGAAATGGTAATAAGTGATATAAATGGAATAATGAACTTTAAAAATGTTCTTAAGAAGGTATATATTAACTCTAGTTTATTATTCAGGAGGTTAAAGAGCGGTCGAGTCAAGTCGGACACAAGGTAAGGGAACTTCTTAACCCAATTTCAATTATTTGGGTTAATCTCCTACTTTCAAATTATGTCATGATATTATTATATCCTATCTTGTATTTGTAATTTCATTATGTTTACTTATAGTTAATATACATAATATATCTATTTTATTTAAAAAATGATCTTTGTAAGGTACTTTGCCTCAATCTCCATTCATTAAGGCATATTTTGTTTTATACACAAATTTCTTTTATACGGTGTATAAACCCCTTTGACTTTTATGTTTATTCAAAAGGAATATTTTTATATGAAGCATTTTACTAAATGACAAAAAGTAATGTTTTTCTTGTCAGACGTATGTGGCGACAACGACTTCTCCGCAGCCGTAACCATTATTTGAGTTTCGGCTTCCTCTACAAGCCATAACTTTTTTTAAAATGAAAATAAATACCATGTTTTAATTTTCTTTTATTTTGCTATTGAAATTTGTTTTGATAAGGTTTTTATTATATCAATGTGTTGTATTGATATCTTGTGATTGAAATGTGGAAATGTTATGTTTCCTTTATGCACGTTTTATGTGATACAATTATGTTATGGTTTATGATATGTTTAAACCTGTTCATATGAGGAATGCATTGGACTTAATAACTGACGGGTGGAGCCCTCTATAGATCATAGATGCATAGGTAGGTCTCATGAGAAAAACTAGTTTATTGGCACTAGGCCTTGAAAAAATCTTATTTGTGGTCTTGGCACGAGGCCTTGGCTACGTGGTTATGATAGTATGGCATTATGCATTCCATCATTATGAAAGTGGTTATTGATATTGCATGGGATTATTAGACTAGTAGAATATCCATGTGAGTAAGTAAATGGCATTATTTAATTTTATTTTTTCCATATCATGCTGATGTTCAAGTTTAAAAATGCTTTTATTTTAGTTATACATTGCCTTAAATTTTTATGTTTATTGATGAAAGCTTCCGCAATATTGTTATCCTTACTGAGCATCTGAGCTCACCCCTTTCAATGTTTTAATATTTTCCAGGATGTGAAGAAGTATTTTATGAATGACCTGAAGGGACAGTCATAAGAGGATATGAGTGTGGACTATGGAGACTTTTTTATTGTATATTTTTACTTTATGATGTAATGTAACATTTATGAATGTATCTAGTGTTTCCTAGGCTACTAAACTAATCAGTCTTTCGAGACTTGATCTTTTGTGATCATGCAAATGTTACGCAATAATGCACCGACTCTGGGTAACTGGGGTCAGGGCGTTACTGTTGGTATCAGAGGCATTTTAGTATTATCCTTGGAAGCTAGATTTAGATAAACTCTGATTAGATCACATAGCCCGAAGATAGACTTTGCGGATTAGTAAAGAAGAACTTCCTAGAATTTTGGTATTATAGTGATTTTGTAATTTTTCTGAGAAATACATCCCTGTCTGGATACAAGTAGGTAGAGGCGGCTCTGGAACATATGTACGTAGGGGTAAGACCTGAAAACACCGCTTTGATCTAGACTCGAATGGGAACTGGTGCACAACAATGGGCCTTCCTGCACTCTTGGTTACGACACTCGCAGGGGATATGCTTAGGAAAATTCTCATTTTCTTTAGAAACCACTATGAAGGGTTATGAGTATATACTTCCTCAAAGAAAACATTTTTATGATTATGGATTATATCCATAAATAGTTCAATTTATGTTAAGTATTTTACAAGTATGGAATTATGTATTTTGATTCATAAACTAATCTAGATTATGCCATTGTTTAGAAATGGCGCCTAGCGGAAGGAATGGAAACCGTATCGATGAATGCACTCCGTGTAGGGATTTCCCTCCTACTCAAGATAATTATTGTGGATCTGGAGATACAACTGGTGCTAATCAACTTATTACCATACTGGGACAACTCACTCAGGTTATGAATAATAAACTTACTCATATGGAGCACCCTGATCCGCAAAGTGGAGGATCAATGTTAGACCGCTTCATGAGGCAACAACCACCAACATTTAATGGGAGTACAAATATATTATTATCTGAGCAATGGATAAGATCCTTAGAAAAAATATTCCATGCCTTGGGGAGTAGCGAAAGGGAGAAGGTTGTCATGGAAGTCTACCGCCTCACTGGAGATGCCGATCAATGGTGGTCGCTGATTCAAAACACAAAGGAAGATGAAGAAGTATCAAGTATGGAATGGAGAGATTTCAAAGAGATTTTCTTAGAAAAATACTTTCCACATGACCATTGAGCAGATATGGAAAGGAAATTTCTGAGTCTGAGAAAAAATGAGGATGAGAATGTCGCAAAGTATGAGGCTAAATTTACAAGGTTAGTGAGGTATGATGCAGATTATATACGTAACCAAGGAAGTAAGATTGATCATTTCTTTGATGGGTTAAAACCATTTCTCCATTGAGCATTAGTATCACAATCCTTCTCATCGTACGAAGATATTGTCTCGTGTGCTATCAAGATAGAAAAGGCATTCTCTAAGTCTTATGACAACAAAGTAAAGCAAGAGAAGAAGAGAACAGTGGACCAAGAGACGGATAAAGGGAAAAAGGGAAAGAAGGATTTTCCATTATGTGATAATTGTGGGAAGAATCACCCCTGTGCTTGCCTAAAAGGAATGGGAGTTTGTTATAAATGTGGAGAAAAAGGTCACCAGGCTCGTGATTGCAAGGGAAAGAAAGGGGATATCAATGTTGAATGCTACAATTGTAGGTAAATGGGGAATTATGAAAATGAATGTCCTAAGCATCAGAGAAACTTACCTTAGAAAAGGCCAAGGGATCAAGGAAAATCTTATGCTGTTACTACAATTGATGTAGAATAATTAATGTATTGGTGCTTTTGGACTCAAGGATTATATTCTGGTTATAAGAATAATGTGATATATAAAAGGATTGTACTGCAGTACTTGTTATTTTCATTAAGGTTTTAATATGATGAAGGTAATCATATTTTCAGTATGTGACAATAAGAGAAACCTTACTTTGTTTGGGGAATCTAATGTTGCAATTGATTTTGGAATTTAGAGACCTTTTAGAGAAATTTTGGATAGAGGTATTTTGGATAACTATAAAGTTTAGAATGAATTAAGATGAAAATTGGATAGTATTGTTTAAGGTTAAAACATTTATGAATATTATTTTTGGAATATTATAACAATATATTTTTAGGAAAAGGACAACCAGCAGGGTGGGGCATAACCCATCGCGTCAGACAAAGCTGTAGGAATCGAACCCACAACCATAGTGCGACATGCCTTTATTACCTACCACTAGCCTACAGAAATTCCATGGTTATTAAAAAATATTTTTCTTAATATAAATGGTATGTGTTAATACTTTGAACCTTGTACAATTAGTATAAATATATTATTTTTCAGTTCCATTATCTTTTTTAGTGAAAGATGAGTTTGTGGTAGAAATTAGTTATAGGTTGAAGATCTACTTGTAAATCATATATATATATATATATATATACCTATCTCTTATTCTATGAATAAATTAATTCTTAAACATTAGTAAAGGGATATTAAAACAAAAAAAATGTGTTATCCTAATACCTTATGTCTTGTCGAACTGATAATATTTTAAATCAACATAGATTGAAGGCTTTGAGGCCCTCAATTTTACACTTGTTTGTGATTGATGACCTCAATCACTCCCTAAAAATATGTACGTTTTTCCTCCAATTATATGTCTCTAATTTCCACCAATGTTCTTCCTTATCGAGATTATAATTTGGTGGTGACTTTTTTATTTCCATTGTCCTCTTATTAAGGCTAAATTTTATTAACCTTATTTCCGATGTGGGTTTTCCACAAAGGTATTTTCTATTTTCAACATTTTATTTTCAAAGAAAATTTCAAATTCTGAGGACGCAGTTTATTGAAGGAGGGGAGAATGTAACACCCTGAGCATCCATGGTACGCTTCTCTTTCAATAATGCAATAGCTTGCATTGTACGCAAGTTCAAGATTCTAACACATCGCGACCAATCAAAATAGCCATTATGAATAGTAATAACCACCTTTTGAAATTATATATATTTTATATTTCAAAATGGTCTTCATTTTTGTATTCGGAATATCGAAATTATCCTATGTTGAATTTTGGTATTTTTCTGAGAACTTCCAATTTTTTATGAATAGTGAAAAATACTTAAAAACAACATTTTGAATCAAAATAATTTATAATGATAAATTATAATATTGAGTGGTTATAAAGTTTAATTAGAATATAATTTTACCATTTTATCCAATGGTGGTCATTATAATTAATTTCACTTTGAAATTGGACATAAACAATTGTCAATCTTTTGATATATATTGTTTCTTAAAAACACGCTATTTGTTGTGACAGCGGGAATTAATTATAAAATTAATTAATTCAACTTATATGTTTGTAATTTTGTAAATTAGACATCATTTTATAATTTGGAATATCATTTATAGCTTAGGGTGAAATTTTGGCATTGTTCTGAAAAACTTCAATTTTTGATTAATAGTGAAACCACTAAGTGGTAGTTAAAAAACTGATTTTTCTTTTAAATGAAACATTACCACTTATGTGATTTGATTTTAAAAAACCCAACATACATGGTTGTCATTAGTAAGTAAAATGTGGTTCAATGGGATTAAAATAATTTTTTGGTGAATAGTAACTTTTAAGTTTAATTAATCATGATTAAAGGTAATTAGTGAAATTTAAGGTAAAGATAATGTTATAATAATATGAAATGACCTTGACACATGTCCTACCTCGATTGGATGAGTCATGGCCGAAAAATACAATCCATGGGTCAACTTGGGGACCTCATGGTGCCACTTTGGTAGGAAAATGACCATAAAAACTTCTTATTTAATGTTAAAATAAAAATGTCACAAACATGAGTTTTTTTACTAAAACAGTTTTTAAATGAGGGTTATACAAGTCATATTTTTGACTATAAATATTTATTATAAAGGTAAAAATATTACATACATCATGATATTTGTTTTATAATTTTTAGACATTAAATAAATTAAAAGTTTTATGACACAATGATGATGCAGCGATTACCTCATTAAATAACAATTTAAATAAAATGAAAAGATAATGTAAAATCTAAGTCTTAAACTTGTCAAAAACTTCTTGGATGAGTATATTTAGAACCCTTATCACCTTATCCTCGAAATATTTCATTGTGGGACCTTTATAATCAGAAAATAATTTCATAATAAAGTAACATTTCAATCATTCCAAGAGTACCCCTCCTCTCCTCTTATAAAAGGCCCCCACCACTACCACCTTATTCATACCTTCCAAGACATATGGATAGTCCAACATCTGCCCAAATACTCTCCTAACTTCCCTCCCATACTCCTAGAAGCCTCAATTTTGGCATAAGTCTTCCCAAGGAAGCCTTTGGATCAAATCAAAAAGAGTTACCCGATTTTAAGATAATGTCTTCTCTAATGTTGTTTTGTTTTATTTTGCTTCTCCAACAACTTAAACTCTTTTTATTCCTTTCTTTTGTAACAAAACCAATATCTAAAATATACTAGGATGTTGTTATGATGAGGATTCGATTTACACTTACACACACCATCATCTAATGGTTAAAGAACATACTGTTTTTGTGGGTGGTGAAATACTGCCTCACGAAACGATGATTGTTCAATATTCCATTAACACCTCTAATAGTGGCCATTTTTATGACACTATTTTCATATTTGATATATATTTTATGTTTATTTTTTCCTTATGCTTCTTTATTTTTCATTTATGGCATACTTTATGATTTCCATTATTGGTAAACGCGATAATTTCATTTTAGGAAGTGCGGACTACCGCCCCCTCAAAGTGATTTGAATCGTTAATGCCATAAGTGGGATGTATAAAGGATGTATTAAATGGTATTATACATTATATTATACTGGAATTATATTATACCTTTATATAATTATAACTTAATTACATTAAATACGAAATAGAAATGAAAGTAGCGTTCATGCGTACGTACGGCTTACCGTCTCCATGAATGGTGCATTTCATTTCTTACCTCTAAATGTTATGTAATATTAGAAATGAATGTATATAATGGATATATATGATTTATATGGTATATAGATAATTAATATATTTATGGATATAATGAATATATTACCACATGAACAATGTGTAACTATAAGAAGTTTATTTTTGACTCAAGTACCTAAGATCGACAAAACAACTGTTATAAACTAAAATAATTATATAATGTCCATGACATTGTAATAAGTGATATAAAAGGAATAATGAACATGAAAAAGGTTCTTAAGAAGTTAGAGATTAACTCTAGTTTATTATTTAGGAGGTTAAAGAGCGGTTGAGTCAATTCGGACACGAGGTAAGGGAACTTCTTAACAGAATTTCTATTCTTTGGGTTAATCTCCTACTTTCAAATTATGTCATGATATTATTATATCCTATCTTGTATTTGTAATTTCATTATGTTTACTTATAGTGAATACACATAATATATCTATTTTCTTTAAAAAATGATCTTTGTAAGGAACTTTGTCTCAATCTCCATTCATTGAGGCATATTTTGTTTTATACACAAATTTCTTTTATACGGTGTATAAACCCCTTTGACTTTTACATTTATTCAATAGGAATCTTTTTATACGAAGAGTTTTACTAAACGACAAAAAGGAATGTGTTTCTTGTCGTACGTATGCGGAGACAACGACTTCTCCGCCGCCGTAACCATTATTTGAGTTTCGGCTTCCTCTACAAGCCATAACTTTTTTAAATGAAAAATTAAGACCAAGTTTTAATTTTCTTTTATTTTGGTATTGAAAATGGTTTTGATAAAGTTTTTTTTATATCAATGTGTTGTATTTGTATCATGTGATTGAAATGTGGAAATGTTATGTTTCCTTTATGCACATTTTATGTGATACAATTATGTTATGGTTTATGATAGGTTTAAACCTGTTCATATGAGGAATGCATTGGACTTAATAAGTGACGGGTGGAGACCGCTATAGCTTCTCGATGCATCGGTAGGTCTCATGAGACAAACTAGTGTATTGGCATGAGGCCTTGAAAAAATCTTATTTGTGGTCTTGGCACGAGGCCTTGGATACGTGGTTATGATAGTCTGGCATTATGCATTCCATCATTATAAAAGTGGTTATTGATATTGCATGAGATTATTCGACTGGTAGAATATCCATGTGAGTAGGTAAATGGCATTATTTAATTTTATTTTTTCCATATTATGCTGAAGTTAAAGTTTAAAAAGGCTTTTGTTTTAGTTATACATTGTCTTAAATGTTTATGTTTATTGATGAAAGCTTCCGCAATATTGTTATCCTTACTGAGAATCTGAGCTCACCCCTTTCAATGTTTTAATATTTTCCAGGATGTGAAGAAGTATTTTATGAATGACCTGCAGGGAAAGTCAGAAGAGGATATGATTGTGGACTATGGAGACTTATTTAATGTATATTTTCACTTTATGTTGTAATGTAACATTTATTAATGTATCTAGTGTTTCTAAGGCTGCTAAACTAATCGGTCTTTCGAGACTTGATCTTTTGTGATCATGCCAATGTAACTTCAATAATGCACCAACTCTGGGTAACTGGGGTCGGGGCGTTACATACGGAAAGTCACTCTACATCTATACCCAAAGCATGGGATAGATCAGGTGAAACAAAGGAATGTGATGCTCCTGAATCGAACAAAGTAGAAAGGAGAGTGCTGAAAAAACAAATCGTACCTCGCAGTACCTATGGTTCTGCTGGAGCTGCCAACTCTACTACATGCAACTGTCCATGCCCAGCTCCTCTGCATCTCTGATGTCGTCCACCTGCCCGACCATGCCCTGGTTGAGGTCCCTGAGGAGCACCCTTAGGTCGGCCTCCTCCCGCAAAGTCTTCCCTCGGAGGAGCATGGTCCTGCTGCTGTTGAAAGGGCCTCGCCGACAACTGGTGCGGCTGAGTTGGGCACTGAACCTGCCCACCTCCACCATACTGAGCTCGGGTCGGGCAATGACTTTGAATGTGCCCGAAACCTCCACAAGAAGAACACTTTGGTCCTGGGCACGTGAAAAAGGGACGAGGACCTAAAGATCTGAACTGGAACTGCTGGGGCCTACCCCCCACTGGCCTGAACCTGGAAGGTCCCGTCACAGGAGACCTGCTGCTGACTTCATTCCCCTTTGATGAACCTAGCTGGATCCCCTCACGTGGTGCACCTCCCTACGAGTGCATCCTCTCTACAACCTCTTCCTTCTTCTGTACTACCAAGTACATCGAAAGGGTGAAGGGGGTGACAACATACTGGAGCGAAGGACAAAGAGCCTCCTCCAAAATCTCCCCTGAGACTCCTCATCTGGAAATAGATCCAGAGAAAAGTGTAGGAGATCTTTGAACTTGATCCTCAACTCTCATACTGACATACTTCCCTGCTGGAGGGAGAGTTACTCCTGCCTCTTCTCCACCTTGATCATGGAAGAAAGAAATTCATCTCGGAATTCCATCTCATAGTCAGCCCACTGAACCTCTGCCTCTCCTCTCTCCGAGGTAGATCGTCCACCACTCTCGCGCCGCACCTCTCAGCTGACTGACTGCTAGGGGAACCCAGTACTCCCTCGGATCACGGATCAAGGTAAAAGTGATCCCTATCTCTTCAATCCAGTCCTCCATATCCTTATCTGAAGTACTACCTTGGTACTTCTTGAGGGTTTGCCGCTGGAAATAACGGAGAGTCTTCTGCCACTACCTATCTTCCTCCACTCAGTCAATCCTCAACTGATCGACCACCTAAATCTGCTGGGCCTCGGCCGTTTGAGTCGCCTGGGGACGACCTCCAGGTGCCATAGCTGTACGGTAAACAAGGATCTCCTAAGACAAAGTAGAAATGAATTTATCATGGTTTCATTTTATCATTTTATTCAATTTCTTTCCCAGAACACCCAAATCACATAAAACACAATCATGATGATGCATGTACCTTCCCTATGGTCTCTACCCTGTAATCAATGTAGTCTCAATTGGTCGTTCAGTAGGCTCAGAGTCCTTGCATCGGATCACAGGGGGCCCTAAAATCTCGTTCCCTAGCCAGTCTTCCCTGGCTTATGTCACACACCAATGATCAATCATCACTGTTTCCCTACCATCCCATGCAATCTTCACTATGCCTAACTCCGAACTCAATCCTATCTCTCAACCATAACCTCTGATACCATTCTTTCATGACCCCCTCCCACCAAAGATGCCCCTCATATGCTGGCAATGGTGGAAGGGAGATAATGACCCCTGACTCGCACCTCCAATAAGCCCCAGAGTGGCGACTAGCACCATGGGTATGAGTTTTCACAAATATAGGAGGCATTACCCTTTTTACTATTTAATATTGGGAAATAGGATGAGTCAACCACCAAAAGAAAAGAAAGAAAAGATAAGTAAATAAACCCAAACCAATCCCACATGCATGTTTAAATAGTTCTGAAACAAGGAACATGTAAAAGAAAGATCAAAAGTACATTATCGAAAGAAACAAGAGTAAAACAACTACAAAAAATCCATCTTTCTCAACTAGTAGGGTCTCGAACGGCCCTGGCAGTCCTCCTAGATGCCTGAAAGTAAATTTGGGGTGAGCATACAAGTATACTCAGTAGGGAAACCTAAATCTCTATGCACAAGTGGGGAGAAATCCTAATGTCAAGTGAGAATAAAAGAAGAAACTGAAACCTATCAAGGAATTCTATCCACCCAACCTCCCCATCCATGCTCACCAAAACACAAAACAACAAGTAGTAATAGTATATAAGAACAGGAGTATTGGGTACCCCGCACCATTTCCCATTAGTTAGATTCTCTTCCAAATGGCGAACGTCCTGACGCTACCACACTTTTCCCGCCCGCACACACATGGGCCTCAAGAACCACACATCCCGCCCGCACACACCTTGGCCTCACAACCACGTATCCCACCCGCACACACATGTTCCTCACAACCACGTATCCCGCCTGCACACACCTGGGCCTCACATCCACGTATCCCACCCGCACACACTTGGGCCTCATAACCACGTATCCCGCCCGTACTCACTTGGGCCTCATCCCGATGAATCTTGGGAAATAGTAAAACCTGCCCAAAGAGTCTTGGGCTAAATCCACCCCAATTGAAAGCTACCCTAAGAGTCTTGGGTGTAAGTTCACCTCAAGCCATCACAACCTAGAGAAGAAGCAGTAGGAAGGAGCTGGTAACTAAGGGGAGAACACCCTCTACCATGAAATGGGAGTGTTCAACACTATGTGATCAACATTGGTGGGGTGTGATAAAACACAAAGATACAGATATATATATACCAAACACTCAGCCCAACCTATGGCTTCTAAATAGATAACTGAGCACGTGACTTAGCTCTGTTACTACGAATCATGCATACCAGAAACAAATCCAACCCCATTTAGGTTTTCATGTTTCAACAGAATCAGTTTATTAGTTCCTTAACTACTGGGAAATCAGCCGCAATCAACCACATCAAAGGTTAGTAAAACATATCCCTGCCATCCACAAATCAAGTTAGGAAAACAAAAGAAGCACAATAAGTCCCTTCTTGTTAACCAACCAACCCCATTAATTATTATTCCCATTCCACTATCATGCCCCACCATTCATTATCTCTTACACTTTTATTTATTATTCACAACCCGTAGTTTGTTCACATTCAAACCCTACCCTACAGCCCCGCTGCCAACCACCATAACCACAACCACACTGTACATCATCACCCCTTGATACCATTTATCGCAGCCCCGGTGCCCCATTACTAACATAGCATTCACACCAACCCACAAACAAGCCAACCACAACCTTGCTGCTCACCTGATCCACAACAACCCACAAAAACACCCCCTTCACATAAATTAACCCAAACATCACCCACAAGTTTATTATTTCAGTTTTGTTCAACAGGGGTGATCACACAAGGGTTCCATATTTTAATTTAATTAGCCAAATTTACGTGATTAACCAATTTCCACATTCCATTAAGTTTCCGTACATAAACGGTCTAGAAAGATAGGGAAACATTTAATTGCGCAAGAAAAGGCCCCCAACGACCGTACTTTTAGTAGGCATAAGACTATTCAATTCAAAACATAATATCACAGGATATAAAATAAAGTATCTGCATTCACAACATCCCATCCCCATTATATAAGCCATTTATTATCTTCATTAAACTGGTTCATATGTGTTTCACATAAACAAGAGGAAACCCACCCCGCATGATGCAAAATTTAGTGAGACGAAGGTAAGATCCCTACTTTAACAGGTTCTAATAACAACGCTCCCCCGGATCAACTTTAGAAGACGTCCGTCGGTGTCCTTCGCATCTGGAAAAACCTAGAAAAACTTCCTAGGGTGGAGGTTGGGAAGGAAAGGCCAAAAGGAAAGAAACAAATCCAAGCTCAAAAGTTCTTCCTCATCGTTATGATCCCGTGGCCGCTGATGGATCGTAATTCGGAGCTCAGACGAATAAGTTATGGATGAAAGGATCCTTCGAGTCTCTTGGGAGAGCTCTGCTTGAGGGAATGGGGAGGAGAGGAGTGAGTTGAAAAAAAGGAGGGGACCCCTCCTTTTATAGGCAAGAAAAACAAAAGAACATAGCGTGTAATTTATGGAACATGGCGTGTACTCGTCCATTTCACACGGCACCACGTGGCTTCCAACACAACCTTCAACGCGGCACACGGCTATTGACTGGTCAACCCACGGTTTGATGGTAACGCGTATGCGGGGAGGGTCTACACGGAGTGTAGCATGGGGCACACGGCGTGTACCCATTTATTTCACACGGCAAGGACACAGCTCCAACACAACACATGGAAGTTGACTGGTCAACACATGGTTTGAGGGTAACGCGTACGAGGGGAGCGATTACACAACGTTTCGTATGGGGCACACGACGTGTACCCATTTATTTCACACGTAAATTACACGGCTCCAACATGGCACACGACCATTGACTGGTCAACACACGGTTTGAGGGTAACGCGTACGCGGGGAGGGACTACACATCGTGTAGTATGGGGCACACGGTGTGTACCAATTTATTTCACATGGAAATGACACGACCTTCAACACGGGGTATACCCGGCGAGGGGGTACACGGCATCTACTCACACTACACGGCGTGTAGTTTCAAAATTTTGAAAAGTGTGGGAAATGTCCATTTTACCCTCCAAAACACTTCATGACCCTCTTTTTGACAAAGGAATGGGCGGAGAGGTCTGGGCCATTACATTTTAAAATTAATGAACCACTAAAAATGTTATTAATCTATATTTTTTTCAAAATCATCAAAAACAACCATGAAATTGGTAAAAAATTTCCCAAAAGCATGTTCTCTAGTGGAATTTCCAAATGTCAAGAAATACATTAAAACCATTTTTTGAGATATTTTATGTTTTTGAAATGGACATCAATTGATGGTTTAATTTACTTTATTGATTTTAGTATATGTTGTTTCAAGTATATATTGTTTCTAAACGTATAATTTCAAAATCCTCTCTATCTAATGACTGAAAAATAATAATTCATTGTTTGAAATCAACCATCTTTTGTAGGATTTGAATACCTGGATCTATAATCATTAACCTAGGAACCAATATCTTCTATAATAATATAGAGGTACTCATGAGAAAATTTGGAATCTACCATAATATCCCCATTTTTCACAACCAACATAGAAATGGGCTAGAATAAGTGTCTAACAGATAAGTCTAAAAGAACATATTGAAGATAGAATAATCAATCTTCAAGGGCTTGTGTAATAAAATATATGATGAACTATAGGAATCTTTTAGGTATATTTCCATAGTGAATTGTTTTTCTGTAAAAAATTGCACATTCATGTTGTTCTACAACACAAGGACTACTCGGCTATAAATTGATTAATCATAGAGATTAGTAAGGATTCAAAATATGGAAAACTATAAAAATAGGATCTTGAGGTATTTCAGAGATAATTATATGAGAACTCACTACTACATAAAGAGGAAACCAATTATTCAAAGAAAAAATTGATCTAGAAAAGTGAATTCTTTGTTGGAGACAAAATACTTTTATTTAATCTTAGAAGAATCTTTTCTTATGTATGCAATTTTTCAAATGGATTATAACATAAAAATTAACTAATAATTTTAAATTTAGTGTAGTTGAGATTCATGTATAAGTTTCAATGAATTCATTCACGGTAAACATAAATAATGAATGATGTACCAGGATGAATTCTTGGATGAACACTTGGATGATTCTAGATACATCCCTTTTACTAAAATTTAATATTCTTCCAGGTATTCTATTTCTATCATTTAGAAAAACATGTTAATTTTATTGTGAAATATATTTTAAAAAATGGAAACTAAAATTAAACTATGATAATATTAGAACCATTTCTGGGATATGATATCAACTAGAATTTATATATATATATATATATAAATTCCTAAATATATAGTTATCCACATAAAAATTTATGCATAGTATTATTTTTTTATTTTGTATTATTTTTTGAACTTTATTTCATCACCACCTTATTAAGACATATATAGTTATAGTTGAGTAATTCATAAGTAAATTAATTTTTATAATATATGTGATCTATAAGGGATTTTTTCTTTAAATTTTTGAATGAATTTTCCTCGAACAAGGAGAAGGATTGTGAGTGGTAATATTTATGCAGAATCCATTTTATAACATGAAGAAACTGGATTTTTGAACATAATATGTTGTAACTCAACCTCTTTGATACAATAAACCTTAGAGATCCAACAAAAATAAGAATTATATATTTACTTTTTACATTGAAAAAATTGGAAATTGGGAACCCACAAGAAATTTATACGACAAAGTGAGTTGGGTGTGTTTATATATTTAAATTAATCAATTGCACTAAGTTTTATACATAATTCATTGCACAAGATTCTGTCAAGAATAAAAATCAAGTTAAGGGCCTTTTATAAATTGAATCAATTTCTATGAGGGGAATATTGAACAAATGCAAGAGGGTTAATTAAATATCAACACATTACTTTTTTTGTCTTAATAAAGTGTAAAACCAGTCTTTGACATGGGGATATATAAAAATTCTTAAAAAATAGACGTTAAATATTTAAAATAATTTCTTCCACATAAATATAATTTTATCCACCCATGAACATGATTGTTGATTTAATTAAATTAAGGTAGTGGATTGATTCAGTTATTAATAATAATTATTTTTTATAGTGGATAATCCCTTATTTACATATTTTATTACTATTATATATAGATATTGTAATGGTTACATTATTTTTGAATAAATTTAAATCCAATAATAATATATACCAAGAGTGGAATAGTTTATTTGTAGGAGAGTTATTAGTGGTTTAATTTTAAACATTTAGTGTCATTAATTTATTAAAAACCTCACATTGTAGTTTAAATCATAGGTCAATTGTATTTTTTTTAATTTAATTGAAATTGATCATATTTATACATTGAATTTAATTATTTTTTTTTTTATCTATGTGTACAAAATTTGATATAAATTTTGGATCCATGATTTGAAGTAAATTATTTCTTTCTAAATTATTAGGTTGGAGTCTAATTGTTTAAATATACTACAATAAGAATAAATGTGAGCTTTTACATGTTGTAAAATTATAAATGCATTGAGGGACCATGACATCTAGAGAAACATTTCTCACCATGGGTGTGGACTGTATACTACCCATGCATGATACTATAATTCTATATAAGAATTAGTGAAAACGAATTCAACATAACACATGCACATACCATAATCACTTTTCCACCATACCACACAACATAGTAATGTTAGGTATACAAAACATGAGTTCCATTTCCTAATAATCCCTTTTAAAATTAACTAAAGAAATTTATTGTTGACCATATGAACTAAAAATATTGATCATGTAATTACTCTAATAGTAGTTCTACTTATAGTGATTCACTCATCGTAATCCACCATCTAATGGTAAACAAAATCACTGAGACATTTTTACCTCACTTATTTTCTTACTCTTCCTACTATTCTATTATCATGTAGCCATCAATAGATCTAAATAAGCAACATCACTTAATGAAAAGGAGAAATGTTGACTAATTCTTAAAGGAGATCCAGAGGATAACTGCTACTCCAAATGTTTCCACCTCTATTTATCTTTCACTCATGGAAAAATGTATTCCACCTTCCCTAATGATGTTAACTTATGATGCCATCCACGGGTTTTAGAAGATGAAGGAGTAGAGATACATTTCCAGGTGTATAATGGTAGTAATTCAATCCAGTTTGAGATATAAATAAATTTGGTTGAGATCTAGATAATAATTACATAAGAAATGTGTCCCTCCCTCCAAAATCAAAAGATAGACCACTGGTATGCCACTATACTAAGAAATATACTATTGATTATAGACAATAAAACAATAAGTAAATGAAACAAGGTCCCATTTAATAGAAATAAATGGTATGAAATGAACAATTTTTTGATAATTTCCATTCATCATTAAATATAACCATTGGAAGGTGTAATATTTTAGATCGATTTAAGAAATAAAAGTCATTTTTATATGAAGAATCAACACCTCTATGAAATTAAAAGATAACATTAACTAACCATGGATTTAGGAATCTGATTTGAAGATACTAGAAATTTATTATCACTCATAGGTTAATGAAATTATGTCCAGGTACTAAATGAATAAATTAGACATGGTAACTGAATATCAAGAAACATTCCCCCCAACCATAATGAATTCACTCATTGTGCAAGGATGAAATAAATCACAAAAAAATTAAATTCATGTTGGGCTCGATGGTCGAAGAGCATTGATACCATATAGAATTAGTCTAGACCATTACTTCTGGACATGTTTTTACCATTATTCTAGAGGTAGACCCAATCTATGTTTAAAGAAGAAATTCCATAATTTCATGATGAATCAAATTCCACTCATGTGGAGAGATGAATATTTTTTGAGCATTACATTATATAATGATATCACTAATGGAAGAGAGTGAATAGGATGGGAGACACATAGACTCTATGAAGGGGGAGAACATACATCAGATGGTATCCATCAAACATAGTCTATTGTGGTTGTGGTTTTATTTTACATACATTTATGAAACACTAATTATGATATAGAATGAAATATTTTTATTGGCTAATGTAAATACCTTTACCACCAATGTTGATGAATACTTATCCTTAAATGTTATTATTAACTATACTGTAGTATTTAATTGTATATTTATTAGTGGATTCTTCTAATATTAGATTTTATAATCATATTATTATTATTATCATTGTTCACTCATGCTAGTTGGATTAAATCCATGGAAAGTGATAGAAAATTGTACGGAAATTATTTTTTGAATTAAGGATCCATACACCAGGAAAGGAAATGATTTTTAATACAATGATTAATTTATTTTCTTTATTAGACATGAAATTTTCTCATGTAAGTAATCTGTTGGATTCAATTGTTGATAGGGTGATTATAAAAACATTGAATAATAATTCAATAAGTCAAATAGGTAATAATATAGAGCTATACCACTTATTTATTAAATAATTTTAAAACTAATAAAATTAGCATACTATTGCATTTAAAGTGAATATACAAACCAGGAATTTAACAAAAAAACACAATCAACACTATATAGTTGTAGAAATTTCATGTAACACTTTCACTAAATATCTATTAGGTGAATGAAATTTACCATCACCTAATGACATGTTTGCAAAATTATGCTTATCCATTCAAAATATCCAAAACTCATGAATGGGTTCATTTTCTTGGATGAAGTTGTACATCTCCATGCAAAGGGATAATAATACTTTTTATTAATTAAATTGACCAATGATTAATATATACAAGTGATATTTATGATATTTCAAACATGAATCCCTTGACACAACTCAAAATATGTATTTATATTAAATTAAAGTTTATATTCTTTTAGAGGATGTATAGTTGCTTTGTAATGGTCACTTTGGATTAATAATTTTATAATAAGGGTCACCTAGAGATTAAATTGATACATAAATACATAAAAGGAAAAATATAAGGGTATTATAGAAATTTAGAAATGATAAATAAAGTCAAAAGGCTTATGAGATTAAAGGTTATATCATATAGAACATAGATGATGTTGGTGGATAAAGATTTATATGAAGAAGGTGTTAGCTAGTTTAATTTCATAAGCAGTTTAGGAAGTTGAATATAAGGAAGGAAAATGTTGGGAGAAAAATAACGTAAAAATATATAATAATGATAATGATTCATTACCTAATACATCATAACAAAGGAAGGATAGTACATATGTGACAAATGTGACAGAATGTTAAAATTGTGTTATTTCACAACCATGAAATCAGTGCACCAAAAAAAGAAAAATGGAGATTATAGACAGATATCATAGATGATGATTGAATTCATGAAGGGATTAATAGTTTAAATGAATTGTTTTGAGTCAATAAACCTTCAGTTTTTTCCTATGTAATGATGATTTATTAATTTTTCACTAGACGATTCAATAAAGAGGTAGTTGAGCTGATCATTATGACAAGGTGGAAGTCCATCAACAAAAGATCATTTGATACAAGAAGATACATAATGACATAATGAGTGTAATAATACACATAAAAGTATAATTAGAAATCTCATATCGTAGTAGATTCGTATATTGTATGTATGGTTTTAAATTATTTTCTATGAAATATATCATTAGAATGAAACATGAGAATATTAAAGGAAGTAAATTTGAAGGATAAGGATATATCAGATAAAAACCACATATAAATCATGATAAGAAACTAAATCTAATACATGTGCACTTAAATAAAGAATGAATGTATATTATGGTATCATATACTATTGGTGTCAATAAAACATAAAATGTTTTAAATTTTCTACATAATTGAATGTTTCCAATCAAAAAAAATACTTGGTTGAAATAGTTGAAATATCCAAAGGTACCAAAAAAGGTGTATCAACTACGTATTTTGATCATATGGAAAAAAGAGTTATTTTCCATGTAATAGGTAAAATACAATGATATTGTATCATTTTGTGATACAAGTATTATCATAATAGGTTTGATGCACATAAAATGTATAAGTACATGAAATATGTTATTGTGTAGTGTATTTATGTGTAGTGTTTGGAAGAACAACTTAAATATTCATTCTATACTGATGGTGAATAAAATTGGATAGACCATACGAAATGAAGACATATGTGCATCGAGAAGTGTACATGGAACAATGTTATGAGAATGAAATTTAGTGATGAATTTTTGAAATCTTATTACATAATTATTATTTTTTATCTTGAAAGATAATAAAATTTTGTATCTACAAGTAATCAGTATAATCATTCTTCTCATGATACAAATGGAATCTAACATCAGTTATATAATGTATAAAATCTTATTGAGTGATAGGTAAATATTTTTTTTCAGATAGTTCAATAGTTTAATGTAGTATTTATATCCCTCACTTTTAATTTATGAAATGATTATTTGTAGAAGAATCCATGGACTAATGGGGGTCTTCATGCAATGGTGGTGGGTCCTCACATTGAGGATGAGTCTTTTAATAATACATGTGTGATATTTCTCTTATATCATCATCATTACATAATGATAAAATATTGGGGAATAATATATCCATATCCATACATCTTAATGAATAAAAAATATACAATAAATATAATATAATGAATAATATAAAGAATAATATAATTACTGAAAAGATTAGAACCATTGATTAAACCCCCTCACAAAAAGGATGACTACACAATCAACTCGAGATTATCAATTGGTTTAATAATATAGGATCCCTTTTTTAGGACCATATTGTTTTAATAAAATATGATTTTAACTACTTTATATTGTGGGGATATTTTTAGTATATATAGATTTTCATTATCCAAATGATAAGAATGTTCATCAAAATCAAAATAGTATAAACTTCTTGTCCGAAAGAATAATAATTGAGGTTTGAATCCTAACCATGAAAATTGTGATGAAGGATTTTTATTATAAGTACTGGAATTTGGCTCCTCAAAAACAATTTAAGGAGGATCCAAAACTGACAAAAGTTATGTTGTCTCATAATAATTCCTAGGAATTAGAGAAAACTGAACCTCTAAAAAATATTTCCAAGGATTCGGGATATTGATTCAATTGTAACTATAAATGGTTACTATTTTGTAATTAATTAATATAAACAAATATTATTTTTCATGTTACTAAATTTACCATTTCACATATTTTTGAACATTTAGAATAAATTGGATTACTAAAATCAGAACCCTATAAAATGGAGGAAGAACTACAAATGTAGTTTTTAGAATATAAATAAGTCACTAAGAATTTTTATGTCCAGGAAGATATTATATTATTTTCTCAAAAAAATGTATATCCTTCTGAATTAATGTTTTTACTGATATTTTTTTATTTTTTTCCTTGTTAATTAAATGTTTGAAAATAATTCCACATATTAAACTGTTATAAATGATGAAAAGGGTCTTATTTTGACATCAAAACTACAATAGTAGATGGGAATTAAAGATAATACATGTTGAGAGTAAATTACATTAATAATGTATTTTTAATAATTACACATGTGACACCATTACTAAATCTAATGAGATTAGGGAAAAATTAGTAATATTCTATAAATAAATTATTATACTTATTGAAGAAAATATTATGTAGATTTTCTATTATGAATAATTTTATCATATATTATTAAAAAAGATATTCATGCAAGAGAATATACTCAAAAAGAAATTATTGAGGATAAAAATACCCAATTGGATATTATATAAAATTACATAAAGAAACCACATATTTCCTTGAAAGTGATGAGAATGGTTCAGAAGTAAATGATTAAAAAAATTTTGTTTTAATGTTAATATAAAGGTTTTAGACTTTATAATCCAAATAACACATTATATTTAAACAATATTTAAAAAGTTTTGAGATTAAGAAAAATAGATGATTTTCATAATGATTCTTCCCAAAAATATAATTTAATAATTTTGGATAAAACATCTAATGAATTTTTGACATAATGAAAGACACAATCTAATGATATGTTGAATATGAAACCATAAGTAGAATCATATTCAGATAATATTATGAAAAATGATATTGAACAATCTTCGAAATTTATTTTCACAAATTATAATTTTATAGGTAAAGGTTATTATTCTTGAAAACATTATGTGAATAACATTATGAAACCCAAGTGAATTAAGAATGTGGATGTTTGAAAATAAAATACAATGTATTCCTATAGATATTTCAAAAAGAAATTGTTTTTCACGATCCAAAATTTAATAATTATAAATAATAAAAATCAGTTATTTTTTATTTTAGAAAAAATGTAAAAACATGGATATTGATTGTTAACACAATTAGAATGGGTCCTAACAATATATAAATCCATAGATGATGTGGAGTAATGTGAGAGTAAGGTTGTACTAAAACAGTTTTAGAAATCCTTCCAATGTTAATACCAATCTACTAAAATCCAACACAATTGGATCTTTGTATGAATTTTCTGAATGTTTTTGAAGAAATGGATATAGTAATAAAAGGGATTATGTATTCCATGAAAAAAAATTTAGGACATGAAATATAAAAAAAATCAATGAATATATATTCTAAATATACATTGGAATGTAATAAAAAATAACTGAAGAACATACTTACACCTAGAAAGAATGATTCTAAAAACATTAAACCCATGAATTTATGTTAATTCTATAGATGAAAATGAAACACCATGGATTGTTTGAAAATATAAATAAATGTAAAAAAATAGAATTTGAAATGCCATGATTGATTTCAAACAATGTTACAATTTCTCTAGATGAATGTAATGTTAGAATACATATCTCATGAATAAGTTGATCTAAATAAGAAGATAAAAATAATAAATAACAAATCAATAATTAAATATCAATGTGGTTGATTTATTTCTGATGGAAAACCATAACAAAATTTAATATAAATATTTTCAGGATATGAGAAACTTGTAAACAAAAATAGAAAATATTTTGAATAAATAATTAGTTTTATATTGAATGTTTATACAAAAGGAATGTTGAATATTATTTGAGGGATTATATGGTTTGTTATGATAGGATATCTTGAATAAGAAATGTGTTTTAAAGAAAATAATAATAATAAAAACTCTTGTTTCTATCTAGACAGTGTTAAGAAAATCCATCAAAAAAAGTCTTACAAAAAATTGATTTATATAATAAAATCAATTTTTTTTCAAGAATAAGAAGAATACATAAATAAGATTAATGATTCTGAAAAGAGAGATTATATGATATGTATTTTTCCTCTACCATTAATATCTATTTGATGATATAGGAATGTTATATATTATATCCATTTGAGTTTTGTATTAAACTACAATTATAATTGAATCTATTATGATGATGTTTAAGGGGAGTCTGAAAATAGAATGATGAATATGGTTTTTATGTAATATTTTTAAGGTGTTTAAGAAATTATTCCTGTCAACCAACGTATTTCAATGCCATATACTAAAAAAATGAATGATTAATATTTTTTTAATATTCTCTCAACCTCAAGGAAATTTTTCTATACTCTGACGTTCATAATAAAAAACTATGGTTGATATTTAAAAAAAATAATATAATGCTTTTGATCAAAAATTTTGTGATATATATTAATAATGAGAGAAAAAACTATTCATTTTTATGCTTGATAATTTTTATATGGTTGAAAATATTGTAGGAGGAAATAAAGTTTAATAGATAAACTGATTAATTTATCCCTACAATAGTTTTTAAAAAAATTAGAATCTAATGGAAATGTAGCATGGAAATGTTAATATATGATTAAATCATTCATGTTGTCCATCCCACACAAGGATCACAAAGAAATATTGTTGGATTTCTTTAGTATTATTTCATTAATAAATTTGATACTTTCTTTCTCAAAATAAATTTATATTTTATATAATGTTTTATTGAAGAGATTATGGGAAGAATAAAATCATTTTTGAATGATGGTCCCTCACCCCAAAATTGTTACCAAATAAGATTAATCAATTTCAAAAATTAGAAGGGGGAGAAAAATATTCTCTAACATAATTCTATTGATGATGAAGGGTATTTAGAATTGATACTCAGTATGAGGGAGAGATATGTCATTTTATTTAAGAAGTTTTTATTTTTAATAATAAATTCAAGGGGGGGATTGATGATATTTTTTGATTTTTTAACAAATATTGTTTATATTTCCAATATATTAAGTTAAATTAAATATTATAGTTGTTATAAAAGTTTCATAAGGTAATGGTTCCAAATGAATGTTTGTTGAATTGTAATACTGACTACTATCTATTTTCATTGGATATCTTGGAGTACAAATAAGGATAATTTGTTACTGTGGATGTTTTGGAAAAAATATTTTTGGCTATTAAAAATTTATTAATATAACGCTTGTATATCTATTAAGAAATTTTATCCATATGATGGTTAATAAATATTGTAATTGATTTTATAGAAGTGGTTAGAATTTATCCTTAACATTTTCATGAATAATTCCAATAAAAAAGGAATATCAACAGATCATATGTTATAAATATCAGTAAAAATTTAATAATGCTTACTAAATTGTGGAATATTTCTACAAATAGAGAAAAATTATACAAGATCATTGGGAATACTATTTTTATGATATAAAATGGATATTTTGAATAAAGAGAGGTAAATTAACTATATTTAACACATTGGATGCATTTTTCAGAAGAGAATATTTTTAGAAAACTCTAACATATGTACAAAGGAAGCAAAAGTGTCCCCAAAAATTTGGTAAGACTACGTAAGGGTACCCCTGATTTTTATATGGATACATAATTGTAAAAAATATACTATATAAGGGTAACATTATTATTTTTTAAAGGTAAATAAATCCCAAGGGATGATGAAATCAAATGGATTTACTAGATAGAATATAATTTTTATTATAGTAGGAATATTATTAAAAAGTAATTGTTTTTCTGTATAGTTTCATATAATTTATAGGAAGTCTAATGAAATAATGTACTATGGGGGAAGATTAATGTTAGAAAAATAGTATTTTTCAATGCTAAATTACAGGATTAAATATATCATCAAACCGAGAAGACCTCTTTTAATGACGTTTGATGATGTTCCAACAATGTTACTAAACATCAATAGCTTGATTGCAATAGTCAATTAAAAATTTTGATTTTAGAAGGACATGTTTTATTATGTATATTTTTATGAAGTGTAAAAGGATCAAAATAAAACATTTTTGGCCCATATAACTAATAAATATATTTTAGAGTTTTGAAATGAATGTTGTTTGGTCAGTGATTCGTTGGATGATTTCTGGAAGACGAGGTTCGTGTGACCTGATAGATATAGCCTAATGCTACTACTTGTGTTCTGTATTCAAATAAGGAATCCAATCATACAATTTGTTATTGAATACCTATGTTAGGGAAATTTCAATTGTGTATAAATATAACTACTTCATATTACCATTGTATGCATATGATGGAAATCTGGTGAAAACTACTAGGAAGAGGAAATCAAAATTTATTTAAGGTAGTGAAAAGGTTGACTCATCATGTAAATAAATCTGGATGAAAGAGAATGAGTCCATCTGATTGATGATACAAATAATGAGTTCTATATGAAAAAATACTACATGAATTAGGTATAGAAGTAGATATGTATGGTTGAGTTATTATGGAATTCACTAGAGAAAACATATTCCAGAATGGTTTTCTAAATTTGTACATTATTTTTTAAAATCTCTTAATAAATAATGATGTTGTGTTTATATTTCCATATTTATTATCCCATTAAGATAAGTACTAATTATTAATTTCGATAACACTATGTTTATTGATTCTTTACGAAGGCCATGGATGTTATCGTTTGCATGAGGCTTATAGAATAGTCTACAAGTCTTATTAAGAAACAAGAGAATTTATTTGAATGGAAAACATTTATGTTCCTTAAAATTATCATATGAGTTCACCTTTAAAATGGGGTCATGTATATTATTGGTTCATGTATATTCATGCATATAAAAAAGTTGAAGTTATAATGTTTTTAAGAAGTTACTTTTTCCAACCACAAAAATACATTATCAAAGAAGACACTCCAAACTAAGGTATTTGGAATAGGTGTATCTGTAAGGGATTAAATATAGCGTCATCAAATTGAGAATATTCTTTTAGTAAGTAGAAATGATAGATATTATATTAGATAGAGGTATCCTTCTGAAAGGAATTTATTTGAGGTGAAATATATATATGGATACAGGTTTTATTTTGAGGTGTAAAGTATCGAGGCACATAATTATTAAGAGAAACCAAAATATGATTACCACATGGAAGGATAGGATTAACAAACATAACATATTAGATAAAGGAAGAGTTGAACAAAATTGAGTACAAAATATGGATTTATCAAAAAGACATTTCAAAGTGTTGTTTCATGGAACTTATTACATGTTTATAATTTGTGGAATAAAATATAATTAAGGATTTTAAATTATGGTAGTAAATAAAAATGTCCCACATATAGATAGAGTGAGTTTAAGGGGTGTTGGTTTATTATTAAAATCCAAATAGGGTATAGTTTTTTTAGAGGTAAATCAATTATGAGATGTTTAATAAATACCCCTCAACAGTAATTTTTCATTGTAAAATTATTGGATGTATCCATTAGATGGTGGGAGACTCAATTGAAAGGATTTATGTCCTCACACAAAGACCGAAATTTTTTGAAATACATGTGTGTTTTTTTTTATATCAACTAAATATCATAAAAGTAAAAGTGTGTGGAAGAGTATCAAAATATAAATACATATTAATCAATAATAATGGACTGATCAATATGTTGTTAGAATAAATATAATGATGAATATAATTTGTCAAAATTTTCATCATTTATTCACACCCCACTCAGGTGGACATACCAATCTCTAGGTAATCTAAAAAATTTAATTTTAATTACGTTTCAAAATCACAACCAATACCAATTTTCAAAACATCAAATTTTAATAATACAATAACATCTATGAACCATATATCTTGAAAAGCTGAGAAAACTAATTTTCAAATACTATATTAAAAATAAAATATAAATCTTTCATCAAATCCATTAATTAATTTATATTAAATTAATTATTATGAAAATTACAATTTTGGGAAAAACACTTTTCAAAATTTTGTTCAATGTACAAAAATTTAAATATAATAAATTAATAAATTTGGTTATTGTTATGTAATTTATTAGTGTGTTTGTAATTCAAGGATACATATATTATAGTATGATTATATAGAAAAATAATTAGACATTTACATAAATAGAAATGATGATTTTTACAAAAATAGTTATTTTTCATTATTCACTGAAAAATTATTTCATTTAGAAAACATATATCAATTAATTCAAATATGATATTTATATTCTAATTTGAAAAATAATATTAATATAACAAAAAATATATCTTGAAATGGTATAAAATATTTATCAATATTGTGTAAAAGTAACTAATAAATACTATTTTTTAAAAACAACAGATTTTGGATGTGGGTAATAAAAACTGAAAATTTACTAAATATTTATAATGAATTAATAAATATATTTTAAATTAAAAAAAATGTATTTAAATGTTTCATATTGTGGTTATTACTATTCATACCATGCAATATAATTCCAACTTTATAATAATTTACTATATTTTATAACATATTTACTCGGTGTTGCATCTATGTTATGCTATTTAATTCCTCTATATTTATTTCAATGGAAATTCTTATAAAATATTATCATGTTATAATGACTAAATGTCCCATATTTTAATCTGTACAAATCTCTTTTATAATATCATTTAATCATTTATCATTTCATCATAGTATATATTATAAAAATGAAATGAGTTTAATATAGATTGTTTTTTCAAATAACTATCTAATTAGAATGTAACAAGTTTAATAAAATCAAACATAATATATAATAATTAAAATATATTTATAAAATTCAATTGTACTTTTTCCATAAGGAAAAAATCCTCTATTGTTTATGATAATCATTAAAGGATATGGAAAAAGCATAAAAATACCATAAAAAATTAATTTGATCATTTCTATGAATATACGGAAAATATCATATATTTCATAATTATTAACAAAAAAAATTATAAGATTATTGAGAAAATAAATTTTATTCAAAATAATGATGGAAATTTTTAAATAATACATACTTTAAAATAAGTGATATCTGGGAATTAAAAGTATTTCATGTTGTATATGATGATTGAATAAGAAATTTCTAACTAATGAAAAAGTCAAAAGTTTGATGTACATAAAAATTTTTAAAGTATATATTTTAATAAATTGTAAAAATTATATCACAGAATCATTTTTATTAATTAATGTGTTGATAAAAACATTTATATAACATTTCTTAGATCCTAGTCATTCAATATAAATATTGTTTACCAATTATAAAAAATGGTTATTTTTTATTAAACTAATTGTCATAAACATTTTAAGTACCAAAGGAAGGAAAATTTTACTGATACTTGAATATTTATGAATTAAATATAGTATAAGAAACATTATATGTTTTAAAAGATAACCATCTAATTATTTTCCCCAATGGAAATTAAAAATATATATACCAGAATAGAAATGGGATTATAACATTAACCCTTACCCCAAGTCCTATCATAATTAATAAACATTCTGAACTCATATATTAAAAATATATGTTTTTAATAAATATAAAATATAATTATATTCATATTCAAATTATTATATATCATTCCCGTATAATTCCTAATTACCCTTTTATATAAATTATTCATAAAATTGAACATTCTTGTAAAAACTAATCACTCTTCCATGCATGTTTCAATTAGACTACCCATGTCCTCAAACATACATTGTGGTTCCATAATACAAATAATATTTATAATATCATATTTTTAAAAGTAATTCCCTAAATTCAATATCATAGTTTTTTATTTAAATTGGCATGGAAAAGTGAATTATGTCACATGGTGGTGATGGTAGTGTGTACATACACACAGATGATGTTTTGATTTTTTGATGGATGGAATGAAAGTAAAAGTAAATATTAATTAACCATTTCTAATTCATAATTATATCTTATATATCATATTTATTTATTAAAAGTATCATTCTAACTGTCCATGTAACGAGTGCACGAAATATGATTCACATCACTTCGTGGATGTGGTAGTATACACATATACACATGTTATGCTATCATTTTACAATAGATTTAATGGATATAGAAAATATATACACCATTAAAAAATAACATTATAGTAAATTTAAGATAAGATAATATTAATAGGGTTACATATCATTCACAAGATAATTTAGACTAATGATACATGTAATGTCCCGAATTTTCTCCATTTATTAATTTTAATATTATATGGGAATTAATTCGAGACCAATCTCTGAGACGGCGTGCGGTTCCGAGGCCCGGTGAGCTTGGATAAAATGATTGAATTTAATTTAATAATTAAATAACGCACGCGTGCGATTTTCCTGGAAAAGCGGAATAACTTCTAAACGACTGCTCGGATCAGAAATCTGAGGGCACCATTGAGTTCATAATGGCGTTTTTACCTTAGGTGAGGCCTAACATCGTCCGGCGCAGGTCGGTAGTAAAATCTGGTTTTTTGGACGCAATCGTAATAAAATATTTTATTAAAATATTTTATTTTAATCTTTGTTGCAGCGAAATCCCTTATATTTTTAAATGGAAATTTTGTCAGGGATCAGGGTTACAATTTCCATATCCCTTAAACCCTTGGCAGCTCTGGAGGCTCTGGGGGAAACCTCCCAACGCGGTGACGACGACGCAACGACTAGATCATCACCGACGAACGCCGTGAAATCCAGGTAGGATTTTTGTCTTGATTTTTCCTTCACCATTTTTGATTTCCATGACAAACGCGGACTAATCCACGAACAAATTAGCCCGTTGGTCGATCGTTCTTGTGGGACGGGTTCATACGGGGATTTGAGGCTTTGATTCTTGAGATTGTTTTTGTTTTCAATCTAACGGTGGCAAACACAGATCATCACGAACAATGATCGAGGTTCACCCCTCTTGTTGATTCTTGTTTTACCCATCAAGTTCTTCATTGCGTTCTACAAGTTCAAGTAGGAATTCGATTATTGCACATTCTTTTTTTTTGACACAACGATCTGAAATCAAAGATCCAACATCAAGGCGACCTAGCGGATGTGTGATGGCGATGATGGCAGAAGAATCGTTGCAGTTCGGAATTTCCCGTTCTTTGAGCGTTTCATGCAGACAGATCGGGATACGTTTTCAAGACCGATTAGAAGCCCAAAACATTCAGAATCAGTTTCGTAGGGGTGGGACGACCCCAAATCCGGCTTTTCGTGATGATCGGACGGTTGGATCAAAATCTGGAGGGTTAGCCAAGGCGCATGGAGGAAGACGATGGTTCTAGAAAATTCCCGACTACTCGCTGTGTAGTATGGGTTACACGGCATGTGTTCATCGGTGGGATTACATAACGTGTACTCCGGGAGTACACGGACACGAGCAAGGTACACAGCCATAGACACGCCATGTATACCCCTCCTCGTCCAGACCCGGCCAGATACACGGGATACCCTGTGTACTTGTACATGGGCAGCCGACACATACACTGACAGAGGTCGTGTACGGGCACATGGCTAGCATACACAGAGTGAGCCCAGGTTCTTGGACATGGCGTGTGATTCTTCTACACGCTGTGTAGTTTCTTTCTATCCAACAAGCCGAATGACACGGCCCGTTTATACGGGCAATACCCAGGGTCAAGGAACATGGCATGTACCTTTTCTACACGCTGTGTAGTTTGGTTTTACATAGCTTGAATGAATGACACAGGCCGTTTACATGGGTAGTACCCGGGGTCAAGGAACATGGCGTCTAACCATACTACATTCCGTGTAACAGTTTCTTGTTTACATGAGCCACTTGTATTATGTGACTTGGACTAGTTCTCTTAGGGTTCGTACCCTTGGTCTTTTCCCTGAAGGTTCTGATATCATCTCCATTACACAAGGGTATGATACTTTCAGCAGAACTCCCTGAATTGAGTTGTTGGAATCCCCTCTGTGAGACTTAGAGCCGGATCCTCTATTTGTTCCTAGAACCCTAGGTAGAGTTCTTGGTATCGATGTGACCAACTTTACCCGGGCACTGATCCTTTGCTTAGCGGATTAGGTCAGACTGAGTTGTCAGAATCACCCCATGAATTGGTTGTGATCCTCATCTGAGCATCATGTTTCTTAGTGGAATCATCGAGCTGGATCCTAGTGGTGGTATTCATGATAGTTGATTATGCATGAGTATATCTGGATATTCTTTTAGTATGTTCTTTAGACATATACTATGTGGAGATGACTATATTTTTACTTGTTGTATTTAATTTGTGGTTTCGGGGTGTCCTACTGGGTATTGTTATACTCACCCCTACACGGGCTTTGCCTGAACGTGTCGTGTCTTATGCAGACGAGGGATCCTTTGACAGGATTTTAGGTAGACTAGGACTGGACGGTACACAGTGAGATCAGACACGTCGGGGTGCATTCCTACTGCTATAGAATGCAGTCCCAGTACCTTTCTTTATAGGTTGGACATTGTTACAGACTTTCCTTCTGGTGGGCTTGTACTTTTGGCCCAGGGTTTACCTTCTTTCACATTACTTTCCTGTCGTACTCTGTGGTTGGGTTTTAGTGTATGCATGCATCATTTCTGTTTTTAGTAGTTTTTACATTATACCATTTTGGGCTTGGAGATGTGTGTGTGTGTACAGGTTTATAGAAAATGCATCCCATGTTAGTAGTATGCCTACTCGGTGCTAGTCACCAGCCCCTGGCCTATTGGAGGCGGGCTTGGGGAGTTGCGGCTCGGGCCCCACTGGGACGGGTCATGACAGAGTGGTATCAAAGGTGGTCGGTTCTACCAAAGGACAGAGAGTCTGTGAGATAGTTTGGGGCAACAGTGTTATGTTTTTCGAGTTCATCTTTTAGGATAGGGACCCCAGTGTTGGTGCGGGAGGCCGACGTATCCATACACCAGGACTCTGTTAACTTGATTTTCGACTCGGAACATGAGAACACTAACTACAGGGAAAATAATGGTACATGCATCATATAATAATGGGTTGTGGTTTCCATGTACTTTTTGATTATGCTCTCCAGATATACTCATTGAGTAAGATACATCTTGTTTCCTTACAGGATGCCTCCACGATGAGCACCCAGTAGGATCCAGCAGCTCGATCACGAGGATGACCCCCTCAGTGATGAAGCTTCGATACAGGGACCATATCCCCCAGTTTTACCACTGGGTGGTGTGCCAGTTATCTCGCCACATGTGGAGCAGTGTTCAGTGCATGCTGTACTAGTGGAGGAGGAGTGCTGGATGAGCGCACTCCATGAGTTTCAGAGACAGGGACCCCTCAGGTTTTGAGGCAAGCCTGACCCTCAGGCAGTAGAGGACTGTCTTGAGGCGATGGCCAGAGTTTTCTATTTGGTCTGGACACCAGCAGACCAGATGGTGATCTTGGAAGTGATCCTTCTACATGGCTCGGTAAGACGATGGTGGATTTTGGTAATACAGACTCACGATGAGAAGGCACTTGCTTGGTCGGAGTTTGAGCATCTCTTTAGAGTGGAGTTTTCACCGGTTACCCTAAGAGCAGTAAGCATATAAGAGCTTCTTCAGCTTCAGCAGGGAACCATGACGGTGGATGACTATTCGTCGAGATTTACCGACCTCTCATTGTACTCGATGGATATGGTCAGAGATCAGTACTTCAGAGCTCGGACATTTGAGCGGGGCTTGTGCAGAGATATCTGAGCTGGCATCATCCCTATGAGAATTCCTACTTATGATGGGGTGCTCGAGCGTGATTTGGTGGTCGAAAGCTTCTTGGCAGAGCAGAGACAACCATCTGATGTCAGTAGTGGTTGAGCTGGAGCAGAGACCATGGCAGCAGGGAGCTGACGTCAAGGACCCAGGTGTGGGAGACGATTTCAGAGGAGATCCTAGGATAGGGGATCTGCCATACAGGGTTCGAAGGGAACATCCAGTCAGCCTCGAGAGAGGAGATTCTACTCAAGTGATTGCAGGGGACATCTCGCTCAAGATTGCCCGACCTGCCGTACTACTAACACAGGAGTAGTGGATGGACCACCGAGGCAGAGGAAACGTGTGGAGCAGGCAGTTCCGCAGGGCGGAAGATGTGGTAGGGGAGTTGGGAGAGCATCCAGAGATGGTCTACGTTTTGATCTTTTACCACCACCACCCCCAGGAGGTCCACCCCAGGCTCAGGGAGCTGGTGGAGAGAGGCAGGGACAGCTTCAGGCGGCAGAGGCATATGACCTAGGTACTCCCGGAATGATTAGAGGTGCTATCTCTGTCTTTTCTACCTTGGTTGTTGTATTGATAGACACAGTTGATAGTCATTCCTTTCTAGTTTCTTATCTTTTTCGAGACCTTGAGATTATAGTTGAGTTGGTGACTCGACCCTTACACTTAGAGACACTGACTGGAGACGATTCAGAGATCACACACCTCTGTAGGTAGTGTGACCTGACCCTTGGAGGTGAGAGTTTTAGTTGGAACCTCTTTGTGGTAGCGTCGAGGCCTTACGATTTAATTGTTGGTATGTATTGGCTATCCAGAGTTCATACCCAGATCGACTATTTTAGGTGAAGGGTGTGGTGTGTCCGCAGTGACGGAACAAGGTTCTCTTTTGTCGATAAGAGAGAGACACAGGCAGCGCGGGATGGACTCATGCATGGGTGGGCACAACCAATTTCACATCAGTTGGCTAGCCTAGCCCTTGGATCATCAGATGCTACGAGTTTCCAGTTTCCATTAATACTGGCTGTGTACGAGGACATCTTTCCAAAGGATGTCCCCGGGCTACCTCCCAGTCGGGAGATAGATTTCTGCATTGAGTTGCAACCCGGGATGACAACAATATTAGCATCAACGTATCTGATGGCCCCTACAGAGCTTCATGAGCTAAGGGTGCAGCTGGACGACATGCATAAGAAGGGCTTTGTGAGACCCAGCATTTCACCTTGGGCATCCCCAGTTCTTTTTTCCAAGAAGGAAGATGAGAGCTTGAGGCTATGTGTGGATTATCGGTGCTTGAATCAGGTGACCGTAAAGAATCGGTATCCCCTACCAAGGACCGATGACCTCTTTGACCAGTTGAGAGGGACACGATTGTTCTCGAAGGTTGATCTATGATCAGGCTATCTCTAGTTGCGAGTAAGGGAGTAGGATATACCGAAGATTTCTTTCAGGTGTCGCTACGGTCACTATGAGTACTTGGTGATGCCCTTCGGCATGACAAACGCCCCGGCGGTGTTCATGGGGCTCATGAACCAGATCTTTCATCCCTATCAAGACCAGTTTGTAGTGGTCTTCATCGATGATATCCTTGTGTAATCTGGATCTGAGGAGGACCACGCGAGACACCTAAGGTTGGTTTTGGACACACTCAAAGAGCACCAGTTGTATGGGAAACTCTCGAAGTGTTAGTTCTGGTTATAAGGGGTCCACTTTTTGGGACACGTTATCTCAGCAGATGGTGTAGCAGTTGACCCAGCCATGGTGGAGGTAGTTCTAGCATGGGAGCCACCCCAGAGTGTGATGGAGTTGAGGAGTTTTCTTTGGTTGGCAGGCTACTATCGGAGATTCATCCTTGATTTCTTCAGGATTATAACACCCATGACAGCTTTGACCCGAAAGGGGCAGCCTTTCGTGTGGATCAGAAGATGCCAGTAATGTTTCTAGCAGTTTAGACAGAGTTTGACGAGTGCCCTGATCTTGAGGTTACCAGAGGAGGGTGTCGAGTACGTATTGTTCTGCGATGCTTCCGGAACTGGGCTTGGTTGTGTCCTGATGTAGAGGCAAGCGGAGATTGCTTATTCCTCATTTTCAGTTGAGGCCACACGAGAAGAACTACAGGACCCATGATCTTGAGTTGGTGGCGGTAGTATTCGCATTGAAGATGTGGCGGAACTACCTGATGGGCGAGCGGTTTACCTTCTACTCTAATCACAAGTGTCTCAGATATATCTTTTCACAGAACCATATGAATTTGAGACAGAGGTAATGGGTTGAGTTCCTCCAGGAGTATGACTTTGATATCATTTATACTGCTGGGAAAGGGAACGTAGTGGCAGATGCTCTCAGTAATAAATATAGTTCATAGTTAGTGGATGAGGCGACAAGGAAGTTGGCCTCCTTACAGTTATCCTTCATTGATGGAGATGAGAGAGCTTACCTTCAGTCGATGGTTGTTACCCCTCTACTCTTACAGCGAATCAGGGAATCACAGCGGGAGGATTCTAGCTATGAGACTCTACGTGCTCAGATATCCACAGGTGATGCTGCTAATGGATATTCAGAAGTTGGGGAGAACATTTTTCTTTTTAGAGGGCGCACGTTAGTACTGGCGATGTTGATGGAGGAGGCTCTGATGGAGTTCCATACATCCCCTTTTTCGGTGCATCTAGTAATAGCAATGATTTATCAGGACCTCCGACGTTAGTTCTGGTGGCTAAGAATGAAGAAGTGTGTGGAAGAGTTCATCTCTCAGTGCCTTACTTGTCAGCAAGTAAAGGCTGAGCACCAAGTGCCAACAGGTTTGACTCAGCCCCTTGAGGTGCCAGAGTGGAAGTGGGATGGGATATCCATGGACTTCGTGACGGGTTTACCACGTACGTCCAGGGGACACGATGCCATCTGGGTGATCGTTGATCGATGAACCAAGTCGTCCCACTTCCTATCAATACGGGATAAGAGTTCAGTGGAGAGATTGGGATGCCTCTACTTGTAGGAGATAGTCCGAACTCATGGAGTGCCATTCACGATCATCTCATATCATGTTTCTCATTTCACATCCCGGTTTTGGAAGGGATTCCGGGATGCTTTTGGGGGTCAGTTATGCTTGAGCACAACATTCCATCCCCAGACTGATGGTCAGACAGAGCGGACCATTCAGGTCCTAGAAGATATGCTTCGAGCTTGCATACTTGACTTCGGTCGTATCTGGGAGGATCACCTACCACTGTTGGAATTATCTTATAACAATAGTTATCATTCCACTATTGGTATGGCACCATTCGAGGCTCTGTATGGGCGACCTTGTATGTCGCCACTTTTCTGGACTTACCTGGGAGAGCCTATGCTCATGGGCCCAGAGATGGTAAGAGCTACTATAGTGAATGTAAAGGTCATCCAGGAGCAGATGAAGACTGCACAGAGTCGGCAGAAGTCGTATGCTGACAGGAGGCAGAGGTCGTTAGAGATCGAGGAGGGAGAACATGGGTTCCTTCGGGTCTCACCTCGACTGGGATTGCGGAGATTTGGCCGAGGCGGCATGATATATTCGAGGTTCATTGGACCTTTCTAGATTCTGAGTAGAGTTGGCGAGGTAGCGTATCTCTTGGCTCTACCTCCTCAGATAGACCGGGTACACAACGTCTTCCATGTGTCGCAGCTACGAAGGTACGTGCATGATCCATCGCACGTCATTGACTGGGGCGAGCTGTACATCAATGATGGAGTGACCTTTGCTGAGTACCTAGTGGAGATCGAGGATCGACAGGAGAAGATCCTTCGTGGGAGAGTTATTCCCTTGGTGCGTGTCTGGTGGAAACACGAGAATCTCCAGGAGAGCACGTTGGAGCGGGAGGCTCAGATTCGCGTGCAGTACCCACATCTTTTTGAGTAGCCTTTGTTTTGACTTTTCGGGAACGTAATAGCACTAAGGTGGGTGTGATGTAATGTTCCGGATTTTCTCTATGTATTATTTTTAATATTATATGGGAATTAATTCGAGACCAAGCTCTGAGACGGCGTGCGGTTCCGAGGCCCGGTGATCCTGGGGAAAATGATTGAATTTAATTTAATAATTAAATAACACGCGCATGTGGTTTTCCTAAAAAGGTGGAATAACTCCTAAATGGGTGCTCGGATCATAAATCTGAGAGAACCATTGCGTTCAGAATGGTGTTTTTACCTTAGGCGAGCCTAACATCGGCCGGCACATGTCGATAGTAAAATCTGGTTTTTTGGACGCAACCGTAATAAAATAGTTTATTAAAATCTTTTATTTAAATCTTTTTTACAGTGAAATCCCTTATCTTTTTAAATAGATATTTCTTAGGGGATCAGGGTTAAAATTTCCATAACCCTGAAACCCTTGGCGGCACTGCAGGCTCTGGAGGAAACCTCTCAACGCGGCGACGACGACGCAAAGACCAGATCATCGTCGACGAACGCCGCGAAATCTAGGTAGGATGTTTGTCTTGATTTTTCCTTCCCCGTTTTTGATTTCCATGATGAACGCAGACTAATCCACGAACAGATTAGCCTGCAGTTCGATCATTCATGCGGGGCGGGTTCATGCAGGGATTTGAGGCTTTGATTCTTGATATTGTTTTAGTTTCAATCTAACGGCGGAAAACCCAGATCGTCACGAACAATGATCGAGGTTCTCCCCTCTTGTTGATTCTTGCTTTTCCCTCTTTTGTTATTCATTGCGTTCTACATGTTCTTGGAGGAATTCAATTGTGGCGCATTATTTTCTTGACACAAAGATCCTAAATCAATGATCCAACATTAAGGAGAATTAGCGGAGGTTTGATGACGACGGCAGCAGATGAATCGATGCAGTTCGGAAGTTCCCTTTCTTCGAGCATTTCGTCCGGACGGATCAGGATGCGTTTTCAAGACCGATCGGATGCCCGAAACCGATGGAATCAGTTTTTTAGGGTTGGGACAACCCCAAATCTGGCATTTCTTGATGATTGGATGGTTGGATCAAAATCCGAAGGGTTAGCCGATGCGCGCGGAGGAAGACGACGGTTCTGGAAAATTCCCGACTACACGCCTTGTAGTATGGGATACACGGAGTGTGTTCATCGGAGGGATTACATAACTTGTAATCTGGTAGTAAATGGACACGGGTTGCGTACACGGCCATAGAAACTCCGTGTATACCCCTCCCCGGCCAGATACACGGGATACCCCGTGTAACGGTACACGGGCAGGCGACACAGACACGGATAGAGCCCGTGTACGGGCACATGGCCAGTGTACACGGAGCGAGCCCAGATGCTTGGACACGACGTGTGATTCTTCTACATGTTGTGTAGTTTATTTTAATCAAACAAGACGAATGACACGGGCCATTTCCACAGGCAGTACCAGGGGTCAAGAAACACGGCGTGTACCTTTTCTACACGACGTGTAGTTTGGTTTTACACAGCTTGAACGAATGACATGGTCCGTTTACACGGGCAGTACCCGAGGTCAAGGAACACGGAGTGTAACCATAGTACATGTCATGTAACATTTTCTTATTGACTTGATTCACTTGTATTATGTGACTTGGACTAGTTCTCTTAGGGTCTGTACCCTTGGTCGTTTCCCTGAAGGTTCTGGTATCATCTCCTTTACACAGGAGTATGATCCCTTCAGAAGAACTACCTGAATAGAGTTGTTGGAATACCCTCTGTGAGACTTAGAGCCAGATCCTCTATTCGTTCCTGGAACCCTGGGTAGAATTATTAGTATCGACGTGACCAACTTTACCCGGGTGCTGATCCTCTGCCTAGCGGATTACCTCAGACTGAGTTGTCGGAATCACCCCATGAATTGGTTGTGATGCTGATCTGAGCATCACGTTCTCAAGGTACTTGAGGAGTGTGTTCTCTCAGAATGAGTACTTTTTACCTCTCTCTACAGACCTAGGAGTGTGTTCTCCCGGTTGCATGCTTAGTGGAATCTTCGAGCTGGATCCTAGTGGTGGTATTCGCGATAGTCGATTATGCATGAGTATATCTAGATATTCTTGTGGTATGTACTTTAGACATATACTATGTGGAGTTGACTTTATTTTTCCTTTTTTTATTTCCTTTGTGGTTTTGGGGTGGCCTATTGGGTATTGTTATACTCACCCATGTATGGCCTTTGCCCGCATGTGTCGTGTCTTGTGAAGATGAGCGAGCCTTTGATAGGATTTTAGCCAGACCAGGAACGTACGATACACAGTGAGATTAGACAGGTCGAGGTGTGTTCCTATGACTACAGACTACAGTCCCAACACCTTTCATTATAGGTTGGACTTTGTTACAGACTTTATTTCTCATAGGATTGTAATTTTGGCCCATGTATTACCTTCTTGCACTTTACTTTCCTCTCGTACTATGTGGTTGGGTTTTAGTGTATGCATGCATCATTTCTGTTTTTAGTATTTTTTACTTTTCACCTTTCTGAGCATTGAGATGTTTTTGCGTGTGTACAAGTTTATAGGAAATGCCTCCCATGTTAGTAGTATGCTTACTCAGTGCTAGTCACCAGCCCCTGGCCTATTAGAGGCGGGTTTGGGGAGTTGCGGCTCGGGCCCAATTGGGACGGGTCGTGAAAAAACATGAAAATTATTTGTAAGAACATGTACCCCTTCTTCATGTATCGTTTATTTAAATGAACATTAGGGATTTTTATTTGGGTATTTTGGGATGAATATTAACTCATTGTTAAGTATATGGATTTATTTATATTATTAGAACATATCATTGTGAGTATAATTATTTTAAATAGTGTGGAGAAAAGAGTAGAGGAGGTTCCCTTTTAAAAGTGAATGGAGTTTCACTATTGTGAATTCATAAAACATAAAAATATTAAAAACTTATATTAAAGTCACTATAAAAGGACATAAACCTATATTATTATATAAGATAATTTTTTTCAATATTTACCTAATTTATAAGACATAGATATGATTTTATTTCATTTTTACCCTTATCAATTTAGTTTATCCATTTGTTATTTGATTAAACCTTTACGTTAGTAATGACTATCTTAACTCATTTACATTCCATAATGGCTGAAAATGAAATTGACTATATTAATTAATGATTATATGGTGATTACAAATATCAAAATAATTCTTTCTAATGATATTTCTATGAATGGTATAAATTCATTTTATAATAAATGTGTATAATAAAATAGACATGGTTTTCATGAAATTAATTTTTATGAAAAAAACATAATTCATTTTTAATTACTATTAAAAAATATTAGAAATATATTTCAATAACACAATGTATATAATATGTAAACAATTTTTTTAAATAATTTATTCGTTTAATTTATTCTATTTATTACAATAATATCCAATCCATACAATAAAAATAGCTTTTAAAGAAAAAATATCCATTTTACACAAAAAAAACGTTTTCTATTTATTTATAACTAATTTATAATCCATTAGAATAATGATAAGCCATTTGTTAACATTTAATTAAAATATATTTTATCAATATCATATTTTCTTTTTCATGAAGGATCATGGAATGTAAAAATCCAAAATACTTTGAAAAAGTAATCTTTTATAAGAAAATAATATTATTTTTAACAATAAAAATTGAGTACATTATTTATAGAAATTAATAAAAAAAATTAATTTTTGATTAATTTTATATTTAAATTACATAATATATTTGGTCGGGTTCATACCCACCCAACCGAGGATGATATGATAACAATTACAATTATAAATAATATTTTCATAGTATATCGAGGTTTGTTTAAGCTCAATGTTGTTTTTATTGAAATAAATCAAAAACATAATATTTATTTAATGAGATATATTTCCAAAAAATCGTTCATACATTCTATATCCATAAAAAAATGTCACTTCAATCTAATAAATAAGAATACTTCAACCTTATCTTGCCCTCAGGTTCACTTACATCTTCAGAGAATTATTTATTCAACTGGAGAATATTAACTATGTTTGTAGTATAGTTACATAGAACATTATATCTATTATCCTAGGTTTCATATAGTTTGTTTTCATAATAAATATCATCATTTAGTAGTAAATTTTTTCTATTTAGTATATTTGAATTTTAGGTATTTACTTCCACAAATGGGACAAAAGGAACTGAACTTGGACTAGATAAAGGTTTGATAAAATCAATGATACATTATATACCATATTGATATGATCATTAAACACATATGGAATAAAATATTTTCTACTTATCATGCACATCATTCAAAATATCATAACCCTCTTACAATGAAGTGATGTTAATAATACCTTACCACCAACATTAAACTCAATATCGTAGTGATTATATTAATCATATATTTATAAAATCACTAAAATTCCATGATGCGGTGCTTAAGGACTCATAAATTAATATTAATTTCCTCATCTAGAACAAGACTTAATATATTTTTTCACAAAATTTAACCTATAAAATTTTATTTATGCATTTTCTTCTATAGAGGGTTTCATAAGGAGACATATGGATACTCATGTGAAAAATATTGTTGTATGAAATCACAATAAAAAAGGGTTTTATAACAACCAACATTGGATTCTATATAAAATGATATAAAAAATAATCTTGGTATTTAATTTTCATCTAATAATAATCATGTATCATAGGATTTTCTTCAGTGTCAATGTACGTATTATTATTCCAAGGTTGCTGAAGACATATGCAGATCATCAAGGAAGTCCCCAAATCCTAATAAAATATAACAGAAAGTCAAACTTTGTAAAATAATAACACTTTGTTAATGTGTATATTGGAATGAAAATCGTGTGATAAATAATCTATAATTGAAATAATATTTTAACTTCAAAATGTTCTCATATAAAAACAAAATAAAAAAGTGGGCCTCAAAAATATTAGAGAGTCCATTTATGAAATCCCAAGTGATTCTTTATTATATCCATTCATGTATTAATAATTACGGTAATAAGCCCTTATTATTCTACTTGTTATCCTTACATTACTAAACTACCGAGCATTAAGATACACATTTCTTAATATCCCCATTACAAATTTTCCCACCACACTATTTTAGATCTTCGAACATCTTCCTATAACATGGATGAATTGAGAATGACAAACTATGGGATTCATCAAATATCACTTCCATGAAATCTAGTTTTGAAAGGATATATGTAAGGATCCTTAAAATTATCATTATAACATAATCATGGTCAAACTCAGAAACATTTCCTACCTTATTCTGTAGTTTCAAATATTCTTTATGTGCCTCTCTTATCATCATAAAGATTGATAATTGACCATTCTTTGTATAAAGTTATGATTCATCCACATTAATATTGAATTTATGATCATGTTCTATAAACACATAACTATTGGATCTTTTACAATCCGAATAATAGATAATAAATTATGGTTATTCTAACTAATATCATCAATAAACAAGTTTTTCGTTAAAATTTGGTAATTTATTGATATTTCATAACCATTAATCATCATCATCATCCATATAAATGTTTTCATATTTTCTATATTCTATGTGAATAAATACGTTGATATTTTTTGAGAAGTATATTTCCCATCAATCACCATATTAGTAATTCAACAAATTTTTCAATTAAAAACATACATATTCCAACCCTAAATCATGATTTCGGCAATTTTTCTCTTAATTTGTTAATTTTAAAGAACTATAAGCAATCAATATATTATTATACATAATGATGTGTCACGAACCAGGCCGGGTCGCCATCTGACCTGGCGCCCGACCCGACCCGTGGCAAGACCCGAAGGGCATTCTCGATCCCCACGGGATGGCACAAGTGCCCAGGTATCAAAACTAACACTTGGGAACGATTTTACCCAAAATAAAAGAAGGAAAAAAAACTAACCAGATAAATAAACTAAAATTAGAAATATACAACCAAACGTTCCTTTAAACTATGAACTGGTTTAAAGTTTACAATTCAAACCAATAACTAAAAAGAAAAGAAGACATTGGAAACTAATACCCATACTCAATCCTCCTGGAAAAAGAGAGGCCACATCAGCACCACTCTTCCTGAAGAGACCAACTGCCACCTGAACCTCCATCACTGAGCACGAAGTAAAAACCTGGAAAGAAGAAGAAAGAGAATCTACAAACACCCAAGGGTGTATGTACGGTGTGAGCTGAAAGCCCTGTAGCATGCCACCGAGAAAAGGTTCCACACACAATTATTAAAAGACAAATACATTTGCAATTTAACAGAATAAAAATAAACAAGTGTTTAAATAATTTTAATGAAATCAGTTTTTACGGGGAAACTTCTCTAATAGAAAACACCTTAAATTATCTTACACACACGTATGCACGCCCACCCACAGACGCACACACACAGACACACACACACACACACACACAGACGCACGCACACACGTACACATGCACACGGATAGACGCACGCACACATGTACTCACGCACACACACATACGCACACACAAACGTACACACGCACACACTCAGACGCACTCACACACGTACACACGCACACACACTTTTCTTGGTAACCCCAACGTCACACTGTGTGCCGACGGTGAGCAGCAAGTAGAGGAAGAGCACAATACATGGGAGTCCCTAATGATACTAGCGAGAAGTGGGACCCTAGATCCTCACGTCTCGGTGAACTGTATCACACATTCCCGTGCACGATCCACCAGTAGGGAAACACCTCCTACCATAGTGGTCTCCAATCATCATCCAATGTTTAGTTAGTGTTGTAAGCATCAATCCCGCTAAGTGAAACTAGGCCGAGGCCACTCCTGTATAACTAGCACGCTAGTCTAGTCCGCCCACCTAGTACCCAGGCTTCCCATTTGTGCTCAAGTAATACAGAGTTCACGCCACATTTCATAATCATACACTCAAACAAAGCATGACATCACGCTCACCAAAAACCACCATTCGCACACACAGAAGCCATTTGAAATAATACGCCCACTAAAATGTCCCAGAACTCAATATATATTTCCAACACGACCAATTAAAACAACTTGAATCATTGATAGCTATTTAATAAAACATTTAAGCTTTTTTACAAACAAATTTTGAAGGGAAGAGCATGAATTTACAGACAAAGTCAACCAAAACTTCTTTCATAACAAAACACACACGATGCCACATCAAAAGTTCAATCCACACCACATACACCAATAAAAAAAGAAACTGTTTGAGTGGTTTAACACAGGTGCTAACAAATGTTGCAATAATGTTTTCAGTAACCATAAATTTGGTTTTATCTAAAATTCCACTTTAAAACCAAACACACGACGTAAGATTATTGAAACATGATTTGCACAGAAATATCATTTAATTAAAAATTTAACAATTTATAAAGCACTAAACCAGATTGACATGGGTTTCCATAAAATCACACTAGAGCACAACACAATAATCTAATCACAGAATTAGAAAATAATCACTAACAATTTGATAGGAATTCTCAGTAGAAAACACACATAAAATATAAAAATTTTACCAAATAATTAAGACAAAATCAAACGTCAAAGAAGAACAATTTCTCAAAATGCAGATTAAATAAATAACATTCTCAATTAATTAATTGAAAATTAATTTAATCATATAATAATTAAGAGTGGAACCACCAACCTTGTCATCGCAAACTTCACAACTGTGGTGCACAATGACCGTCGCACGTCAACCGAAACTTAAACAAATCCAAATCGATCCTAAAAAACAATTGAACCAAAACATCAAGATTTAACCCAAAAATTTATTGAATTCCTCAACTGCACCTAATGCACACCATAAAAGAACCAATGGTGGACCATAAATCATGAAATTGAACCAATACAAAATAAGATCAAACCCTAAAATCAGAACCTATACCCGCTGAAAAAAACCCCAAAAAAACAAGGGCCAAAACACTAGAAAAGATGAAAAAAGGGCATACCATAGGGAGAGGGTGTCACAGCGCGGCAAGGCTCGGCCAAGGGGGGTGTTCGGTCACCGGGGATAAGAGGTCAGCAGGTCGAGGAGGGTCAGCCAGGGGCGAGGCGGGGGTTCATGCAGCGGCTCGAGCCGAAGAGGGGGTGGCCGCCGGACAGGCAGAGAGGGAGAGCAGGGTAGAGGTGCGACGGGTTCGGGAGGTTGTAGTAGGGGGTGCGGCAGCATGGAGAAGAGGTTGTGATGGGGCTGGCCGAGGAGGGAGACGCCAGTTTGAAGATCGCCGGGAGGTAGCAGCCTATCGGGGATTGCTGGTAGAGGAGGATGGAGCACGACCGAAGTGATTCGGGCCAGAAGGAGAGGGTGTAGGGCGGCGGGATGGGGTGTTCCAGGGGAAGGAGGATAGAATGGACAAGGTGAGTAGGGGAGGGGTCTGTGCGGGGTGTCGTGCCAGTAAGGGAAGGCCGAGAGGAAGAGTGGGAGGAGCGCAGCACGCTGGAAATGGGGGAAGGGGCGGCGCGATCCAGGTGATCAGGGGGGGTTTCGCATGACGGAAAAGAGGTGATGGTTAAGGGTAGAGGTCCGAAAACCATAAAGGGGAAGGAAAGAGAAAGAAAAAAAAAGAAAAAGAAAATAAAAAAAAACAAAATAAAAAAACATAATGAATTAAATAGTAAACGTTACAATAATAAACTTAATAAAATGAAAATAATAAAAATAACTCTCAATTAAATTATTATCCAAGATAATAATTATAATAATAATAATAATTTCATTAATTAAACATTGACAAGTTGTGCGGTGAACCGTGCGGGGTCACGTGGTGACCCAGGCGAGGCCGCGCAGCTTTGACCGCTCTGCGCTGAACGCAATCAAGACCAAAATGCAAAGAACTCCAAATCTCCAGTCGGGTTTATACCCGAACTACCTGACACAAAGAAAGTTAATAAAATAAATAAATTAGAAATTACGGGTGTGACAATTCTCTCCACCATAAAGATTTCTGTCCCCAGAAAGCCACAACCAGAACCAAACCTCAAAGCAGAAAACCACACTCCCTTATGGTTCAAAGGGAATCCCCACAACATCATGCAAAGAGGAAAAGCATCGTGCCCAGAGAAAGTGACTTAAAGACAACCTCATGAAACTCATAAAAAGACTTTCTGATATATGTTGCCCGCCCCAAAGATCTAGAACGCCCCCAGATGACTGATCAGGGAAAACAAATCTCACACCCACGGTAACCAACTTCACAAGACGAAACACTTTAAGAACTACTAAACAAAAACCACATCATTTGGCTAGAATGAACAAACAAGGTCAAACCACATAGTTTGTCTGGAACGAACAACGAGACCAACCACGACCAAGAAGCACCCTTATCACCTATCGCCAACTCATCTTTAGAAACAGAACCAAAAGGTCAACATGGGGAAGCTCGAAGGGCTCACTTCCATTAAGAACTCACTAACGCTCGAGATGAGATTGGAAAACCAACACGGGGAGGTTCGAGCGGACTCCCCGACATTAAAGAAAAGTCCAGCACTGATTCATTCTAGAGACATTCCTGTGAGACCCAATGTGGGTCTCCCCACTATTAAGAACCTACCAACGACCAAGGTGAGACTAGAAAACCAACATGGGGAGGTCCAGGCAGACTCCCCACCATTTCGGAAAGGCCAAAACCAATTTATTCCAGAGACCTTTGTGTGAGACCCATCGTGGGTCTCACCCCATTAGAACGAACAGAGGATACAGAACTTTGAAAAATTCTCTATGGTGACCAAACACCCCACCACAAGGGGCGGGGAGGGAGGGGCCCGACTATCGGGGCATCAAAATCATGAACGAAGACAAACCATCATTTTCACATTTCTGGATGAGCATTATTCAGATTTGAGACAGATTTACTCCACAAACTCACATAAGAACCACTAAAGCGGTTTCATCTAATGTGATTCAATCCCAAAGACTTTAAGGAAATGAGACGAACACGCCTCCACATGGTCATGAAAACCATCTGCAACCAGATGGCTCATTCGGAGTAGAACAACCATAGAATCAATTTAAATTACCTTTACTTTTAACACCGATGACAGAAATAAAGTCGGGGTCTCATACACTATAACGACCCATACTTTACATACATTGTTAATACTTTGAAATTGAAGCACACTTATTACAACATATGACAAAACCACAAAGGACCATATAGGTATAGTGTCTTTAGAAACTGGGAAACATAAACAACTGGTTCATAAATCTTCTACAGTGTCTCCCATTTATTTCATCATATCTAGGGTCCCTTTTAGCATATTCTACTTAATATCCATCTTCCTGACCTGGGGAAAAGAAAACATAAAAGGGTGAGCTCAAATGCTCAGCAAGGGCAAATAAAGGAAATAAAAATCATATCATATCTTTATGAAAATCAAAACCTGCAAAAGAGATCATAATATCTTAACATGGAATAAATCATAGAAGTGAAAATGATATCCCCATAATCATAACATAAAACTTGAAACTTTGTGGCATGCACACATAATCATGGAAAATCATTTCTTGTTAGTCATGACTCATTGCCAAGACTATCTTAGTGGACAAAGTCCCTTTCTGAACCGAGTTCACTCCTCGTTTCAGTCCTGTATCACTGAACCGAAATAACCTTCCGTTCCAGCCATGTCTATCTCATGAGATATAAAATCATTACCCAATGCATTGGGGGGAGATATAGGTCCCACCCATCTTATAATGAATCCTTTCTTATGTGTGCCACATAATCATAAAACATACATCATCGCATAACACATGTAACAAAAATGGGATTCTTGAAACATCATGACATCATAAATCAATTCATATAAGATAAAGGAATTCATAAACATAATTCCATCACAACATAGTCAAATCAATGTAAAAATATGGATAGAAACAGAACCCTTTATTATCTTAGATGGAAAATAATTTTGATAAAACACTTGAATTGAATTCTTGAGGAAAATATCCTTTCTTCTTCAAAATCAATTTCTTTTCACAAAACATCATGCAATTTTAAAAGAAAGAGATTTTATTGAAAATAGTCATGAAATATTTTAGAGGAAGCTTCATGAAAATAAGGCTTTATAAAACAGTAGAAATCCGTTCGTGCCGTATAAGTTAAAAAACATTCTTCGTACTTTTGTCGGAAAAGTCAAAAAGTACCTCGTACGAAAAACGACAAAAGATTCCTTTCATACGTATTACTAAAAACTCACCGAAGGGTAAAAATGGATTTAAAAAATTTTAGTTGGATGGAAATAATATTACATATTGAGTAAACATGGATGTGGATGATAAAATACACCCCAGTAAATACTTACGAATAAACAATCTCGGATAAAAATGAGATTGTGATATTTCCCTTACCTTAGGTCCGATTTGCTTTGTTCGTGTCCGAAGCTCCTGTATAATGGTTTAAATAATGTTATTGACTTATTCCAAAATCATACATAGTGATATGATATCATATATGGTCATATTATTAGCTTCTTGTTAGTAATATTTCATTGTTACTTGGTACTCGGGTCTTTATAACTTTTTGTTCTTATGCGTGTTTTGTTGAATAAACTCTTATTCTTATCTTTAGGTTATAGATAATTCATTTCCAGAATGGTATTAGTGTATTATATACCATATTCATTCATTCAATTCATTTATATAATCATTATGAAATGAAGATCATGTAGAACGAGTCGCATCACATCGTGGAGACGGTATTCCGTACGTACGCACGAGTGATGATATCGTTCCTATGATCGTGGAATTGTATTGGAGTATATATATATATTATTTAAGTATCAATATTACTTAATAATAATCATATATAGTTACTCATTACACAATTATACCCATCCTTTTAAGGTGATGGTGGAAAATAGATTACACCACGGCGTGGAGACGGTATTCCGTACGTACGCACGCGCGGTGATTTCATTTTTCCGTAGGATGGATAGAAGGTGAATTAGGGTTGTTTCATATTTATAATACCATATCAGTATGTAAGTAATACTGATATTATTACTTTATCATGAAACAACTAAAGAAGAAGAAGTTGAAGAAGAAAGAAATTGAAAAGATCGGTAATGGATATTACCTCTTCTTTGGAACGCCTCTTTGAATCCTCCACTTAAGGAACTAAGATTGGTCTTTGGAGAGGACCAGGACCTCTAGGATTATTCTAGGAAAGTGGAGAGGAGAAAATTGCATGGGTTGGCCGAGCTTGAGTGCTCAAATTGGTGTGAGGAGGAGGGGGAGGAGGTGCCCTTTTATAAGGGAGGAGAGGGGCACCTTAGGAATATCTCAAAATATTATTTTATATTAAAGTCAAAATCAGTTTATAATGGTTCCAAAGGGTCTTATTTCGAAGCTAAAGTGGGGATGGGTCGAAATCCTATCAACCAATAGGATTTAGACAAGTTTAGGGTATTATTTTAACCTTATCAATTAGATTTAACTCTAAGTTAATTAATTTAACTTTTACCGTGTCTTTTTGTTTTCTTTCACTATATGGTTAATACACTTACTATAACATGCCAAAAGAACCCCAAATTGTTTATTATTAATATATATATCCTTATCTAAGTCATTTGGACGAACCTTAGATTTTTAGGAATAAAATAACAATTAATAATATAATATTTGATTTAAAAACTAATTTGTGTCGATTTTGACACTATTTGATATATGATTTTTGTGAAAGTCATAACAGAATTATATGTTCGAACCAAGTTGATTAAATCAACATTAATATATCATAGTAACCTATAAAATTAGTGGAATTCATAAAAAGTCTTAAATTACATTTATTTTGGTATTTATATTATCAATTTTGTCAATATTTCATTAATAAGATAATTACTGCATCATCTTTGTGTCATAAATAAATTAAATTATTTGATGTCTAAAAATTACAAATAAAATACCATCATGTAGGAATGCTTTTTATCTTTATAATGAGTATTTACAATCGAATTTATCTTATGTATAACCCCATATTAAAAATGATTTACTTATTAAACATTGATTTTAACTATTTTAACCCTTCTTTAAATAAATTAATAATAAATGTCCTAATCTAATCCAAGTGGGCCTAAATGGTCATATTTTATTCCTAAGTTTGTTTTTGGTCGAATTACACTTGTCCAATAGAATTAGGACATGTGTTAGGGTAATATTAATATCATATTTACCCTTAGTTACCCTATTTACTATTAACCGCGGTAAAAATCGTAAAAAGTTACTATTCACCAAAAAATTATTTTTATCTCATTGAACCACATTTTACTTACTGATATCAACCGTGTCTGTCGGATTTTCGAAATTCCATTCACAGAAGCGGTAAAATTAAGTTTTATGCAAAATTCAGTTTTTAACCTACCACTTAGTGGTTTCACTATTCATCAAAAATTGAAAGTTTTCAGAAAAATACCAAAATTTCACCCTAGGCTAATTTCGATATTCTGAGTCCAAAAATGAAGTCCATTTTGAAAAATAAAATTTATAAAATTTCAAAAAGTGGTTATTACTATTCATAACGGCTAGTTATAATAGCATATTGTTGTTTAGTGAAACTCGGTATTGCGTACGACGCAAGCTATCGAGGAAGGTCGCGATTGCGTGTAAAGCAAGCCAAGCAAGTGTTGTATAGAAAAAGATTCCTTTGATGGTTTATACAACATAAAAGTCTCGGGTGTTACATTCTACCCCCCTTAAAAAGAATTTCGCCCTTGAAATTCGTCACATTGTAACAAACAAATGAGGATACTTCTCCCTCATCATATCCTCAAGCTCCCATGTAGCTTCTTCAAGTTGGTGGTTCCTCCATAAAACTTTCACCAAGCGAGTGGTCTTGTTTCGTAGGACTTTTTCGCTACGATCCAGAATCTCTATCGGCTGTTCTTCATAAGAAAGATCTTGCTCCAGCGGTACAACTTCTGAGCTGAATACATGTGAAGGATCTGGTATGTACTTTCTCAGGAGAGATACGTGGAACACATCGTGAACTTGAGAGAGATTCGGTGGAAGCGCCAATCGGTAAGCTACCTTCCCAACACGATCCAGTATTTCAAAAGGACCGGTATATCTAGGGCTCAACTTCCCCTTCTTTCCAAATCTCATAACCCTCTTCCAGGGAGATATTCGTAAGAACACTTTATCGCCCACTTCAAACTCTAGGTCTTTTCTTCGGTTGTCGGCATAACTTTTCTGTCGACTCTGAGCTGCTCTTATGTGTTGTTGAATAGATCTAACCTTTTCTGCCATTTCATCAACGAGATCAGGTCCTAATAGCTTTCTTTCCCCAACTTCATCCCAGCAAGTTGGAGTCCTGCATTTCTTTCCATAGAGAGCTTCATAAGGAGCCATCTGAATACTGGAGTGAAAGCTATTATTATAAGAAAATTCCACCAAAGGTAGGTGTTGATCCCAACCTCCTTTGAAATCCATAGAGCAAGCTCTCAACATATCTTCTAGGGTTTGAATTGTTCTCTCAGATTGACCGTCTGTCTGGGGATGATAAGCAGTGCTGAAACTCAACTCTGTATCCAGAGTATGCTGAAGACTTCGCCAAAACTTCGAGGTAAATCTCGGATCTCGATCAGATATAATAGAAAGTGGTACTCCATGCAATCTTACCACTTCCTTTACATATATCCTGGCAAGCTGATCTAGAGAGAAATCCTCTCTAATAGCAATGAAGTGTGTAGACTTTGTAAGACGATCAATTATGACCCAGATAGCATTATTGCCTTTGGATGTTTTAGGAAGTCCTGTGACAAAGTCCATAGTGATGTTTTCCCATTTCCATTCGGGTATGGGTAATGGTTGTAACATCCCCTTAGACTTCTGTCTCTCAGCTTTAACTTGTTGACAAACCAAGCATCGAGAGACATATTCAGCAACATCTCTTTTCATGCCATCCCACCAGAAGTACTCTTTCAGGTTCCTATACATCTTCGTGATTCCAGGATGAATAGAGAATGAAGAACTATGAGCCTCATCCAGCAGCTCTTTCTTTAATTCGGGGATGGGAGGAACACAAACCCGATTTCTGAACTTTATTATCCCATCACAATCAAGGTTGAATTCAGGAACATTTCTCACCTTCTTTTGTAACTCGACATCTTCTTTCTGTGCCTCTTTAATCTTCACATGTATAGATGGTTGAACATTCATTTGAGAAAGATAAGATTTTTCCCCTTCCATTATAATTCCAAGATCCATCCTTTGTAAATCCATAAATATTGGATCTTTTGTGATCCTCATCATGGATAAACTAGCATGGTCTTGTCGACTTAATGCATCTGCCACCTTGTTTGCTTTCCCAGGGTGGTAATGGATTGAGCAGTCATAATCCTTAATCAGCTCCAACCATATTCTTTGACGCGTATTCAACTCCTTTTGTGTGAAAATATACTTTAAACTTTTATGATCAGTATAAATATCACACCTTTCACCATAAAGGTAATGCCTCCAAATCTTTAATGCAAAGATTACCACAGCCAACTCCAAATCATGTGTTGGGTAATTTTGCTCATGGATTTTCAACTGTCGTGAGGCATAAGCTATCACCATATCATTTTTCATAAGAACACACCCCAATCCCTTCTTGGATGCATCACTGTAGATCACAAACCTTTCTCCACTACAAGGCAGTGTGAGCACAGGTGCACTGGATAACCTTCTTTTCAACTCCTTGAAATTATCTTCACATTCCTCTGTCCAGACAAACTTAACTCCCTTCCGAGTCAACTTGGTGATTGGATTAGATAATCGTGAAAAATCTTTTACAAAACGTCGATAATATCCAGCCAAACCAAGAAAACTTCGGATCTCAGTTACTGTTGTTGGTCTTGACCATCTTTCGATAACCTCTATTTTTGCTGGATCCACAGATATCCCCTCTTTTGAGATTATATGACCCAAAAATGCAACTTTTTGAAGCCAAAATTCACACTTGGTAAATTTGGCATAAAGCTTCTCCTTTCTCAGGGTCTTCAATATAATTCTCAAGTGATCTTCATGCTCTTCCTTGCTCTTTGAATAGACAAGAATATCGTCTATAAAGACTACCACAAATTGATCAAGATAGTCTCTAAAGACTCTATTCATTAGATCCATGAAGATAGAAGGGGCATTAGTAAGACCAAATGGCATCACTATAAATTCATAGTGTCCATACCTTGTACGGAAAGTCGTCTTTGGTATATCCTCCCTTTTGACCCTTAATTGATGATACCCTGAACGAAGATCAATCTTGGAAAAGTATTGAGCTCCGCGTAGTTGGTCAAATAAGTCATCAATGCGTGGGAGAGGATATTTGTTCTTGATAGTGATCTTGTTAAGTTCTCGATAATCAATGCAAAGTCTCATTGATCCATCTTTCTTCTTAACAAATAGAACAGGTGCTCCCCAAGGTGACGCACTAGGGCGTATGAATCCCTTATCAAGATTCTCTTGGAGTTGCTTCTTCAATTCCTGCAACTCAATTGGGGCCATTCTATAAGGTGTCTTTGAAATAGGCAAAGCACCCGGTACGAGTTCTATTGAAAACTCAACTTCACGATTTGGTGGAAGACCCGGCAATTCCTCCGGAAAGACATCATCAAACTCCCGTACAATGGGCATATTCTTAATCGTGAGTTTCTCACCAACCATTTGAGATAAATAACCTTCATTTAGTGGAATCAATACCCATAAGATGGAAGAAATTTCCACTGGAAGGTTATGTTCATCCTTGCATTGATAGACGATCGTAGATTGATCTGGAATATGAAATGTGACTTCCCTTCTTTGGCAATCGATATGAGCTCCATGTAGAGAAAGCCAATCCATGCCAAGAATCACATCAAATTCCACTAAAGGAAGGATCACAATATTTGCAGGAAGCACTTTCCCACAAACTTCGATCAGAGAAGAATTATAAACTTTTGATGCGATTGATGTGCCATTAGGTGTTGTCACAGCTAACTCAACATCTAATTGTTGAGGTAATACGGTGATACCCTTAGAAAAGTCTTCAGAAATAAAAGAGTGGGTGGATCCAGAATCAAATAAAACATTTTCTACTTTAGAGTGGATGGTAAGTGTACCTTTCACCACATCGTTATCGTACTCCACATCGCTGATAGAAATTGCATGTGAATTTCCTTTGTCTTTAGCCTTAAGATTTTGTTGACGTCGACCATCATCATCAACCCTTGGATTTGGGCATTGATTGGCATAATGCCCCATCTCCTTGCACTTGAAACATTGAAGTGTAGTAGGTTCATTCTGTGTATCCCTTCCTTTGTTTGCATCATTAGACATCTTCTTCCCATTATCACGGCATTCAAATGCCCGATGACCTTATTTTCCACATTTAAAACATTTACTTGTCCCTTTAAGACAACTCCCTCCATGTTTCTTTCCACACTTTGAGCATAAGGAAAAGCTCATCTTCTTTTCCGTGTGCTCTTTAGATTTTTCTTTGAATTCCATCTTCCTCTTCTTATCAAACCCATGTGACTGATGGGTTACTCCAATCTCCATCTCGACTTTGAGAGCACATCGAACGATTTCCTCATAGCTATTGAAGTCCCTTATGGCTAACGCCCTTCGAAGACTTGGTTTTAAGCCACTAAAGAATCGATCGATCTTACTCTCAGGTTGGATAATAATACCAGAAGCGTACCTTGCAAGTCTTGTAAAATTTTCTTCATAGGTACTAACAGATTCATCATCCCTTTGCTTCAGTTCAAGGAACTCTTTCTCAATCTTTGTTCGGAGAATACGAGGGAAGTACTTATTGAAAAATAAGCTCTTGAACTCGTCCCATTCCATAGACTCAATTTCATCCCTTTGCCTCGTATTCTTAACAAGATTCCACCATTGATCCGCATCTCCTTCCAAACGATACACTGCTAGGATGACTTTATCATGCTCAGAACATTGAAGAACTGAAAATATCTTTTCAGTAGTACTAATCCATTGTTCAGCAACTAATGGATCAGTAGACCCGCTGAAAGAAGGTGGACGCTGCCTCATGAAGGATTCAACAGAATGTTGCTCCCTCCTTTGTTCGTTTGGAAATCCTGCATGATACATAGCTTGAGAAAGTTGTGTGAGCATGGCTACAATATTTTGCATTCCAGCTCCCATATCGTTTGGTTGCTCAGGGGGACAATCATTTCATTGCCCATCGCATTCCGCATTAACACGGTTCCTTCGGGTTCCAGCCATTGACTAAAACCAAGAAGAATAGTGTGAGCAACACTAATTATAATAGGAAACCACATAATTCAAGAAAAAAAAATTCATGCTTATGGTCTTATCCTAGGTTATTCATGGCCATTTCTAAGATTGTGTTCTATGCTTAGACTTATCCTTAGGGTTCTTACTAAGGCTTTCACATCCTAGTTTCCAAAGGTTGACTATACCTTTCCTCTGATACCAACTATAACGACCCATACTTTACATACATTGTTAATACTTCGAAATTGAAGCACACTTATTACAACATATGACAAAACCACAAAGGACCGTATAGGTATAGTGTCTTTAGAAACTGGGAAACATAAACAACTGGTTCATAAATCTTCTACAGTGTCTCCCATTTATTTCATCATATCTAGGGTCCCTTTTAGCATATTCTACTTAATATCCATCTTCCTGACCTGGGGAAAAGAAAACCTAAAAGGGTGAGCTCAAATGCTCAGCAAGGGCAAATAAAGGAAATAAAAATCATATCATATCTTTATGAAAATCAAAACCTGCAAAAGAGATCATAATATCTTAACATGGAATAAATCATAGAAGTGAAAATGATATCCCCATAATCATAACATAAAACTTGAAACTTTGTGGCATGCACACATAATCATGGAAAATCATTTCTTGTTAGTCATGACTCATTGCCAAGACTATCTTAGTGGACAAAGTCCCTTTCTGAACCGAGTTCACTCCTCGTTTCAGTCCTGTATCACTGAACCGAAATAACCTTCCGTTCCAGCCATGTCTATCTCATGAGATATAAAATCATTACCCAATGCATTGGAGGGAGATATAGGTCCCACCCATCTTATAATGAATCCTTTCTTATGTGTGCCACATAATCATAAAACATACATCATCGCATAACACATGTAACAAAAAGGGATTCTTGAAACATCATGACATCATAAATCAATTCATATAAGATAAAGGAATTCATAAACATAATTCCATCACAACATAGTCAAATCAATGTAAAAATATGGATAGAAACAGAAACCTTTATTATCTTAGATGGAAAATAATTTTTATAAAACACTTGAATTGAATTCTTGAGGAAAATATCCTTTCTTCTTCAAAATCAATTTCTTTTCACAAAACATCATGCAATTTTAAAAGAAAGAGATTTTATTGAAAATAGTCATGAAATATTTTAGAGGAAGCTTCATGAAAATAAGGCTTTATAAAACAGTAGAAATCCGTTCGTGCCGTATAAGTTAAAAAAAACATTCTTCATACTTTTGTCGGAAAAGTCAAAAAGTACCTCGTACGAAAAACGACAAAAGATTCCTTTCATACGTATTAATAAAAACTCACCGAAGGGTAAAAATGGATTTAAACAATTTTAGTTGGATGGAAATAATATTAAATATTGATTAAACATCGATGTGGATGATAAAATACACCCCAGTAAATACTTACGAATAAACAATCTCTGATAAAAATGAGATTGTGATATTTCCCTTACCTTAGGTCCGATTTGCTTTGTTCTTGTCCGAAGCTCCTGTATAATGGTTTAAATAATGTTATTGACTTATTCCAAAATCATACATATTTATATGATATCATATATGGTCATATTATTAGCTTCTTGTTAGTAATATTTCATTGTTACTTGGTACTCGGGTCTTTATAACTTTTTGTTCTTATGCGTGTTTTGTTGAATAAACTCTTATTCTTATCTTTAGGTTATAGATAATTCATTTCCAGAATGGTATTAGTGTAGTATATACCATATTAATTCATTCAATTCATTTATATAATCATTATGAAATGAAGATCATGTAGAACGAGTCGCATCACATCGTGGAGACGGTATTCCGTACGTACGCACGAGTGATGATATCGTTCCTATGATCGTGGAATTGTATTGGAGTATATATATATATTATTTCAGTATCAATATTACTTAATAATAATCATATATAGTTACTCATTACACAATTATACCCATCCTTGTAAGGTGATGGTGGAAAATAGATTACACCACGGCGTGGAGACGGTATTCCGTACGTACGCACGCGCTGTGATTTCATTTTTCCGTAGGATGGATAGAAGGTGAATTAGGGTTGTTTCATATTTATAATAACATATCAGTATGTAAGTAATACTGATGTTATTACTTTATCATGAAACAACTAAAGAAGAAAAAGTTGAAGAAGAAAGAAATTTAAAAGATCGGTAATGGATATTACCTCTTCTTTGGAACGCCTCTTTGAATCCTCCACTTAAGGAACTAAGATTGGTCTTTGGAGAGGACCATGACCTCTAGGATTATTCTAGGGAAGTGGAGAGGAGAAAATGGCAGGGGTTGGCCGACCTTGAGTGCTCAAATTGGTGTGAGGAGGAGGGGGAGGAGGTGCCCTTTTATAAGGGAGGAGAGGGGCACCTTAGGAATATCTCAAAATATTATTTTATATTAAAGTCAAAATCGGTTTATAATGGTTCCAAAGGGTCTTATTTCGAAGCTAAAGTGGGGATGGGTCGAAATCCTATCAACCAATAGGATTTAGACAAGTTTAGGGTATTATTTTAACCTTATCAATTAGATTTAACTCTAAGTTAATTAATTTAACTTTTACCGTGTCTTTTTGTTTTCTTTCACTATATGGTTAATACACTTACTATAACATGCCAAACGAACCCCAAATTGTTTATTATTAATATATATATCCTTATCTAAGTCATTTGGCCGAACCTTAGATTTTTAGGAATAAAATAACAATTAATAATATAATATTTTATTTAAAAACTAATTTGTGTCAATTTTGACACTATTTGATATATGATTTTTGTGAAAGTCATAACAGAATTATATGTTCGAACCAAGTTGATTAAATCAACATTAATATATCATAGTAACCTATAAAATTAGTGGAATTCATAAAAAGTCTTAAATTACATTTATTTTGGTATTTATATTATCAATTTTGTCAATATTTCATTAATAAGATAATTACTGCATCATCTTTGTGTCATAAATAAATTAAATTATTTGATGTCTAAAAATTACAAATAAAATACCATCATGTAGGAAATTTTTTTAGCTTTCTAATGAGTATTTACAATCGAATTTATCTTATGTATAACCCCATATTAAAAATGATTTACTTATTAAACATTGATTTTAACTATTTTAACCCTTCTTTAAATAAATTAATAATAAATGTCCTAATCTAATCCAAGTGGGCCTAAATGGTCATATTTTATTCCTAAGTTTGTTTTTGGTCGAATTACACTTGTCCAATAGAATTAGGACATGTTTTAGGGTAATATTAATATCATATTTACCCTTAGTTACCCTATTTACTATTAACCGCGGTAAAAATCGTAAAAAGTTACTATTCACCAAAAAATTATTTTTATCTCATTGAACCACATTTTACTTACTGATATCAACCGTGTCTGTCGGATTTTCGAAATTCCATTCACAGAAGCGGTAAAATTAAGTTTTATGCAAAATTCAGTTTTTAACCTACCACTTAGTGGTTTCACTATTCATCAAAAATTGAAAGTTTTCAGAAAAATACCAAAATTTCACCCTAGGCTAATTTCGATATTCTGAGTCCAAAAATGAAGTCCATTTTGAAAAATAAAATTTATAAAATTTCAAAAAGTGGTTATTACTATTCATAACGGCTAGTTTTAATAGCATATTGTTGTTTAGTGAAACTCGGTATTGCGTACGACGCAAGCTATCGAGGAAGGTCGCGATTGCGTGTAAAGCAAGCCAAGCAAGTGTTGTGTAGGAAAACATTCCTTTGATGGTTTATATAACATAAAAGTCTCGGGTGTTACATACACTCTCTGGGTTCCTAACCACGCGCCAGCTTCACTCTGAGGCCTATGGCTGGAGTCCTAATGTTTGAAGCATCTCCTGCCTCGTAGTCAGGTGTTGAAGACTCCTGAATAGAGCTTCTCCTTTTGGTGTCACGCGCAACCACACCGCAACCGAGACAACACCAAAAAACACAACACATTACAACATCCAAATGATCATACACAAAACATTCAACAACATAAGAGATGGAATGGTGCATCAGTGTCACCCTTTGTCACACTAGATGAGAACACAACACCATAAATCGTCACCTGAACACGACCATTATGGTAAAAAGGAACATTATACAGAGAGGGAAAACCGAGTCTTAAACAACACGTGATTCGTGCAATCAACCGTAGCATCCCAATGGGACTAGTTCTGCCACACTAGCGGCCTAACGCATACCCTTTCTTAAACGAAACCAACAAGGGACCAGAAGTCATTTAGAAAAATAGACCACACCAACAACTTCATGTTTTTTCCACCTTTTCCCCACTGAAGTTTCCTTTATCGCTTCCAAACCATCGTTAACTATCAAAGGGACCTCACGCTGCAAGACGTCATGGAACATGACCCTTGCAGCCGATGTAAATACTACAAATCCCATCAAGACACTGGTCAACACTGAAAATTCTGAACTGCCTTCACCCTTCCCCGCTATATTTCCTTTCGCCATTTCCAGGCGGAATCTTCAAACATGACGATGTCAAACTTCATACCCGACGAGTCAGACAACTCAAAAAGACAGAAACTCCCTTAAACACCCCTCGCATATGTCATCCCGCTATGAGAGGATCCACTTATATATAAAAAAATTGATGGGTGGGTTGAATTATAGAAACCAAGAAGAGATTCATCTAATCAACTGGAGGGCTGGCCAACGGCGAATTGCCTGTGGCCACACATCAATCACATATCAATGCCTTATGTGGGTGTACACTAGTTGAGAAAGAAAACCATGGACCCAACCGAACTGGTCCAATGGTCAGGACATACCACAATAGAACACCAAACGTGTAGGGGAAACCACTGCAAGGGCTCCACGATGTATTTTTCAAAGGAATTATCTAGCTACACGCTTGCATACCAACTTACAAATAAGAATTCAAACTCAGGACACAAACCAGATAGAAGGAATCCTCGACTCAAAACACCTCACATACAACCTTTCAAAAATACAAGGACACACCACACAATCACCAGTTATTTAAAAACACTAAATTTTCCTTTAACAATACATTTTGTAAATTAGAAAAGCCATTGGGTTTCACAAACACAAATAATGTCCCATTGGCCTCACACATGCATGTTCGCGTGCCACACCAGCACCCACCTCAAGTCATCCAGGAACTCATCTGCTCGTGCCATTAACCATTTCTCTTTCCATATACACTCATGCATGTGGTGGCCCATAAGAACACCAAGGATAAAAACCAATGCTTTCCATTTATTTTTCAAAACCAAAACATCCAACCCACACTTTTCAAACCTAATACCTCATTTTCCTTTTAAAGTGCATTATTTCATAACATTTTAAAAAAAAACTTTTTCCAAGACCAAATAATTTTTACTTAAAAACCAAATTCCGTCAAATCCAAAACAAAGAGACGAGAAAGAATGCAGGAGGAAACTATGGTCAGCGGATGATTGGAACATATGGTTGGAAGCCATATGTCAATCACGACACTGGCCATGGAGAGTATTTTAGGACAGTGTCTCCAGAACCAAAAGGCTTGCCAGACCCTACAATCTCACTAATACCACTGACCTTACTCCCTTTTAGTTTCCCCAAGACAATATTAACCGAAAGGACCAAAAACACAGACAAACCTCAACATAATTTAGTAACTTGAGTCTCGCCATGAGATGTGCTGGCCAGGCACCTTACTCGTAGCCAGGACATCGAGTCCCGAAAACCTTAACATTGCTCTACACTGACTCTATCTCAAAAGAACACGACCCAAGAGAGAAAACCTTTCCCTCTGATACCATTTTTTCACGAACCAGGCCGGGTCGCCATCCGACCTGGCGCTCGACCCGGCCCGTGGCAAGACCCGAAGGGTGTTCACGATCCCCACGGGCTAGCAAAAGTGCCCGGGTATCAAAACTAACACTTGGGAACGATTTTACCCGAAATAAAAGAAGGAAAAACAACTAACCAGATAAATAAATTGAAATTTGAAATAGGAAACCAAACGTGCCTTTAAACTATGAAGAGGTTTAAAGTCTACAATTCGAACCAATAACTAAAACGAAAAGACGACATCAGAAACTAAAACCTATGCTCAAACCTCCCGGCAAAAGAGAGGCCACATCAGCACCACTCTGCCTGAAGAGACCAACTACCACCTGAACCACCATCACTGAGCACGAAGTCACAACCTGGAAAGAATAAGAAACAAAATCTACATACACCCAAGGGTGTATGTAGGGTGTTAGCTAAAAGCCAAGTAGGATGCCACCGAGAAATGGTTCCACGCACAATTATTAAAAGACAAATACTTTTTCAATTTAACAGAATAAAAAAAACAGGTGTTTAAATAATTTTAATGAAAATAGTTATTAAGGGGAAAATTCTCTAAAGGAAAACACCTTAAATTATATTACACACATGTATGCACACCCACACATAGATGCACACACACAGATGCACACACACACACAGACGCATGCACACACATACACACGCACACAAACAGACACACGCACACACGTACTCACGCACACACACAAACGCACACACACAAGTACTCATGCACACACACAGATGGACACACACATGTACACACACACACACACACTTTTCTTGGTAACCCCAACGTCACATCGTGTGCCGATGGTGTGCAGCAAGCAGAGGAAGAGCACAATACATGGGAGACCCTAAAGATACTAGCGAGAAGTGGGACCCTAGAACCTCACGTCTTGGTGAACTGTATCACACATTCCGGTGCACGAGCCACCGGTAGGGAAACACCTCCTACCATTGTGGTCTCCAGTCATCATCCAATGTTCAGTTAGTGATGTAAGTGTCAATCCCGCTAAGTGAAACTGGGCCGAGGCCACTCCCGTATCACTAGAACGCTAGTCTAGTCCGCCCACCTAGTACCCAGGCTTCCTGTTTGTGCTCAAGTAATACAGAGTTCACACCACATTTCATAATCATACACTCAAACTAATCATGACATCACAAACACCAAAAACCACTATTCGCACACATAGAATCCATTTGAAATAATACGCACACTAAAATGACCCAAAACTCAATCTGCATTTCCTACACGACCAATTAAAACAACTTGAATCCTTGATAGCTATTTAATAAAACATTTAAGCTTTTTAACAACCAAATTTTGAAGAGCAGAGCATGAATTTACACACAAAGCCAACCAAACCTTCTTTTATAACTAAACACACACGACGCCACATCAAGAGTTCAATCCACACCACTTACACCAATAAAAAAAAGAAACAGTTTGAGTGGTTTAACACAATTCCTAAAAAATAATGCAATAATGTTTTCACTAACAATAAATTTGGTTTTATATAAAATGCCACTTTAAAACCCAACACACGACATAATATTATTGAAACTGGATTTGCACAGAAATATCATTTAATTAAAAATTTAACAATTTATAAAGCACTAATCCAGCTTGACATGGGTTTCTAGAAAATCACACAAGAGCAGAACATAATAAGCTAATTGCAGAATTAAAAAAATCGCTAACAATTTGAAAGGAATTCTCAGTAGAAAACACACATAAAATATAAAAATGCTACGAAATAATTAAGACGAAATCAAACCTCAAAGAAGAAAAATTTCTCTAAATGTAGATTAAATAAATAACATTCTCAATTAATTAATTGCAAATTAATTTAATCATATAATAATTAATATTGGAACCACCTACCTTGTCATCGTAGACTTCACAACTGTGGTGCGCAACGACCACCGCACGTCAACCGCAACTCAAACAAAACCAAATAGTTCCTAAACAAACAATTGAACCAAAACATCAAGAATTAACCTAGAAATTTATTGAATTCTTCAACCACACATAATGTGCACCATAAACCAACCAAATGTGAACCATAAATCATGAAATTGAACCAATACAAAATAAGATGAAACCCTAAAATCAGAACCTAAACCCGCTGAAAAAAACCCCAAAAAAAATAGGGCTCAAAACACTAGAACAGATGAGAAAAGGGTATACCATAGGGAGAGGGTGTCACGGTGTGGCAAGGCTCAGCCAAGGGGGGTGTTCGGTCGTCGGGGATAGGAGGTCGGTGGGTCGAGGAGGGTCGGCCAGGGGCGAGGCCAGGGTTTCTGCAGCGGCTCAAGCCAAAGAGGGGGCGGCCGCCAGACAGGCGGAGAGGGAGAGCAGGGCAGAGGTGCGACGGGGCCAGGAGGCTGTAGCAGGTGGCGCAGTAGCATGGAGAAGAAGTTGTGGTGGGGCTGTCCGAGGAGGGACATGCCAGTTTGAAGATTTTTGGGAGGTAGCACCTTGTCGAGGATTGCTGTTAGAGGAGGATGGAGCACGACCGAAGTGATTCGGGCCAGAAGGAGAGGGTGCAGGGCGGCGATATGGGGTGTTCTAGGGTAAGGCGGCTCGACTGGACAAGGTGAGTAGGGGAGGAGTCCGTGCGGGGTGCCGCACCAGGAAGGGATGGCCGAGAGGAAGAGTGGAAAGAGCGCAGCACGCTGAAAATGGGGGAAGGGGGCGGCGCGATCTAGGTGAGCAGGGGGGGTTTCACACGACAGAAAAGAGGGGAGGGGTAAGGGTAGAGGTCCGAAAACCCTAAAGGGGAAGGAAAGAGAAAAAAAGAAAAAAAATACAAACAAACAAAATAAAAAGAAAAAAAGAAAAAAAACAAAATGAATTAAATACTAATCATTACAATAATAAACATATTAAAATGAAAATAATAAAAATAACTCTCAATTAAATTATTATCCAATATAATAATAATAATAATAATTTCATTAATTAAACATCGACAAGGCGTGCGGTGAACCGAGCGGGGTCACGCGGCGACCCAGGCGAGGCCGCACAACTTCGACCGCGGTGCGCTGAACGCAATCAATACCAAAACGCAAAGAACTCCAAATCTCAAGTCGGCTTTCGACCCGAACTACCCGACACAAAGAAAGTTAATAAAATAAATAAATCAGAAATTACGGGTGTGACATGATGCATCTAATTTTTTTTCATTTATTCATTATTATAGAACTCAAACCCCTCTCCCCAATATCGTAGAGAGAGAATAGATTCACAAACAGCAGTCTGTTAGGATCAATTTTGTATTCATTATATTACCTTTCCCTTGATACCATGTATTCCTTCCATATGAACATAGCTATTTTGTAAAAAAATTATGAAAATGTTCTCAAAAAGAGTCTGTAGTATCCATTCACATTAAGAAGGCTATGATTGAATGACCCTATGTTTATTTATTAAAATTTCTCAAAAACATATATCTTTAATGGATCCTCTGATAGTCCCACACTTATGGATACATTATAGAACAATTAATCGTATTGTATCTAGAATTAACACATGATAAATTTTATATACATCATTTCAATTCTAAGGGTCATCAATTTAATCCAAAAATGGACATCAAGATCTCCATTAACCTTTAAATATGTATATGAATATCATATATAATGACTTATTGAAACTGATCATGTAATTCTCTAATTACATTATTAATTATATCCATCAAGATAACAGGGCCATTGGTATGTCCATGTGGAAACACTACAACTTCATAATGTCATTATATCTTTTGGAAGATTTTATCTGATGTATCCTTTTTCATTACCATCAACAAACGATATCCAGATTTATGATCAATCTTTTAAAAGTATGTATCTCTTTATAATTGATTAGATATATCATTTATAGTGTATATGATTATTATTTGTAAAATCGATCTTTTTTATGTTCATTCCTATTAATGTAATGACACATTAAATGATATTTATTATTAAAAAATGAATAGGTTCTCCCCATGGTCACATAGTAAGGTATATGGATCCATTATCTATATTCATTATAATGTTATTATATATTTTCTATTACAAAATTTGATCAGTTAAATATGGGATCCATAAAATAAATGTAGTTTTAGGTATGAGTTATATTGAAAATTCATCATCATGATTCAAAGGAAGACTCATAAAATCATAAGGAAATTGATTGGAATATACAATATTAATTTATCAATCTTATTTTTTTACTTTCTCCGAAACCATATTAGATAAATATTCATCTTGAATAGGTTATATTACCGATATAATGGATGTAATTTCCATTGTATTTTTTATTCAACTCCTCAAAATATGCCCCTATATAGATTTAGAATATCAAATAGTACATCAAATAAATAAAATTTATGTAGTATCTATATAAAGAGAGATAATACATGATAAATATGATATCAACATAGACTAATAGATGAATAATTATATTTTCATAATGTATATTCTATAAAAATTTCACGTAACATTCCTAACTATAATGTGGGGGATAATGGTTCCCTAACCTTCATGATCCACTTCAGTTATTAAAATTGAATGAACCAAACCATTTTCAATGAGATATCCATTATAATAGTGAATTTATATTAATAATGGCCATGATTCCAAAAATAATACACTGGTAAACTAAAAATAATTAATGATAATCTTTATTTCTCTCTATCAAACTCATAATTCGATTCATGATAATTGTTTTTCATTTTTTCCTTATTATAAAAATATAATACATCTTTACATTACATTGACTCTTTTCCACGGGGGATTTATACCACATTATTATAATGAAAGAATAATAATATTCCTCATTCTATTTTCATTATAACCTAAAATTTTAAAAAAGCCATTTATTCTATTATTTAGTTTACTCAGAATCCAATATAATTTTTTTAATCATAATATAAAATATTTTTTTGAATAATAACTAGTTTTTTTCACTCTATCTTATACCAAAATTGGTTAATCATTTAGTCAACCAACACATTTTCCATCACACCCATTATACACTACCATCCTCCATGTTTTGACCAGTTAATAAAACCAAAATATCTCAATGTGAGTATCAAACCTTTATAATCAATGATAAAAATGATATTATTATCAAAATAAATCTTATGATTTCTAAAATGGTGAAAAATTTATTACAGCAATGACACATTGTTTTCATCTCATATTACAATGGATTATCATAGGTAATATAAAATTCAATCCACTTCATTGATTATAATGGTTTATCACGATAATTTGAATTTTAAAATCCATATTAACTAGGAGTGTCAATCAATTTGTGTAGTTATACAACTTTATCATGAACTATGTGAAGTTAATTTTAGTTTCAAAACATCTAGTTCAAGGTTATTGTCCTAATGTTAATTATTTCCAAATCATGTATCAATTTTTTGTATCCTTATAGATCTTTCATTCCAGGAAATCACCAAATTATCTAATTTAACATGAAATAATAATTTTATACTATAAATATACATATACATAGGGTTTACACCAATTCATTAAATATTGATATCAAAAAAAACTTATCCATACTCTTATACAAACTTTGTTGACCAAAGAATTATGTAAAAGATATTTAATCATATGAGATGAATATATATCTCATATCATAATAATAAATTCCCCAAAACCATAATGGTTTTGTTTCATTGGAGACTGGTTAGATTAAAATCATATATTATTAATTATATTAACATCTCACACAATAAATTTATCATATAGAATACTTAACAAACATAAAATATTTAAAACCATTCATCGTAACATAGAAAAATGAAAAACATTAAAAAGTGTGTGTTCAGATACTTAATATAGGAAACCATAAGAGATATCAATCATGGAAAAATATGAGAATTATATAATCATAAGGTATAAAAACATTTCCATTTTTTAAAAAATTCATAAAAAATCAGTCATAGGTCATATATCATGGATCCCAGAATTAGGAATTTTTATAATAAAACACATAATTATTTAGAGTGTGTTCTCTTATAAAATAAATCATGTCAAATGATAACATATCATAAATATATTAAAAATGTTAGTGGCATAAAAAAATCCATATATTGTAATTCCCTTTGTTTATCCTCACAACCAACTCAACCGTATTGGAAAAATTCCCATTGTGGATTTTTTTCACTACCATTCCTAATTTCATAATTTTAGGGGGTTCACTCCAAATCTCCATTTCATTCATGGAATCGGTTTACTCCCCATTACATAATTGCATATTAATGGTTTACTACTATGTCTATTGATGTGGATAGATTCCCTTATGGTACTTGGTTCAATCCCCATTGATGTCCATATTATATCTAGAAATATCAATGTTTAGCCAATTAATATCATGACAAAATAATTAATATAATTATAGTCACCTATTGATAATCATATATATGTGTTCTATAAGATCATAAAACATTTATAACTACATCATATAACATCCCCTGAAAACAAAATGGGTTTCTTGAAAATTTTGTCATTATATTACTAAAACGTGTGAAAGTTATAGGATTTTTAAAACCAACCTTATGAAATAAATATCATAAGACAACCATATAATGAATCATGATGGAATGATATGATATTATCAACATGGATAATACATAATCCAAAATTTATGTTTTAATATATGAAAATTACTATTATTATAATACTTTATCATATAAATGAAATGAATGAAAAATATTATTATTATTCATTATCATTCAAAACATTAAATTCAAATATAATTGATGAAATGATTTTTTTGAAATAATCTTGGAAAACATATATGTAAGCTACAATGAAAAGAACATATTTATCATTATAAAATCCATCATCTAATATTTGTTAAAAGATAAAATTCTGTTCACACCTTCTTAAAATTCAACATTGATTCATGCATAATACAAATTAAATGATTCCATTTAATTATTTTTACAAAAAATTAAAGTTACTACAAATATTTTTTTTTCAAATATTTAACTATATATAAGAAATTCAAGAAGTTATTTTGATGAACTTGGATATTGATTGAAGTGATTATCGACCAAAGAGTAAATAATATTTGTTTCTATTCAAAAAAATTCACAAAAATATTATTAACCCAAGAGATATGAATTATATTCAAACATTATAATTCAAAGGAAAAAAAATGTATATAAAATTAAATAGGGCTCAATGGAAATGTATCTTATATTTTCCCTCACAGTAAATTTAACGTATACAATACCTCAAAAAAGATAGATTGTAACTCAAATCCTAACCATATGTCTCATCATTATTTATACGCATTTATAAATAATTTATATTAAATATGAATGCATTAGACATCAATTCACGAATAACATTCCTTAATATCATATTTTATATCATTCCCTTATAATTTAATATTACACTGTTATTAGCAATTCCATATTTAAAGGAATAATTTATTTAAAACTCGTATGTTTTCCATTCCTCTTTTAGTTTGGCGGTTCAAGTCCTTACTCCATTATTATCATTTCACCAACTGTACAGTCACAATCATATAATAAGTACACAATCTTTTAATTATATTCACATTTTTAACCATTAATATAAACTATTTATGAAAAAATGAAATGAATTTATTTGTAAATATGGTTGTGTGTAAGTCCATAATTATATATCCATGTAAATAATTAATTAAAATTGAATCACATAACCTCATGGATAAGATATTTCACACATATTTATGTATAAAAATAAAATTTTCAAATGAATGTCGAGGAGATTGAAAATGTAAAAAAATCATAATAATATATAAATGTACTTACTATATTTATTATATTATATTATTATTGTTATAAAATATAATTTGAGGTTTTCTATGAATGAAACATGAAAAATATCAGTAAGAACATATGAATCATCTTCATGAATCCATCATTGAAACAAACCTTAAGGATTTATTCATTGGTAATTTGAGATTATATAAAACTAAAAATGAAGGATATGTATCTAGGGTAATTATTTGATATATATTTTTCAAATTTATATATATTTTTATCCATGTTAATAATAAATTAAAAATGAATCACATAGCCTCATGGATATAATAGCCCCCACATATGCATGTATGAAAATATAATTTTCAAAATATCTGAGAGGAGATAAAAAATGTAAATAAAATTATCCTAATAATATAAAAATTTATTAAATATATTTATTATATTATATTAATTTTGTTATAAATAAAATTAGAGGTTTCAGGTGAATGAATCAGGAAAAATATCGATATGAACATATACCTCGTCTTCAGAAATCCCTCATTGAAACCAACAATAAGGATTCTTGCATGGGTAATTTGAGATTATATAATACTAAATTTCAAGTATATGTATATTGGGTGATTATATTAGTTGATATTTAATAGGCTAAAGTGTTTACGTGGTGGGTGGAATATAGGAGGTAAGGTTCCGTTTTATAAGTGAGGGGAGTGGTAAACATGTAGATAAAATATATAAAAGTTTTATTCATGTAATATTTTGTCGAAGAAACCCAAATACCAAGATAAGATAATGTTTCATTGAAATACCATTAAAACTATTATTTGTACATGTTTTTGTGTTGTTTTATACCATATCTGTTTAGATTAACACCATATTAACACTTTTACCCTTTACTATAGTGAGGAATCTCTTCCTCAATTACTATTCATAACCATTAAAAATGAATTTGACGATATGAATAAATTTCCACATGAAAACACGTAATATGGAAATAATTTTATAAGAAACAATTTCTATAAGTAGAAGAAATTAAATTTAAAATAATTCAATAATACAAAACTAAACAATTTTTTAAATAAATGCATCATTAAGTATAAAACAAAATTCTTAAAATGTAATGCTTCAAAAAAACCCCTTAGTTAAAAGCCCATATATTTTTTTGAATATATTATATAAATTTTTTATAATATTAATGTATAAATATTAATTCTTTTTATTTTATTATAATTGTATATATTATTGATAACAAAAAAATCATTAAATATATCACTTTTCACTCAAGTATTTTATTTTTATTTCAATCCAATTAAAAATAAATGTACGATGGATTAATAATTCTTTTAACATTATTAACATTATATTTCAATGAAATCCATTTTTATTTTTTATAAAATTTCATAATATATTATAAAATATAATACAGTGAAAAATTTCTCTTTTGACAATAAATGATATTTTGTAACAATTAAAATTTATTACAAATTTTCTATGAATTATTTATTCAATTTTAATTATTTAATACTTTTATAAATAAATTTCATTAGGTGGCCATTCCTATTTATATCCTCTAATCCTATATTTAGGAAATAATAAAATCATTTAACAATTATAATTATTGAAATATTTCTATTTGTTTAAGCATAATGTTTCATTTAAAAGAGGTTTTTCGGCACGTAAAATATATATATAGAAAAATATATCATGGAATATATATTTTATTGAAATCCATATTAATGAAGTCAAATATAAAAGAAACCAGAATGAACTAGACTGATGGTTTAAAATAAATTGAAACTTTTGGATTATTTGGGTGGAATATGTCACCTATTATATCACATTGTCTTGATTATCTCACTGTCCTACAAAATAAGTTGTTTAATAGTTTAGATACTCATTAATCTCATAATAATAAGTAAAAAGGGAATGAAATAATATATTTTAGTTAATGTTTCTCACAAATAATCGAGCAAAGGATATCTATATATTTTTTATAGAAAATATTCTCCCTACCAAAATGAAGATTTAAATGTCTTGGATGTTTTTGAAAAGGTTAAGGAATATTCAAGGACCACTAGAAACTATCAATTTTATAATATTAATAGTGTTGGTTTATAGTGATTATATATGATAATATTGAATCTGGTATAATTTAAGATATTTTTAGTTGCAATCACAATATGTCAAGTGTATGATTTCTACGTGATAAAGGTAATAAGTTTTATTCCTAAATGATAGATTAATTGTATAGGTATAAAAATATATATGTGTTTTGAGATGATTAAATTTTATAATGGGAAGAAATTTATATGGTAGTGATGTTGAAAATTCATGCTATATATAATTTATATAATAAAATAAAATATGGTAATGATATATTATTTATCAGGTCTAACCACATATGAGTATGATTGTTGGAATATAAAACATGGAAAGGTTCCTATTTAGAAAGTAGAATGAAATTGTGTCCATAATACATGGAAAAAGGGTATTATTTAAATTTGATAAATATGAGATATTTTATAATTAAATATCTCGTCTATTTAAACTTATCTTCTTTGATGTTTCCTTATTTTAGGAGGAAGAGATTAAAAAATAAAGATACGTATATTTTTTCCAGTGTTGACTGCATAATTAATATGAAGTTTGTATTATTTATAAAACTACAATTAGAATTTGTAATAATGATAAATAATAAAAAAAGAGTGCTGAAAGGGAGTGTCATATTATCCTTAGTGAATATTTGTAAAAAATGATATATAATATGCTAGTCATAGATTTGATAGTATTCTTGAAAGAAATTTTGTATTCTATGAAATCATTGTAAGGGGAGTTGGTTTATTAATAAAATCCAAACAGGTTATAGTTTTTAGTGGGTAAATCAATTATGGGATGTATAATAAATACCCCTCGCCAGTAATTTTTTATTGTACTATTATTGGATGGATCCATTAAATGATGAGATAATTAATTGAAAGAATTTATGTCCTAAAAAAATACCCATAATTTTTGAAATACATGTGTTTTTTTTTATATCAAATACATATCATAAGGGTAAAAGTTTGTTGAAGAGTTTCTAAATATAAATATTTTAACCAATAATAGTGGACCGATTAATGTGGTGTAAGAAGGAACATAATATTGAATATAATTTTTCAAAATTTTCCTAATTGATTAACCCCCCCCCCCTCAGGTTGACTTCCATATCCTCTAGGGAATCTAAAACATTTAATTTTAATTACGTTTCAAAATCGCAACCAATACGAATTTTCAAAACATTAATTTTTAAGAATACAATAACATCTACCAACCACATACCCTAAAAAACTGAGAAAATGAATTTTAAAATATTATATTGAATATATAATATAATAATTTCATCAAACCAATTAATTTATTTGTATTAAATTAATTTTTATGAAAATTACAAATTGGGGGAAAAACACTTATAAAAATTATGTTGAATGCACAAAAAATAAAATATAAAAAAATAATAAATTTGATTATTTTTATGTAATTAATTAATATGTTTCTAATTGAATGATATTTATAGTAAACTTTTATTGGAAAAAATATATATGAAAATTTACATAAATAAAAATGACGATTTTTACAAAAAATATTCATTTTTTCATTATTCACTGAAAAATAATTTCAATTAAAAAACACATATAAATTAATCTTAATATGATATTTATATTATAATTCAGAAATAATATTAATATAATAATAAAATATTTCATGAAATGATATGAAATATTTATCAGTATTTTGTGAAAATATCCAATAAATACTATTTTTCAAAAACTTCATATTTTTATGGGAATAATGACTATTGAAAATTTACAACATATTTAATATGAACTAATAAATATATTTAAAATTAAAAAATATATATATAAATATTTTATATTGGTGTTATTACTATTTTTACCATGAAATATAATGTTAATGTTATAATGATTTATTATATTGTAGTTTATATTGACTCAGGGTTGCGTCATTGTAACACTATTGAATTCCTCTATATTTTTTTCATCAGAAATGCATATAAAATATTAACATATTATAAGGCATAAATATATCATATTTTAATCTGCACATATCTCTTCTAGAAGATCATCGAATCATTTATCATTTCATCATAGTATATCTTATAAAAATGAATTGGGTTTTATATAGTTTTTGATTTCACATAACTATCAAATGAGAAAGTAACAAGTTTCATAGAATCAAACACCAAATATAATTACTGAAATATATTTTTAAAAATAAATTTTATTTTTTCCATAAGAAAAAAAACCATTTTTATTTATGATAATCATTAAAGGAGATGGACATAGCATAAAAATACAATTAAAATGAAATTGATCATCTCTATAAATATATGGAACATATAATTTATTTCATAACTATTAACAACTAAAATTTATAAAAATTAATGATAAAATAAATATTTTTCAAAATAATGATGGAAATTTGTAAATAAAATATCATTTAAAATAAGTTTTATCAGGTAATTAAATGTATTTCATGTTGTATATGTTTATGGAAAAAGAAATTTCTCACATAGTAAAAAGTCCACAGTTTGATATACATATAAAATTTAAAGTACATATTTTAATAAATTATAAATATTATATCATATAATCATTTTTATTAATTATTTTGTTGATAAAAACTTTTATAAAACATTTTCTAGATCATAGTCATTCAATAAAATTATTTTTGACCAATTGGAAAATATGGTCATTTTTTATTAAAATAATTTTCATAAACATTTTCTGTAAAAAAGGATGGAAATTTGTGCCGATACTTGAAAATTCAGGAATTAAATATATTATATGAAAATTTATGTCTTTTAAAAGATAATAATATAATTATTTTCCTCAATGGAAATTAAAAATATATATTTGTGAATAGAAATGTGATTATAACTTTAACCCATATCCCAAGTCCCATCATAATTCATATTCATTATGAACTCCTATATTAAAAATATATATTTATTATAAAAATAAAATTTCATTATATTCATAAAAAAATTATTATATATCATTCCCATGTAATTTATAATTACCCTTTTATATAAATTACTCATAAAATTGAACATTCTGGTGAAAACTAATCTGTCTTCCATGCATGTTTTAATAAGACAACTCATGTACTTAAACCTTCATCGTGGTTCCATAATATTAATAATATTTATAATATCATAATTGTAATAGAAATTAATAAAATTTAATATCATAATTATTCATTTTAATTATCATGGAAAAGTGAATTATGTCACATGGTGGTGATGGTAGTTTGTACGTACCCATAAATGATGTTTTTATTTTTTGATGGATGGAATGAAATTAAAAGTAAATATTAATTAACCATTCTTAATTCACTATTATATATTATATATCATATTTATTTAGAAAATATATCATTATTACCTTCCATGTAATGAGTGCATGAAATATGATTCACATCACTTCGTGGATGTGGTAGTACACAGATATACAAAGCGATGTTATCAATTTATAGTATATTTTATGGATATAGAAAATATATACACCATTAAAATAAAAATATATCATTATACTAAAAAAATATACCATAATTTTAATAGGGTTACATATTATTCACAATATTATTTAGACTAATGAAACATGAAAAATAATTTTAAGAACATGTACCATTTCTTCATATTTCAATTTTTGAAATAGATCGTAGGGATTCTTATTCGGGTATTTTGGGGTGAATAGTAAATCTATGTTATGTATTTGGATTTTTTGAGATTATTAAAACATGTCATTGTGAATATAATCTACTATATCTACTAATCCTGGATTTCCAACATACACGTGTCAACCTCCAATTCTTCTACATCAAGAATCATATATGTGCCACACCAATAGATCTCCATGACTCCCCTCCCCGCATAATCTCCAATTTCCACCCACTTCACACCCAGTGATTCTGAAGTTTTGATCCGCCTATCGTGACTGCTCCCGACTGGAACCTCGTGACTGTGGACCTCTCGATCCCTCAAACTCCTCCTCTTTCATCGACCAACTCTTAATCTACCAGTTGTCCTTCGCCGACCAATGCGTCCCGATTTCAACTATAGTCTCTCCATTTATTGCCTTTCCAGGTTTTGGTCGGGGTATGTTTATTGATGACCTAGGGTTCCGGTTGAGTCCCCATGCGGCCGTTATCTACCTCCCAGATATCTTCAAGACCATCGTCTTCACACATAGTCTTCCTCCTTGAATAGGTTGCAGCATACACCTCCATTCATATGAAAGGCGCACTTGGATTTCCAATGTTCTTAATTTACTCGTGTAACCCTTTGAACCAAACCACTCAACCTCTAGGTAATCATCCAAAAACCTCCACTACTTCATTTATGTTTTATTTATTTCTATAATATATTATTGTAACCTCTCGATTTACATACATTCGACACCCCCTATAGTTTGTAATCACAGTCTAGTATTCCATGAATTATTTGGATTAATATTTCACTGATATTGTAATTCTGATCACCATATCCTTCCAGATACTCGAATTCACACCTGCATCATCTTTTCACTTCAGGTATTAACATATTTTTATAATGGAAAAATTAAATCCTTTAAACCACATGTATGGATCTAATTCAGTTATATAACTGTTTACGTTCACTTAACATGTCATGAATATTCCTTTATGGTATCAAAAAAATATACTTATACATTGGTTTCTTATACGAGGTTTCAAGCACAACTTATTCCAATTTCATTTCAATTTAGCATGTTCATATCCCACTGAATTTTTATTTGTCTGATTTTAGAATACCATTTATGAAAAAATAAACATCTACTGTCGTTCGATGTTAGAATGTTTTTATAGTTTTTTCGACTACATTTTGGTTATTAATGTGGAAATCCACATGCATATACGGTTTTCTGAAATTAAATTAACTGAATGACACATAAATGTATACCATTGTATGTTATGGCTTATTACGTCTTTTCCTTTAGTATGTTAAATTGTGTAACTGTTATGTCCTCTGTGAATTATATGGTCTCATTGCACACCTTGACGATAACCAATAAAGAATGAAAAAATACACATGAATTGTCCATCAAACACTAGAGATGCAAGGCTGCAATGGAGGAAACTTTTTAAGGAACGACATGAAATTTGTGAGTTCTCTATTAAGTACCTTTGGAAATTTTTTCTTTACTACCCTCTATTGAGTAGTTTCAATAAATATAATTTCTTCATGATCTGTGCCAACAAATAATCAAAAATATTCAATGTCATCAACTAATGACTCTGCTACTCCATCAAGTAAACCAATATCAACAGGTGACATCACATGTTGGATCACAACGATGCCATGTAAACTCTATGTATAAATGGTTAGTTCCATTTAAATTAAGCATTAGATTCGTTGCGATGTATCAAACAACATATCTGAGTAATGGCATGAATTTTACTAAATTTATATTATTACAGTGCTTGAACTGTTGTCTGCTTGGTCGAATTAAAACATGTATTTCCCATCAAGATGTACAGATGCACGGTTACAACGCAGAATGCTGGTGAAGGATGGACATATGGATGGTGAGTTTTATAATACCGTTACATTTAATTATCCAATTTATTTACATTTAGTTATTATAAATATTCATTTAAATTACAACAATAATAGTGTATACATTTACTAGAAACTCAAATGTGGAAGCTGGTAGTCTATTTGGAACCCTAAACACTCAACCTCTACCAAAAAATATATTCATGAGTGATATGAAAAAAATTTCATTATCATCTCTCTGTAATAATGGTTAGTTCTGTTTAAATTTACATGTATTACCCATTGAACTACAAACTTTATTTCGCAGTAACATGGATTATTACTAATAAACTGTTTCTCTGTCGACAGTTCCAGAAACATATACACCTCGGTCAACGTTGTCTAATGGATCTAACAAATGAAAACAATGACTAAGAGTACTGAATAATTCTCCTGTGGCTTTTTTTAAATATGATAATAGAATAATTTCATGCCCATATGTTATGTGGTACTACATTTGTACTTCCCTTATAAAATTTCAGCCATCACTTTGCATAGCTTTAGCAGATAAAGAAAATAATCTCTAAAATTCATCAGTTGTTACCTCGATGCAATATGAATGACAAATATTTGTACACATTACTATTTTCAAATCTTCCACATATATTTCTTCTGCTTCCATGTACCAACAGATGCATCTTAACTCCTCCTGATGGAAACTACAATACGTTATCAAGTGCAGGTATGATTTATGCTATAAGATGACACAAACAAATATATAAACCACTACACATCCTGTAGATTATTGAGTTTTTTTCAATAACTACTTTCAGGTACTGGTCAACAATCATTTTTTCTAGAAGAAATGATAGAAAATAATTTCATGTCCCAAGAAAACATAAATATTAATAGTAACGGTGTAGAAAACAACATGGGTAATTTAATGTACACACATCACCTCAAATGTTATTGAGTTTTTTATTATTTAAACAAGGCCAGTATTAAATAGCACTTGAAACTGCAGGAGAGTCAGTGGAAGAAGACACTAATGAAAACACAGGTCAGAGTACTTTCTAAACTTGCATTAATGGTTCTGTAATACAAAATAATCATCTCTTATAGCAACTACAAATTAATCATAACATTTTCTACATTAATGTTATATATAATCAGGTTATTATGACATTAGAGACCCAACTATCAACTGCCAATATTGTCAATCTTTTTTTTTTGGTTTGACGAGAGAAACACGAAATTTAGAAATAGACAAAACCAACGTTTCTCTCTATGCATCTCAATGGGAAAGGTTCCCTTGTAAACACTACTAGAATGTCATGAATACCTTAGGATGTTGGTGTTATATCGAACAACTATTGAAGCCCGATTATTCCAAGACCATATGAATATTTACAATGCGATATTTGCATTCACGTCAATGGGTGGGAAGGTAGATAGGTAATTCAATAATGGTGATCTCCATGTATATTCAGATTACATGGAGAAAAATATCATCACATTGGTAGTTTATGTCCGCATGATGGACAACCACCAAGGTTCGCACAACTTTACGTGTATGATACTGCACATGAGAGTCAAAATAGAATTCACAAAATGAGGTATCATTTATATTCAATGATTTCTGTTATGTTGAAAAATCCTTCAACATTATATGCTAACATTAATAATTTCTCTAGCTTTGAAGAAAGAAATCAAAAATCTATTATTAAATGAAATACTGTTGGAAACCAACAACCAATGATTCATCAAAACAATGATTTCGCATGAGAATTTATAAGTGCAAGAGAGGTTCGTAGCCATCATGAGGTTCCAAATTTAAAGCTACGGCTACTTAAAAGAAGATAAGCACATTGTGCCACATATAACCTACCTAATACATATGAAATTGTGATGATGATTGTCGGTGACATTGAAGATCTCAACCAAGAACAGGATATCATCATTCAATCAAAAAGTAGAGATTTACAGCGAATTGATGAGCTTCACCCTTTGTATCTTCCATTGCAAGATCCATTAATTTTATTAGTGGCTAGGATGGATATTGTGACAATGTGTTGCATCATTCTACTCAATTCACAAAAAGTACTACACTCAGAAAGGTAACAATGAGGGAGTACTTCGCATTCCACATGCAATTCCATCAAAATGAAGCATCGATCTTACTAAATTCTAGAAGATTACAGCAACATTTTACTGTTGATTATTATACGATGATTTATTCTCAAATACATTCATTCATTTGCTTCAATTAGAAGAAACTAAGGGTTGAACATTACAATGGGTTACATGATGCATTTCTTCGAGGTGACCGTAAATGGACATCCTGCGGAAAGCGTATTATGTTACCTTCTACATTTATGGGATGTCCAAGGAAAACGATTCAGAATTACCATGATCCTATCTGAATATGTAAGTGTCTAGGGTATCCATATCTATTTTTAACATTTACATGTAACCCGATGTGGCCTGAAATAACACGATTTCTTAGACATCACAATCTTCATCCACCAGATTGCCCGCAAAAAATTATCTTGGGTTTTAAATATTAAGGTTGATCTTCTACTGAAATATTTATGCCTTGGTTGTTTATTTGGGAAGTCATGTGCAGGTTAATTTTTATGAACTCACTATCCCGTATTTTCAATTCCTTATTATACATTTAGTCATCCAATACTAACCGTCAAACTATTTTTTTCCCGTGTAGTTGTTCAAACCGTGGGCTTTCAAAAACGTGGCTTGCCTCATGTGCACATCCTACTATTTCTATGTCATGAAATAAACTTCACAGTCCAACAGATGTAAACATGATTATCTATGCTGAAATTCCCAATAATTGTGCCTACCCAAGACTACATGAAGCTGTTAAGAATTTTATGATCCATGGCCCTTGCGGTGATTCCAACTGTACTTGTCCCTATATGAGAAATGGTAAATGTTCCAAATATTTTCCAAAAAAATTTGTGAGGAATACCACTGTTGATGATGATTGTTACGTGGCCTATCGTAGAAGGGATGATTGAATAACATTTCTAAAATATGGAGTTCATTAGATAATTGGTTTGTTGTGCCATATAGTTTTGTGTTGCTATTAAAGTATCAAGCACATCTAAATATTAATGTTTTCAATCAGTCGTCTTCCATCAAATATCATTTTAAGTATATTAACAAAGGAAATGATCGTGTAACAGTAGCACTATATGAGAGAAGCAACCGAGAGTTCTTAGAGAAATATGTAGATGAAATGAAGATGTATTATGATTGTCGGTACATATCTTCTTGTGAGGCCTCTTGGAGAATATTTCGTATGATATCCATTACAGATATCCACCAGTTTGGAGGTTAGGTTTCCATTTTCCCGGACAACATTCTGTCACCTTCAAGGATAATGATAATATTAGAGATGTATTAAATCATAGTAATATAATTGAAACAATGCTAACCTCTTGGTTTTATGAAATTATTATATACTCAGAGGGCAGATCACTTACATTTGCAGAATTTCCTACTTGATTTGTTTACCACTCAAATGACAAGACATGGAATCTGAGAAGCTAAGGATTTTCTATCAGCAGACTCTACTACGTTCCTCCAACAATTGGTGAACTATTTTACTTGTAGATACTTTTATCTAAAATCAAAGGTTCTACTTCATATGAAGATCTCAATAAATTTAACAACATTACTCATGGAACATTTAGATAGGCCTATTATACGCTGGGACTACTAGTAGATTACACAGAATTTATTAAAGCTATGAAGGATGTTTCATCATGGGGAATGGAACATTATGTACATAGTCACTTTGCAAGAATGTTATTTTACAATAACATTTCTCTTCCAGACTTTGTTTGGAAACAAACTGGTCACATCCTAGATGAAGATATATTACACGCTCACAAACGAAGGTTACAGCTGCAATGTCCAAAGATGTTTCTCATATATTATTTTATAACACGTTGCTGCTAACTAATTAAAGAATTTTTATATTTCTTATATTGTTGACAAATATATTTATATAATATTTTCATTAATATTGACTGAAATACATTTACTATATAGAAATTAAATTCTATTTATTGGTTTTTAGGTAGTTAGGGAGGGTATTAAATAAAGATCTCATCATTTCATGATACTATATTAATAATGTACTAACTGCATGTGAGGTTATTTAAATAACAGTTCAGAAACTATTGACATCAAACATTAAAATCCAAGGGGTCAACAACTGTCCATATGATTCCATAAACAGAATAACTATTCATTACCGCTAATATTTTAATACTTTTCTTTCTATGATATTATTACATTAACTACATTCTTCCAGAAATCATATTTGTCTAATTTATTACCAATACATAGTTGCACAAGTCGAATTTCAATCAAATATTAGCGTACTTTCATAATACAGACTTTAGTCTATATAATATATTCTCCCACAACCAATTTGTTTTATTTTTTCAGTTAATATTAATTAACTGATTCAATGAATGTAGTTTTTTATACTACACTAAAACAATGTTCCTCATTTTTCTATATTTGAAACTCACAGAACATCAGATACATATATATGATATGCTTTAAGTAGAACCAATTTTAGGGACCAATGGAACATTTATTCAATTTTATCCTCCCATGCAGGTTCCAGATTCTGCAATTGATACTCATTCAAATCAATTAGTTGTAGAAGAACTAAATTACAATAGAAAAAACCTACGAAAAAAGTACAGAACATTACAGACTATGGTAACTTTTGAACAGAAAGAGGTGATGGATTTCATTTTTTCTTTTTTATCTACAAATATCGGATGATTCTTCTTCATGAACAGATATGGAGGCACATGTAAAACATTCATTAGGAAGATTTTAACATTAGTGATGCAATATGAGGGCTCTATTTTACTTGCGGTTTCTTCGAGTGGAATAATATCATTATTGCTTCCAGGTAGACCCACTGCACATTCTAAATTTCTTATTCCAAATATCCATTACTATGTAGTCTATTTTCAATATTCAGTAAGGCAGTGATGTAGCTGATCTTCTACACTCTACAAAAATGATTATTAGTGATGAATCTTCTAAGGATTATAAATACTTCTTTGAGGCTCTAGACCATACTCACATGGATATAATGAGGGTAAAAAAATTTAATTCCATGAATTTTCCATTCGGTGGTCTAACTGTTGTATTTGGTTGAGATTTCAGACAAATATTACTTGTAATACTAGGTGGTAATAGAAATGACAGTTTCATTTCAATTTTTATGTCTTCGTATCTTTGGATGCACTGTCAGGTCTTAACTCTAACAAGGAACACAAGATTTCATTCCTTTACATCCACCGGTGATTCAAATGAGATCTATGATTTCGCTAAATAGACTTTGGATATTGGCGAAGGAAGAGTTGGAGAACCTAATGATGATGAAGTTCTCTTCGAAATTCCTTCATTATATCTTCTTTACTACACTGGAAATCCAATGGTTTCTATTGTGGAGCATACTTATCCTAATATCAGTGACAAATACTGTGAGGTCATCTATTTGAAATAGCATTCCATTCTATCTCCAACCTGTTATTTTGTTCAAGAAGTAAATGATTACATGTTCACTCTCAAAAATTCTGAAAATAAGACTACTTCAGATCTGATTTAGTCTGCAATGCCAGTTTTGATACGGATAGGGCAGAAAACATATATACCTATGAGATGTTAAATGGAATAAACGTCTCTGGTTTGGCTGCCGATAAAATTTCTTTAAAGATTATTGTCCCAATTATGTTATTAATAAATGCTGATCAATATGTTGGTTTATGTAACAGTACTCGTATGATTGTTACACAGTTAGGGGATCATGTCATTGGAGCAAAGATTTTGATTGGCTATCATTCGGGGTATTCAGAATTCATTCCAAGACTTACTATGATGCACTCTGATCTTAGATGGCCTTTCAAATTACAAAGAAGGAAATATCCTTTGACAGTTTCTTATGCAATAACTACTAATAAAAGTCAAGGACAGTCATTGTATTTTGTTGGGGTATATCTCCACAAAACTATGTTCTCTCATAGTCAATTATATGTTGCAGTTTCTAGGGTCACATCAGCTACTGGTTTGAATGTTGTTGTTGATGATAACAGTAACACATCATGTCATTACACACATAGTATTGTGTACAAAGAAATATTTGAAAACCTCTCTTAGGTGTTATTTCATCTAACACGTCAAATGTTTTACTGCTATTTGGGACTAGAATATGTAATTCCTAATGTCTGTAACTGCTTACTATATTATTTTTTCATTACTAATCATATTTGTACATAGTCAAAACAAAATTTCCAGTTCAATTACCCTGTTGAATGTGATTACACCAGAGGATGATGAAACACTATGGATTGAGATTCGTGTTTTAAACATGTGGTTCAATTCTTCACCAAACTACTCTAATTATGTTGTTTCTATTGATCTAATACTTACTGATAAAGAGGTCATTTTACATTTCATGACCAATGTTTTCTTTTTTCACCCTATAATCCTGTTTCAATGTATACATTTGTCAATACATATATATTATCATTATTTCCTTTCACATTTAAATTTTAATATATTCTCCTATGTTATAACATGCTATGTCCAGGGAATGAAAATTCATTGTACAATCACTAGCCACCAGCTTATATCTAAGTACAATAATCTATTTCATGAAGGGCTATGCGATATGATACAAAACTTCTAGATAGCTTCAAATCATGGCAGTTACATGGGATGTAGACATGACTGTAGACTACTATTCACAATGACAACATATGTTCATCCATGTGATGTAGAAATTCCTCTTTTCAGATTTTATTTTACTTCATAATATGATATTATTCAATTAAAAGTTCCCTAAGAACATTTAATAGGTACATTCCACTACCTAGTTCATGTTAATTTTCAGTCTAGGAAAGTTAAATAGATTTAAAATTATAGTATTTTATACAACCTTTTTATTATATTCAATTGAAGCCTCTTTATGTCATCTCTCTTAAAGAAATAATCAAACTTCTTCGATACAAAAAACTGGTGCCATCTATTGGTTCGTCCAACGGAAAGATGATAATTACACTAGAGGATGACATGTCAATATTTTTTTTAAAGATACATTAGGTGACTGATAAATATTTATATGTATTTATATTGTTACTCAATTTTCGTATGGAGGTTTGCAACTAAACTATAGTTTCTGGGGTGACTACATAAATGAATTGACAGATTACATGGAAAATAACAAAGAGTCTTCTAACATTATGATATTACAACTCTTCCGGGTTAAGCAGTTGAGAATTATGGTTTCTGCCCGTAAAATATAATTTTCCTGTTTCTAAATAATTCCTAATTTTTTTTTGTTAACACATGACTCTCTAATTATGTGTTCTTTGACTTCAAAATCCTCTTAGACTCTATTAATTTCACAACTACTATGAATTCAAAGAAATTTATTTATAATATTCATATTCCTGAAGTAGAAAATTTCAGAAATAGGTAACATTATGCATACATTGTGTTCTGTATTTTTACAACTTTATACTATGTGCATCACAATTATAATTCCCAAATGTTCTTATTTTTTATTTTAAAGTCTATCATTCTATATTTACCAGGTTTGGGTTGTTAATAACATCACAGTTACAAATCCCACCACCAACTAATGTCAACCCCACTACAAAAGTCTTGTATTGGAATAACAGGAAAACAATATCATGAGTGAAAATCTCTCTTGAGGTAACTATAAAATCCTTATAATCGGAAATACAATAAACTGTTTTATGAACTGTTTACATATGTCCTTTGTTAATGAGTTTATTATTATTTAAAAACTCTTCTACATCTTACAAGGTTCATAATAGAAGCTACAATAATAATAATTCAAAGTACTCACAACTGGTATTTTGATTCATGTAACTTTTGAATGAATAAAATACATGTTTTAGATGACATAATATGGTGCCACAGTTGTAAATTATCTCCCAATAAAACTACTACCAGGTTTAAAATTTTATTCTAAATTCTTTTTGGTCAATATTTTTCTATCAAAATAATAAAGTATAATACTCAATATCGCTGAATTTGTAACCACAATATTAAATCAAACAGATTCAAAGTGTAACTAATGGTTTCTGATTCAACAGACTCATGTTTAGTTGTTTTATTTGACAAACAAGTCATCCAATTCTTACATAATATAGGTTTAGAGTTAAGAGCTACTTTGGTATAGGTAGAACACATTTCTTGTATGACCTCAATATCTATTTCCGTTATATATTCTAACACTTCTTATCATTTATAATTTAGGCCGATGATGAGTATGGTTTTCCTGTATAATTGGGTATTTTCAAATCAAAGAAAGTGATATTATCAATTTATGTAACCAATTATAATATTCAAAACTGTCATCATTTGTTTAAATAGAACAACTTCAAAGTGCTATTTATCAGCGATAATGATTACAACATCACCATCTTTAATAGCATCTTCGAACAGAATCGGGTATTATAATATAGTTATTCATATTCTGCTGAAATAACTATATGTTACAAAATTTGATGGTCTATCATTATTTTACTGTGTAGGGACATCAAACCTGTGGGTCCTCACATTTCAGTAGTGGAATTGAATATATCAAGGTCCTATATGGTTCATTTTTTTCCAACTTCCTATAAAAAACAAAAACAAGCTTACTGTAATTTTCTTTCCAACCATGCACAAAAGGAGCATCAAACTGGTTGGTCTCCTCCATCAAGTTCAAACATTGCGAGTAGATATGATGGTTGTACCACAAATATGTCATCTACTAAGTCATGTTTTAGTTCTCCTCATTCACTATTAACTTATTTCCATTTTTTTAATAGAAATCCATCATTAATATAGAGTTTTGTTTTTTCTTATATTTTTGATGTACTGTACTTTAGATCTATAACTATACATTGTTAACTAAAAGATATGTGATTTGTTGATTTCAACTGCAAAAAGTACATTCCAATTCTACTAACTATATTCTCTACGTAGAAAAACCTATCACATGAATTTGATATAGAGGATGATGTGTGACATGATTCTGAGATATGTCGAGACAGTTTCGTTACATCAAGTCATTATACTCTAGTAGAGAGGCTAATGAAAATAAATTTGGACAACTCAAATGACTAGTCAAACTGAGATGTTCTTCCACAACGTCTTTGTAATAAAAAAATATGGGTATTTATTTTCTGTTTCACTCCTTTTTTTGTCATATCTTATATTCATTAAATAATGTTAAAGAATGAGTGCACAATTTAATTTTAAGAAGACTTTCCAATCATTCCTTCGATATTATTTAGAGTTCAAAATGAATAACTTTTCTCTTCAGTTGATTGGTATGTTATCTAACAGTTCATTGGAGTTGATATTGTAGTTATTTTTCATTTCTATTTACCATTCATGATTAATACTTACTTCATTTGATCATATTATATTCCATTTCATAACCATTATATTTAGTCTACAATACTTATAGATGTCAATAATTTTTTCAAATTATTGATTAAAGTCACCTATTAATTTAGAAAAATCTATAGACTAACTGTTCCCGTAATATTATCAACAAGAAACCAACAAATATTGAAAACCTTAGCACCGCAAGAACCGACTTCTTTAATGTTTTTCAGTGGCTCATTTTTCTGAATTTAGTTTTACTCTATGAAAAACAATATATGTTGTTAATGTCTTCTGTTACTATATTATTCTTCAACCAAGTTTTTTTTAATACACTATCAGTCCAAAAAATATGTTTCTATTTCCATGTATTGAACCAAAAATTAAATCTAAGACAACTGCTATTTCTGTTTATAGTGAAACAGAATTACAAACAAGTGAATTGGTTTACCAGTACTGTAATACTAACCAGTACTGTAACATATAGTCAATTTACCAGTACTGTAATTTTCACTAATAATGAAGATATTAGTTCTTTCTTATAAAAATTACCAGATTAGATCTTTATTATATATTTAGGTTTTTTTTATACCATTGGGTCACACCAACTCAATGTACTGTAATTTGAAAAAAATTACCAGATTAGTTTTCTATACAATTTTTAAACTTAACTATTTATTCTGTATGTTTAGTTCTTCCATGTCATTTTTTAAAACCTGTATAAAACAAATGTACTGTTTTTTTACAATTTTTAAAGGCACATATTAATTTTCTTTATGTTTAGTTCTTTCTTGTAGGTTTGGGTCACACCCACTCAATGTACAGTTTTTAAAAAATGTACTAAAATCTGTATGTTTTTTTGTTTTTTTTCAGAAATTTAATTTCTAAATTCATTCTTTGTGGTCATTTTTTCACCAATTTTTCTTCATTTTTTCTACATATTCTAATTTGTACATGTTTTTCCGCATTTTTTATAAATGTTATATATTTTTTCATTCATTCTTAGTGCTAAAACATCCATGTTGTTCTGCATTATTTATACATGTTCTAATCTATACATGTACCTATCCAACTACACTATTATTTGTCTGATTTTACATTAACTATTTGAAAACATATAACTCCACTATGGTCTAATTTTTTTTCATTTTTTCTACATTTTCTAATATGTACATGTTTTTCAACCCTTTTGATACATTTTATATGTATCTGCATTCTTTATTGGTACTAAAATATGCATGTTCTTCAGCATTAAATCTACTGTGGTATGTTCTAAGGACTGATATATTTTGGATTTCTCATGCTGAACATTTTAGTATGAGTTTCCTACAGTTTGATTATATGTTTTTCATACTGGACATTTTTTATGAATGATTAGTTTTCATCCTAGATAGTTTTCTTGTCATCTTAAATGGTTTTGTACATTTTCTAATCTGTAGATGTTTTTCATCATTTTTTATACATGTCATATGTTTCTGTATTCATTCTTAGTACTAAAATCTTCATGTTGTTCATAATTTTTTATACATGTTCTAATATATATATGTACCTATATAACAACAATATTAATTGTTTGATTTTACATTAACTATTTGAAAACATATAACTCCATTGCGGTCTAATTATTTCTACATTTTTTCTACATGTTATAATCTGTACATGTTTTTAACGTTTTTTTATACAAGTTATAAGTTTTTTTATTCATTCTTATTACTAAAATTTTCATGTTATTCAGTATTATTTCTATTGTGGTCTTTTTTAAAGACTGATGTATTTGGTATTTCTCATGCTGTGTATTTTAGTTTGATTCTTCTATAGGTCGATTATCAGTTTTTTATACTGGAGGTTTTTCATGCAGGATGTTTTTTCATGCTAGATGGTTTTCTTGTCATGAAGGACGGTTTTCATAGTGGATGATTTTGTTTCAGTTCGTCGTGCTGAAAGTTTATCATCATGATATAAGTTACTCATCGTGGAGGAGGATAATACTGGATTTTTTTTTTGTTATGTTGTAAGTTATTGATGATGGAAGTTTATGTTGGAAGTTTATGTTGGAAGTTTTCTTAACTTTTTTTTCATACTAGAAATTGTTTCATGTCGTATGGGTTTTTTTATTTGATGTTCTCCATGTACCTGGAAGGTTTTCATCAGTTTTTGATTAGTTGGTTTTCTCATGTTTCCATATTTAATTCAATCATTTTCATAATTCTCAGTTTTATTATTACAATTTGTCTTATGTTTGACTTATCTTACACTTTTTATTCACCATTATTTTTTGCCCTAACTTTTAAAAATACAAATCTCTCATTAATAGAAATACCAGTAATTGAATACACGATGAAATAACATGGGAGAGTACTATTTCTTTGAAATGGTGTAGAGAAAAGATGAGAGGTTGATCCCTTTTACAAGGTAAGGGAGTTTCATTATTTCAAATTCCAAAAACATTAAAATATTAAAAGTCATATTAAAGTGACTATAAAATGAACTAAATAGATATTATAATATAAGATATTTTTTTAATATATACCTAATTTATACGACATATATATGGTTTTATGTCATTTTTACCCTTATAAATTTTGTTTATCCATTTGTTATTCAATTTAACCTTTACTATTTAAATGACTATCTTAACTCATTTCCTATTCATAATGGCTAAGAAGGAAATTTACCATATTTATTAAAGATTAAATGGTGATTCCAAATATAAAAATATTTATTTCAAATGGAATTTTTATGAATGTTAGAAATTTAATTTATAATAAAAATGTATAACTGAATAGACAATGTTTTCAAGAAATTAATTGTTATGAATAAAACATAATTCATTTTTAATTACTATTAAAAAATATTAGAAAATTATTTAAATATCATAATGTATATACTATGTAAACAATTTATTTAAATAATTATTAATTTCAGTTATTCTATTTATTACAATAATATCCAATTCAAACAATAAAAATAGTATTTGGATGAAAAAATATCCCTTTAACTAAAAAAATATTTTCTATTTATTTATAACTAATTTATAATCAAATCAAGATAGATTAGTCATTTGTTAAAATTAAATTAATATATATTTTATAAATATCCTAGCTTCTTTTTCCTGAAGGCTAATAGTATGTATAAAAATACAATATTTGAAAAAGTAATCTTTTAACATAAAATTATATTATATTTAACAATAAAACTTTAGTACATTATTTATAGAAATTAATAAAAAAAAAATTGGTTAAATTTTACATATAAATTACAAAATATATTTTTCCTAGTTCATACCCACCAAACTTATGACTATATGATAACAATTACAATTATCAGTAATATTTTCATAGTATATCATGGTTTGTTTAAGCTCAATGTTGTTTTTATTGAAATAAATAAAAAACATAATATTTATTTAATGAGATATATTTCAAAAAAAATGATAGTGCTAACATTCTATATCAATAAAAGTATATCTCCCATTAAATTATGACACTTAAATATAATATATAAGAATACATCAACCTTATCATGTCCTCAGGATCACATATACCTTTAGAAAATTATTTATTCGACTAGAGAACATTTACTATGTGTGTAGTATTGTTACATAGCAATTTATATCCATTATCCAATGTTTCATACAGATTAATTTCTTAATAAACATCATCTTGTAGTAGTGAATATTTTGTTTTTAGTATATTAGAATTTTATGTATTTACATCCTCAAATGGGACACAGGGAACAAAAATTGTACATGATAAAGGTTTGATAAAATCACTGATAATTTAGATACTTTATTGATATGATCAACAAAGTCATAAGGAATATAATATTGTCTACTTATAATGCCCATCATTCAAAATCTCATAACCCTCATACAATGATGTGTTGTTTGGAATACCATACCACCAACTTATAACTCTATATCACAATGATTATTTTAATAATATCATTATAAAGACACTAAGATTATTTGATGTGGTGCTTAAGGACTCCAAAATTCACATATATTTCCTTATCAAGATCAAGACCGAATATAATTTTTCGCAAAATTTATCCTAGAACATTGTATATATGTATTTACTTCCATAGAGAGTTTCATAAGGAGACATCAAAATAATAATGTGAAAAATATTGTTGTATGAAACCTCAACAAAAAAGGGGTTGACAACAACCAATGTTGGTAACCATAGAAAATTATTTATATATTCAGATTGGGATTTAATTTTCAACAAATACTAATCATATATCTTAGGATTTTCTTAAGTGTAAAAGTTCATATTTTTATTCAAAGGTTGTTGAAGACTTATTTAGAACATTGAGGTAGTCCACAAATCCCAGTAAAATATTACAAAATGTCATTATTTGTTAAATATTAACACTTTGTTAACGTGTATATTGAAATTAATATCATGTGATAAATCTTCTATAATTGAAATAATTTTTTTAATTAATAATGTGCTCTTCTACAACACAAATAAAACATTGGGCTTCAAAAAATTTAGGCAGACCATTTATGAAATCCCCACTGATTCATTACCATATCCATTCAAGTATTATAAATTACTGTAATATCCCCTTATTATTCTGCCTAATATCCTTACATTACTGAGATACCCAGCATTAAGATACACATTTTTTAATATCCCCATTGTATATTGTCCCACCACACTGTTTTAGATCTTCCAACATCTTTTTATAACATGGATTAATCAAGAAATATGAACTATGGGCTTCATCAAATATCTCTTCCATCAAATCTAGTTTTGATAGGATACATATAAGGTTCCTAAAAATTATCACTATAACATAATCATGGTCAAACTCAGAAACATTTCCTACCATATTCTCTAATTTCTCATCTTTTTTATGTGCCTCTAAAATCATCATAAAAATTTATAATTGACCATTCTATGAATAAAGTTATGTTTCATCCACATTACTATTGAATTTATGATCATGTTCTACAAATACAAAACTATTCGATCTCCTACAATCCAAATAATTGATAATATATTTTGGTTATTCAAAATCATATCATCAAAAAACAATTTTTCCATTAATATTTGTTAATTTATTGATATTTCATAACTATTAATCATCATCATCCATATACATTTTTTCATATTCACCATATTCTATGTGAGTAAATACATTGATATTTTATGGGGAGAATATTTTACATGAATCACCATATTACTAATTCATCATATTTTTCAATTAAAAACCTACATATTCCAACACTAAATCTTGATTTTAGTAATGTTTCTCTAAATTTATTAATTTTTATGAACTATAAGCAATCAACATATCATTCTACATAATGAGGCATCCAATTTCCTATATTTATTCATTACTATAGAACTCAAACCCCTCTCCACAATATCTTAGAGTGAGAATAGATTCACAACGAACTTTTTGTTAGTATTAATTATGCTTTCATTATATTAATTGTCCCATGAGACCATGTCTCTCTTCCATATAAACATTGCTATTTTGTAAAAAAATAATGAAAAATTTCTCAAAAATTGTTTGTAGTATCCATTCACCTCTATTAGACTAGGATTGAATGTCCTTATGTTTATTTATTAAAATTTCTCAAAATACATATATCATCAATTGATCCTCTGATATTACCTCACTCAAGGTAAAATAATAGAAGAATTAATCTTACTGTATCTAGAATTAACACATGCTATATTTTACATACAAATTTTCAATCTAAAGGGTCATCAATTTAATTCTCGAATCACCATCATGATCTCCCTTAACCTTTATATATATATATATATGAATTTCATATATGAAGACTTATTGAAATTGATCATGTAATTCTATAATTACTTTATTAATTATATCCATCAAGATAGCATTTCCAATGTTAAGTCCATATAGAAACACTACAATATCATAATGTCATTATAACTTATGGAATTTTTTAATTGAAATATGATTTTTCATGATCATCAACTAATGTTATCTGGATTTATGATCTATCTTTTAAACGTATTTACCTCGTTATAATTGATTAGATATATTATTTATATATGGTATATGATTATTATTCTTAAAATCAATCTTTTTATGTTCATTCTTATTAATGTAATGACACAATAAATGATATTTATCATTAAAAAAATGAATAGGTTCACCCTATGGTCACAAAGTAATGTATATGAATCCATTATCTATATTATGTAAAATTTTATTATATATTTACAATTACTCAATTTCATCCATTAAATATAGACTCCTTAAAATAAGTGTAGTATTAGGAATGAGTTATATTGAAAATTCGTCATCATGATTCACAAGAAGACACATAAAATCATATGAAAATTGATTAGAATATACAATAATAATAAATAATTCTTATTTGTTGAGTTTCTAAAATACCATTTTAGAAAAATATTCCTCATGAATTGGTTCTATTATCGATATAATGGACGCAACTTCCATTGGATTTTTAATTCAAGTCCACAAAATATGCCCATATATTGATTTTGAATATGAAATCGGAATTCAAATAAATAAAATTTATATGGGATCTATATAAAGAGAGAAAATCCATGATCAATATGATATCAACATTTACTAATGGAAGAAAACTTATATTTTAATAATGTATATTCTATCAAAATTTCATGTAACATTCCTAACTATAATGTCGAGGATAACGGTTCCTTAACCTTCATGATTCACTTCAGTTATAAAAATAGAATGAACCAAACCATTTTCATGGAGTTATCCATTATAATAGTGAATTGATATTGATAATGACCAAAATTCCAAAAATAATACACTAATAAACTAATAATACATAATGATTATCTTTATTTCGCTTCGTCAAACACATCATTTTCTTCATGATAATTTTTTTCATTTTTACCTTACTATAAATAAATAATGCATCTCCCCATTACACATAGACATTTCAACGGGGGATTCATACCACATTATTAACATAAAATAATAATAATCTTTCTAATTCTATTGTAATTATAACCTAAAATTTTCAGATAGTCATTTATTTTATTATGTATATTATTCAGAATATAATATAAATTTTTGTTTCTTAATCATAATATAGGATAGTTTATTTAGCATGAGAAAAATATTTTTTCACTCTATTTTATACCACAATTGGTTAATCATTTAGGCAATAGACATTTTTTCCATCACACCCATTATACACGAGGATCCTTTATGTTTTGACCTATTAATAAAACCAAAATATCTCAATGTGAGTATCAAATATCAATAATTAATGTTAATAATATTATTATTATAAAAATAAATATTATGATTTCTTAAATTGTGAAAAATTAATTCAACCTAAGACACAACATTTTCATCTCATATTGCAATGGATTATCATTGGTAATATAAAATTATATCCACTTTATTCATTATACTGTTTTATACTAATAATTTGAATTTTAAAATCCATATTATCTTGGAGTGTCAATAAATTTGTGTAGTTACAAAACTTTATGACAAACGTAGGGAAGTTCATTTTTATTAATAAACTTCTAGTTCTAGGTAATTATCCTAATGTGAATTGGTTCCATGTCATGTATCAAATTATTTGGTATCCTTATAGATATTTCATTCCATTAAATCACCAAATTATCTCATTTACCAAGAAATAATATTTTTATACAATAAATATACATATCTATAGGGTTTTTACCAATTCTATAAATATTGATATCAAAAATAACTTATCCATACTCTTATACAAACTATGTGAACCAAAGTATTAAGGAAAAAATATTTAATCATTTTAGATGAATATGTATCTCATATCATAATAATAAATTCCCCAAAACCATTTTGGTTTTGTATCATTAGAGACTGGATAGATAAAAACCATATTTTATTAATGATATTCAATATCTCACAGAATGTAATTCTCATATAGAATACTAAAAAACATACAATATTTAAAATCATTCATTATAACCTAAAAAAATGAAAAACATTAGAAAGTGGGTGATTATATCATTAATGTGGGTAACCATAATAGATATCAATCAAGGATAAAAATGAGAATTATATTGTCATATGTTTATAAAAACATTTCGATTTTTTTAAAATTTCATAAACAATCAGCCATAGATCATATATCATGGATCATAGAAAAATGAATATTCATACTAAAACAAATAATTATTTAGAGTGAGTTCTCTTATAAAATCAATCATGAAAAATGATAACATATCATAAGAATAATAAAAATGTTAGGGGCATAAAAAATTCCATAGAATATAATTCCCTTTTTTAAGGCATACTACAAATTCAACCGTAGTGCAAAAATTCCCATAGTGGGTTGCTTTCACTACCATTACTAATTTCATTATTGTAGTGGGTTCAATCCCAATCCCCATTTCATTCATGGAATCTGTTTACTCTTCATTACATCATTTACATATTAATGGTTTACTACCATGTCTATCAAAGTGGATAGAGTCCTTTATGGAACTTCATTCAATCCCCATTAATGTCCATATTATCACATGAAATATCAATATTTAACAATTTAATATCATGACAATATAATTAATGTAATTATAGTAAAATATTGAAAACTATATATATGTGTTCCATATGATCATAAAACATTTATCACTACATCATATAATATCCCATGAAAACAAAATGGGTTTCATGAAAATTTTGTCATGATATTACTAAAATGTGTTAAAGTAATGGGATTTATATAATCAACCATATGAAATAATTATTATAAGACATCCATAGAATGAATCAAGATGGTATGATATGATATTATCAACTATGTAGAAAAACAATCCGAAATGTATGTTTTAATATATGGAGAATACTATTATTATCGTATTTTATCATGTAATTGAAATGAATGAAAATTATCATTATTATTCATTATCTTTAAATAAAATTAAATTCATAGAAAATTGATGAAATTAATTTTTTGCAGATAATCAAGGAAAATAAAAATGAACGCTACAATGAAAAGAACATATTTATAGTGGTAAAATCCTTCATATAATATTTGTTTAAAGAGAACATTCTGTCCAAACTTTTGTAAAATTCATCATTAATTCGTTCATATAACAAGTTAAATGATCTCATTTAATTATTTTTACATAATATTAAAGTTATTCCAAATATGATTTTTAAAATATATAACTATAGATAAGAAATTCAAGAAATTGTTTTGATGAACATGGAAATTGAAGGAAATGTTTATCGACTAAAGAGTAAATAATATATGTTTATCTTGAAAAACATTTCTCAATCATTTCATTATCCCATGAGATATAAATAGTATTAAAATATTAAAATTCTAGTTAAAACAAGTGTCTATAAAAATAAATAGGGTTTAATTGAAATGTATCTTATATTTATACCTCACAGTAAATTTAACGTATAAAATCCCACAAAAAAGAGAGATTGTAACAAAAATCCTAACTACATGTCTCATCATACATTATACGCATTCATAAATCATTTATATTAAATATTAATATATCAGACATCAATTCATGAATAATATTCCTATATATCATATTATATATCATTCCCTTATATTTTAAAATTACATTGTTATAAGCAATTATCTATTTAAAGGAAAAATCTATTTAAAACTGTTATGTTTTCCATACCCCATTTAGTTTTATGGTTCATGTATATACTCCTTTATTATCATTTTAATAACTGTATAATCAAAATCATATAATAAGTATACTATTTATTAATTATGTACTCATTTTTAACAATTAATATAAACTATTTATGAAAAATGAAATGCATTAATTTCTAAATACAGTAGTCTCTAAGTTCATAATGATATATCTATGTAAATAATGAATAAAAAATGAATCAAATTGACTCATGTATATTATATCTGACACATATTCATGTAAAAAAATTTCAAACGAATGGGGTGAAGATAGAAAATGTAAATTTTATTATTAATAATATAAAAATGTACTCACTTTATTTATACTATTATATTATTATTGTTATAAAAAATAATAGGAGGCTTCAAATGAATGAAACATGAAAAATATCTATAAGAACATCTACCTCATCTTCATCAATCTACCATTGAAACAAGCCTTAAGCATTATTTCATGGGTAATTTTCGATTATATGAAACTAAATTTTGAGGATATGTATGTTGGGTGCTTATTTGATAAAATATTTTCAAATATATATATATATATATATATATATATATTTCAATCCATGTAAATAATAAATTAAAAATGAATCACATAGCCTTATGGATATCATAGACCACACATATGCATATATGAAAATATAATTTTCCAAATAACGGAGAGGAGATAATAAATTTAAATATATTTATCCAAATAATATAAAAATTTATTAACTATATTTATTATATTATAATGTTGTTTTTATAAAAAATAATTGGAGGTTTCTAATGAACGAATCATGAAATATATCGATAAGAACATATACCTCAACTTTAGGAATCCTTTACTGAAACAACCTTTAAGGATTCTTGTATGGGTAATTTGAGATTATATAAAAATCACTTTCTAGGATATGATTGTTGGGTTATTATTTTAGTTGATATATATTATGATAAAGTGTGTATGTGGTGGGTGGAATATTGTAGGGAAGGTACCCTTTTATAAGTGAGGGGAGTGGTACACATGTAGATAAAATATATTAAAGTTATATTCTTGTAATATATTGTTGAAGGGACCCAAATACTAAGATAATATTATGATTCAAGGAAATATCCTTAAAAATATTAATTTTACATGGTTTTTTGTCTTTCTATACAATATCTATTTAGATTAACACCGTATTAAAACTTTTAACATTTACAATAGTGAGAAATCTCTTCCTCAATTACTATTCATAATCCATAAAAATTAATTTCACGATATGAATAAATTTTCACATAAAAACATGTAATATAGAATTAATTATATAATAATCAATTTCTGTAAGTGAAAGAAATTAATTTTAAAATAATTCAATAATACAAAACTAATTTTTTTATATAAATGTATCTTTAAGCATAAAACAAAATTCATAAAATTCAATGCATCAAAAAAACCATTATTTGAAAGTCCATATATTTTATTGAATATATTATATAATAATTCTATTTTATTAATTTATAAATATGAATTAATTTAATTTTATTATAATTATATGTATAATAGATAATAAAAAATCATCAAATATATCTTTTTTCTTTCATGTATTTTATTTTACTTTCAAACCAATTGAAAATAAATAGATTATGGATTATTAATTTTTTTAACATTTATTAACATTATATTTCAATTAAATCCATTTTTATTTTTGGTAAATTTACATAATATATTAAAAACATATAATACATTGTAAAATTTATCTTTTAACAAGAAATTATATTTTGTAACAATTAAAATTTATTACATATTTACTATGATTTAATTATTATATTTTAATTATTTAATAATTTTATAAATAAATTTCATTATATGGCCATTCCTATTTACATACTCCAATCCTATATTTCAGAAATAATAAAAAAAATTACCAATTATAATTTAGTGGAATATTTCGATTTTCATAAGTTTAGTGTTGCATTTAAAGAAAGTTATAAGGCATGTAAAATTTATATATAGAAAAATATATCATAGAATCAATTTTTTATTGCAATTCTTATTAATTATGACAAATATAGAAGAAACCAGAATGATCTTGACTGATGGTATATAATAAATTTAAACTATTAGATTAATTTGGTTGAATATTATACCTATTATATAATATTGTCATGATTATCTCATAATCCTACTAAACAAGTTGATTATTATTTTAGATACTCATTACTCTCCGAATAATAAGTATATATGAAATTAAAAAATATTTTGTGGTTAATGTTTCACACAAATAATCCAATAGAGACAATCTATGTATTTTTTATAGTACATGTTCCCCCCACTTGAATAATGAATTCAATGTCTTGTAAATTGATGAAAAGGTTAAGGAATATTCAAGGACCACTAGAAACAATAAATTTCATAATATTAATACTGTTGGTGCATTAGTGATTATATATGATAATATTATATATGTTATAATTTTTGATATTTTTTGTTTCAATCACAATATGTAAAGTGTATCATTTCTATGTGATGAAGGTAATAAATTTTTTTCCCTAAATGATTGATTAATTGTGTTGGTTTAAAACTATAAATGTGTTTTGTGATGATTAAATTGTATAATGGGAAAAAATTAATAAAGTATAGATGTTTAAAATCCATGCTACCTATACTTGATAACATAAAATAAAATATAGTAATGATATATTATTTATCTTGTCTAACCACATATGAGTTTGACTATTGGAATAGAAAAAACATGGATAGGTTCCTCTTCAAAAAATATAATGAAATTGTGTCTTTCATACATGAAAAAGGTTATTATTTAAAATTGATAAATATGAGATAGATTATATTTAAATATCTCATCTATTTTAACTTATCTATTCGGAAATTTTTTTATTTTAGGAAAAAGAAATTAAAAAATTAAAATATATATATTTTTTCCATTATTAATTGAATTATTAATAAGTAATTTATAATATTTATAAAAATACAGTTAGAATTAGTAATAATGATAAATAATAATAAAAAGAGTGTTGAAAGGGAGTGTCATATTCTCCTTAGTGAAGATTCATAAAAAATAGTGTAGAATATGTCAGTGGTAGATTTATAGTTATCTTGAGATATATATTGTATCCCATGAAATCAGTGTCGTATAGAAACTATAACAATATATTTTTTCTAAAAATATAAAACCAAGTAGTGAAAATGGCTTGAACTTTATTTATAGATCATCATAATTCTCAGTATTTTTGTAGATAGTTTAACAGAGTACCATTTCAAATTCAAAAGAATGTTTTATATAAATGAAATTATGATATATTACTACAAAAAATTCATTTGATGTTGTAACCATGATTGAAGTATATATTGGTGTTTGGAAGCCCATGTTTAGTAAAGGTGAATAGAGAAAATATTGGGAAGTTTGTGGATAGAGGTTTTGATGGTATGTTCTATGGTTTCCTCCAAATGTAAGGGGATATTACTATTAAAAAAATATATTTAATATTGTGGATAATGATATGGGAAAGGTCCTAGAATATTCAGAAATTAAATTCACATATAAAAAATAATGTTATTGAAGTGATGATAAATTATTTTTTTAACCAAAAATGATGTTTGTAAAATAATGTGATTTCTTAAGAAGTGGTGAGTGGAGATAATGATTCAACTATTTTTAGTGATGGAGAGTAACAATACACATCCCAAACAATGTTGAGAAAGAAGTTGGAGGTCTAAAAATCATCGAATAATTAGAAAAATGTATTTAAACATGAATATATTTGGGATTGAGAATCATACCTCACTATTTTCACATGTTGAACCGTGATATTTGAGTGCTGAATTTGATAATCAAGTTTGTGTTGATGCTAATAATGAATAATTTTAATAGAGAGAAGAATCAATGTTGAAATTAGTAACCAATCATGAAGTAAATAATGTTATTACGAGAATATGGGTTTTCAAAAATAATATGAATGAAAGATAATAATTTTGATAAAAAAGTCTATAAATGTGTCAAAGTGATACTCACCAGTAAGAGGAGTTTATTTTTATGATACCTTCAAACCAATTTTTATACATGAGACAATTATGAAATTTACGTATATTACAAAACAATGTTTATACAATATATCCCTAATAGTTTCTCTTTTTTCATTCTATATTGGAGAAAATTAGGAGTATATATATATATAACCCAAGTGGTGTCTTTATTGGAGAAAGTAATAAAATTGTGATTCTAGGTAAAATAATGCACTATATTGTATAATTTTATCCCTAAGAGTCTGTTATTCAATGCTAGATGCATTTTTTAATAGTATATGTTTCAGATAAGATTATTAATGAAAAATATCTACATAAGATATAGTAATAAGTTATCCCACTATGTTATATATATATATATAAGATATCATTTTTTTAAATGAAAGTATATTAAATGAAGATATTTCGTAGGAGATGAATATTTTTTTTGAAATTTAAATGCATCATGAAATGATATAATTTTTTTATAAATATATTTAAGGGATGTTAAATTGTTTCTTTCTGAAGAGATTCATGGTATAAAACTTTTATTGATTTTTTAAATAAATGATGCAAATATTATGTCTATAATAATTTGTCTTGGAATAAAATAGAAAAAGGGTAGAAAATTAATATATTTTGACTCATGAGAAATTATTAAGGTAATTGAATTATTTTGAAAATAAGTAAATACTTATCTTGACAAAGTATATACTTTTAAATTATGTGAAATATATCAAATTTCAAAAAAAAATCAAGTCATGTATAGAAAATAAATTCTCAAGATTAATAAATGGAAAAAATACTATTGTATAAAGTATGACAATAGCAAAAATCTAAACATATTTTTCTATATAAATACATCTTGATTTTAAAAAAATGATGATGGAGGGTCGGTATCAAATGTAGTATTATTTCTGGGTGAATGGATTATATGTTTATAGGAAAAGGATAAACATTATATATTCGTGATGACTATCAAATCATGATAAATATTTCAAAATATTTCTATAACACAATTGATTTTTATGTGGACTATGTCCGAAGATCACACATTTGAAGGGAACATAACACTACTGGTGGTCTATAATATTCAATGGGATCATATATTTTCATGAATTTAACATCAATATTCAATATAAAATCAAATTTATATCATATATCTTATCATAAATGTTCTAGTAGACAAGAATGTCTGAAAGATATTTTAATCCAATAATGGATAAAATACATGTTGAGTTACCTAAAACATTATCAATGTTTTTGTATTAAAAAATGTAGGTTATTTATGGGTTTTCAACCTCATTCTTCTCAAAGATAATGTGTTTTTAATATGAAACCATCCATAATTGTTTTTAGATTATTATTTCCAAAGGAATAAAAATACATCATAAATCAATTTTTTTATATTAATTTATGTATTGAAAAAAACAACATACAAACGAGGGGATAAAGTTATTTTATAGAGTAACCATTGATCCGTGTTTTACAAAATTGGGGTTTAATATCTATTTTGGTAGGATTATTTATTTAGAATGAAATATTTATTGGAGAATTTTTTTATGTATTCAGGTTGGTGTTGTACATTTTGGTTTTGTAAAGCACTGAAACAATTTTTTTTGAGTATTTATCCGTGAATTTTTTATGCATAGATTTTTTGAATAGTTATGATAAGTGAATGTTGATTTGATTCAAAATTGGTACCTCAACGGGGTATTAATGTAAAAGAAATTTTCATTTGTCAATTCATATTGGGAGACAAATATATATGAAAAATTTGATATAAGTGTTTGTTTTATAGAAATATTATTTTATTATTCAATGTTTTGTTTTACAGAGTTTTTTTAATGTTCTTTTAGATATATTGAATAGTTATTCATTTATTGTGTTTTTGATTATGAATAGTATGTTTGTTGAATAGTTTACAAAAAAATTGCAATGTGGTGAATTTTGATCCCCATAAATTCTTATACTCTTTTTAGTTCATGAAAAATGTATGAGACACAATAAGTATTTTCTAATATCCAAATTTGAATAAGAATCCCCTATTATTATAATGTTTTTTTGGAATATGTTTTGTAGAATGAGAGAGTTGATATTTATAAAAAATATCCTTCATTTTGAACATATACATCATATTAACACACATTTTATTATTTTTAATTCATTTCATTTTTAGTATATTACCTAGTTTGGTTTTGTCTAAAGGTGATTAGAAGATCTCTAGTATGGTTTCATATTATTGGAAGTATATTATTTATTAGACTAGTTTTTTAATGACATCACCCCTATGTCATTTGAACATTAAAGGAGTAATTTTGTCTATAGAATATAGAATTGGAAAAGGGATTACCAGTTTTTATGGGTCATCCATAACATCATATGTTTCATATAGTGTAAATGATACTGAATATGAATCAAATTCATGTCATTAAAAAATTTATTTAGAAATTATTACGAGTAATTTTAAATTTTTAATAATCATTATCAACTTCATAAGGTTATTTGATAACACCATATGGATGTTATCTAACATTATAAAGATTATTCATTGAATTTCATATATTAACATTAATATTTTATTAGTCATTTTAGAATACCATAAGAATAATTTCTAAACATCATAAGAGTCGTTCTAAGGCTCATTGAAAAATGATCTAATGTAGAAAAATATATTGAACAACATAAGTGACATTTTATTCTACTAAAAACCATATTAATTTGGAATATTGACATATAAATCAATTCAAAAAGCACTTTGTAAGAGTTATTTTACTCCTAAAAAATTTTCATTTTAGAGAAGCAATTTAAAAAAATATAAATTTATTTAAAATAAAATATATTATTATTCCTCAAAATATAAAACATTGAACATTGAATATGATGATGTTGAAGATATGAATGATAGGATTATATATCACAGATATATTTTATTATTTATTCAAGTGATAGAGAATTTCTTGATTCTTGGAAGAGGAATATTGTGCCAAAAAATAAGAATAATTATGTTGTAATTGATACTAAATATTTGAATATGTTAGATAGCTATATGAGATATTTTATTTATATATATATAGTTAGGTAATAAATATCACATATCTTCGTTAATTTTATCCTTTATACTTTTTGTGTAAATCATGATCAAAAATTGAATAGCACTACTTTGTGAGGAGATAGTCCACCGTACACATGTGAGCTATCATCTATTCCCCACATGGAATAGTTTGTAAGAAGATGTATGAAATATAATAATTATATAAAAATAGTATTGTCATAAATGTCATATACATTTTTTAAATCCAACATTATATCCACCATTTAATGCTGGTTATTGAAATATAATTACATTGGTTTTTGGGGTGGTAGTTAATTGTACAGACGACCGACAATTTTTCACCATTTGAATGATGAAGGGATGTTTATTGGTCATTCACCGTATATAATATATATAGGACCTTAGAAAACCCAGAGAGAGAAATGGTGAATTAGTGCGTCAACGTTTTATTTTAAGATGTTGTATCTTGTTCACATGTTGTTGGGAACTCGTTAAACATTTATTTTAGATTTGATCAACAATCAAACATTATCATGTAGAGAGAGAACACATAAATTTTACTTAGTTCACAACTAAGGGATAGTCCATGGAGAATACACTGACAGTTTTTTAATCATTCCTTAATCCTCTAATCTTAACATGTTGGGAATTAATATGTTTGAACACATTATCTTTTTTCCAAGCACACAACCTTCACAAGATTTTAAGAATATCTCATTGTGTCTCTTGGAACACATTCATAGACTCCCCCTAGCCCACTACATTTAGAGGAGTCTATATAAAATTATCAACGTAATGGTTTCTTCAATGAATTAGAATTAATTTATTTTTACCTATTTAGCATGTGACTCTCTTAGAAAAATGGTCCTATGTTGATGCACTATAATGGCATTGATAACTGAAAAACTGATGTTCAAAACCTCCTTTCAGGAATTTCCTTCGTGATGCTCAGTCATTTGAGAATGACCCTACCTTCACTAAATATATTGACTTCATGAATCTCACTAATTCAATGTGGAAAACCCCATCATCAAATTTCATCCTTTTCCCATAAGCACAAGAATTATTAAATAATAAAATGTATTTTCATGATACTCAATTTTGCATTGAATGTAAAATTTGTAGAGCTCCCTTAGCTTCACAAAATCCGAGTGATTTCATATTTTCCTAGTAAAATATCATATCATGTAAAGTTGGAAAGCCTCATATTTATAATCTCAACCATTCAAAATGTCACAATACTTTTTCCCATTTTCTAGATATTTCAAAAATATATTTGAGATTGTCCATCAGCCGAAAATATCTATTGAGATTTGGCATTGTCATAAAGCAATTCATTAAAAAATTATGAACTTTTCATTCAAAAATGATCATAATCAAAGAGATCACCATCAACATTTGTGATACTCCAATTCTCATAATCAGGGAGAACACCATCACTATTCATTGTGTTTTCCACAGTCATAGATCTTTCCATCAGAACCGTCATGATTTCATGATTATTATCGTATTCATGGAACATTATGAAAAAACATTATCAAATTCATTAACAGTCAATATCTAATCCTATTATTTTTGAAGCTCATGAATTTTCTATATTTTCATAAGGCTTTCATGGAAATAGCATTTTGTGATGCAAGCCATCGTCTAAATTTTGAACCCTAAAAATTTGGTAACACTAAGAAAGAACACCTCCTTCAATACTATCATCATAGACTATAACCTACATTTCCTTGAAAAACTCCATGATATTTCATTAGAGGTTTGAAAAAACATAAACCATACTCTATTTAATGAAAATAACATCCTTGGTTCCAGCAATCTCCTCAATTAGGTTTTTTGCCAATTTTCAGATAAATTCAGTAAAGTGAAAGCAGCAAACAAAACCTGATATGTGCAAAAGAAATCATCCACCACTCTAAAACTCGGATTCTACGTGAGAAATTATTGGTGTACAAAACTAGTGTATAATGAATTATTAGGTTATTGTGTCTTGGAATTTTTACATATGTCCATGATAAGATCAGATCATGTCAAAGAATTATTTCATTCCATGAACACTTTCCTGATTCTAATTGATTTTTCAATCTCCCCCAATTATTTATCATTTCTCCTGCAAATTCACATTTCTCCTACAACCTAATAAAATTGAATTTATCCTTTCTCCCCCATTGTTAATAAACCCAGAGAACCAATTATAGAATGTGTGGATCTAAAAAGACACTACCCTGGATCATATCTACTCTATAAATCTTTGTCAATACCACAAAACAATTAAAACATTTAAAACAATTGGGGATAGGGGGTCATATCTAACCTCCTCAAGAACATGGACATGGTTTAATAGTTAATTCAACCGCTTTTTCTCGAAAACATGTTCTACCAATGGAATGTTCATAATGTCAACTGCATGGTCATCAGATTCAACATGATCCATTTTAATCATTCCATGTTCATCTTTTCTTTGATAAAGGGATATATTATTTGAATATGATTCATAAAAATATTGTTGAATGAGATTATTCATATGATTAATCACTCTTTTTTTATCACATTGAATAAACAATGGCTATTTTGACAAAACTCCAATGTGGGTATGTTTTTTATTCATCTATAGTGGTTGATTTCAAGACCTGGAAGTATAGATATACTATGCTACATATGTAATGAGAGATGATCATTCAATTTTCCTACTAAACTAGCCCACACCTTTAATTCCAATAACTAGTTCTCCACCACTAGTGTACTTTATATCAACCACATCTTCATCCAAGTCAACATTATAAAATTTTTATTATTCATTATCTATATGGGTAGAAATGTATAATCCATAATTTTGAGTACCTTGAATGTGCCCCATTATTCTTTTAACTACTTACATATGGTCTTACTATAGATTAATTTGAAAACAGGTATCTAATCATGTTTTAATGATGATATCTAGGAGTGTTATAAGAATGTATAACAGGCTACCAGTAGTTCTCTTGTACATGGTGGGTTCCAAAAAATTCTTATCCACTTTTTTTCACCTTTAGTTCCAACTAAAATCATGGTTGACATTATTATGGGGTCATGCATAACATAATTATTACTCATCACTTTTGAATACTTTTCATGATTAATTATTGTGTAATAAAACTTCTAAATCACTAATATAACGATGAAATATATAAGTTCACTAATCGTAGTCCTTTCATATTCTTATTTCACGTGATTTGAAAAATGATCCACTGATGTCTACTTGCTTCCTCAAAATACAATATCATCCACATAGAACAACAACATAATTTGATCTTCCGTTTAATTAAAAACATATATGTTGTTTGTGAATCCTCCTTATATAAATTCAAGCTTCGTCGGGTGAGAATTCAAATGAGAATAAGGAGATCAGGGTGCAAAATTTTGATCATGGTGTTTTTTTTTCAATCTATAAACCTTTATTTCATTATTAAAAAATTTGAAACTGATCATTTAATCAATAGATACATTTCTTTAGGAACACATTTTTGGAAATTTTTTGACATCCATTTGAAAACATTAAATCCTCTTTTATTTTTTATATCATGGGAAATCATGATCTACTCCAGTCTCTCCACAATAGAATGTGTTTATTCCTCATCAATTACATCAATCAATCATCATCATATTCACACATGGTGTGCCCTTTTTCTATTCATATTTAAATTATCAAGATATTTGTCTTTTATGATCCATTTTGTTCTAATCACATTGTGATATGTATTTGTATTAACACGATCCCATGTCTCTTTATTTTCAATTTGATATATTTATTAACTTATATATTTAACCCATGATTTACCATTTTAAACTTCTTCAAATGAAGTTAATTCCACAATTTATAGGATTGAAAAATGTGCATCATTCCTCATTTTACTTGTATGTGTTGGTGTAGTCCAATACCTAGTGATTTTAGTTTGATCAATTTCATCTCATATGATTATCATGTGAGGATGAGATCAAGATTATGAAGCTATTGATTCTTCTTCTGATTCCTTTTCCAAATCATAATCTTTATGTTATCCTAGAATATTTTATAAGGAATTCACTTTTTTTTCATCAGAATCATTTCCATTGAACACTAATCAAGATACCTAAATCTTCTTTTACAATGACATGGTCTTCATGATATTTTTAGAATAAGCATGTCATATAAAAATTGAAATAATGATTCTAGATGTTTCTTCATCATTAATCATTTTTCACCCTCTTAAGGGAAAAATAATTCGGCATCTTCATAACTATGGATCTCATAATGAAAGGATTTCAGGGAATTTTAGTATGGAGAAAACACCATAATGATTCTTCATATTGTGAATATCCACATTGTATAACATTGAAAGCATTATAATGGATAATCTAATTAAAGACTTATTCATTAGTATACAAAAAATTAGGTCAAGACAAGATGGTACCTTTTTTATCCTACTTGTCATAAATAAAACTTCTTCAGGTTTATTTAAAAATTAACTTCCTTAATATTAGTTTTTGAGTACCAAATTGAGGAATCATTCAATGATAGTGACTTCATCATCTTGAAATTCAAAGAACGTATTATATCCCTCGCAACTTCTTATGGTATCCCCTTAAGAATATTCTTCACCATTCAATTCCTAGCATCATAATAACAAATATTCTAATAAAGGATAAATAAAATAAGTTTGATACATCATCCTTAATCAATACGCATAGAAAGGTTGAGATTTTTTTCTCAACAAAGTTACTTCATTTACTACCATATTCATTTTTGAATAAGTGAACACATGTTCGTAATTATGTTATGTTTCTATGGATATCTTCACAAAATCATCAAATTTGTGAGGAAAATTTTTCTTGTATTCATACTTCATGGATTATAAATTCTTACTCCCCTTATATAATTGTTATTATTATGGTATTATGTTTAAACAACATCTTCAATCATGAATAGATTTCCCAAATATAACACACAGAACATCCTTAAGACATGATTTTCCTTTTAGTTGCCGAATTTCATGAACTTTTCGATCGTCATGTGGAATCTTTCCACTTCCTTTTTCACTGGACTTAGCTTGTTCATCTTCATGGTTCCTTAATTATTCCAAATCCTCTGGCCAGATAACAAACATACCTTTAAAATTTATAGAAGCATGTTTGGATATTCCCCATCGATTCTTTTGAGTTTCATCCATAACAGTACTAATTTTGAATGCACAACCCTTTATCATCATGGACATAAAAACCATTGTTTTCTCCCCATTATTCATTGATATATTTTTTGAAGGATATCAGTTCACAACATTCTTATGATTATTTACATATTATTTTTTCACTATGCATTAGATGTTGTGATATTATATTCATTTAAAAATTGGAAACATGTTTATATGACCATGTACCAACCTTGTGACCACAATAATGGCATATATTAAAGATGTTATCAAGCATTTAAAAACTATTTGTAGTAAACAGAAGCTCCTAGACCTGTGAATGTTGATTCATTATCTCTGTATACCTCCTGAATGAGATAGTTTTTTTTGTGATTATACATATTGAGGAATGAACCATAAATTTAATGAACAATCCCTAAATTTTTTGTATCACTGAGATGGACCAATTAATGTAGATTTCTTTGTATCTCATGTATAAGGTTTTGGCTCTTCTTCATGAATTTTTCAATTCTCTAAGGGAAACTAACTTCAATACTCAATTTCCTATCCACCCCAGTCATGTTGGTAGGTTACATATCTATTTTATTTATCAATAAATGTCCATTAATGATCCTATAACCTGCATTCTTCATTATATAAGGTTTTGATTCATTAAAACACGTTTGTTTTTATGGTGCCTATTTCTTCTCAGTTGTATGATATAGATAATCAAATGATGCCATTATCTTCTTATCACATTTTGGATTTCATTCATCATTAGAATATTGTAATGATATTTGAGTTGTAACAATAACTATTTCATTATTTTGTGAAGCATCAATATATTTCTCCACAATATTGGAAAAATGTGTTTTAGATATTTACATTTCTAGTTGAGGATTATTTTCTTATCATAAATCATAATCATCGTTCCTTCATTTTATTTATTTATTATAAAAAAATCTTATTTCAAGTAGAATAATTTTATTCTAAATCAACAAGCCATGTTACATGATATTCTTAAATATTTATACTAATTTTAAACCCTTGAAATTAGGGAATTTTTTCAAAATCCCACCATGCATATGGATATTATCTTCAAGAGTATTTTTGACTCCATCATTATCTATAACATCATTGATGTATTTTAAAGAGATTATTTCATATTCAATATTTTTTTGTCAATGGTTCTGACCTATTTCAAGAGAATTAAACATTCCAAAGTATTTCCCTGAAATCCCTTTCCAAAACATTATCTTCCCATTCCATCCAGGTTTTCTCAACTAGTATACATTTAAAGACTCCGCAAACAGGAGAGACTCTTTCTTTAGGAATATCATGATGATAATTTCTTAATATATTGTCTAAAATTTTTGTAAAGTTTAATGTTGATCATCATTACGACTTTGATTAGGACCATTATTTTGAGTAAAATATTATATGGTACTAAAAATACCTCCTAATTAATTGAATCTTTTTATTTCCATGAGGATCAATGGTTTTTATACTATTAAGTGGAAACATGAACCACCTTCTCTTTACATGCCATGATTAATATATCATTAGTATCTAAAAGGCATGGAGAACAATATACGTCTTATTATTTATATTTGAGGTACTTCCTCAAATTCCCCTTCTCTTAATTCTTCATATTTCTCATGGTGTTTTTGGATATTGAATTTTAATTACGGAAGAATAATTGTTTATAAAAAATGTACTTCACTATTAATAATGGAATGATACTAAAATATTCAAAAAGTAACAACATTATCATATGGAATCACATTCCAACATTTTTAGGAACTCATTACACTTATATGATGGATTTGATCTATAATAAAACATTCATAGAGAGGGAGACAATAGAAATTTCATTACATAGTTCACCACTATGGTATATTCAATGTATCATAATCCAATAGTGTGTTGGTCATAAATAAATACAATAATCATTATTTATTGTATAATACATATTACTAGATATATTAACTCTATTTTAGGCACACCACATTTACATGATTTTAGGGATATATCATTGTGTTACATAGAACACTGTTGTCGACTCCCCCTAGCTCACTACATTGAGTGATTACTTACACAATTTATCAACATGAAGGTCACTTAAATATACTACTATTAAATTATTTTCATGTTTAGGGAAGGATAATCTTCAAACATAATATATCTATGTTTATGCACTGTGAATGATCTGGTCACTAAAAAACAAATGTTCAAAACATCTCTTTGTGATTATTTTTCATGAAGCACCCTACCTTTACACAACATACAGCCTTCACAAAGCTCAATAAATCTACAAGAAATACCCATAATGAAAAATATCCTTTTTCTAATAATATTAGCATTGGTTGGAGATAAAATAACTTTTTCATGATGATCACGATCACATAGAATTTCAGATTCATTGAGATCCCCTAGCCTCCCAAAATCAGAGTGATTTCGTGTTTTCCTTCGAAAATTCCATATCAGGTGATGTGGGGTAACATTATCTTTTATATGATCATATGTTCATGATTCTCTACCCCAATTATCACATTTTTTTGGATCCATCCAAATTTTCTTCATGATTATCTTTCATCCATGAAGTACCATTGATATTTGATGTTGTCGCAAATATTTCCATCAAACCATCATGCACTGGTGATGCTCCAATTTCAGTAATCAGGGAAAAAACCATCACCATTATAGATGATACAATTCTCATTATCATGGAAAAAACCAACACCATTAGAAATTTTTCATAATCAAGAAGCTTTTAGTTATAACATAGCACCTTTATGATGTTATTTTTAATAACATATAATTTATTCAAAACATTCATACATTTATGAACCACCATTAGTGAATCCCATTCTTTGAAAAACTAAAGACTTCTCTATATTTTCATATGGCCTTGAAGGAAAAATATTTTTCATTATTAAATCCTTCCTCAAAATTTTTGGACCCCGCAAAGTTGGAAACATTTAGAAATGATGCATCCTTTAATACTATTGTGAACTTGATTTATATGATCGCTTACTTTGAAAACTCCCTAAAATTTAATGTGATTATAGAAAACAAACACAAACCATGCACCATTTCTAGAATAATACATCCTTAGTTCCAATAATAACATCTCAATATATGGGGTATACTGGTGTTAGTATATTATAACTGATTAAGAATATTATAATGAGTTTGATGAATTATTAAAATGAAATTCCAATTATAAAAACATTACTTATTCTATAAGAAAATTAATTAAGATTAATCTAAATCCTACTTATATTGTCTTTATGATCTATAAAAGACCTATAGGATGTGTGGAGTGATGTATGTTACTGATATTTAAGGGATTGGAAGAACCAAATGGTTTTTATAATATGAATAAGTGTTGATAGGTGGAGGTATTTTATATATGTGGAAGAGGACACACCTAATGTTTTTGAAAAGATAACATCATACCAAAGTTTTTATCATTCTAAAGATTTCTAAATTGGGTAATTCAATAATATATGAGATTTTAGGTTCCAAATATGGCTAAAATGGGATTTGTATATGTATTATCCCATTTTTTGACCCTTGTCTTACTATATTAACCCCTACGTAATGTCATTTTTAACCTAACCACATAACATACTTTTTACCATTTTCACTATTAATTATGAATAGAATATATGTTGACCTTATTAAATTATATATCTTAATCCAATTATAAATAATTAATGACATTTTCAAAATTATTATAATAACAGTAGCATAATTCAATTTAATAATCTACTACCGATGATATGAAATAACCATTTTCCAAAGAAAATGTTCATTTATGTATAGATTGTTATAATATCTATATTCTATATGAGATTCATTAAAATGAACATAAATAATTAAATTTAATTATAAACTAAATAATTTTAAATTAAATAAAATTTAAAAAAAAATTATAATTTCAATAAAATTAAAACAAAAGGCATATTTCTATAAAATTATATATATTTTCCCCATTCATAAAAAGTAATATTTTAAAAGAAGTCGAAAATTCAGTAGAAGTTTATTATTACAATTATAATTATAAAATTATTCTTTATTTTTTCATATGAATTTTTCAAAAAGTGTTAAAATTTAATTTCAAATTATCTATTCAAAGAAAAATTAATCCATATTTTGGAAAAAATATAGTTCATCATAAAATATTTCATCATATGAAAAATTGTCATTATTTAATTTATAAAAATTTATATTACCGTTGAATTTATTATATATGTGTTTAATAAATAAAATTTTCATAATTTAATTACTCTTATGAAAACCTGCCAACTTAATGACTAAGTTATATTGGTCATGATTGAAAGATAGTATTTTAATAGGGTTTTAAATTTTCTCAAAACCTAGTGTTTCAGGTTATTTATAATATCAATGAAATGGAATTTATTTAGAAGTAAATTTATTAAAAATTATCATGGTGTGACATTCTCATCTAATCTATGAGTTTTTTATTATTTGTTATGATATTTGATATTAATTGTTTAAAATATCTGGGTGTAACATTATAAGGCCCTAGCCTTAAACCTTACTTAATCTTGAGTTATTACAAGATTACACATTTTGGATCTTTTCAGGTTTAGAGTTTTAGAGAATTAGGACAAAACTATTACATCTTAAAAGATTACAAAGTAGAAACTTCTACTAATTTTCCATAAAATAAAAACTCTTAAAAATAAACATGTCTAGTTCCATGTTTTAGGTAGCATGACTTTCACTTGATCCCATCCTTGACCCTATTCCACGTTAAGTCCTGTGAAAAACATTTCAAAAACTTGGGATGAGCATAAAAAGCTCAGTAAGGGATACACAAAGAATGAAAATTGTTAGTTTTTCAAAACAACAAGTAAACCATGTATACTTTATCAAAGTAATACTTTTCACCTTTTAGAAGTAGTAAAAACTCTTCATTGAATAAATGTTCATTACTTACCCTTCTGTAACCAAAAGATTACCATAAAACCCATATAAAGATCACATAACATATAAAGGTAACTTGGGACATAAACATACTTAAGTGGAAGAACCATAAGGTCGACTTCCACACATATCACTTAATGGAATAGCCATTCGTCCAACTTCCATACATACTTAATAGAATATCCATACAGCCGACTTCCATACCCAATGCATTGGAGGTTATAACGTAACCACCCGTCCTGGTATTCACAGCACCACCCGTCATATGGTTTATCACGTAACCACCCGTAAAATGTCCATGTACCATCATTACACATAAAATATTGAAAATATAAACATTTCAATAACAACATTTCATTTGCAATCACAATAAGTAATTCCCAGATATTTAATTAATCAATCCATTTTCAAAAACCATTTGAAAGATATTTTTGAATCAAAGTGTCCCATACCACTTTGAAGATTTTAATGGAATTATATTTTTAAAACATTAATTTACATATAAATAAATACTGAAAACCATTTTGAAAAAATGGACATTAAAGATAAACATTTATAATAATAAATCTTTAAAACATTTAAAACGATATTTTTGTTAAAGAGTTTTTAACAAAATGAGAGACTCTTGAATACAAAAGTTGCGGAATAACATTTAATCCAAACTTTATAATATCATGAGAATAAATGGATTCATGATATAATATGTCAAATTAAAATATACACTCCATATAAGAGTGAATTGGTGCATAAAAACAATGAAGTCTCAAAATAAATGTAAAATGAGATGAAATCCATTATAAAGAAGGTATCCTTAAATTAAGGATAAATCAATCTCATAATTATGTGTGACAAATATAAATACACCCAATATAAGTGGATATTAAGTGTAAAACAATCAAAGTTCATTCACACATATTCAAAGTATGACATATTCAATAACTACATGTTGAACCCAAAGAAATCGAAATTGGGTTAAGAAGTTCCCTTGGTAAAATTCGACAGCCTAACGGCGTCACATAAAATTTTACAAAAAGGGTTGATGAGAGAGATAAAGGGGATATCATCACTTGGACATAAAATTTACATAAATAATGATATAGAAGAACATATCCCAACATAATAGTATGTTAATTAAAAGACATAACAAAAGAAGTCTTTTAAAAAAGGAGGGTGAAAGGTCCCCTTACCGAGTTGGGAACTTTCGAAAAGTACACCCCATGGAAGAAGGGTAATACAATGAAGATGTAAATACACATAAATGAAATTATACTACACAATTTGTATAATAATGGGAAGTACATACACCACTCAAAGGAAATAGTGGCAAACTTATCATAAATTTCACTGGAATAAAAGTGAGATGAAAAATCCCTTACAAAAACTCGGCAGCCTAACGGCGCCACTTAAAACTTCCAAAAATGGATTTATGAGATCAAATAGGGTCTCCCATAATATGAACATAAAAATTAAAGTATTAGGAATATAAAATAACATCCCCAATCATAAGAAAGATGGGCTTAAAATAAATTACATAAATGAGAGTACTTAAAAAGAAATAGAGAGGTTGGATCTCTTACGAAAATTCGGCAGCCGAACGGCGGCACTCAAAACATCCAAAATGGAATGATGAGAAAGAATATGGTCTCTCATCACATGAACATAAAAATTACAGTAAGATTAATATAAAATAACATCCCAATAACAAGAAATATGATCTTTAAAAGGAATGACATAAAACAGTGTACTTAAAAAGAAAGAGATGAGTAGGATCCCTTACCTCGTGTCCGACATGACTCGATCGTTCTTTAATCTCCTGAATAATAAAATTTGGTCAATTTATAATTTCTTAAGGACATCCTTTAAATATTATTATTCATTTCATATCACATATTATAATGTTATAAAAATTGGTTAATAAAGTGAGTTCGTATCAGACGTTTTTGTCGATGTTCAGTACATGAGTAAAAAATTGAACTTGTTGGAAAAGAATTTTCCATGTAGTTATAGGTACATCATCTCCAGAATAGTATTTATGTTTTAAATATCATATATATCCAGTATATATTCATTTTATACTATTCCATAGCATTTGGAGATAAAAAATTAAAAGCACCGTTCATGGAGACGGTAGGCCGTACGTACGCATGAACGCTACTTTCATTTTTTTCCATATTAATGGAATTAAAACAAAATGAGATATATATATATATATATATATATATATATTATAATTCCAGAATGATACCCATCATTTAGATGTAATATATTACATATATATCCATTATATATATGTACTTATAATAGTACATAACATTTTGAGATAAGAAATGAAATGTACCGTTCCTAGAGACGGTAAGTCGTACGTACACATGAATGCTAATTTAATTTCTTTTTTTTTTGTATTCAACTGAATGAAATAATAAAGATATAAAGGTATATTATAATTCCCATAGTATAAAATATGTAATACCATTAATTCCATCCTTTATACGTCCCACATATGGAATTAACGAATCAAATCACTTTGAGGGGGTGGTAGTCTACACTTCCTAAAATGAAGATATCACGTTTACCAATAATGGAAACCATAAAGGTATGCCATAAATGAAAAATACAGAAGATTAAGGAAAACATAAACATATTATATATCATATATAAATATAGTTACATATTAATGGCCACCTTTGAATGTGTTAAAAGAAAGTTGAACAATCATCGTTTCGGGAGGCAGAAATTCGCCATCCACGGAAACAGTATGTTCTTTAACCATTAGATGTAGGTGTGTGTTTGTTTAGCTATAATCATTCTTATAAAAACATCCTAGTGTATTTAATATACTGTATTTGTTACAAAATAAATTAATAAAAAGAGTTTAGGGGGTTGGAGAAGCAAAAAAAAACAAAAGGACACAAGTGAAGACATTACCTTTAAATCGGGTAACTTCCTTTGATTTGAGCTCAAAGGCTTCCTTGGAAAGGATTATGCCCAAAGTGAGGCTTCAAGGAGTTATAGAGGGATGGGTAGAGATGAAATGGGCAGGTTTTGGCCGAGCCAAGGGCATGATAGGTGTGGGTAAGGAGGTAGAGGTGGGGGCCTTTTATAAGAGGAGAGGAGGGGCACTCTTGGAACGTAAGGAAATGTTACATTATTTTAGAATGTGTTTCGGATTTTAATGGTCCCACATTGATGTGTTTCAAGGATAAGGTGATAAGGGTTCTAATTCCACCCATCTAATAGGTTTTGGACATGTTTAGGTCTTATATTGTAGATTATCTTTCCATTTTATTTAAATCGTTAAATAATGAGGTCATTGTTGCATCATCATGATGTCATAAATAATTTAATTTATTTAATGTCTAAAAATTATACAAAAACTACTATGATGTATTAAATCTTTTTAGATTTCCATTGATTATTTATAGTCAAAAATATGACTTGTATAACCCCATTTAAAAATTGATTTAGTAAAACATCTCATGTTTGTGTCATTTTTACTTTAACATTAAATAAAAAGATATTTATGTCATTTTCCAACCAAAGTGGCTCCATGGGGTCCCCAAGTTGACCCATGGATTTTCTTGGTCGTCCATGACACATAAAATGAGGGTAGGACATGTTTCTAGGTCATTTAATTTTATTAAAACATTATCCTTACCTTAAACTACACTAATTACCTCTAATCGCGATTAAAAACTTAATAAGTTACTATTCACCAAAAAATTATTTTAATCCCATTGAACCACATTTTACTTCTTAATGACAACCATGTATGTCAGATTTTTTAAATTCAAAACACAAAGGTGGAAAAATTTCATTTAAATAGAATATCAGTTTTTATAAGTACCACTTAGTGGTTTCACTATTCATCAAAAATTGAAGTTTTTCAGAAAATTACCAAAAATTCACCCTAAGATATATTTGATATTACGAATTCAAAAATGATGTCTATTTTACCAAATTAAAAACATATAAATTTAATTAATTAATTTAATAATTAATTCCCGCTGTCAAAACAAAGAGCGTGTTTTTATGAAACAAAATGTATCAAAATATTGACACTATTTTATGTCCGATTTCAAAGTGAAATTAATTCCAACGACCACTATTGGATTAAATGGTAATAATATATTCTAATTTAACTTTAAAACCAATTCAAAATATAATCTAATCATATAAATAAATTAGATTAAAAAGAGGTTTTGAATTAAAATACAACATTTTTCACTATTCATTAAAAATTGAACTTTTTTGGAAAAATAAATAAAATTTACACAAAGTAAATTTTGATGTCCCGATTCTAAAGAAGAATTTTATTTTTTCAAATATAACACAAAAAATTTTCAAAAAGTGGATTTAAAAGAGGTTCACCATCAAAAGGCTGTTAATCGACCTTTTAAAGAATATTAGAATGTTTTCGCTTAAAATTAGATTCATTCGAATTTTTAATCCTATAACATTTATTGTAAAAAGTAAAAAAACTTGACAAACATATATAATCATTTTTTAGTTAGTTATGTTCATTCCCACCATTACAATGGCTAGGCGGTAACTACTATTTAAAATAATATTATTTTATTATTAGAGTGCAACGTAAGATTCTCAAGAAACTCGTTGTTGCGTGTTGGGTACGCCATCGAGCATAGCATCCCCTTTAAAGTAATATTAATATTTTATTCACGAATATGGATAAATATAAAAATGTCATATTATTTATTTACCTGGGGTGTTACATCCTTACCCCCTTTTGGGAATTGCGTCCTCGTAATTTTAAAATTGAGCTTGGAAACATCCTTGAAAGTCCCACATCAGAACACGAGTCGGTAAAACAATCAGTTTAAAATAAAGAAAGATAAGTATATAGGTCACCCGAGTTAACCTATACTAGTATTCCATGTAATAAAACATGGACATGGAGAAGAAAACATAGGGTCATGTTCTGATTGAGAGTGATAGAAAACATGTTTAGGAGAAAGTTAACCACAAGAAAATCACAAACTTGTGATGGGTTAAACGTTATTTGATTACCTAGTAGGAAAAGTTAATAAACAACATTTTTGTTTTAAGTTACTTTTTATTGAGGAATTTATTCATAAGGAAACATAATCACTTATCATGTTGACTTTCAACTTTTATTAGATTCCTTAAACAAACTCATATATTCTCCAAAAGACAAGTATTTAAGAAGTCTTGTTCACATTAAGAGTACTATAATAAACTTCTAGAGAATCACCTAATCCACAAAAGAGAACTATATATTAACCATGTCTTTATACTCTAACCAAAACCAAAACCAAAAAGGTTAGTACAAGATCAGATAATCCAGAAAAGGATAACCCTTTATAAAAAGAAAATCTATTCTTAATCTCCAAAATTTGTCCAACAAAACCCAAAGTTCAACGAGGACCATTCGATAAACTAATTTTCCATAAAATACTTCAAAGTAATCCAAACTAATATTGAAACCCAAATATTTGATGGATTTAGTCGCATAGTATTCCAAGGTACAAATTAACACCTATCTCCAAATAACATCAATTACTCTTAAAGTCTCGTATTGAAAAGTAATTAACCTAATCACATATCCTCCATGATAGGTTAATAAATTTCCATAGATAACCCAAAATCAGCTTATTATTAATTCATAAAATCATCTAAAAAAATCAGTCAAACTAACCAGGGACTTCACGTAGTCCAGTGGTAGGCGATAAATACCAGTCGCACTTTGGTTTTGGGTTTGATTCGCGCAGCTTTGTCCGACGCGACGGGTTGTCACACGGTCTGCGTGTTGTCCTTTTTCCAAAACTGTATAATTCTCAAAAAAATCCCCAAAACGAGATAAAATCTTCAAAAATAATCATAACATATTTTAACCTCAAGTTTATCTCATGCCTTTCATTTTCCATCATAACATATAATAACCCATAATTACCTCAAAAGTAAGGATTATATAAACCGTAATGGTTACCTTTATAATTATTACCTGAACTTCCACAACGATTGGTCATCTCGTACATGATGCATTACAGAACATAAAAAGGTTCAAGTGGTTGATCATGACTCATTGATAGTTGTTTTATAAAAACCACGAGTTTCCTCATTGAATACCCCATTTCATCCAGTCTCTTAATCAGAGAACCACCACAGTTTCCTTCAAACCTATTGTCACTTTGGTGCCTGCTAGATCCATCCATTCACTAAAAACAGAAATGTCAGTGTGAGTATATCAACAAAACCATCTTGTACAAATGAGGGAGATAACCACTAAGATATATATACTCATTCACTTTATCTAAAACTAGGAATCTTTCTGAAATCCTAACCATTATGGTAATTTCACTGATGCTTAGAGGATACCCTAACCTCTAAAGTTATCTAAACCAACCTTTGATACCAACTATAAGGCCCCATCCTTAAACCTTACTTAATCTTGAGTTATTACAAGATTACACATTGAGGATCTTTTCAGGTTTAGAGTTTTAGATAATTAGGACATAACTATTACATCTCAAAAGATTACAAAGTAGAAACTTCTACTATGTTTCCATAAAATAAAAACTCTTAAAAATAAACATGTCTAGTTCCATGTTCTAGGTAGCTTGAATTTCCCTTGATCCCATCCTTGACCCTATTCCACGTTAAGTCCTGTGAAAAACATTTCAAAAACTTGGGATGAGCATAAAAATCTCAGTAAGGGATACAAAAAGAATGAAAACTGTTAGTTTTTTAAAAAAACAAGTAAACCATATATACTTTATCAAAGTAAACTTTTCACCCTTTCGAAGTAGTAAAAACTCTTCACTGAATAAAATTTCATTACTTACCCTTCTTTAACCAAAAGATTACCATAAACCCCTTATAAAGATCATATAACATATAAGGGTATCTTGGGACATAAACATACTTAAGTGGAACAACCATAAGGTCGACTTCCACACATATCACTTAATGGAATAACCATTCGGCCAACTTCTATACATACTTAATGGAATAGCCATACGGCCGACTTCCATACCCAATGCATTGGAGGTTATAATGTAACCACCCATCCTGGTATTCACGGCACCACCCGCCATATGGTTTATCACGTAACCACCTGTAAAATGTCCAAGTACCATCATTACACATAAAATATTGAAAATATAAACATTTCAATAAAAACATTTCATTTTCAATCACAATAATTAATTCCCAAATATTGAATTAATCAATCCATTTTCAAAAACCATTTAAAAGAGATTTTTGAATCAAAGTTTCCCATACCACTTTCAAGATTTTAATGGAATTATAATTTTAAAACATTAATTTCCATATAAATAAATACTGAAAACCATTTTGAAAACATGGACATTAAAGATAAAGATATATAATAATAAATCTTTAAAACATTTAAAACGATATTTTTGTTAAGGAGTTTTTAACAAAATGAGAGACTCTTTAATACAAAAAATTGCGGAATAACATTTAATCCGAACTTTATAATATCATGAGAATAAAGGGATTCATGATATAATATGTCAAAGGACAATATACACACCATATAAGAGTGAATTGGTTCATAACAACAATGAAGTCTCAAAAGAAATGTAAAATGAGATGAAATCCATTATAAAAAAGGTATCCTTAAATTAAGGATAAATCAATCTCATAATTCTGTGTGACAAATATAAATACACCCAATATAAGTGGATATTAAGTGTAAAACAATAAAAGGTCATTCACACATATTCAAAGGATGATATATTCAATAACTACATATTGAACCCAAAGAAATCGAAATTGGGTTAAGAAGTTCCCTTGGTAAAATTCGACAGCCTAACGGCGTCACATAAAATTTTACAAAAAGGGTTGATGAGAGAGATAAAGGGGATCTCATTACTTGGAAATAAAACTTACATAAATATGGATATAGAAGAACATATCCCAACATAATAGTATGTGAATTAAAAGACATAACAAAAGAAGTCTTTAAAAAAAAGGAGGGTGAAAGGTCCCCTTACCGAGTAGGGAACTTAGTACACCCCATGGAAGAAGGGTCATACAATGAAGATGTAAATACTCATAAATGAAATTATATTACAAAAAGTTTATAATAATGGGAAGTAAATACACCACTCAATGGAAATATTGGCAAACGTAGCATAAATGTCACAGGAATAAAAGTGAGATGAAAAATCCCTTACGAAAACTCAGCAGCCTAACGGCGCCACTTAAAACTTCCAAAAATTGATTTATGAGATAAAATAGGGTCTACCATAATATGAACATAAAAAGTAAAGTATGAGGAATATAAAATAACATCCCCAAACATAAGAAATATGGGCTTAAAAGAAATGACATAAATGAGAGTACTTAAAAAGAAATAGAGAGGTTGGATCTCTTATGAAAATTCGGCAGCCTAACGACGCCACTCAAAACTTTCAAAATGGATTGATGAGATTTAATAGGGTTTCTCATCACATGAACATAAAAATTACAGTAAGATTAATATAAAATAACATCCCAATAACAAGAAATATGAGCTTTAAAAGTAATGACATAAAATAGTGTACTTAAAAAGAAAGAGAGGAGTAGGATCCCTTACCTCGTGTCCGGCATGACTCGATCATTATTTAATCTCCTGAATAATAAAATTTGGTCAATTTATAATTTCTTAAGGACCTCCTTTAAATATTATTATTAAGTTCATATCACATATTATAATGTTATAATAATTGGTTAATAAAGTGAGTTCATATCAGACGTTTTTGTCGATGTTCAGTACATGAGTAAAAATTGAACTTGTTGGAAAAGAATTTTCCATGTAGTTATAGGTAAATCATCTCCAGAATAGTATTTATGTTTTAAATATCATATATATCCATTATATATTCATTTTATACTATTCCATAGCATTTGGAGATAAAAAATTAAAAGCACCGTTCATGGAGACGGTAGGTCGTACGTACGCATGAACGCTACTTTCATTTTTTTTTCCATATTAATGGAAGTAAAACAAAATGAGAGATATATATATTATAATTCCAGAATGATACACATCATTTAGATGTAATATATTACATATATATCCATTATATATATGTACTTATAATAGTACATAACATTTGGAGATAAGAAATGAAATGTACCGTTCCGGGAGATGGTAAGCCGTACGTACGCATGAACACTAATTTCATTGCTTTTTTTTGTATTCAACTGAATGAAATAATAAAGATATAAAGGTATATTATAATTACAGTAGGATAAAATATGTAATACCATTAATTACATCCTTTATACGTCCCACATATGGCATTAATGAATCAAATCACTTTGAGGGGGCGGTAGTCCGCACTTCCTAAAATGAAGATATCGCGGTTACCCATAATGGAAACCATAAAGGTATGCCATAAATGAAAAATACAGAATCTTAAGGAAAACATAAACATATTATATATCATATATAAATATAGTGATATATTAATGGCCACCTTTTAAGGTGTTAAAAGAATGTTGAACAATCATCGTTTCGGGAGGCAGAAATTCTCCATCCACGGAAACAGTATGTTCTCTAACCATTAGATGTAGGTGTGTGTAAGTTTATCTCTAATACTTCTTATAACAACATCCTAGTATATTTAAGATACTGGATTTTTTACAAAATAAATGAATAAAAAGAGTTTAGGGGGTTGGAGAAGCAAAATAAAACAAAAGGACACAAGTGAAGACATTACCTTTAAATCGGGTAACTTCCTTTGATTTGAGCTCAAAGGATTCCTTGGAAAGGATTCTTGCAAAAGTGAGGATTCAAGGAGTTATAAGGGGATGTCGAGAGATTAAATGGGCAGTGTTTGGCCGAGCCAAAGGCTTGAGAGGTGTGGGTAAGGAGGTAGAGGTGGGGGCCTTTTATAAGAGGAGAGGAGGGGCACTCTTGGAAAGTAAGGAAATGTTACGTTATTTTAGAATGATTTTCGGATTTTAATGGTCCCACATTGATGTTTTTCTAGGATAAGGTGATAAGGGTTCTAAATAAACCCATACAATAGGTTTTGGACATATTTAGGTATTCTATTTTACATTATCAATCCATTTTATTTAATTCGTTAAATAATGAGGTCATTGTTGCATCATCATGATGTCATAAATAATTTAATTTATTTAATGTTTAAAAATTATATAACAAATACTATGATGTAGGAAATATTTTTATCTTTCCATTGATTATTTATAGTAAAAAATCTGACTTTTATAATCACATGAAAAAATTGTTTTAGTAAAACATCTCATGTTTGTGTCATTTTTTACTTTAACATTAAATAAAACGATATTTATGTCATTTTCCAACCAAAGTGGCTCCATGGGGTCCCCAAGTTGACCCATGGATTGTCTTGGTTGGCCATGACACATCAAATGAGGGTAGGACAAGTGTCTAGGTCATTTCATTTTATTAAAAAATTATTCTTAGCTTAAACTACACTAATTACCTCTAATCGCGATTAAAAACATAATAAGTTACTATTCACCAAAAAATTATTTTAATCCCATTGAACCACATTTTACTTATTAATGAAAACCATGTATGTTGGATTTTTTAAATTAAAAACACAAAGGTGGAAAAATTTCATTTAAATGGAAAATCAGTTTTTATAAGTACCACTTAGTGTTTTCACTATTCATCAAAAATTGAAGTTTTTCAGAAAATTACCAAAATTTCACCCTAAGATATATTTGATATTCCGAATTCAAAAATGATATCTATTTTACCAAATTAAAAACATATAAATTGCATTAATTAATTTAATAATTAATTCCCGCTATCAAAACAAAGAGCATGTTTTTATGAAAGAAAATATATCAAAAGATTGACACTAGTTTAAGTCTGATTTCAAAGTGAAATTAATTCCAATGACCACTATTGGATTAAATGGTAAAAATATATTCTAATTTCACTTTAAAAAAATTAAAAATATAATCTAATCATATAAATAAATTATATTGAAAAGAGTTTTTGAATTAAAATACAACATTTTTCACTATTCATTAAAAATTGAACTTTTTCAGAAAAATACATAAAATTTACACAAAGTAAATTTTGATGTCCCAATTCTAAAGAAGAATTTTATTTTGTCAAATATAAAACATAAAATTGTCAAAAAGTGGATTTAAAAGAGGTTCACCATCAAAAGGCGGTTAATCGACCTTTTAAAGAATATTAGAATGTTTTCACTTAAAATTGGATTCATTCGAATTTTTAATCCTCTAACATTTATTGTAAAAAGTAAAAACACTTGACAAACATATATAATCATTTTTTAGTTATTTCTGTTCATTCCAGCCATTACAATGGTTAGGCGTTAGCTGCTATTTAAAATAATATTATTTTATTATTTGAGTGCAACGTAAGATTCTCAAGAAACTTGTTGTTGTGTGTTGGGTATGCTATCGAGCATAGCATCCCCTTTAAAGTAATATTAAGATTTTATTCATGAATATGGATAAATATAAAAATTTCATATTCTTTATTTACCTGGGGTGTTACAAACATTCATCAAACTTAAATAAATCAAGTCCACATAATTTAATTAGGATCTCAATAATAAAGGGTTTGAAATTTCAAAATCTCTTTATTTAAATCCAAATCATGATAATGTTTAATAAGAATTCATCTTAATATGTTTGAAAGGGATCTAAGAATGTTATCTATAATAATAACATAACTATACTTTCTAGTAGGATAACATATCTAGGAAGTGAACATATAGAGATGGAAGAAACGTTTAATTCCAAGATATTGATGGGGGTGATAAATGAAATTTATAAAAAGTGTGAATTATCAAGATAATTTAAATAAACACAAAACCATAGATCTATTATGATTTTTGGGACTATTTGATTTATATGAAATGAAGGTAAAAGTGTAACATTTTAGTTTCAAGGTCATTTTCCTTGATTTGAGACATTCATTTAACATCTTAAATGAGAGAATATGAAAATATAGTTTCTTGATATATTTTTATTATATAGGAACAATTTCATTTTTTTTTGTTTTTTCATTAATTCTTATATTATTTCAAACTCCATTAAATGATTAACCAAAAGAATTTTTTTCCTAAATCACATTTAACAGATTGATAGAATAAAAATTCATTACTTTTATCTCCATATATTTTACAACACCAAAATGGTCATAAATTGTTTTCCAAGAACACCTAATTCTCATCTATATCCATTCAATATATAGTTATCTTTATAGCTCATCCAAAATTTTGTTTTCCCAAAAAAATTAAGGAATGTTAATAAATAAAAATTACATTCCCAATATAATATTAATTTGCTAATAATGTCATATTCCTAACATGTGAATACCTTAATGACCAAAAATATTTAATTTAAAAAATTAATTCTTTAAATAAAACGAAACACCTGTTCTAGAAAGTATTCCATTAATAAATGCTTGTAGTATAATCCATGAAAGATGACATATACCATCAAGCCTGAAAACAAATTCATATTCACCAAAAATATCCTTTATTAATTTTATTCTTATCTCACCATCAGAAACATATAAAGGGTGATCCTAAATTTATAATGTGATTTCCTAGAGGATAAATATTTCACGTAATCACATTTCATGGTCATCATTACAATTCAATGTATTCTATCAAATTCATTAAATATAGTTATGTATTAAAGTCCAAAAAAATCATTATTCTTATAACCTGTATGTAAGATCCCGGTTTTTGGAAGTCATGTTTTTGTTATGTTTTAGTTGAATCACTTGTTTCGGGCTTCAAGGGATGTCTTTTAAAGGTGTGAGAGTCCATGGGGGTGTTCCAAGGGCTTGGGGCACAAAATAATCGAAATCTGAGCAATAGACGCCAGGGCGCACGACCTGTGCATGGCCAGGGAAACCGTGTGGCCTGCCCAGGAAAAACCGTGTGAACCTTCTCATTCAGGAAGTATCATGCGCATGGTTTGCACACGGTTTCTCAAACCATGTGGCTAAACCGTGCATCCATTTAAAGCTGGGATAAATTACAAGTTTGCCACTCTGGGTTTTTAAACACCCACATGGGATTTCCTCTCCATTCCTCCTTCTTCTACCTTGGAACAAACCAAATCGCCCAATAGCTCCAAGAGATCAATCTCCCTCATTTCTAATGCATTTTTGGTGCTGTTGATTACGGATCGATAATGCAGTTAAGGGTAATCACATCCTTGTTTCTCTTTTTGGTTTTGAGTTTGTATCTTCCCTCCCACTTGTTCCGAATCTCTAAAATCCTACCTTTTGGGTGAGTTTTAGGTTGAATCTCCAATGGTTGGTTAGATCTAGGTCTAAGGACTCGATTGAGAGTTCGTTCCACCACGGTTTTGAGGTATGTGGTCTACAAGTTATATCCCACAGTTATTTGGTGAATTGTGCATGTTTAGTTATGTTCTTGTTTCCACTTGGTTATGTTTTGAATAACCTTGTCATGTTTGGTAATAATGGTGTTTAAAATTGAAAATGGGAACCCTCATGATCCCCATGGGATGTTTTGGGAATTTCTTGACCTAATTGAGGCCATCCATGGGATGTGCCGGATTTTCCCGGGTTTAGGGATTGTTATAAAACATGTGACCTTGATGTAGTTAATTGTAGATCCCTTTAGAAACATGCTGGCATGATTTGTGAACTTCGAATAAAAGTTAGGTGATGCACGTACACTTAGAAATAACCAAAGGGTTATTTGGAATGGGTTGAATGGTTGATTCATGGAATGATGAACGGGTAAAATGGGTTAATGTGTAAACTGGTTAAAGACCATAATGGGATGGATTATGGGTCTAGTTTTGAATGCTTAGTGAGTTATGCATAAAACGTGGGAATTGGGTGAATGGTTAAATGATGTGATATGTTAATGTATTAATGGCTTAAGGAATGATGTGGATTCCCATGTGGGGTGTTGTGAATAGTGTTTGCCAATGGTCAATGGTTTGGATGCTTGATTGTTACTGATATATATAATCATGTGAACATGGATTCATAGAGTGGGGTATGACATCAGGATCTATGCCCACGGTTTGAGCTAAGAATAAGGTTCTAAACTCAACCCTAAATGAAAGGGTTAGGAAAGGGGACTGAGGTTCTATTCTCCTAACGGTTGAATCCACCCAGACTGAGGATTCGAGGTGAGGTTATGGTTTCTATGAGGAGGATAGTCCTAGTAAGATAAGATAACAATGTTTTTACCATCTTGAATGTGATTGTTGGCCTTAGACCCATGTAACATAATGTATGTGAATAACCCATGGAAATGTGATGAAATGGTAAGTGATGATATTTGGTAAAAAATGAATGGTAATGTAATGGCTATGGCTTTGGATATAAACTTTTTAATGGAACATTAATTAATTATTTGGAAATTCTCATTCATTTTCCTTTGCATGCACTACATGTTTACACTAGATATTTTGTAGACACCGATGGTGGTGGCCTACGAAGTAGTACTCACACCCTGCTCGGGCTGACATTGGGTACCTGAACAGAGTTCATGATTGTAGGTCAGGAGATGGGCATGGGTCCTTGGTAGATAGTTGAGTGGACATGGGTATATCTTGGTGGAGGATTCAGACATAGAGTCGAGACCATTTTGGGGATTTTGGTTGTTGTCCTTATTTTGGGCTTTTGTTCACTTTTTTTACATGTAGTATGACATGGAATATTTTATTGTTGGAAATGGTTTTAATAAATGTTCCTTTTTTATTTATTATTGTTTCCGCTATTAGTTTAATTCTATTGTGGCTTACTCTGATAAAAAGAGGGTATAGTCTCCCCACTTGACCACATAGACCCCCACTGCTATTCAGCAGCCTTTGGCGTACGGGGAGGCGTGCTTAAAGTCATGTAACCACCTAGCTCGGAGCACCGTTTTAGTGGATTCCGGGTTGGGGACATTACAAAGTGGTATCAAAGAAGGTATTTATTCTCCTTCTTTGAGGTCTTGTTATAGGGGATTGGTAGCCAGGGGTTAAGATGTGTCAGGACTTGGTAATGAGCTCATGCTTGGGAGTAGCAACCCATGTAAGGGGGAAAACCCAAGTCACCCAGGGTGGGAAATGTATTTCATGGTTGTGTGATGTTACAGTTTATGATATTTCACCATTAGGTGATCTACATGTGGTTTTATGGTACTGTTTTATGATATTTGGATCGTGGCCTTAAGAGCACAAGGAATTTCATTCATGAATGGGACATGTGTAGAAGTTCTGCAGGAAACCTCAGCAGGTGGGTGAGTATGATGGTGGAAGGAAGGTACCAGATACGGGAACGGGATCCGTTTCCCCATATCAGGAAGGCATTTGGAGCTCCCCGGGTCGTACTGGCAGGGGAGGTGGGCGTGGAACACCAGGGAAAGATCCCTCACACCAACAGGGCATTGTAACACAGAGTACTCAGGCTGAAGCCCAGGTTAGAGGGGTAGGTCGGCTTCAGGCAGTTTAGTTTGCACCTGGTGATGGCGAGGCCGTACTGTCAACTTTTTGTGGTATGATCCTTGTAGATTTTACAATTTCTAGTGCATTGTTTGACACAGGTGACACACACTCTTTTTTTTCTTCTCAACTTGTGGTAGTTTGGGTTTTACCTGTGGAGGGGCTCTATGGAGTTATTTCAATTGACACCCCATTGGGAGTGCTGGTTGAGGATATCAAGCAGTGCAAGGGATGTACCTTGGAAGTTGGTGGGTATCGTTCTCTATGGGACTTATTCATTCTCGATATGTCAGGTATTGACCTAATATTGAGAATTTATTGGTTGGTATTGTATCAGGAACTGATAGATTGTTATCATCACAGAGTATCATTCAGGTCGCTTGAGGGTGATGCTTATATCCACTGTGGTGAATGGGATATTAGAGCAGGGCATGCGAGGCAGTTTTGTCAACAGATGAGTGAACTCACGGCTCAAGTGGCATGTTTGATGCTTGATGATGATGGGGGATGGTAACAAACTAATTTTCCTCTTGTGGTGGATCGTTTTAAGGAACTGTTTCAGGAGTATTTCATAGGGTTACCGCCCGATTGGGATATTGAGTTCACGATCGAGTTGCGGCCGGGAGTAGAGCCAGTTTCTATTCCACCATACCAAATGGAACCGGAGGAACTCCAGGAACTGAAGGGTCAGCATGAGGAGTTAGAACGTAAGGGGTTTATCCATCCTAGTATGCCACCTTGGGGATATCCCATGCTTTTTTCAAAAACGGTTGATGGGTTGTTGAGGCTGTGTGTTGATTATCGAATGTTGAACCAGATGACTGTGAAAAATCCGTACCCTCATCCTAGAATTAATGATCTGTTTGATTAGTTGAGGGGTTCATCAGTGTTTTCTAAGATTGATCTGAGGTCAGGTTATCACCAGATGAGGGTGAGGTCTTCTAACGTACCGCGGACAGCTTTCCAGTGTTGGTACAAGTTGTTTGAGTTTTAGGTAATGTCTTTCAGCTTGACCAATGCATCAGCGATGTTTATGGATTTGATGAACCGGATCTTCCATCCCTATATAGATCAGTTCTTGGTTGTCTTTATTGATGATATCTTAGTGTAATCGAAAACTCATGATGATCATTCCTAACATCTTGACATCTTCTTGGGTATTCTAATAGAGCATCTTCTATACACGAAGCAATAAAAGTGTCAATTCTGGATATATGAGGAGCATTTTCTAGGTCACATAATCTCATAGGTGGGTGTGTCAGTGGAACAAGAGAAAGTGTAGGCATTTGTAGCTTGGGAGAATCCTAAGAGTGTTTCAGATGTTCATATTTTTCTTGGATTGGTTGGGTATTACTGAAGGTTCATTCATGATTTCTCTTGTTTGGAAGCACCACTCTCAGTCTTGACCAGGAAAGGAATCAGGTTTGAGTGGTCTGGGGCTTGTGAGAATTACTTTAAAGAGTTGAAGAAGTTGTTGACGACCACACATATCTTGATCTCACCTGAGCTGGGTAATAAGTACATCGTGTTTTGTGATGCGTCCGGAGTCGGACATAGGGATGTGTTGATGCATGATGAGTGGGTTGTGGCTTATGGGTCATGGTATTTGAGACCCCATGAGCATAACTATCTCACTCATGATCTTGATTTGGCTATAGTGGTGTACACCTTGAAGTGCTGGAGGCACTATCTATTGGGGTAACTATTTACAGTGTTTACCGATCATAAGAGATTAAAGTACATCTTCTCACAACGGGATCTGAATCTTCAACAATGAATATGGGTGGAATATCTCAAGTCTTTTGAATTTTATTTGGTGTACATGCTAGGAAATGGAAATAATGTTGCTGATTCTCTGAGAAGGAAGGTTCAAGATCAGGTGGTTCAGGAGTCTAGCACCGAATGGAAGGTGATGGCTTTGTTTGCAGAGATGCACTTGGAGGTGCATGAGGAGAGTGGTCAGGTCACTCTTGATTCCTTAACGATGGAGTCGATGATTTTGAGTTGAGTTAAAGAAGGCCATCTTGATGGTCCTGAGTGTTTTATCATTATATAAAGGCTTATAGGTGGGGATCTACCTTCTGGTTGGGTCGTCGATGCGGATGGTGTTGATCGTGTTCATGGTCGTGTGGTTGTGCCAAAGTGTGTGTGGGAAGAGTTGATGCATGAGTTCCATGAATTAAAGTGGGAAGTGCAACCTGGTTTGACCAAGATGTACCGTGATCTCCAAAGGTAGTTCTAGTGGCCTAGAATGAATAAGGTTGTTGCGGGCTTTGTGGTGCGGTGCCTTACCTGTCAGTAGGTGAAGGCCGAGAATCAATGCCCATGTGTTTTGTTGAATCCATTGCCCATTACAGAATGGAAGTGGGATGATCTAACGATGGATTTTTTTCATGGGTCTTATGAGGATGCCGCGGAATAATGGTTCAATCTGGGTGGTTGTGGATCGGTTAATGAAATTGGCTCATTTCTTGCCGATTCAGGAGACGTTTACAGTCAACTAGTTGGGTGAGCTTTATGTTTGGTAGATAGTGCAGTTGCATGGTGTTCCACAAACCATAGATTCAGACCGAGATCCCCATTTCACATCGCGTTTCTGGCATGGGTCGCATAAGGTTCTTGGTATGTAGGTGTTTTTGAGTACGACTTTCCACCCACAGATGGATGGGCAGTCAGAGCGTACGATCCAAGTGTTGGAAGACATGTTAAGAGCTTGTGTCTTGGACTTTGGTGGTTCTTTGGAGAGTCACCTATCGTTAGTTGAGTTTTCCTACAACAATAGTTTTTATCCTATGATTTAGATAGCACCATTTGAAGTGCTCTACAGGATTCCATCTAGATCTCTGTTGTGTTGGCTAGAGGCCGGTGAATCCAAGTTGTTGGGGCCAAGTCTCGTACATGAGACTTCAGAGAAAGTTATGTTGATCAGGAAGTGGATGGATACAGCTCAGATTATGCAGAAGTCTTATGTAGATCTGAGGCGTAGACCCCTTGAGTTTAGGGTGGGTGATAAAGTATTTATTCGGGTGTCGCCAAGGTTGGGTCACTGTCGTATTCAGAAGCAGGGTAAGTTAGCACCCAGGTATGTGGGACCTTTAAATATTGTGGAGTGGATCGGACTAGTGGATTACAGATTGGATCTTCCACAACAGTATGGTGGGATGCATGATGTGTTTCATGTGTCGCAGCTTAGACAGTATCACTCTGACCCATCTCACGTGGTTGATGTTGAGGATTTGGTGCTTGGGGCTGATGCATCCTTTTGGGAGCATCTGGTTCGTGTGGTGGATCATAGTGAAAAGGTCTTGCGAGGAAAGGTTGTTCTATTAGTGTGAGTACTATGGAATCATGGGAATGTCCAGAAAGAAACTTGGGAGCGAGAATCGGATATGTGGGCTCAGTGGCCCAAACTCTTCTCTTCGGTGGAGCAATGAGCCTTGGGAACTCGGCTCGAGGACGAGCCGTTATAAGGTGGTGAGATTGTAAGATCTCGGTTTTTGAAAGGCATGTTTTTGTTATGTTTTGGTTGAATCCCTTGTTTACGGATTAAAGGGATTTCTTCTGATGTTGTGAGAGGCCTTGGGGTGTTCCGAGGGCTCGGAGCACGAGGCAAAGGAAATCTGGGCAAGGGAAGCCCGGGCGCACAACCTGTGCATGGCTAGAAAGAACCGTACGGCCTCCCCAAGAAAAACCATGCGACCCTTCTCCTCTGGGCAGTAGCATGCGCATGGTTTGTGAATAGTTTTTCAAATCGTGCGGCCACTTAATGTTGGGAATAATTACATGTTTTCACTCTGGGATTTTAAACCACAACTCGATATTTCCTCTCCATTCCTCCTCATTCTCCCTTGGAATGAAACAAATCACCCAAGAGCTCCAAGAGATCGATATCCCTCATTTATAAGGCGTTTTTAGTGCCGTTGGATTCAGATAGAAGCTCCGGGTAAGGCTACTCTCATCCTTGTTTGTCTTTCTGGTCTAGGGTTTGTATCTTCTCTCCCTCTTGTTCTGAAGCTCTAAAACCCTACCTTTTGGGTGAGTATTACGTTAAAGCACTAAAGGATGGTTGGATCAAAGTCTAAGTACTCAATTAAGAGTGCTCTCAACGACCATTTCGAGGTAGGTGGTATACAAGTGATATCCCATTTTTATTTGGGGATTTGTGTATGTTTAGTTGTGTTCTTGTTTCCACTTGGTTATGTTTTTAATAACCTTGGCATTTTTGGTAATAATGGTTCTTAAATTTGAAAATGGGAACCCTCACGATCCCCATGGGATGTGTTGGGATTGTCTTGACCTAATAGGGTCCATCCATGGGATGTTCCGGCTCTTCCCAGGTTTAGGGTTTGTTATTAAACAAGTGATCTTGATGTAGTAAATTTTAGAGCCCTTGAGAAACATGTTGGAATGATTGGTTGAACTTGGAATAGAAGTTAGGTGATAAACCTAGACATATCAATAACCAAAGGGTTATTTGTAATGGGAGGAATGTTTGATTCATGGAATGATGAACGAGTTAAATGGGTTAATGTGTAATGTGATTAAAGACCATAATGGGATGGATTATGGGTCTAGTGTTAAACGCATAGTGAGTTACGCATAACACATGGGAATTGGGTGAATGGTTAAATGATGTGAAATGGTAATGTGTTAATGGGTTATGGCATGATGTGGATTACCATGTATGGTGTTGTGAATAGTGTTTTTCGAAGGGAAATGGTTTGGATGGTTGATGGTTACTTATATATATAAGCATGTTCTCATGGCTTCGTAGAGTGGGGTATGACATGAGGATACATGCCCATGGGTTGAACTAAGACTGTGGTTCTAAACTCCACCCAAAATACACGGGTTAGGAAAGGGGACTGAGGGTCTATTCTCCAAACGGTTGCATCCAACTGGACTGAGGATTCGAGGTGAGGTTATGGTTTCTATAAGGGGGTTAGTCCTAGTGAGATAGGATAATGATGTGTTTACCCTCTTGCAAGTGACTGTTGGTCTTAGACCCATGTAACATAAGGTTTTTGATTAACCCATGTAAATGTGATGAAATGGTATGTGATGATAATTGTAAATAAATGAATGGTAATGGAATGGAAATAACTTTGGATCTGAACTTGTTAATGGAACCTTTATTAATTACATGGAAATTATCATTCATTTTCCTGTGCATGCACTACCTATTAAAAATTTATATTTTGTAGACACTGTTGGTGATGACCTACTGAGTTGTACACACACCCTGCTAAGGCCGCCGTTGGGTACCCAATCAGACTTCATGTTTTCAAGTTAAAAGAAGGGAAAGGGTCCTTGCTAGATAGTTGATTGGAAATGGGTAGCTCTTGGTGGAGGATCCAGACATGGAGTCGGGACCATTTTGTAGATTTTGGTTGTTGTCCTTATTTTGGGATTTTGTTACCTTTTTCACTTATAGTATGACATGGCATATTTTATTATAGGAAATTATTGGTATACATGTTCCTTGTTTATTAATTATTGTTTCCGCTATTGTTTTATGTTTGTTGTGGATTACTCTGATAAAAAGGTGGTATAGTCTCCCCACATTACCACATAGACCCCTGGTACTAGTCGGCAACCTTTGGCACACCGGGAGGCGTGCTTAAGGCCATGTAACCACCCGGTTCAGAGCACCAGTGTAGTAGCTTCTGGGTTAGAGACGTTACATGTATATCATTGATAAAATACAACTATAAAATAATTATGGAATAAAAACACAAGAACATTCATCATTCCAATTTTTTTATGGAAATAACTTTACAATGAAATAGATCCCTTGGCTTCTTTTGATGTATATTCCCATAATGTTGGGGGAGTTAATTTCCAAATTGCACCATCTCATAATATTTAAAGAATTGCACATTGTAACATTTAATTTTAACCTCATAACTAAGAGAATTGTTGTATTTCTCTTTATATATTTATCAATATCCTATATCCTTTAAGAATTTACAAGTCCATTTCATTCCATAATTATCACATATGGAAAAACCCTTGTCTCTTTCCTTCCTATTATCCATTTTTTATTCCATCCACTTCTTTTATTTATTACCTTAAATTAAATAATAAATATATAATCTGGTATCTGGTATCTATTTTTATATCACATATTTTTATGTTCTTTTATTATGAGATTGTTTTGGCTACTAGTTCCCTTTATAATATTAGAAAATTCCCATAAAATAAAATATCATTATTACTCCCTAGATTAGATGAATTGAAATGGTTTTCTTTCCTTATGCAAGGTTACATTTTAATAAATTGTCATCCACTATATTAGATAATAAAATTATGTATCATAATTTATAATCCCTGAAATAGTGAAAAAATTATTATAAATTAAAAAACATATGAAGGGCTAATCACATAATCATGTACGTGGTTTTTTTGGAAATCATTTCAAATAATAAAAATGTTTTCAAATCCTTCATAATGTATTGTAATGGAAAATTTGAATATTCTTATAGGTAAACCAAGGAGTGTAAAATAATGATGATAGAAAATTATGTTGTCATGTAGTAGGTAACACTTGAGTCAATACTTATATTTCACTTTTAGAGTCATTACTCTAGGTACTTCTATAGAAGACCCACACCATCTTTTCGTATCAAAAAAATAATCAATTTCATGGAAAACCCCATAATTACTATCCTACCAAAACTATAGAATACCATTATATACATACCTTATAATTATCTCAAAATGTAACATTCCCTAATCAATATTTTCTTAATTCTAGTTTTCCAATTTTTTACTAAACACTTGTTGATGAAAAATATAATGAACCCAACCCTAGTAACATGGAGGTAGTGTCTACCTTTTTACATTGGAACTAGATACAATGTATCACATCTCTAAGGACAGAATAGATTAGTAGTCCTTGTAAACTAGATACTTATTTGGATTTCACATACATTTTAAAACGTCATATACACAAAGTGTTTTCTTAGAATCCTATTTTTCCTCATAGTGAATACCTATGTATCAATCAAAAAAACCTTCTTGATTTCATTGGAAAACTAAATGATAATAAAGTGGTCATCTCAAATACATAGTAAGTGTATAATTATGGTATATTAGATCATGAATAAATTATCATTATCAATATTCTGTGTTAAATAACTGAAAGATGATCCTTTTAATCAATAAAAAAACAAAATATGTAAAAAATATAGGATGATCAAATAATGAAATACAAATAATCTCATCATCTTAAATGATATACATCGATGTTATAACTATTAAAATAATCACTTGTTAATCAATAAATGATCTAGTAATTAGGGAATTCATAATACATTACATCTAATACTATTAAAAACATTCAAAAGATAGTTTCAATTCATAAGTAGAAACCCAGCTAATTTGGCCAACTAATTTGTCCCATGATACTAGTCAATACGTCGAGTGTATATTTATAACCAGGAACCACCAATCACATACTATACCCAATTAATTACTCATATGAATGGGTTGAAACAAATCAAAATAAACAATTTTTATTGATAAACTAACATAAAAAATGTTAATACATACCAAAGACAAATAATCATTATTATAACTATCCAAAATAATATAGTGAATGGTAGTAAAACAGAACATCATAATTGACTCTACAAATAGACAATATAATGTATGATTAAGGATGATATACATAAAACATATTACTAGTGTATATTATGTTCAGTAAATAAATTATGTTATTGTTGAATATAAATACCATCAAATTTTAATAAAAACAATCTATATGATAATACTATTTATGTGTTTAAAATTACCATTTAAAAAAAGTTGAAAATATTGAAAATATTTTTATTTTTAAATAATAGTTAAATTTATGTACATTAATATTTAAAAAAATATGCATTCATAATGGTGGACTATTCTGTTCATGTTGTGAACATTAAACATACATTCCTTTCCCATTTTTAATAAAATCCAAAAGGACATTGTGTTGAAAAAAACAAGAAGAAACTATTATAAAAAATAAAAAAATAAAATTAATCATAAATATATGGAATTAATATTTTTTAAAAGGGTTAAAAAAAATTATTTTTGAAAAGAACATAGATTTTTATGAAAGTGTATTTTCGGCCGAAGAAAGGAATAATTTCATATTTTCTTAAGCACGTTTTTTAAAAAACATTAAGTTTTAATGTTTTAAAAAATGCTTCTATTTAATTGAAAATTTCCGTAATACATATTTGAAAAATATTTTTTTTAATCTATATATAAAATAAACCTAATAAATGATATTTTATGAAAAATAATCATGACTAATGATGAGATTGTGAAATACACACTTACCCTTTTAGTAACTTATGAATCATAGGACCCATAAAACCAATAATAATAAAATAAAACATAAAATTCATTTACGATGAATATATTAATGATATAGAATATCCTAAGAGGTAATATATACAATACATAGAGGAATAAGTGGAGAATATGGCACATGTCTCACAAAAGTAATAGTTAGGGGAGGAAACATTACATCGGGTTTTACATAATTCATATATATCTAAATATCCAACATAAAAAATATTGTCTTGATATAGATCATTAAAATTAAAATAAACACATATATTATACCATATAATAATTAATTTTATTAATTTTTCCTCCATTTATTAATAATTCTTTGATAAAATAAATGTTCCAGCAATAACATCATATATTTTCACGCATTTTTTTCTGATAATTTTCATAATTTTCAATATAATGGTTACATATTTTATATAATTTTATCAAGGATTTAAATATCATATATTATAATTTTATATTCATTTATAGTAATAAATTATTGTTACAGATATAAATATTTTACACCATTAATAGAAATAGTAGGTTGCTTATACGCAAGAAGGGGTTTTTTAATTTTTCTTGATGGGTCGAATGAAAATATGAAAAATGTTAATTTCCATTTATAGAATCATTATTATTCCATATATATAATTTATATTAATAAAATAAATCTTTATTTCAATCCATGATAAAATAAAAAGAAAAATAGTTTACATGACTACGTTGAGGTGGTGGTCGACACATACACGTGAGAGACATTACTTTTTTCAAATAGAATGAAAATTAAAAAAAGTTATTTATGATATTATATTCAAATAATTAAGGTTTGGTAATAATTATGTGATTTATTTTTTCAGGAAAAATCCAATCAATATATTTCCCCTTATAATGTTGTACAGTTGTGACCATTGTGTTGCCTGTTGAGAAGTTTTCAACTTTAGATGCAAAATTATCACCTTTTATTTTTTTTATTACAATAAGATAATTTTTGGAGAATTTTATTTAATGTTCCCAAAAAATTATGTATAATATACTGGTCAACAAAAGGAAATGGAAGGGCATAAAAATTTTCAGAATATGTAATGGGTTGGAAATATCAATTAAAATAGTGGTCGCATAAAAGATTAAACCTCCAGGGAACTCTCCTCTTCCTTGTATATAAAACGATTTCCCAATTTAATTTTTTAATTCTCCCCCTAGGATGCCCTAGGTAAACACTGAAATTTGAATAGACATTATATCATGATCTCAATATGATTATTTTCCCACTTATATAAGTGATTATACTACTTGAATACCTGAAAAAAAAATAACCTAATTTAAAACACTATGCTTGATGGAATGAACACACTAATGAAATTTAAATACAGCAATCTATTAAATTACTACATAGATGTAACAACCATCTATACAAATTTTATGAAAATATAATTTGGATGAAAAAAATCCACATTCATTCAAGGAATATATGCTCAAAAGAAATTCATAAAGAGATTATATTTTAAGCACAAAAACCAGAGGAGGGTGTTTGTCAGGTGTTGTTATCTGCAACCACTTGGTGTTTAGCTGCACATCTCTTGAGTATCATCCATCTTATACATCCCAAAATCGATTGAAGGAATCTTCATAAGGATCTCAATCTCCATCGTAGTAAAGAAAGATGCAAAATAATTTAGTAGATGTTTGGAGGTGTCGCACTGCACTACCTCAACCCAGGTTGGAATGGAAGGAAATCAGAGATCATTATATATAGTAAAACCCTATAAGTTCATTGTTCATTGTTTTATTTTTTTTGGTTTCAACACTTACACTATGTGTAACTGGGTTTCATGGAATGTAATCCCTCAAGGTGTTTTGAATCATTGAAAATATTTCATTCGAATCCCGGTTTATATAGGGAAATTTCTCTCACTTCATGTTTTGAAATTGAGAATCCTGACATGTGACATAATTTCATAATGTTTTATGCTTTCATGACTTACATGGATGGTGCTTCTTCTATTTATAAAGCTGCAACGTGTAACAGTTTTACATGTCATGTAACCATTATACTTTATTTTCCATCTCTACTTCATTCTCAAAAATAAGATGTTGCACATCTTCTATTATCATGCAGCATGAAGGGTCTTTTTAATTCAATATTAGAATATATAACTTATTGAAAATAGTTAATTTTCTAAAATTATGAAATTTTACGTTTCAATCTCAATGGATCCCTAAATTCCTAAAATAATTCAATTCCACCTAAAATGACATATTGGTGATGTTTAAATATTTAAAATAGATATGAAAATAGTTAAAATATTATATCTATCAAATGAATACAATATATATTTAGTAATTGTAACCTTATTATATTCCATGTAATGCATAAGGAAAAATTGAATCACATCGATTCGCAAGGTGGTAGTTTTTCCTACACATGAGTGATGTTATTGTATTCCCAATGAAATTATATTTATGAATTTATATGAATATCATAATTCCATATGAATAATAATTTAATAAATACAATATAAATAATTTAAATCCATCATTAAATCCATCATTGATATGTGGTCGTGGAAGAAGAATTGCATTGGTTCGTGATGCGATAGTCCTCCACACACATGATCGATTGTTTCATTTCCCATATGATGGAAAATAAGATGGATATATGTGATTAATTTAACATAATATAGTCTAAATATACATTATATATTGGTTTTATTATATTATAAATGATTAATAAGATCTTAAGAAGTTAGAATCATATTTAAAATGAAAATGCAATGTTAAAACATTTACATCGTGTTCAGGAAACATCAATAAGTATATTTTAAAGCCTTCAAATATTGGATTTAGAATCTCAACACCGCTACTAGGATGTTAGGTCTAAATTCAAAAAGTATTTTGGGATGTTAATTTTTGACCCATTTTTCTAAATTGGATTATCATAGGATAGTGGGTGGCTTTTTATATGTCGAGAAGAGGACACCCATGGAATTTTGGGAATGATAATGTGATACTAATGATTATCTTTACATAATCCACTATAATTGGTCATTATCTATCATTGAAAATTTTACTGTCTATTTATGTAATGAGTGTTAGGTCACTTTGACCCATTTTTTCATAGTTTAACCCCCTAAAACCCCATTATTACCTTAACCATGATAATATATATTTTTCCCTATCCATTATAGTAAAAAATTAATTTTTCTTTATTATATAATATAAATTATTCTAGTTCCAAATAAAAAGTACATTTTTCCATGTTTAATTAACAGAATTAGTAGATATCAATTTAATATTAAACTATAGACACAATGAAAGAGTGGTTTGTCAAAGTAAAATTTATCATAATCATATAATGTTTTAATATAAAATTTTAATATTAAATTGATTCAAATTACCTAAAATAGTTAAATTGTAGTATAATTGAAATGAATTTAATTTATAAGAAATTTAAAATATAATTTAAGTTTTTATATAATTTATAAAAAAGTTAGTTTTCGATAAAAATCATTATTTTACACTTATAATTAAAAATATGTATTTTCTAAAAATTCTAAAAAATATGCTTAGAGTTCATTTTGACTTGTAGATTTAAAAATTTATGTTTTATTTTTAAAATAATGTTTCTAAAATATGGTAAACATTAATATTAAATTATGTGTTCAGAGCTTGACTAATATTCGATTTAGAAAAAAATATTTTTTTTTCGGAAAATATTTCATTATTTTTTAAATTACCATTGAATTTATATTTCATACGTGTAAAAAATATATTTTTAATAACTTAGTTATTTATATTAGTACCCACCATGTTAACAACAATGTTATAATGATCATGTTTAAATGAAAATATTTTAAAAGAGTATCGAGATTTGTTTTATCGTAGGTTTTTGTATTATGAAAGTTATTGAATAAATTGAAATTATTTAAAAATAAATATATCATAAATTCTCATGTCATTACATTATCATATATTATTATTGTTTTTTGTGACATATTCTATCAAATATATTGTCACATGATTAATATATAGAGGTGTTACAACATATGGAGAGATAATCATCCCTTAAGAACTGATTGATCAATAGTTATGCATTTATACCTATTCAAGATCTTCATTATTGGACTATAACTCTATTATTCTTGATAGTCATTCCAGATCAAGTGTGATTTGGATTCTCCTTCAATATTCTAATGCTCAATACTTCTACATTCATGGTCTCTTGGTTTGAACTGGTCAATTAACTCGATAATAAAAACTATAAAAACATTCATAATTAAAAAATATCAAGTATTAATTATTTTTCATATTCCATATACGTAATTTTTTGGTAATGTGAATCTTATATTAAAATAATAATAATCTATATACAATCAGTTTTCTCTCCCAATGATATTCTCTCCCATATTGTCATCTACAATTTCTTCATTATAACTGTTATGTTGGATTCTCCATCACACAATTTTAAAACCCATAATTTCCATCAATATTTGTTCCTAATAACTCCATATCACCAATAATAGTTATTTAACAATATAATTGGGTCTAAAACAAACCTGAGTTTTATTAACATTATTTATAAATATTATATAATATATAATAACATAGAATAATATTCATAAATATAAAAAGAATCATTATCCCTATATCATGTTTTTCTTCATTGTATGCTTGGAATAATTTCACGGTCATGATGAATTCATCAATAACTCTGAAAATATAGCTTCATGAAAAACACCAACATTTTCAACATCTTAATTCAGTCATCTACATCACAATATTAATTGTGGAGAATAATTTTCTACATATCTATCATCTTTGTGGTTCTCAATTAGCCATGAAAAATATTATCCAGCATTATTCAACTTTCTGAATATTAAATTATCAACATAATACATCAACATGGACATTTAGATATGATATGTAATAATATATCTATGTGACATGAAACATTGATTATGAACATGGCCATTTTATTATTCTATGTCACAATCCAGCTACTTAGATATCCTATGTGACTTTTTAGTTATATGGACATAGTAAATTTATCACCTATATATTTTTTATATGTATGTATAACTAGATTTAATAAAGACACAACCCATGGTAGAAAAATCCACTACGTAAGTTCAATCCCCCATTTTTTGGTTTATTCTCCCTCACATTGTAGAATTACATTGTTTATTAGTCACATCACAATGTTATATGGTCAATTATACTTTACATGGTAACATCACATTGATTCTGTGGTCAATTATTCTTCACAAGGTCACATTAAATTAATCATGAGGTCACTTCCTCTTCATGTATTCAATTGAACATGTAATTTTGGTCATATATATTCACAGTTAATATACTAACTCTGTATGTCCAAATGTAGTCACATCGTCTTGATCAGTTATTCATGGTCACTATAAATACCATGTGTATCAATATTTCATCATGTGGCCACTTCCTCGTAGTAATTAATTCATGGATACTTACCAAAAATCATTTTCTCAGGGATACATGAATTTTTCACTGTCTTATGGTCATCTTAACTACCTTGATAATCTTTTTCACTATTCATGTTCTTCATGTTGTGGACTTACAATGTTATTTTTTTAGAACATAGAATTTTTTCAGCCAACTTATGAAAACATATGGTTATATTATATTAAATGAAATCAATTCCATTCATGAATCCACAATAACCCTTCAATCATCATCTATAATACTTTTTGAATGATTAATAAAAAATTTATCACAAAAACAGGGACAATAATAATACATTTTGATTTTTTTGGAAATAAAAATCCACAAAATTACATTGTGTGACTTTATAGATTTTCTCATTCTCATTTTTATTGAAAAAAAATTTCTATGGTTAATGGTAATGACTTCTCATCTATACTCCTACCTTTAAAAGAATATATGTTTTTGTCACCAATTTTTTAATAGGAGGATAACACCTTTTAGTACTCATAGAGATGTAAAATTAGATTGTCGGAACTATTTCAATGTGTGAAAACCTATTTTATAAAAAATGGTGGATAAAACATGGGTGGTTTATTATGTCTATTGGAAACCATTCATGAGATATAAATCTTATAAATTATCAATTAGATATTATATAAAAATAATATTCTAAAAAAATATAATCTACGTACATCCCAAAAAACCATCAAATTAGTTCATGTACAAGTAATGAAACTCCCATTTATTATAATATTTTGATAATCGGATCCACTCATTAATATGTGGATTTAATACAATTATGAAAAAAGGATGTATATGTGATCCACAAAAGTATACCTTCATGATTTGAAATCATTCCGGAATTTCCATATTCACAAGAAATATACTTTAATGATAAATTATTCTCAATAATTTTCCAAATTAAGGGATTAACTACTCTTATTACACATATAATATGTTAGTAGAATCAATGAGCATAAATCTTATCATGTTTTCCAGTAGTTAAAATCTCAATATTCTCCATTAATTCCTTGTATGATATCTCAAAACAAATAATTTAATATAGAAAAATTTGGTTCATGATGTTTTTTATAGAGAAAATATTCATGTATATAGCTTCCTCTCATACAGGCCTATTTATTATTTATTTTCCCAATATGGGTTTTATTATTTTTCATCAACATTATATTTTGGGTCTCATTTGTTAGATTTTCATATTACATCCGTTAAACACCTTCTTTGGTTGTGATACCCTCACACACATTATTTTTTTATTTTAATATAATTGGTAGTTGGTAACATATTATGAGTTATTAACACATATTATTATGACAAAATTTTCTATTTTGAATAAAAATATTTTATTCATACAAATTGTTGTAAAAGTTTAGTTGACTTTCCAAAAAAATCTGTACTATTTTTTAAAATTCATAGTCGTATCCTAATTGTAACATGACATTCATTTTTTTCTTTTGAAAAAAACATCCCTATCAACGAATAAGTGACATATCCTCCCTAAAATATCATAAATACATTATCCTATGGACATTCAACACTATATATTCCTAGAATTATTCCAGAATCTAAAAAATTAACATATAGAAATTTATGATATATAGCTCTTCAAAGGTGGTTTCCTATGATAATTATTCCTCATTTTTCCAATAAAACTCCCCATTAATTCTTTACCTGTACCTATTAATGAAATTTTTAAATATTAAGTATATTTTATGTATCTAAGATTACTATAGTTCCAGAAAAAACCTGGAAACATTGTTCATCATGTTTTGTTCCAAAACTGACCATATTTTTGGTCATTATAAAAACTAATCGACACTTTTTTAGAGGTTGGTTTAATCCATAAAATATTTTGTTATTCCCAGAATAACGAATATTTCCTCCCAGTATTTATCACAGACTAATCCAAATATTTTTATAATCGAATTATTTATTAAAATATATATCTATTTTTAGATTGATTCACTAGATATTTACCTTGTTCATGTTATTTTCACATAACATTATTTTAATAAGAATATCTATTTACCTTATCATACTTTTGGATTTTTTCTCAAACCATGTCCAAATGATGTTGAATTTCTATAAATATTCTTGTGTTTTAAACAACTCTTCTTCCATTTAATCCATATCTTCTATAAGATATATCTCCATCTTTTGGATCTCATAAGGAATACAATTTTTATGGATTGAACGCATAAAAATATTTAATTTCATTATTCATATTTTTTTCATTCTCAGTATTCAAAATAATATTTTCATTATCAATCATCTTCTTTTTTATAGTAGTATATTGTATCAGAACCATATATAATTATAATTATTTATTCATCGTCCACTAAATACATGTCCTTTATTCTCTATGATCACTACTACGTGAGGAATTAGGTCCTTTTTCTAATTTAGTAAATAACCCAATTTAATTATCTGATGTAAAATTTGATGAATAATCATTTGTACAAATCTAAATAAAATTTATACATTTGACCTCATATTTTTGTTTTAAGGTATTATTAAACCCCTCATCTGTACATTCTTTGTTTGGGTCTTGATTAAGGGTGATTCATGTGAAAATTTTGAAATTTTGGAATGTTATTGGGCTTTAAATAGTTCCGGAATAGTTTTCCCAAACCATGTTGTAATGTAAAGGAAATTTCAAGGAATATTTTTTTCTTAAATACTTTGGAATTTTACAAGTTCGCAGTTTCTGACGGCGCCTGATTTTGAGGCCTGGTGTGCTTGAAATCAATTTCTGATGTTTTGTTCGGGTACGTTCAGTAGACGTACGTGCGGGTTTTTCTATCTTTTGAACCAGTGCATGGAAGTGAAATCTGAGTTCACCGATGAACTCATAGCACCGGTATTCATTTAATGGGACCTTTACCACAGTTTCATTTGGTCGAGAGTAGAAAATTTAATTTGGGGATTTCTAACAAATTAAAATAAAATTGTTGTGTTACATTAAGTGTACACAATTTTATTTAATTTTATTACGTGGTGGTTATTTTCCTTGAAGGGTAATTTAGATATGGAGCCAACACAAACATAACCTCCCATGAGAGGATAATGTGTGGTGGGTCCCACACGAGCCCCTAACTCTTCAACTTTCACATTAACCCTTGAAACCCCCTTTAACACTTCATATTCCTCACCCATCATTTTTTTGGTGGATTCTCTTCATATCCCTTCCCATCAATTGTGCCAACTCATATAATTAACACCTTAATTAATTATTTTGGATGTTTGAATTAGTTTTAATTACATGGAATTGTTAATATATTGGGGGAGCCTTTTTATAATATTGGCTTGGAAAATATTCTGTGGTGGAACCTTTGGAGAATTAGTGGAACGAATCTACCTTCCAACGAAGAACCACCGAAGAACGTTGAAGCAGACTTCGATCTTTGTACAAGCCACAAAAGGAGGAGCCACCTTCAAGCAACGTCGGCTACGCTTCCTCCTTAGGTGCATCCCTAAGTCAACGGAATCGGCGTTCGTCTTCCGTGATGCCCGACCTCTGTGATGCTTGTCTTCTACGGCTTGTCGACGTGCAACGTTCTTGAGATCGAGGTAGGGGTTTTTTGAATGATTTTAGTTTGATTAAATTATACCCTCATCTTTGATGAATGGAAGTGTTTGTCTTCATCCATTTGATATCATCTAACCCGGAGGGCGTGGGCCGAATGAACATGGCCCGACGACCCTCAGTTGGTTCATGAATAATTTGGAGGTGGCGACCGGAGGCTGCGGCATCTAGAGGCTATGACAACCGGAAGAGGAAATCGTGCACTGGCCACATGGAGAAAACTATGGCCCGCAGTGTGGGGCACTTGGCCGAAGAAGAACCGGATGGCTAAAGCTAGTCAGGATGAAGGAACTGTGGCTCCCCTTTGCACCGCGCTGCGGAGGAGGTACAACCCGCACCTGCGGGCCGCTTTGCTGGATGAACCAGCCAGCCATAGTAGGCCGTCCAGAATACCACGGCAGCCCCATGGTGTTGTGCTGTAGAGAGCCGCGACCCGCACTGTGCGGACCTCTTCGGCAGGCAAACCGACCGGCTAGCTAGCTGGCCAGGCAGAAGAAATTGCGGCGCCCTTAGGTGCCACGTGCGGAAGATCTGCGGCTTGCAACCGCAGGCCGCTTGCGCCGGACAAGCCGGCCAGCTTCATTCAGCAGGGAAAGAGGGGCGGCGCCGCCATTAAAAATAACCCCCCCCCCCCCCCATGCCTAGCTGGCCAAGCTGCGGCCGGCCGTGGACCGGGCTGCGCCCCACCGAGTTGGGCCACACCCCGCCAGGTCAGGCCCGTTTCTCTTAAATGTGAATAACATATTGACCGTGCATCCAATCGACTCTCCTTCTATGACACTGGGACCCTTGTCATGAGGCGGTCCTTTTGTGATACACTATGTGAGTTTTGTAAGACTTTGGAAAATGTCTGAGTTTGGAAAGAGCGTAATTCCAACCTAGCCCCTAGAACAGAAAATCCAATAACTCTCAGTCTGGGAATCTGATTGACGCGCCATCTCTCGCGTTGGGTATCTTTTGATGAGATGGAACTTTGGAATAAATCAACTCTATAATTCATGATATTTGATGTATCGACCTCTTTTCTCGAGGAGCGGACCCTCTCGGAATCGAGCATGATGTGTGCGGGAACCCTATAGCTGGTTGCGACTGCGTCGACTACTATACTGGAATCCTCTGTGGGTTTGATAGCATCGACTACTGTACAAGAATCCTCCATGGGTTATACAATGATGACAACTGTACTGGAATCCCCCGAGGGTTCGACATCGATGACTACTGTTCTTGTATCCTGTGTCGTTCCGACAGTTTGACCTTTGTACTCATATCATGTGTGGGTCCGAGAGTAGCTGGTGTTGTATCCTGTGTGGGTCCAAAATCTTAGTTGCTCTTGTATATTTTGTGGGTCTGAAAGATTAGATTAATTAGTGACTACATCAGATCATCTCTATCACTATACAAAAAATGTATACTTGTGTGAGCTGAGTCTTGACTTTCAATAATTATCATCAAAGTGTTTGACTTAATTTCCTATGTGGACCGGGTTGTTTTTGGGCTTGAGATTTGGAGATGAATTGTGTTTGATAACATAAGTATATGTATGGTCATATACCGAAGAAGGGTTGGTCGATACATCATGTTTTTATCTCTCTTCTGTGGTTTATCCTTCGTGGATTCTAGGAGACCATCAGGGGTCTCGGGGTCCCTACTGAGTATCATATACTTACCCCTGCAAGGGCTATGCCGGCACTACGTTGTGCTGGATGCAGACGATGGACAACACTGTTCGAGGTAGAGACTTGTAGAACTGGACGGTACCCAGAGGTGGACCACTTAGGGAGATATACACAGAGCAGACGGACAGTCTTGAGGTGCTGATGAGGCCATATGTACCCACCTTTCAGGTGGGGTTCTCAGAGGACGACTCAGTGGTTGTTGTTTTACTGTACTGCAGTAGAACTAGATTTTCAGTTGTGTTGTACTTTACAGTTGGGTTTGTGTACTTTCCCATTTACTTTTCATCACTTACTTTTGTACTCAGTTTTAATAAGTGATTACATTAGTTGTGTACTCTGTTGTGTTTGTTTACTTTTATAAAGGCAATGCCTTCAAATCATAGGGATTTATGCCATTGGTGCAAGTCGCCAGCCCCAGGCCTATGGACGGCAGGCTTGGGGTAGTCACGGCACATGCCCTGAGGATGGGTCATGACAAATTGGTATTAGAATAGTTAGTTCTAATGTAGAACTCAGGACTCTGATCATTCTTTTTTGTGAAACAATAGCGTTAAGAGTATTGAGTGTGGTTATCATTCCAGGTAGACTAGTGTTGGTGCGGCAGCCGACATATCCATACACCAGGACCCTAACCTATGATTTCCCACTAAGTGCATGAAAACACTTATTTCATGTGTATTTCAAAAGTTTTCATTGTGATTACTTTGTGTCAGCTCACCAGGTATACTTTTTGACCGTGGCCACCTTTTTATTTTCAGGATGGCACCACAAAGGCAGACGTTTAGGGTTCTGAGCTACTTACAAGATGGTAGCCCACTGAACGATGAGGCCTCGGTGCAGGGTCCCATCACAGCGGAGGCACCAGTGATACCACTAAACGCTGGGCCACCAATACCACTAGCCCGAGCAGCAGAGTGTGAATGCTTCCTGAGTGCGTTGCATGAGTTCTATTGACCGCGGCTGCTATGTTTTGGTGGAGAGACGGACCCAAAGGCACCTGAGGATTGGATGGAGGCTATAGTCAGAGTTTTTAGATTGGTAGGGACACCATCCAACCTTATGTTGATCCTTTCCATGAGCCTTTTGCACGTAGCAGCAGATAGATGGTGGAGCCCGATGCTCATTGTGATTGAGGAGGAATCTTTACTCTGGACATACTTCAAGATTCTATTCTACTTAGAGTTTGTTCCATCCACCCTACGTGCGGTGCAGATTCAGGAGTTTCTTCATCTGTAGCAGGGCAACATGACAATAGCTCAGTACTCAGCGAGGTTCACTGACCTCTCACACTACTCCACGGATATGGTGTGGGACTCATTCTTCAGGGACCAGATCTTCGAGCAGGGACTCAAGCATGAGATATTGGCTTCAATGATTCCCCTCAGCATCCCGACTTAGGCGGGGGTGTTGGAGTGATCCCTTCTATTGGAGAGATTTCTCGCTTAGCAGTCTCCAGTAGCGAGACCCACCGCAGGACAACATGTAGCGGGGTCATCTATAGCTGACAGTAGAATGTTGACGCAGTGGTCCAAGCGGACCAGGACATTTGGTGGGAGAGCTCAGGATTCAGGTTTGGTAGTGCGGGGCACATGAAACAAAGCTAGCCATAGGAGGAGCAGGCAGTGCTATGCATGCGGTGGTCAGGGCCACATGTCTTGTGACTACTCGGCCCACCATACAGATGAGCATCAGATAGTAGAGGTACCTCCCAGTAAAAGGTAGATGTTTTAATGTGGTGGTCCACCGGGAGTGGGCGGACGTGGTAGAGGAGATGGCCGAGCAGCTGGTGGTGGATGAATTTTTGAGGATCTACCACCACCACCACTAGGAGGTCCACCCCGACCACAAGGGGCTGGTGGATAGAGGCGGGCTCAGCTCCAAGTAGTCTAGGCCTACGACCACGACACACCTGAGATGATTCAAGGTACTATATGTATCTTCTCTACCCTTGTTGCATTACTTATAGACATAGGTGAAAGTCATTATTTTATTGTCGCTTCCTTTGTTTGGAGCTAAGAGATTTCGACAGAGCTGTTAGCTCGATCCTTATGTCTAGAGACTCCTACGGGAGCAGACTCGACGATGAAGCACTGGTTCCAGTAGTGTGAGATTACTCTAGGAGGTGAGAGCTTTAGCTATGATCTTCTTGTGGCGGCGTCGAGGCCTTACGATGTCATCTTGGCTATGGACAGGTTATCTATAGTACATGCTAAGATCGATTGTATTAGGTGCAAAGTGTGGTGTGTACGCACGTATGGGACCGGGTTCAACTTCACCGGCGATAAGGGAGCATTTGCAGCAGATGATTGACATACACTGAGGAGAGGGTAGCTGATCAGACATCAGTTGGCTAGTATCATCCTCAGAGCAGTCGATGTGTGGAGTTTGAGTTTTCCTGTTGTGAGGGATCAGTATGCAGATGTTTTTCCTGATGACGATCCATGACTACCTACCCGCAGAGAGGTAGACTTATACATAGACCTATACCCCAGGACAACACCGATATCTACTCCAGAATATCGTATGGCTACTACTGAGCATCGTGATCTACGAGTACAGCTGGAGGACTTACAGGGGAATGGATTTCTTCGACCCATTGTTTCACCCTGGGCTTCTCCGATTTTGTTCGCCAAGAAGGCAGATGAGAGATTGCGACTGTGTGTCGACTACCATCGCCTGAATCAGGTGATCATGAAGAACGAGTACCCACTTCCTATAATTGAAGACCTTTTTTATCAGCTCAAGGGATCATGATAGATCTCGAAGATAGACCTTAGGTTTAGCTATCACCATCTCATAGTTAAAGATAAGGATGTGCAGAAGACGTCCTTCAGGTGTCGTTATGGCCACTACAATTTCTTGGTTGTTCCCTTCGGTGTATCCAATGCTCTAGGAGTGTTGATGAGTCTCACGAACATGATCTTCTAGCCTTACCTAGATCGCTTTTTCATATTCATCATCGATAACAAACTGATTTACTCGTCTACTGAGGAGGAGCCCGCCTACCATTTTAATGTATTACTGGACACACTCCGAGAGCACCAGATTTATGGTAAGCTCTAAAAGTTACAGTTCTAGATTCAGGAGGTTAATTTTATGGGACATGTCATCTCAGAGGTTAGGGTAGCAGTGGTTCCAGTGAAGATCATAGCAGTGCTTGCTTGGGAGCCAACCAGGAGTGTGACGGAGGATCAGAGTTTCCTTTGCCTGGCTGGATACTATCGGAGATTCGTGCCATACTTTTCTAGAGTTGCAGCACCTCTTTAATATTTGATTAAGGAGGGGAAACCCTTTGTGTGGTTAGAGAGATACCAGTAGAGATTTCAGAAGATGATGCAGAGATTGACCAGTGCGCCCATCTTGAGGCTACCAGAGGAGGGAGTTGGGTATGTAGTTTACTACATCACATCAGGGACCGTACTCGGGTATCTCCTGATGCAGGAGCAGGTGGTGATCTTATATGGTTCACAGATGTTGAGAAAACATGATCAGAACAACGCTACCGATGACTTAGGGTTAGCAGTATTGGTCTTCACCTTGAATATGGGGCGGCACTATCTGATGGGTGAGTGTTTTATAGTTTACTATGACCACTAGAGTCTCATGTACATCGTCACGCATACGGACCTGAACATGAGACAGTGGTGATGGCTTGTGTTCCTCCAGGACTATGACTTCGATATAGTCTATACTCATGGGAAGGAGAACATTGTAGCAGATGCTCTCACCAAGAGATCAGGCATTCAACTGCTGGGAGAGGGGACGAAGCTGGTAGCCGTGTTGCAGATATCCTTTTTAGATAGAGATGGATAAACCTTTCTTCAGTCTCTCACAGTAACTCCTCCACTTATTCAGTGAGTCAGAGAGGCACACCATGGGGATGTTGACTGTGAGACACGACGTGCTCAGATATCCACTGGGCAGACACCTGATTGATTTTCTGAAAGAGGGGATCATGTCATCCTCTTCAGGGACATACCATGGTACAAGTTTCATTATAGGAGGAAGTGCTGAGGGAGTTTCACACTTCCCCACTAGCAGTACATCCAAGAGTGGCAATGATTTATTAAGAGCTCAGATGAAATTACTGTTAGCCATGTATGAAGAAGGCAATAGCAGAGTTAGTATCACGATGCCTTACTTGTCAGCAAGTGGAGGTGGAGCACTAGGTACCAGCAGGCTTGGTTCATCCCTTTGAGGTCCCATAGTGGAAGTGGGGTGGGATATCCATGGATTTCCAGACGGGACATCCACGTACATCCAGAGGACACGACTCTATCTGGGTGATCATAGACCGGCTCACCAAGTTGGGCCACTTCCCACTGATCAGAGAGCAGGGCTTGGTAGAGAGCTTGGGATTCCTCTACAGTCATGAGATTATATGGCTTCATGGTGTTCCATCGACTATCATCTCTGATCGAGTTGCTCGTTTCACGTCTCGGCTATGGAAGGGATTACATGAGGCTTTTGGGACGCAACTTCTCTTGAGCACCACCTTCCATCCTCAGAAGGATGGTCATTGTGAGATGACCATTAAGACTCTCTAGGACATGCTCCCTGCATGTGTACTAGACTTTGGTCATAGCTGGGAGGATCACTTACCCATTGGGGAGTTTGCATACAACAACATCTACCACTCCACGATCGGGATGGAACCTTACGAGGCACTGTATGGAAGACCTTGAAGATCAAATATCTGGTGGACAGACCTAGGGGAGTCACCACTTGTAGGACCAGCGATGGTTCAGGCTGCGACGGAGGAGGTGCAGATCATCCAGGACCGAATGAAGACTGCACAGAGCAGAAAATAGACATATGCTGATAGGAGAGGGAGACCACTAGAGTTTGAGGATGAAGAACATGTTTTCTTATGGGTCTCACCTCGACGTGGTCTACAGAGATTGGGTCGGGGCGGCAATTTATCTTCTCTCTTTATCAGGTTGTTCTAGGTCCTTAGAAGTTTAGGCGAGGTGGCTTACCCCTTGGACCTTCCAACTCAGTTTCCACGGGTGCACGACTTCTTCCACGTATCTTAGCTGAGGAGATACGTGCACGACCCGACCCACATCATCAACCACGGGGAGCTAACCATCGATGACGGGGAGACATTCACAGAGGTCTTGGTGGAGATCGAGGATCGACGGGAGCGAGTCCTATGTGGATGGTTGATTCATATGGTGTGCATTCTCTGGCAGCATGAGAACCTCCAGGAGAGAACATGGGAGCGGGAGGCTTAGATGTGAGCTAAGTAACATCTTTTGTTTCCCTTGTGTGTGTTATAGCTTTACGGGGACGTAATTCCCTGAGGTGGGGGTAATGTAAAGACCCGTAAATTTCAAGGAATTTTTTTTTTAAATACTTTGAAATTTTATGATTGAGAAGTTTCTGACGGCGCCTGATTCTGAGGCCTACTGTACCCAGAAACAAGTTTTGATGTTTTGTTCGGGTACATTCAGTAAACGTACATTCGGGGTTTCCTATATTTTGAACCGAAACTCGGAATTGAAATCCAAGGACACTGATGAACTCACAGCGCCTGTATTTTCTTAAGGTGACCTTTACCACAGTTGTGTTTGGTTGAGTGTAGAATATTTAATTTCGGGATTCGTAACAAATTAAAATAAAATTGTTGAGTTACATTGAGTGTACACAATTTTATTTAATTTTATTAAGTGGTGGTTATTTTCCTTCAAGGGGATGTTAGTGGTGGGGCCCATACCCACATAACCTCTCATGAGAGGATAATGTTTGGTGGGTCCTATATGAGCCCCTAACTCTTCAACTTTCCATTTACCCCTTGAAACCCTCTTTAACTCTTCATATTCTTCACCCCTCATTTTTTTGGTGGAGTCTCTTTATCTCCCTTCACATCAATTTTGCCAACTCATATAATTAATGGCTTCATTAATTATTTTAGATGTTTGAATTAGTTTGAATTACATGGAATTGTTCATATAATGGGGGAGCATTTTTATTATATTGGCTAGGCAAATATTCTGTGGTGGAACATTTTGAGAATTAGAAGAAAGATTCTTCCTTCCAAAGAAGAACCACCGAAGAATGTCGAAGCCGACTTCAATCTTCTTCCAAGCCACAAAAGGAGGAGCCACCCGCAAGGAACATCGGCTACGCTTCCTCCTCGGGCGCCTCCTGACATCAACGGAATCAACGTCCGTCTTCCGTGATGCCCGACCTCCGCGACGCTCGTCTTCCACGGCTTGTCGACCTGCAATGTTCATGAGATCGAGGTAGGGGGTTTTTGTATTATATTTTTTAGATTAAATTATACCCTCATTATTGATGAATGCAAGTGTTTGTCTTCTTCCATTTGATATCATCTCACGTAGAGGGCTCGGGATGAACGAACATGACCTGACAACCCTCCATTGGTTTTTGAATAATTTGGTTGCAGAGACCAGAGGCGGCGGCGTCCAGAGGCGACGACAACCGAAAGTGGCAACCGCGCACCGGCCCCGCCGAGGAAACCGCGGCCCGCGGTGCGGGCCGCTCGGTCGAAGAAGACCTGGCCGACTAAAGCAAGCCGGGATAAAAGAACTGCGGGGCAACATGGCACCACGTTGTGGAGGAGGTGCGGCCCGCACCCGCGGGCCGATTTTCTGGACAAACCGGTCGGCCATTGCCGGTCGACTGGTAGACAGCGGCGTCGCGCTGCGGAGAGCTGCGATCTACGCCGGTTGGGCCGCTTTCGTGGGTGAACGAGCCGTACGGGTGGAAGAAACTATGACACAGTTATGCGCTGCATGTAGAAGATCTGCAGTCCGCAACCACGGGCCACTTGCACTAGAAAAGCGGTCGGCTTCGGCCAGTCAGGCAGGAGGGGTGGCGCCGCTTGGCTCCCCGTTATGAAGAACCCCCCCCCCCCACCCCCTACTCCACTCGGCCAGCTGGCCGAGCCGCGACCTACCATGGGCCAGGCCGACCCCTTAGCCGGGTCGGACCCTCCGAGCCCGGACGATTTGACTCGCCAGCCAACCGGGTTTGACGAGTCGTGCTCATTTTTCTTAAATTCGAATAACTTCTTGACCGTGAATCCGATTGATGCGTTGTCTACGGCATTGGGACCCTTGCGATGATGATATCCTTATGTGATGATCTGAGTGAAATTTTGAAAATTTTGGAAAACATCCATGTTTGGAAGGAGCATAATTCCAACAGGGCCCCTTTAACAGAAAAAAGACTTTCAACCGAAGAGAAAAATGTAAAAATATTTTATTAAAACAAATTATCAATACTATTAATTCAAAAATAGTGAAAATGATATTATTTTATGAATAATTCATTATTTACTATAGGAGAAGAAAATAATTTTTTTTTATTATCAAATGAAAAAATAATTTTCTTCAATATAAATTTAAGAATAAATAATCCCAAATTACATGAGACTATGATGTAAAACATTACAAAATCAAAATTTAGAAGTGAGAAATAATTAGTGAATAAATTATGTGTCTCAAATGTAAATACATATAAAAAATTAAGAAATAAAACAAAACATAACAAAAATTCATTATACCCACGATCTTGGTATATCGAATATGATGAAGAGGTTATATAACCCAATGAAATGAAATTGAACCATAGAAATTTTCATGAAAAATTTACATGGAAATAAATTAAATTGTGATGTTAAATAATATGAATTATTAAGGAATCATGATATTTCTTGTGAAAATAAAAGTATATACTACATATTAACAAAATTAGGTGCATAAAAATACTAAATTCCTCATAGAAGAGAAATTGAGATGTAGTCACTTACCTTTAGTCAAACTCATCAATTATGTTCGTTATATTCCTATGAATAAACATATTCTAATTATTTACATTCATAATAAACTGCTTCAATTTTATTATTTCATTTTTCTCAATTATCAATATTTTCTATATATCTACATAATCAATTATGTTTATGTCAGGTGTTTCAATGATATATCAGTTATGTGTCAAAATTTATTTTGTGGGTAAACTGTGGTTAAAGTGGTCATTATTTAAAAATTTCTAAAATAATATTAATTAAATGATTAGAATTTTTATAAATAATTTATACTTTTAAAACCATTCATTAAATATTGATATGAAAAATTAAATACACCACAATCATGGAGAAGGTATGCCATATATACGGATGACTAAATTTCCATTTTTCAACAATAATTATAGAAAAGAAGAATATAATATTTTTTATTTATACAATGATAATAATATACTAAATACCATAATATTTCTAAATATATATATATAATCAATGTGGTGTGGTTATTAAATGATATTCACATCACATCGTGAAGGTGGAAGTCTAAATGTACATAAACAACATTATCATATTTCAGTGAGTGAAAACTTAAGATATAAAATGATATATTATATATTAATAATCATAAATATTTCATTAATATCATTATTATTAAATTTAAATAAAATATATTCCCTATTTTTTCTCTATTACCTTCTATGTAAAGAATTAATGAGAAATGAAACATAGCTTTTAACGAGGGGATTTATGTTGTACACAAGAGCGATGTTATCATATCCAATATGGAGTGGTAAGTAAAAAAAGGTATAAAAATAATTTAATTACACAATATATGTAAATATATTATAAATATTATATATATACATTAGAAACATCATCATCCCTAACCCTGATTGCTTTTGATCGAAAATGTGTAACAATTTTTCATAGGGAGATTATCAATTGTACATAAATGTGAAAATATTTCCTTCCATTTGAGGGAAGAAGATATGGATTTAATTAAGGATAAAAACATAATAATATTTCATAATATGTTATACATGGGTGTTAATATATAATACAAAAAATATTGGAATGCGGTGGAAGAATAAATAAAACAAAAATGATTAGTGTGTAATATTATATATTCTTGGAAAAACTATTGTATATTATAAATAGAGTATTAAAATAATGGATTTATAACCCAAAAAATTGATTTTTGAATTTTTTTTATAGAATATGGGAAGTTATTAAATAATTTAATTTCCAATCTAAAAGTTTTTTATGGCCTGATGAAGAAAGGAGAGGGGGTTTCCTTTTATAAGTGTGGTGAGTGGCACACATGTAATTTTTTAAATGAAAAAGGTGTACCCACATTTATCATACGAAGAAGTGTCCAAAATGTATTTTTCACCATAATTATAAATTATTAGGTATATATATTTCTTGAAAATAGACATAAAACATTATTTTATGTCATTTAATGCCTTATCATTTTTGTTTATCAACTTAGTAAACCCATTTTTCTTAAACCATAATATGATATTTTTATATTATTTAGAGTATATTATGGTAAAAATTGTGGGGAAATTATTAAAAAATATAAATAATCTAGATTCATCCATGGGATCCATATTTAAAAATTTAATTCACATAATTTCCCTAATTCAATTTAAAATTATACCCCGAAATGTAACGAAAATATGATTTTCAACAAGAAAATTCCCATAATTATAGAATATTTTAGTTTCCAATTTCAATAAAAAATTTATTCCTATGACATAAAATAGTAAAATTATAATATAATTGAAATATTTTTACCATAAAATCAATTTAACAAAATAATATACCATTCTGAATTATTTTATAAAAAAATAATGTTTTCAATATAAATTAGTATATTTCATTATTCATCAAAAAATGAAGCATTTAATGAAATCCCCAAAATTTACCACAATATAATTTTTATAATTTAAATTAAATTGATAAATTAATATTATCTTATATAGTTTATACATGAATTAAATATTAATTTTAATATATGTTTTCAAAAGGAGACAAAACTATTTTCATTGGAAAATATAGTTTTTTTAGAAATAATTTTCTTTTTCTTTCAAATGATCCTTAAATTATTTTTAATAAATAGATGTATATTGAATTTATTTTATACATGATTAAACCATATATGATTTATCATTTATTTAGAAGAATTATTACCCCCCAATTTAACGACTAGTTTATTATTTAATACTATATTACAGTCCATTTAGACTCGGATTTACATGTTTAAAAATATTTAAAAGAGAGATAATTTTTTTAAATTGAAATATATCATAGTATCTTAGGGTGATACATTATCATATAATATCAAAGTTTCTATTCATGTTCAATATCTAACCTAATTATCTTCTTTTAAAATTTCAGTGTATTACACCTTCAATACAAATCCCTTAACATTGCTCCCTAAAATATTTACCCTGGTAATCGAGTCATTGATAGTATCATCATGAATAATATCTATATATTTAAATTGGATCCTCCAAACATGAATTTTGGATTCGTTTAATTTTATATTACATTAAATTTTTTCTAAAAAATTTCCATGATTTCTTTTGTAGTATGTAGAACAAAGAACATTATCGAGACATTCTGGGATTTTAGAGACCAGTTTTTTCATATAAGATATTGAAATATATTTTCACGACATGACCCATAATAAGGCTAAACCAGCACAAACCCAATACCACATACATAGGCTAGGGGTGGCGACAAGAATCGCGTTCTTAATAAACAGGCGAGGCATTTACCTATATAAATGTACACACACACACACAACCAACTCGATGGAAACGTGCGAAGGGAATGAACTAAAAGATGAAACAAAATGTAAAAAACTAAAAATTAATGGACTAAAAAATAGTATGATAATAATAATGTATACAAAAATTAATAAAAGGAACGATACACATCTGACTAGATATGTATCCCAAACTGACCGAAATTGATAAAAGAAAGTAGTTGAGACAACCCCGCTCCTAGATTCCAAGATGCCACCACCATATGTAGTCTAAGAACTTGAATCCCTATGCTCCATAAAGTATCGATCAAACATATCTTTCATTATCATATGGCCTGATACGTGTGAGAATATTCCATGAAGGGCTGAGTTTAAAAAGACTAAGTAGAATGCCCCAAAAAGAAGGGGGAGCAGTAAAAGATACCATAGGAAATGAAATATTAGATGGAACAATGTATAGTAAAAGTGTGCAACACAACCCAACAATATTATGAAGTAAACTCATCAGAAAACAAGAATTTAGAGATAACACTAAGATGAACTTCTCATCAAGTCATTTATACTTATAGTAGGAGTGTAGACTCATCTAACCATTAGAAGCTATACATAGAAAGCACATGGCATACTCCGTGTGACTTTGCCTCTCCTAGAAGAAGAGTAACCACAACAGAAGGAGTTGGTACTAAAAATATGATATAATTATCAGTGATATATCGATGAAATCCAAATGAGATATTTAGAGGATATATATCTCATAGATCAAACTATGGATAAGAGTCTCCAGTAGATCCAGAAGTAACCACTATCGATAACCATCATCCCTCATTTCTTCTATGAACTACAAGTTAATGTTGATCAATTACCACACATTTATACTATCCTCTTTGGGAGATACTGAATTTCTCTCATGATTTTAGTTTGAGTCTCATGTACCTTTATTAGTGGGGAAAGTGTCCCACTTTTGCATGAATCCAATTTTACATTATTACAAATCTTGCTAGTAGTCTGAAAAACCGATTAGTGGAAACTCAAAGTAGAGGACATGCACCCTAGAACAACACATGGATTCCACCCTAATGTTATCTGCATAATGTGCATTCTCTAGTTCATTAAGGGGATTCCACTATAGCTATAGGGGATCTGCTCCCATGTGTGTTAGGGGTATCAACACCTGGGAGTCGATGGGGACCAACATCCCAGCATTAATGAAGGGTAATATGTGGGATTTTACTTCGTGGAAAGTAGTTATAGAGGACCCATTCCTTCGTTTATCAGGAGGGCTACACTATAATCATCAGGCATCGATGTCCTATTGTCTTTGGGTGATCAACACCCATAAAAAAGAATCTAATAATCTGCCTGAATGATACTCGATCACTACATGACCACTGCCATGGATTCTCTTTAAACCCATTAAAAGGATCAACCACAACTATTCTTTTCACGATTTTATATTTATGGAGATCATGAATAATGCATTGAACATCCAAAGGAATCAAATCATTGTGATCCTTTCAGAAAAAGAAAAAAGATAAACTATTCATTCTCTCCATAGATCATCTGATGAAATAGTTACATGTCGCTACGACACGCCTAATCAAAGATTTATGGGAAACACATCTTGATTTCAGTTTTAGGTCCCTAAATTGATCTTTATACATCAACCTCCAAACCATGTATGTGAAACTACTAATAGAATTTAAATTGGACATTTTATGAATTAGTTATTTTCGATACATTATTTCTAAGTAAAAATAATTATATTTTTATTATTAATGTTATGAGTTTTGTGAAATCAATCCACGAATCCAAATAATAAAATAAATGAACATCATCAGATGTTCTATCTCAAAAATAGGATCACATATCCATATACATAATGTAAAATAGAAACTATGTTCAAGAGATATCAAAGTTCTAGTCTACATCCCATTGACTCTCTAGGCCCCATTAGCCCTACTCAGCCCATTCGGCCTGCCGTATCTAGCCCCATATGCTCCATCTCAGACCACTCCTAGCCAAGACCACTCATTCCACCTTGTCCTAATACCTCACCCCATCCATCGGCCCACTATCCCTCTACCTCTGCTCCCCCGCTGTCCATAATTATCATGGGGACCCCCAAAAACCAAGGGTCGTTGTCACTACCTCAATCTATCTCCCATGTTCCATTCAACGAGAGACCCTAAATCCATGTCCTCATCATCCTTTTTGTCACGTTCCTATATCCACATGCAACCATAATTCTACATATCCACAAAACAAATCTCATATCACCCCGCTTGACATCTGCCTCAGATGAACACACCCACTGACGCTTCCTCTATGATTCATTGAAGCTTTATTATTAAATCTTTAAAGGTGGAAGGAGAAGATGCAACATTTTAGTGGGGTGCTTCCAGAAGTGTCAGTCATAATCTAAAATTCTTAAAAATTTATTTATAGGTTTTATCTATGTTCTGGGTAAACCCATTATCCATACCAACCTATAGTATCCAGATCTGAACATTTTGGACCACTTCATTTTTTTCTTGATTATGTAAGACACAACATTATAAACTCATTGATAGTCACTAGATTTTGATCCATGTCCCAATATTAATGTTATTTGATATTTCTTCTAACATTAAATAATTAATTTTAATAGTTTTATTCAAAATTCTACCCTAGTTTCCATTCTCATCAAAAGACATCTATTTACAAAAGTTATGTCCCTTGTTTTGTAAATGCCACATTCCAAACTCAGGCATTCACTAGGATTTCTGATCTATCTGACCATTTAAGAATTATACCACAAACTTTGAATGAAAAATATAAAAATAATGTTAATAAATATATACAATTAATTTGGGAAGAATAGGACCTCAAAATCGCACGACATCTTAGCACCTAACTCTAAAAATTTCTATAGAAATATTTCAAATTCATACAAGTCAAATACTACGTTTCAACATAATTACATAATTAAATATATTCAACCTCAAATTTTATAAAAAGGAATAATAATCAGGATATTGAGAATGTATCTACCTATTCTGCTTCTAATAACTCTCCTTCACATTTCCATAATACAACAGCATGTGAACCAAATGGATGATCAGTCCACGTAAGTTAAGAACATGATGATACTCAATAACCATCAGGTGCTCTGCAATGCGGGATCTATATTCAATTTCGATCTCAACCTAGTTGATGTCAAGTGTAGTATCTTGAACACATCACATTTTTTGCAACACGTGGAAGACATCGTGCACCGGCTCGAACTATGGTGGTAGGGAAAGTTGGTGGGTAACCTCACTAACCATCCACAAGAGCTTGAACAACATAATAAACATTGGGGATAGAATTCCTCCCTATCTGAACCTTTGCATTCCACATCAAGGGGATACGCTCAAGAATACACGATATCCCATGTCAAACTAAAACGTTCTACGATGGGAGTTAGAGTATGATTTTTTCAAATCTAGTCTATCTTCAACCGATCAAGGATGGCCTACATTTTATCTGTCAAAGATGGCACCACCTCGTGGAACACGAGGGATGAATCACCCACCTCTGTCCAGCACAATGGTGACCTACAGGGTCACCCGTATATGGTCTCAAAATGATCCATATTGATTGTATGATGATATTTTTGCAGTATGTAAACTCTACCAAATTTATGTTATCCTCTTATCTATAGAAAAAATCCCACATTAATTTCATCAGTATATCCTCCCACATCAGGATAATGTGCTCGGTCTACCTAATGGTTTGGTGGTGAAAATTGTATTCATCTACAGTTGGGCCTCCAATGCCGCCAGTAGGCCTCTCGGAAATTAATTCGTAAACCATGAATCATGATTGGAGAAAGGGTACCCCATGATGGAAAAAGATCTATCGTATGTACAAATTTCCCAAACTATCCACCTAAATCTACTCAATGATACCAAAAAATGGTGATGACTTCGTGATTTGGTCTACTATCTCCCAGATATCATAATGTCCCTTCAATATGTGTGGAATACCTATTATGATGTCTAAATACATACCATCCCATATCCATAATGGAATCTCAAGTGGCTACAGTTAACCCTCTTGAACATGATGCTTGACTATGACCTGGTGATAAGTGAGGCATCATGAGATGAAATCTGTTACACTTTTTCCCCTTTCGGACCTCCAAAAATACTAAATAATATCCCTATACATCTTCCTCACACTAGGGTATCACGATGGGAACCAATATTTCCCCTGGAACAATATCTTGTGATTCCCTCCATAATATTCTCTATCATCTGCATGGCTTTTGGATATCTGATCAATCAGAAAATCATAGTTGATATATCCTTTTGGGACTCTATGACATGCTCAAGGAGTGAAAGAGCGAGCACCATCATTTTTAGTATAGTTATACCCTCATTCTTCACAAGGATTTGTTGAAAGTAATCTAACTACTCTGAAGCTTCCTATACTAGGAAACAATGGGAAATCCTGCTAACGGCATCTACTATAATGTTTCCCATTATTGAAGTATATAATATGTCGATGTCATAGTTATATAGAAACACCAACTTTATAGCTGCCTCAAATTCAAATTCCTTTGGTTCAAGATCTACCTGAAGTTATGGTGGGCTGAGTAAACCACAAAGTGCTCTCCCAGGGGATAGTGTCTCCATATCCATATGGAGAAGACTATCATATAAATATCTAAGTCATGAATCACATAGTTCTGCTCATGGGGTATTAATATCCACGACTAATATGTAATGATAGCCTATAGTTTCATCAATACACAACTGATCCCATATCATGAGGCATAAAAATAAACTATGAAAATAATTCTATCCTCCAGTAGTTTCCAAAATTGAGCACTCAACAGCCTCTGCCTAAACTCCCCATAGGCCTTTTGGTAATGCTAATACAAGATAAACTGTTGTACCTACAACATTAAGGATTTCAAAGGGGATGTGATCAAAGAAAGTTCTCCCTTAAATCATCATTTTATCCATATTTAAACCATATTTATATATTAAATCCCACAAAAATTGGATCTTGTATTTAGAATAAGTACTTTTAGAGGTTTCCATAAAGCTAGTCCTCTCGAAGTAAATAAAAATACTTCCTCAACAACTATGTGGGATTCCCCTCCAATGGAGTGTAGTTGAGTATGTTTTCAATGATGATAATAAAAAATTAATCCGCATATGTATTGAAGATCTAGTTCTTCAAATCGAGGAAAATGGTAGGGGAATTAGTTACACTAAAGGGAAACACTAGAATCACATAATTCCCATATCAAAATTGAATGTACAACATCAAAATATTAACCTTGAAAACCAATAGCTAGTGTTGGCCAAATCTAAGATAATTTTTGGAGAATAATATATCACCCCACAACAGGTTGAAGAGATCATGGATTCTTGGAAAGATGTACAATTTTTATAATGGCCTAGTTCTGGTAATGATAATCGATGAAAATCTATAATATCTCATCACCATTCTTTATAAATAGAACTGGAACTATCCAGGGGGATACACTGGGTTTGATGAATACCTTCTTATGATGGTCCTATAAATATAATTGTAGATATCGGAGCTCAGTTGGTTCCATGTGATATGCTACAGAATATATCGAGGAATTCCTTGGTTTAAATTTAATGAAAAAATCCAAATCCTACCTTAGAGGTACTAAAAAATCCCCTTCGACAAAGACATCCATATAACCCCCCACAACTGAAGGATCATAGATTTCTGAAGAGTTTTTTTCACCAATGGTTATGCTATATAACAAATGGGTAAAAGGTTGTAGTAACCAACTCATAGTACATTCTTTTTCCTACTACGAGGACTCATTTGCAAAGGAAGAAGAGTCGCGTCCATTTAGTGTGCATGCATCTGACTAGCCTTCGGTGATAGTTAATCTTAGTTTTTCCACTACAAATTCAATACATTCCAAAAATGACGTCATAAGGTTACATCGTGATGACCAGTAGGTCCCATGTTAACGTATCTCCTCCAAGAGACAACTCATACTACTAATAGATGAATGACATAGAAGAAGCGTTCCCTAAAGGATCCATGAGACTAACATATTGTGGGAGCTCCTCTACTAGGATCTCCAAAACCCGTACAATTAAAAAAGATTAAAAAGAGTGAATATAGCCTATTTAATATATTACTAATATAAAATTATAATAAATCAATAGGTTACATCATATCTTATCATCTTCTAGAGGATCATTAACATCCATAGCATGCAGCTTTCTGTGGCCCCGACCACTAGCTCCCTCTGCCTGAAGTCGGCTGGTCAATGGGTGTGGTGAGAGAAAATCATAGCATAGTCCTCCACCTACAACACAATTTTTTAATTTTATATCACTTCCTTCATAAGTACCAACCTATCCCATCTTGTGGAATCCCTAACCATGACATTATCTCAGTTGTGGTGGTCCTCCAACTATCCGCATGAGATGCTCAGCAAGGTTGGTCTAGAAATCTCGTTCCACATGACATCATCCATCACAGGCATATCATCGGCCCACTCTGGGATGAACCAGTTCTATATTGTGCCCTGATGCTACCTCACCATGTCGATTTGTCCGAACATGGGGATGCCTCCTACAAAAAGGCCCCACCAACTGACATCTTATAGGCGCTGATTTGGTATAAGATTCTGAGTCCTGGTGTTCCTGAAATTAATTTCATTAAAATAATAAGTATATCATAATATTTCTCACATTAATTATGATGGATTACTCTTAAATGATATCTTATGTGAAAAATACGAGGGTACATTTTTGTTCGAAACATGGCATTTACCCTAGTTGGGACATAACTGTTGTCAGCACGATATATCTGTTGAAAAATTATATGGGGTGGGGATTTCAATAATATAATTAAAAGTAATTATTTAATCTCAGGAGATGTAACAAATAAATTTTGAACATGGTATCAGATCAAAAATATGAGATCACTATTGATTTTGTAATTCTACATTTTACCTTATCACAACCTAAAATTAGAGGGGGTGGGATATTTAGATCATGCGACCATTGGCTTTTATGGTTAAGAGGATTACCCTAAACCTAGATAAAATCTATAAATACGTTTATATCAATTATAGATTAATTTTTCCTCTTAATCCCCCCAATTGTGATCTTTCTACTATCCTTCATCCTTTGGTGATTCAATAGTGATGCTTCGAAGAATCACAACAGAAGCGTCAGTTGGTATGTTCATCAATGAAAAATGAATCAAGGTATGATTCTTGTCAACATTATCCCAACTTATTTAAATTACAAGGTTATTATTGAAATCATTTAAAAATTATGAATTTTTTACAACAAGTTCATGGTCAAATGAAGAGGCCCATCATCAGATCTTGATTTTTGAATCCCATTGTTGTCGAATTATACATCGGTTCTTCAAGGATAATTTTTGATACATTAAAAAATCATCAAAAAAAATAATGAAAAACATGAATATATGATGTTATCAATCCATGGTTTTAGAATGTTTGTTTGTTATAATTTTTGGGCTACCAGAAGAGGTTCGGTGGTCCACGTAAGGGACCACCAGAATTCCAATATTGGAGGAGGATGCATGGAGCTGGGTAGTAGGGGAGTGTGGTGGTTGGGGAATTGCGGTGTGTCTAGATGGAACATAGCCAGAAGGTGGATATAGGATCATGGTGATAAGGATGAAGGGGCTATGAATAGGAGGCATCATGTGGTGATGTGCATGGCAGATGCACTGAGGCAGTGATGGTGCGTCGCGGTTCACAGGGGTCTTTACATTACTACAGGATGATGAGTGATTCAAGGAAGAGGGCCAACAGAATCGAAGACAGGCCGGTAAGTATTTCAAACTAGCATGAGTGGGCCAGGTTGGGATTATGTTGAGCTGGTGCAGAGTGGGCTGGTGCTACTGGCAGGCCGGGATGAGTGGGCCTGGTGAGTTTGCAGGATGCAGACTAAAACAATCATATCTCCAAAACAGAGTTTCTTCTTTATGTAAATTCTGAACAAACCTATTCCTCTTATCAATTTAGACCATTTGATATAGTTTGGGAAATTTAATATTTGGATTTATGTCTAGGTTTCACAAAACTCATATGATTAATAATAATAATTTAATTGTGATTTTTGAGAAATTTGAATCAGCCGTAACTCCTACATATGATGACCAATGGATATTTCATCTACGGTGTCATGAACCTAGTTTTGAGGGTGTTATTTCAAGACTAATTTTGATCTCCTAAACTGAAATGTATGTTTTTTCCCATATTATCCCAGTTTGATCATATAGTGGGGACATAAAAAAATTATCGGATGATCAATTAGGATGAATGGATAGTAAATCTTCAATATTTTGCACAAGGATCATAATGTTTTTATGTGTATGGTTTTGTGGAGAATTATTCGTGATTTCATTAAATGTGGAAACTTGAAATGAATTTCTATGGAAGATCCTTTTGATGGGATTGAATAGAATCCACTATAGTGGTCAAGTAGTGATCGGGCATCATTCAGGAAGATTATCAAAGATTTCATTTCTAGTGTTGATCACCCTAGAATACCAGGGAACAGATCCATGATGACTATAGTTGAATCCTACTAATTAACTAGGTTGTGGGTTCTCTATAGCTACTTATCGAGTAATACCCACTATCGTATTACCATTCAATAGGGCTGGGTAGTGGGTCCCCGTCGACTCCCGGGTGTTGATCCCCCTAACGCATTAAGGAATGGATCTCTGATAACTAGATTGAAATCCACCTAATACAGTAGGTAATGTATCCTCTAGTGATATTATTAGAGTGGAATCCCTCCATAGTACTATGATGTGGGTCCTCTATGTCAATTTTTATCTATTCGGTTTTTTGGATCAATAGAGAGATGTGGTTTGATGTACCTATGGACTAATGAGAAAAAGGGATTCTTTCCCCCTAGAGTTGTATCACTGTGATGATACCTGAAACCATGAGGGTATGTCTATGATGCCCAAAGCATATAGTATCATGGTTTTGTGATTGATACCCTTTAACATGTAGTTCAGGGAAGATGTGAGGGATGTTGGGCATCAATTTTTTTTTACTTATAAACTATTTGAAACTATTCTTCTTAGGCTGAGTTGTGAGATAGAGATCCCATTACACTCTTCTGGGTTTCGTTGATTGATAAAATATATTGATATCTTATTTTCAGTACTCGCACCATTTTTTGGTTACTCTCCTTCCAGGATTGTCAAATACAAGTGGGATATTTCATATACAATCTATTTATAGCTTCTCGTGAATGGATGAGTCTACTCTTCTAAAATAGGTAGAAAAGACTCAATTATAAGTTCATATTATCACAGTTTGGAACTACTTCTGTTTGGATGAGGTTACTTCACTCACTTGTTGGTTTGATATACACTCGTTTACTATACTTTGTTCCATCTACTGATTCCTTTCTGATATTATCTATCACTGCTCTCGCTTCTATTCATGGAGTCCTACTATGTCTGTTTATACTCACCCCTGAATGAAATTTGATCGCACGTATCGTACTATATGCTGATAGAACACATGATTGGTTGTGACTTCAGGTATCATACAAATATAGGTGCTTGGAACGTGTATGGTAGTTGCATATTGGATTCCTGGTGTGGGGCTCTCTCAGTTGATTTCATTTTCCAATTTCTATTAGTTTGAGATACATTTCTAGTTATTCATGTATTTGATCCTTTTTCCATTCAGTATACATTATTATACTCATACTATTTAGGGTTCCATATATGTTTAGTTTATTTATAGAAGGCTTCATCATTCAGTTCATTCCCACTACACCTTTTCATTCATTTGGGAGTGTGTGTATAGGTACTAAAGAAAATTCCTCCTTGATTTATTGGGACATCTTCAATTTTCATCACCCCAAGACTATGGAGGTGGTATTGGGGTAGTTGTGGCTCAATACCCACATTGGTTATGGATGTAGAAATGATAGAGACATCAGAATAAAATTTTGAACCATTCTATATAACATCATAATTCACTTATCATATCATGTAATAAAAACCCCATTTTGTAATGGGTGTAAAACCCATATTATAATAATATAAATATTCATGGTTGTGAAAAAAATGATTTTAAAACATCCTGTTCATACAACTTTAAGAATTCATCCCATTGGATGTGGGAAAACCTGGCAGTTGTAAATGTAAAAAATCCCCAACTCATTGAATACTTCAATGTTATTTCAAGGAGGAATTCACTGTGATACCACGTTTGGTTCCCTAGAATAGATGGAATACTATGAGGTTTTTTGGGTAAATTAGTGGTATTCATTAATGAATTATTCTATTTTTAAATTAACCCTCCTAAAATGAATAATCTTTTTGATCCAATCAATAATATTCATTATAGCCTTACCTATTTAGTATTATTACAAAGTTAGAAGTTATGATATTGAATTTACATGATTTGATGAAAAATAATAATTCTTATTGTAACATGTTATTTCACTTATAATATATTCTTCTCTATCACACAAAATACTCTAATTATATAATATCCTAGTTTAATCAACATAGAGTCCCACTGTATTTCTCAACATCATGCACTATCTAGATAATACAATCCACTTAGAGTACAAAATAGATGGTACAATTTCCCTATTTAATTAACATCGATCTCATATAGATCCTTTTACTTATAGTAGATTCTATAGAACCACTTGTAGTTTAATTATCCCTATATGAATACATGGATTGATAGGTCTTCCCATGTACCTCTTAATGATCTTCATAAGTATCTTATAGCTCTTATGGTCTAGAAACTCATTACCAATTGGGTGTCATCTTGATTCTCCTCATCTTCTTCCAATACATTCATCAATAATCATTTTGAACTCCTCTATTTGAATCATATATTACTATGATATTGGGAATTTTTATACACACATAATTTATAGAATGATCTGATGTAATAATAATAAATCATATAACACATACTTCATTATTATATATCCTTCATTTTATATGATAATATTAATTGTAACTGAATCATTGGTTTCTCATTCCTAAGGTCTTTTCAATCATATTTTTCTCATTCATTTCGTCTTCTAAACTTCACAAAATATATATCCATCACATGTTGTTTTTATTGTATTTTCCATCATGATAATTTCTTTATAACAACATGTAATGAAGAACTATTATTCATCCTTTTAATTTGTTCATAATGAAATCCTTATAAATATAACATTATTTATTCATATTAATTAATAAATAATATCCTAAAATTAACTATAATTAATTTGGAAATTATCACAATTTTGATGTCATTATTATTTTTATAAGACTCCTAAAATAATTTTATCTTCATCATTCATTCTCCCATAAATCCTAAAATATCATTTCTTAAGAAAAATTGATATCTCCATGTCAAAATTCACTTGGATTTGTTAAAATCGGGGAAATGGTTAATTGTAATTTATATTTTAATCAATTATGTGTCTCTCAATTTGCTATGTATAATATCATCCAATGGGATTTTCCTACATAAACCTTAATTATTATACCTAATTCAACTATATTTTAATTTTAAAATGATGTGTGATCATTCAGTTATACTATGTGACCATTAAACTATTTTACATGACCATCAGCTTTTTATATCACATATATTATCATTTTTCTATGAGTACATTGTAGAATTATCATATATAAATATCATGGAAGTACATATAAAAATCTTTAATCTCACAAAACCCATTATGAATCAATTTCCAATACAAGGCCACTTCAATTTTTTGAGAGGTATCTTCTATTTAAAAAGGAAACATTACATTGTTCATTTAGTTACATCTAATAAAAACAATCGCTTAAGAATTTATGTTCAATCACTTATTATTCACAGTGTCAATTAATATTGTATGTGAATCCATTTCTTCTTATTTATTATCACATCACTCTATATTTCATCAGATCTTATTCACCTAGTCAGATCTCATTATTCATGGGGTCTCTTTTGGTCTAGGTCACTTTACCAAAAATTGGCATCCATGTACGGTTGATTCTTCACAAATACTTGGTCATGGTCACTTGACCTAACATACTTATATACATTTTTTTATATGCATACATCCTCATGATCAATTTTTCATGATCACTTATTGAGGTCACTATCCCCCATTTAATTTTTTATTATCACTAGATGTGGTCACATCCTCACGGTCACTTATCCTACCGTTCCCATATTCTGATAAATTATTGTTCTTTAAGTAGAATATTCAAAATATCATTACCAATGGATATGTATGTAGTTGAAAAAACATATGTGAATATATGGAAATATCATCCAACATGAAATAAAATTCCTTCATGAATCCATTATCATTCCCCAATCATCGACACCAACAAATATTTACCTATTAACAATAACTGAAATACTATGCTTAGAAAAACAATTTCTTGTTTTTTCATAAAATCAATGGATGTTTGAATAGATCGTTTGGATGTTAAAAATATAGTCTAACATCAAAATAATATTTCTATCATCATTTTTTATATGTTATATTATATTCTATAATATTTTTCAATACTATCTTGTGATAAGGTTGTAAGATTGAGGAGATATTTGATGTGTTTGAATTATATGGGAATTTTTCATATATCTGTAAAATACACCAAAATTTGAATATGTTATATACAATCTAACAACTTACCAAACAATAGAATATTTATCTATTTTATAATTTTAGGATTTTTTAAAAAAGATAATCATTGATTTATCTTTAAATAACACCGAATTACCTCTATAAATGTGAATACTTGGGGAAATATAAAAATTTTCATATAAAGAACCATATTATTTTTAAAATCGCCAAATAATTCAAATTTAATTGAAATGATTTATACTGAAATGAAATAATTACTACAAAATTTATGATTGAAATATATTAGGACCTAGAAATTAATATTAAGTATGTAGAGAAACCGATCAACACATATCTTGTTGAATTTTTACATAGAGAGGTACAAATAAATGGTTCATAAGGGGTTATAAAAGATGAATCATATTATATGAAATAATGAATTATGTATAGGTAGAGAAACTGATCAACACATGTTCAATAGTAATAAAACTATATTAATTTTATTTATTAGAATATATATTTTTTCACATAATATTATGACAATAGATAGCAAAAAATTGAGAAAAATATAACTAAAATATTTTTTAAAATATACAGTTATCCTAATTTTAATTTAGATTGAAATTAGACTAAAATTTATGATAAGAAGTAATAAAAGGTAGCATTTTTATTTTTCACATTCTAGGTTATATATTTTTTATTATTTTTACCATTGAATAAAAATAATAGTGATTTCTTTTTCTAAGAAATACATTAATGTATTTATAATTATCTAGAGTAATAATATAATTTTAGTTAATTTACGACTATTCATAGGAACATATACACAATATATCTCATATATATATCCCTTTATGTAACAACTTCTTATATTTTTTCATGGATTATGCGGAAACTACACATACTTAGTTGTGGGTGGATGTGTCAACTATCTACTTTTAGTTGTCTTGATCATTGGTAAAGTATTTGATGAAACATTAATGAAATATGAAAAATTAATAGTTTCATAGACTCATTATGCATAATCCCTCAGATAATGATTAGAATAAAAAGAACAAAAATTTCATTGAGTTTTGGTGCACGGGATTGGTGAATGTTCTTGTATCCAAAACCAATATAAAAATACCTGATTTAATTATCTTTTATGTTAATTCTATTCAGCTATATTAAATTTCCTAGACTGATAGAGATCAAATTTGTTAATTAAATAGAAATTTCATGAATTATCCAATAGTTTTAGATGAGTCAAATCACCCCCAAATTCATTCATTTCTTGCATTTCTATAAGGATAACAAATGATTCACATAACTGACTATGATTAACTTCTCGACCTTATATTAAATGATAATGTTTGAATCTTCTTCACATTGGTTATCATTATGAATAATATTGAAATGATAAAATGATCAATTGAATATTATTTTCCAATGGTTAAAAATGGTTTATACAAACATCCATAACTCATATGTTAAAAAATGAACAAATTCATGGCCAAGACAGTGTTTCCTTGTGGGAATATAAGGAGGCTGCTGTCATTGAGATGCTTAGGTGAGAGATTTCCCAGACCTCCTACCAATTCTATTTTAGTCTATATCTTCTTCAACTATTTTATATTTTTTGTACTAAAATTTTATGGTTGTGGGGTTGGTCCAACCATATTTTTTGGTGATTAATATTAACCTATGGATACACCACATTGGAAGGATGATGATGGTTACTTCTTAGAATTATTCATCAATCACTTGAATAATGAATGTGGAAGATGATTATTGTGGAATACTACCCAATCATCATTTTTCCTATACATTATTTTTCATTTAATTCATTGTGATCTTGGGAATTATTTTATATTTTCTATCAGTACATAGACAATAACTTTTTTCAACACATAGAAACCCATCAAATGTATCAAATTAGTGCATTCTTCTGAATTCATGAAATCATGTTTAATATGTAGAGAAAATTGATATGATTTTTTACATATTATAAATAATCACATAAACTATAGATTTTATACTATGGCTTCTCTTATTATGTCTAATTATATATGATGGGATTTATGATTTTTAATGTAGTTGATTTTATGAAATTCTATGTCATAAACTATGATATGACCATTCCTTACTATATCATATTTCAAAGGATGTAACATAGGTGGACTCAATATATTTGAAACATATCATACTCTATGATAATACATATTGCGAGATTATTAGACACTTGTTTAATCATTCAATCATCACAAAAATTGAACATCAAACCAATAATAAGATATAATGTATTTTATTAAGTATATCAACATGAAGAATTTAAGGTTATATTGTAACTGGGAATTCCCTATCATTATATATAAATTATTAGCATACAAACCCATAGTTATAATATTAAACATATCATCAAATAGGAATCATGGAAAAAAATTATTTTTAAATGTTTTCAATTATATGATTAATTATATAATTATTAAATAGTTTATAAATTTTGAAAAATGTTTCTTGAGATATTGATTTTGTAAATATTTATATAAATTAATGAATAATAAATAATTTATATTTATTTTTTAATTATTTTAATCATTTGACCAAAAAAATTGTCATCAAATTTTAATATGAGATTAGAAATTTTTTTAATTGAATGTCTTGTAATTTTGGTAATAATGGATTATATATATTATATGATTTATATATGAAGTTTTTATAAATAAAAAATATTTTAATTTTAAAATGAAATTTATATTTAATATAATAAATTACTTGAAATGATAATTTCAATTACTGAAATAAGACGAATTTTGGAGAATTTCATTAAATCATGAAAAAATAGTTCTAATAAATAATATGATAATGGTTCGAATAATATTACGTGGGTGGTAAAATGATTAACTAAATTTTTTACATGATTGGAATATAATATTTTTAAATTTAATTTATTATCATTAACATAAAGATTGTGACATATAAAATAATAATATTAATGGTTTTATATTATAAATTAATATAGAGGGTTTCTATTTATTTATTAATGGTATTTCTATAATCCATGTGAAAATATAAATGTATATTTAATTATTCATATATTAATATTAAATATATAGATTATATCATTTTAAATAAATAAATTTTTCATTTATTTGATGTATTCCCTAATTATTTCAAACATATATTGGTTATTTTATAACTTAATGTATGCATAACAATAAATAGTTAAATTACATTAATAAATTTCCATATATTTCAATTGGATGTAACATGAAAGGGTTGATAATATATATATTTTATTCAATATTGATAATGGATTGTACATGCTTATAAGAATGAATTATGAAGTGATGTTTATATTATACAAATAAGGTGTCAAAAATTAGATTGAATTGAGGTCTCCATTGAGTGATGTTTCCTTTAGTATTGGGGCTTTACGTTGTAATTCTCAATATATTAGAGTAATAAACAATGATTACAAATCTGGGAGTTTGAAATATTCCACCCATAGATTAATCTTATTTTGATTATTGATTTCATTTGATTTTAAACCTATATATTGTGGATTTTTATATAAATTATGCATGAAATAAATTTTATTCAGTATAAATATATATGTATTTTAATTTTGGTAAGTGACATATTATATGAGTTGATTAAATAATTACACAACAACAGGGTTCAAACATATTGTTTTAGAAGAGGGAATTAAAAATTTTATAATATTTCATTACAAAAATATATAAATATAATAGAATAAGATGATTTAAAATGGTGATTATAAATCCCCTTAAATATACAATGATTTTATTTCCGTTAGAAATACACAATTTCAAGTCCTCGGTGAGCATAAATGGTAGGACTTGATAATGATCACTTCCATGTAATATTTTATGTAAAGACAGTTAGAAATGGATAACTGTAAAAGAATTAGGTGCTCATGTTTTCTATGTTCATTGGGTTAGACATTGTTCATAGACCCAAAATTAGATTAAGTTACAAGTGGATAATCATTAATGAATTTATATGAGGGATTAATATAGATATTTTCCACCAAATATCCTTGAGTCCTAATCAATATGGTTACATATTTATCTACTTATATATATATGATATATATAAAGAACAATGAAACTAAAAATTATAGTAAAATATATATATTTAGACCATTATGGATTTTTATGTACTTAAAAATTGGGTAACCATTTTTCATGAAATATTGCAACATATTTCATTATAAAATGAATTTAAAACTTGATACACATCTAATAAATGATGTTATTATAAGATACGGTGTTTAGAAATAGTGAACTATTGTGATCTATATGAGATGTTAAACATGTTTTATGATTTATTAGATTTTGTAACATAGGGAAAAATATTTGGATAAATAGTGTTTTATGAATCATATAAGAGTTTAAATTGATGTTTATTAAAATTTAGGGATATGACTGACTACCCATTAGTTTCATATTTATATTAATAATATATTTTTATATATTATTACTCCAATGACATAAATAACATATAAGATGTTGGTAGGATATTCAATTTGTTAAATTTTGTAGCATTATTAAATAAGTGTTATTTCATAAAATAAATGAGTTTGCGTAACATAGAAATATATTTAGATGATATTTGTATTTCATAGAGGCTACTGGGAGTATGTTTGAACTAAGATATTTTCATATTATTATAAATAAATGATTATTATGATAAAATTTCATGGTGACTTCAACATAATATCCAATTTGTGTTTAGATTGTATCATTACAGATAAATTTAGATGTTTTATTTAATTTCAATAACAACATAATTATCAAATTTTTTCTGAAAATATTTTTTGATTTTTTAATAATGAAAAATGTTAAGAGTTCCATATTTTATCAAAATAATCTCAATTAAATCGTTTTATGGAAATTTTGTCATGAATAACAATGACGGTGAACTGAGATATAGTTATAAATATATAATAGAATTTATTGAAACTGTAATTAAAAATGTTAAATAATTTAGTATAATTTTTTCATAAAAAATTGTGAATATTATGAATATGATTCCAAATTCTCAACATTATTTATTCAGTTTTACCAAAACAATATTATTCACTAGAAAAGTTTATTCTGGAATATTTATCATATTTTCACATTAAGACATGGTAGGAATTTTAGAAATATATAATTATTTTTTTAACAGAAAAAATTTATCTAATATCGGGACCCTCTATTAGTATATCATGTGATATATCATTTGTTGTGCCCATATTTATAGTTGATTAAGTAATAATAAAGGTTGTTATGAATATAAAATGTATTATCATATACAAGATAAAGTACCTATAATATCATTCTTTCATGTTAGATTCTTATACTCATGAAATGAAATGACAATTACCCTCAAAATTATTACATTGAGTTATACTAATTGATGATATTCATGGAGTATTATTGGTTGTGATAAAATATAAATATTTTAATGGGTATGATATTATATAGACATATGAAATATTTTCATCAGTCGTAAAAATATTCTTTTGTGCTGGATGAACACCCCATAGTATACGACATGGATTTTCAAACATTTCATTTGAAATTAATGGGGTGAATTTATCATACTAGGATTTCCCTAATATTAATTTTTAGATGATACCAATCATATGAAACTATATACTTTAAAAAAATTCCCACTAATATCTTGATGGAAAGTTAATCATGTATAGTTGTATTTGTTTCTAATCATGTCATCATTTAATGCATATCTAATATATTATATATCCTCAATTATGATGAGTATGAAATATAGTATCTTGGACTAGATATAATGAAGGAGTGTACTTTTATAAAAAGATAATATGTGTGATGTTCATATGTATCAATTAAACAGAACATGAACTGCTCTTCCAATGGGTGAGTAAAATTTAATTTGTTCATCTACTTGTCTTGTCAACAATTAATGAATCGATAACATAAAAGTTTCCATATGAAATTGACATACATTATGTCTAATGGTGAATAAATTTCTTAGAATAATAAATCATATGAATCTTTATACCTGTATTTTATATAACAAGTGGATATATTTTTAAAGATAAATGAATTTATTTTAATTACATAAGAACCCTTAATAACTAAAGTAGAAATAATTTTTTTAATGAATCTATTTTCATGAATTTATAAGTCCACAAATTATGATGTTTGATAAAGGTTAAAATGCCTTATTTAATAAATATTTATGGTTTTCTAATTGGGTATTTAGTCATATAAAATTCTAAGATCTTCTCTAAATGGTTTTTTGGAGTTATATATGAATTTTTTGCACAATATTACAATGGAATTAAATATGTTGTGATACTTTGTGAATATGATGAGAGATTTCCAAATGTATTTTGGAATTATCCAAAATGTTTTTTGGATATGGTTTTACAGTTTATTATATGTGATACTACACAAGGTAGAATTGAACAAACACTATGCTGAATACGTGCAAGTTGAAAACTAATGGAGATACCACATAAAACAATATATAAATTTATTTTTTTATTAAATATCATATGGTTTTACTCATATATTTCTATATGTGTGACATATATATTGATGAAATGGATTTTTTGAAGACATTGAGTATATAATTTCTTTTTTTTATGTTGATAGAATTTTCTAACTGAATATCAGTTTTATATCAAGACATTACAATATTAAATGACAATATGAAATGTAAATGAATGATAACTCATCGGTGTACCTGAGGGCTATATAAATTGGATATTACCATTGATATGGTCTGGTGTGATCATGAATAATATTCATACTGATTATATCTAAATCTCGATCCTCCTCCATGCATAGAATTTCTAGGACTTTACAGGAGGGAGCGTCATCCTTGAAGAATGCCATGGCCGACATCCTCGACTTCTTCATCTTCTTTCCGACGACAACATAATGATGTTCACTTCCCTTATTTTGTCAAGGATTATTGACATATCGAGGTAGGGTTTTGAGTTGAATTTGTTCTCGTTCTGCGTAGTCCAATTTATGGAATGTGAATTACCGATTGATATCAATGTAATTTGGAGGGCTCGGACCACACGAACATGGCCCGACCCTCCCCCTTTTGTTGTTCTTGTTTTTTGACGATGGTGGTGAAACAACGGAACCGCCGAAAGGATGGACCACGGCAGAGAAACGCGACTGGAATCGGGCCGGCTGTGAAGAAAATCAGCAGCGTAAGGGCCACCAGGCAGCCGGAGGGGCACGTCGCTGTCGCGCTGTGAGGGGGGAAGGATTACAGCCAAGTGGGCCGTGGTGATCAGATGGTGGGCGTGTGCCCGTCTCACCATGCGGAGGAGCTGTAGGTCATGGCCAAGACAGGCCGCGGAGGAGGAGGGGCGGCACGGTCGTGTCTCCCGGAGTTGTAGGGAGCGGCAGCCCGGGCGGGCTGCGGCGGAGGAGCTGAAGCAGCTGGAAGCTCAGCCATCTGCTAAGAGAGGGACCTAGAGGGTCCCACGTGATCCAGACTATAGACACCTATAACTGGTTTGAGTATCACCTATATGGATATGTCATTCAGGATCCAGGGGCACGTGACTTCCCCCCTGGCTGCGGCTGAGGCAGACCCCCACAGTCCACCGGGCCACCAGGCCGGACCCAGTGCGGTCCGCAGGGCCAGACCCAGCACAGGCCATCGGGCCGCCCTCAGAATGGGCCTCCCTCGGACGGGGTCGGAATCCGTTCCGAAACCATGTTGGGCCAAGTCAGACCGACTGGGTCGGACAGGACCCGGACCATCTTTGGCATGTTTTCACCCTTTTTGCCCACATCTCGGGCTACGGGTGTCCGATTGACGAACCATCTGTGCCGACAGAAATCTTTGAGCGAGAGGGTTATTTTTGCATACCCCACATGAGGTTTGGATATAGTTGGTATATGGTCGGGTTGGTTTGAACATATAAACCAATTAGGCCCCTCGAACGGAAATACCAATAACTCACAGACCGGGCATCTGATTGACGCACTGTCTATTGCGTTGAGACCCCTATGACGAGGCGGACCACTAATATACTTCTACAAGTTAATTCATTATATTTGGAGTATCGACTAGTAACTCGTGGAGTGGTTACTTTTGGAGACGAGCAAGTGGAATGAAGAGACCTAGTATCTTGCTGAAACCTAACGACTGCACGCCTTTCGACTCGGAGTGTTTCGACTAGCCCTGTGGGAAGCGACCTTGTGAGACGCAGTAGGACCACAGTGGGGACCACCTCTGTGTGACATGACAGACCCATGGTACTCGACAGGAGGAGTACCTCAGCAGAATACGAGGGGGAGCTCCTCTGTGTGATGTGGCAGACCCACAGTGGGGAGCGCCTCAGTGTGATGCAACAGACCCATGATACTCGACAAGAGAAGTACCACAATGGTCCCAGATAGTGGGATGTGCCTCTGTGTAATGCGGAAGGCCCACTTTACTAGATATAGGACGAGTACACCATTAGCCGAGGTTCCGACAGTGTGACTGGGGTTGTTACTTGATACTACCCCCTATAACAAAATCCTAATTTTGAGCTGAGTCAATGACTTTTGTGTTTACCTCACGAATGAAATGGGTTACTAGAAAACTTAGGTATATGTATGGGAATACACCTAAGTGATGGGTATCCATTGATTTCATAATTATGGTTCATCCTTGTTGGATATAGTGAGACCTTGAGGGTCTCAGGTACCCTACTCAGTATGTTTATTCTCACCCCTGCACGGGCTATGCCCGCACCTGGATATGTTGGTTAAAGATGATGTACAGTGCTGACTAAGGCAGAGAGTGGTACAACTGGATGGTACCCAGAGGAGGACCACTCAGTGTGATGGTTCATGGAGAGGACTAACGAACATGGAGTGCTGAGGAGGCCATATTAACCTACCCTTCAGGTAGGAACCCCAGTGGATGACCGAGTTTCTACTTTAACTCTTCTTTTAGTTGTAATTGTACTTTTCCATTTCCTTGTACTATACTGTTGGGATTGTATTTCTGGTCCCCTTTACTTTCAGCACTCTCTTTTGTATACAATTTTTACCTAGTGTATTTCTTCTAGTTCTGTACTCTGTTGTGTTTGTTTACAGTTATAAAGGCAACGCATTCCCAGTTTTGGGATATACGGCATTGGTGCTAGTCACCAGCCCCTGGCCTATAGAAGGAGGGCTTGGGGTAGTTAAGACACGAGCCCTGAGGGACGTGTCGTGACAAATTGTTATTAGAGGTGTCGGTTCTACCTCCGAACGTAGGACTCTGATCATTCTTGTCTGTGTAGTAATAGTGATAAGGGTACTAAGTTTGGTTTTCAGTTATGGGAGTCCAGTTTTGGTGCGGGCGACCGACATATACATACACCAGGACCCGAACTTCTGATTTCCGACTCAATGCATGAAAACCCTGATTGCATGTGTGTTTTCAAAAGTTTTTCTTTAAGTTAGCTCAACCAGGTCATCTCACCAGGTATAAATCTTTTGATCATGTCACATATGTTTCTTTCAAAATACCTCCCCGCATAACCCTGAGAGTTGTATTCTTTAACAGTCCACTAAGAGACGAGGCCTCAGTGCAAGGCCCTTTACCAGCGGAGGCACCAATGGTAACACTTCCCGTGGGGCCACCAATGCCACCAGTCCTAGCAGCAAACAATGCATGCCATTTGAGCGCGTTTTATGAGTTCCAGCACCAGATTCCACCATGGTTCTAGGAAGAGACAGACCCACAGACGGCTGAGGATTGGCTGGAGGCTATGGTGAGAGTCTTCAGGCTGCTTGGGACACCAGCAGACCTCATGGTGATCCGTGCTGCCAGCCTCCTTCAGGCAGCAATAGGCAGATGGTGGAGCCTAATTCTCTACGTCCACGATGAGGTGGTACTTTTATGGGAAGACTTCGAGAGCATGTTCTGGGGGAGATTATGTACCAGCCACTCTATAAGCAGTACAAATACAAGAGCTACTTAATCTGCAGCAGGGTAGCATGACAGTAGCTCAGTTCTCAGTGAGGTTCACTGACCTCTCGTGCTACTCCACGGATATGGTACATGACCCATTATTCAGGGCCCAGACCATTGATCAGGGGATCAGGCGAGATATCAGGGCATCAATGATCTCACTTACATCCCTACGTAGGTGGGGGTGTTAGAGAGAGCCCTCCTTGTAGAGAGTTTCCTTGCTGAGCTGTCACCAGCAGCGAGACCCACTATTAGTTGACATGTAGTGGATTCTTCTATTGCTGGTAATAGACAGATGACGTAGAGGTCCAAGAGGACCAAATCCATGGGTGGAAGACCGCATGACTCAGGATCAGTTATTCAGGGAAACCGGGGAAGACAATGCTACTCATGCGGTGGGTAGGGTCACATGGCTCGTGACTATCTGAACCTTTGTTTAGATGATCAGAAGGTAGTTGAGGGACCTCCCAGGAAGAGGCAGAGATTTGATCGAGTCTGTCTATAGGGAGCTGGAGTTCGTGGCTGATAACCTGGTCAAGCAGCTGGCGTTGGACGCCATTATGAGGTGCTACCACCACCACCAGGAGGACCACCCTGACTGCAGGGAGCTGTAGAACATGGGAGAGCTCAGCTTTAGGCAGTTGAGGCATATGACCATGGCGCTCTAGAGATGATTCAAGGTACTATCGGTGTCTACCCCACCTTAGCTGCAGTTCTTATAGACACAGGTGTCAGTCACTCTTTCATTTCCACTTCCCTTGTTCGTTGCTCAGAGATTCCAACAGAGTCGTTGCCTCGATCCTAATGGATAACAACTCCTATAGGAGAAGACTTTATGATTACACACATGTGACAGTAGTGTGATCTTACTCTAGGAGGTGAGAGCTTCGCCTGTGATATCCTTATTGTGGCATCGAGGCCTTACGACGTCATTTGGGTATGGACTGGTTATCTACAGTTCATGCCTGTATTTACTGTATTAGGTGAAAAGTGTGGTGTCAACATGGATTGGACCAGTTTTACCTTCATCGGTTAGAATGGATCCTTTGCAGCGCAGGGAGGACTTACTCGAAGTAGGGTGCAGCCGATCACTAATTAGTTGGCTTGCTTTACCCTCAGAGCAGTTGATGTGGAGAGTCCGACTTATCCTGTAGTGGTGGACCAGTACACAGATGTTTTCCCTAACAATGTTTCAAGACTACCTCCTTGCAGAGAGGTGGACTTCTACATTGAAATATCCACCAGGATGGAACTAATATCTACTCCAGGATATCGGATTGCACCTGGTGAGCTTCTGGAGCTACGGGTATAGGTGGAGGACTTGCAGGGATTAGTATTCCTCTGGACCATTGTCTCTCCCTATGCATCCCCGATTCTGTTCTCTAAAAAGGTGGATTAGAGCTTGAGGCTTTGTGTCATCTACAATCGCCTGAATCAGGTGACCGTGAAGAACAATCACCCACTCCCGAGGATTGACGACCTCTTTGATCAGCTGAATGGAGAATGATGGTTCTTGAAGATATACCTCAGATCAGGCTATCACCAGCTCAGAGTTTAATACGAGGATGTGCAGAAGACGACCTTAAGGTGTCGGTACGGACACTAAGAGTTCCTGGTTATTCCCTTCAGCATAACAAGCGCTCCAGCAGTGTTCATGTGTTTTGTGAATATGATCTTCTAGCCATACCTCGATCTCTTTTTCATAGTATTCATCGAAAAAATTCTTATCTACTCACCTTTTGAGGAGGAGCATGCCTACCATTTACAGGTGGTAAAGGGCACACTCCGAGATCACTTGATTTATGGTAAGCTCTCAAAGTGAACGATTTGGATTCGAGAGGTTTACTTCTTGGAAAACGTCATATCAAAGGCTGGAGTTGCAGTGGATCAATAAAAGATCAATGTGGTACTTTCTTGGGAGCCACCCAGGAGTGTGATGGAGGTGTATAGTTTCCTGGGTTTGGTTGGCTATTACCGTAGTTTCGTTCCAGAATTCTCCAGAGTTGTAGCCCCACTATCAGCCTTGAAAAATAAGGGGTAACCCATCGTGTGGTTAGAGAGATTTCAGTAGAGCATTCAGGAGCTAACGTAGAGGCTGACTATTGCCCCCATCTTGAGGCTTACAGAGGAGCGTGTAGGGTACATAGTTTACTATGAACCATCACGGACCAGACATGAGTGTGTCCCGATGCAGTAGCGAGCAGTGATCACATATGGTTCTTGACAACTGAGACAACATGAGAAGAACTATGATACTCATGACCTGGAGTTAGCAGCAGTGGTCTTCACCTTGATAATGTGGAAACACTATCTGATGGGGGAATGTTTTACCATATACTCTAATCATAAGAGTCTTAGGTATATCTTCTCACAAACGGACCAGAACCTGAGACAACGATATTGTCTTGAGTTTCTCCAGGTCTATGACTTCGAGATACTCTATACTACTGGGAGGCGGAACATTGTTGTAGATGCTCTCAGTAGGAGATCTAGTATACAACTACTAGGAGAGGCGACATAACAGGTGGCTGCCTTGTAGATATCATTTTTGGATTGGGATGGAGCAGCCTTTCTATAGTCTCTTAGAGTCACCCCTCCACTTCTTCAGTGAGTTTGGGAGGCACATCATGGAGACGCTGACTGTGAGACATGACGTGCTCAGATATCCACAGGGCAGGCACCTGATGGATTTTCTGATGGTTTGGAGAACGTCATCCTCTTCAGAGGATGTACCATGGTACCAGTAACACTTCAGGAGGAATTGTTGAGGGAGTTCCACACATCCCCTATAGAAGAACATCCATAAGTGGTGACGATGTACTATGACCTTCGACGATAGCACTTTTGTCCAGGTATGAAGAAGGAAGTAGGAGAGTTTTTCTCACGATACCTCACTTGTCATCAAGAGAAGGTGGGGAACCAGGTACCATTAGTCTTGAAACAACCCTTAGACATCCCATAGTGGATGTGGTATGGGATATCTATGAACTTCGTGATGGGTCTTCCACGTACATCCCAGAGTCGCGATTCGATATGGATGATTATTGACCAACTCACCAAGTTGGCACACTTCCTACCGATCAGAGAGAAGGGTTCAGTAGAGATCTTGGGACACCTCTATGTGCAATAGATTTTGAGTTTTCAAGGAGTACCTTCTTCTATTGTCTCTGAACGTGACTCACAGTTTGCTTCCCGGCTATGGAAGGGGTTGAAACAGGCTTTGGGATGCAGCTACGTCTGAGCACCGTCTTCCTTCCTCAGATAGATGGTCAGACTGAGTGGACCATCCAGACCCTCAAGGACATGATCTGTGCATGTTTCATCTACTTCAGTCGCAACTGGGTGGATCAATTACCTTTGGTGGAGTTTTCCTACAACAACAGCTATCATTCCACCATCAGTATGGAACCTTTTGAGGCCTTGTATGGTCGACCTTGTAGATCACCACTGTGCTGAAAATACCCAGGGGAGTCAGCACTAGTGGGACCAGAGATGGTACGGGATACCACGGAGAAGGTGCAGATCATCCATGAGTGGATTAAGACTGCACAATGTAGGATAATTCATATGCTGATAGGAGACGGAGGCCTCTGGAGTTCGAGGATGGTGACCACGTCTTTCTACGTGTCTCACTACGATGAGGTATAGAAAAATTTGGCCAAGGTAGCAATTTATCTCTGCGATTCATCAGACCATTCCAGGTCCTTAGCAGAGTTGGTGAGGTGGCTTACCGATTAACTCTTCCACTTCAGTTGCACCGGGTGCACGACGTCTTCCAGTTATCTTAGCTGAGGAGATACGTGCACGACTCTTCCCACATCATCGACCATGGGGATCTCGACATCGATGACATGTCAACTTTCACAGAGGTTCCAGTGGAGATTCAGGATCGACATGAACAGGTCCTACGTGGACGGTCAATACCTCTGGTGCGCGTACGATTGCAGCATGTGAACCTCCATGAGATCACATAGGAGTGGGAGGCTCAGATGCGTGCTTAGTACCCCCATTTATTCTCTTTGTTCGAGTTTTATCTTACAGTGACATAAAGCTTTGAGGTGAGGAGAATGTAAAGACTCGGAAATACCGTGGAATTTATTTTCTTAAATTCATGGTATTTTTAAGAGTCCACGAAAATTTGCGGCGCTTGATTTAGAGGCCCGGTGTTCCTGGAATAAATTTCTAAAGTTATTTTCGGGTACATTTTGAAAACGTACGAGTGGTATTTTATAACTTTTGAACCGTTTCTTAGAATTGAAATTCGAGGTCACCATTGAACTCGAAGCGTCAGTGATTTCTTAGTGATACCTTCACCGTAGTTGCGTTCTAACGAGAATGGAAGTTGTATTTTGGGTTTTTAATAAGTTAAATAAAAACAAGTGTAGTTTATTTTTATTTTTAAGGTGGTTAAACCCTCCAAGAGGTGGTGAGTTGTGGGGGCCACCACACCCTAACATCCCATTGGATGTTATGGTGGTAGGGACCACCCGCACATAACCTCCCTTGGGAGGATATCTTTGGTGGGGACCACCAAGGGGTTGTAACCCTTGGAACACCCAATTAAGTGGAGAAAACCTTGAACTTCCCCCTTAAATTAAATGTGCCAACCCTCACAATTCATTAATTGAACTCTTTAATTTAATTAATAGGAACCATTTCAATTCTTTTGAATGCATTCTAATAATTAAATAATAGAAAAAAAATATTTCATTTTTGGTTGGAATCTATTCATTCGTCGAGCTTTGGAAGAAGATGGGGGATCCATTTCTCTCCAATGAAGAATGACGAACATCTTCCACCTTCTTCCTACTTCAACCATGACAGTGGGAGGTCCGTCCTTGAAGATCACAGACAACACCATCCTAAACTTCTTCCTCTTCTTTTTGATGTCAACATAACAACATTCGCTTACCTTCCATCGTCAACGATCATCGACATAATGAGGCAGCGGATTGAGTTGAATTTGTTCCCATTCTACGTAATTCAATTTATGTAATGTTAATTGCCGATTGATATCAATGTAACGTGGAGGGATCAGACCACATGAACATGGACCGACCCTCCCCCATTTATTGTTCTCGTTTCATGAAGATGGAGGCGGTGCAACGACGCTGCTGGAAGGATGGACTGCGGTAGAGAAATTCGACCGGCGTCGGGTCGGCCGCGAAGAAAACAGGCGGCGCAAGGGCCGTCGGTCCGCCGGAGTGGCGTGACACCGTCACACCATGCAGGTGGAAGGGCCGCGGATAGGAGGGCCACAGTGGTCGAATGGTGGGCCCTGCACCATCACGCCACGTAGAGGAGCTGGAGGCCACAGCCAGGCCGGGCCGCGGTGGAGCTGGAGTGGCCGGCCTCTCGGCCAACCGGGAGGAGTGGGACCCACAGGGTCCCACTTGATCTGGACCGGTGCCACATTGTGCCAGTTTAGGTCCCCACTCGAATGACTAAGTCTTTTGAGATCCATGGGCGCATGGATTCCCCCTGGCCACGGCTGAGGCGGACCCTCGCAGACCGTCATGGTGTCGGGCTACTGGACTGACGGGCAGGACCCAGCGCAGGCCGCCGGGCCGAACCCAGCGCAGGCTGCTGGGCATCCCTCAGGTCGGAAAGCCCTTGGTCGGCCCACCCCCTCGGGCCGGGCCACCCCCTTGAACTAGGGCAGACTCCAGTCCTGACCCGGGTCGTGTCGGGTCAGTCCGAATGGGTCGGACCAGACCCGGACCCGCTTTGGCCTATTTTCAACCTTTTCGGCCATATCTTGGGATATGGGTGTCTGATCGATGAACCGACTATGGAAACAAAATTATTAGAGCAAGATGTGTATTTTGGCATAGCCCACTTGAGGTTTGGACGTAGCTGGGATATGGTTGGGTTGGTTTGATCCTAAAAACCAACCGGACCCCGGGAACAGAAATGACAATAACTCGCAGATCGGGCGTCCGATTGACGCAACATCTGTTGCGTTGAGACCCCTATGACAAGGCAGACCCTTGAGATACTTCTAAATGGGACTTCGTGACAGTTTTAGTATCGAACAATAGCTCATGAGTCAGATCCTCCAGAAGACGTGTAAGCAGAGTGCGGAGACCTAGTAGTTGGCTAAGACCTGACGACTGTTGACCTTTCGACTCAGAGTTTTTCGACTAGACAAGTGGGAAGCACCTCTTTGTGATGAGGTAGAACCACTGTCAGGAGGTTCTCTGTGTGACACTATAGACCCAACATACTCTCCAAGATAAGTAACTCCGCAGGCTACGAGGGAGAGTGCCACTCTATGACGTGGCAAACCCACAGTGGGGAGCACCTCTGTGTGACGTAGCAGAACCACGATACTCGAAAGAAGGAGTACCACAACAGTACAGGATAGTGGGAAGTGCCTCTGTGTGACGCGATATTCCCACTGTAATCGATAGAGGAGGATTATACTATCATCCGTGGTTCTGACAGTGTGACTGGGGTTGTTACATGATACTACCCCCTAGAACAAAATCCTGGTTTTGAGCTGAGTCAATGACTTTTGTCATTACCTCACAAATGGGATGGGTTACTATATAACTTAGGTATATTTATGGGAATATACCTAAGTGTTGGGTATCTTTTGATTTCATACTTGTGGTTTATCCTTGATTGATTTAGTGAGATCTTGAGGGTCTCGGGGTCCCTACTGAGTATCGTTATACTCACCATTGCACAGCCTATGCCCACACCTGGTTGTGTTGGTTGCAGACAATGGACAACGCTGACTGAGGCAGCGAGTGAGAGGACTGGACAGTACCCAGAGGAGGAACACTCGGTGTGATGGTGCATGGAGTGCACGGACGGACGTGGAGTGCTGAGGAGGTCATCTGTATCTACCTTTCAGGTAGGAACCCTGGTGGATGGCCCAATTTCCTCTTTACATCTTATATCAGTTGTTCTTCTACTTTTCTGTTTCCTTGTACTATACTATTGCGATTGAATTTCGGGTCCCCATTACATTCGACACTCTCTTTTGTATACAGTTTTTACCTAGTGTATTGTATCAAGTTGTGTACTCTGATATGTATGTTTACAGTTATAGAGGCAATGCCTTCTTAGTTTATGGATATACACCATTGGTGTTAATAACCATCCCCTGACCTATGGAAGGCGGGGTTGGGGTAGTTATGACATGGGCCCTGGGGGACGGGTCGCGACATCTCAAACCTTGTTTGGTTACCTCAACCAAGATCCATCCCCAATGTACAGTCTAAACCAAGGCCCTCGTCCTAAACCTTTCATACAACAACAAAACCAATTGGGTTACAAATCTGGCAGTGCAAATAGGGTGTGATTATAAATTATTAGGCAACCACAAATGAAATTTAAATCAAATTCGGTCCCTAAAAAGCATATGTATATGTATAATGAAAATAATTAAAAAGAAAAATTTAATAGTACAAATATTATTTATTAATATTTATTAACCATATAGACTATTTGTTTTAAATCATGTTTCACATTCAATTCACAATTTTCAATACATATTAATCCTTAGTGTAGAAATCCATGTCTACCCATCAAAACCCCATCGGTGCAAAATGTCATGTCTGACACCCCAAATATCATTTATTATGATTTATCGTTGATGTAGAATGACATGATTAACTCTCTAAATCCCATTAATTATTATTTATCATTGTTTTATAACACCATTCCTAATACACTAAAACACAAAAATAATAATTGATTTATCATCTCTTTAGAATGACATGTCTAAAACCCAAAAACCCATTTTTTAAGAACGTCATGTCTAACACCCAAAAATCCAATTCATTTATTTATATCATTGGTGTAGAATTCCATGTCTATCACCCCAAATCTTATCCATTAATTAATTCCTAAATTATTTAATAGAGTATTTTAGGTAATTAAATAAATAATTTAAAACATAAATTTCATGTTAATTAATTCTACATTTAATTAACACTTTAAAAAATAAACATTAAATAATTAATTAACTAAATAATTATTCAATATATTAAAAAGAAAACATGATAATTAATTCAACATTTAATTATCCCAATTTCTCGAACATTTACATTGATAAATAATTTACGAATTAATTATCCTTCTTTATTATTAAAACACACGACATGAAAAACATATTTATTTCACACAATTAATTAACTTCTTCCCTAAACCATAAGTTCCATTATTTAACTACATTGAAACATAATTATTTTACCACAATAATCAATTCAATAAGTATTCTCAATTTCAAAAAAACTAATAATCCAAAAACATTCATATATGAGAAAAAACAATGACTATGGGATTTATAAATTAAACCCCCAATCATATTCCAAATATGATCAACACCTAAAAAATTGAGGTGTGGTAAGGTATGGTTTGAGAAAAAATGTAGAATGGATGAACACCCTTAAAAAGCGTATGTTATTCAAAGATAAATATCTTATAATAAAATATGATATAATATTCATGTAATAATTACTTGTTGGTTAATTATAATTAAATATGATATTTTTTACAAAGAATAAGAAAATGATAGTTGTTAAAATGTTATTTTATGAAATCATTCTTTGATAATTTCTATTAAAATTGATGTTATAATCCATAAAAATGAATTATCATTTATAAAACAGTCTTAATTTTTCATTTTTCCCATCTATTATTTAATGTAATTATGGTAGAGGGAGAGGAAACAGTGACAAGAAAAGAAAAAAAATAAAAATAGGAGAAACTAGTTGTGCACACCAGGTTGAGTCGCACAGGGAAATTCCGTAAAAGGGAAGGTCACACACTGGGTATTCGAAAGGAAGATGATGAAGTTCACTTACACAAAGAACAAATAGAATAATTCACACATGACCAAATAAAACACATAACACAAAAAAGGTCATTTAATAAACTGGTCTAAAACCATTTGACTTCATGAAAACCCCTAAAGAAAAACTCATCATTTGATGTCCTTATCACCTTTTTCTTGTTGGTTGAGTGATTTATTTCATCCCTATAAGATGTTTTAGGATTTATTGTGTTGAAAATTATACCCAAATGGGTATTCCAGATGTTTCAGTGTTCAAAAAATTGAAGCACTATTTGGAGAAGGTGATCGAACAGTGAAATCGTTTTTTAATTAATCAATATAATTATTTAATCTAACAAAAATATTTTAATATGTGTATTTAATAATAATTCCATTGTGTATATGAATTACACTACCCCTACAATAAACCCCCCGTTATGAACCCATTGGTGGTATTCTATTTCTCATACAACACACAGTTTGTGAGATCTTAATGATTTAATCTTTAAATAAAGCATAAATAATTAAATAAAAAATGGTTATTTTTGTAAGTGGTGCATTAAAACACTAGACGCATATAAATTTTATACCTTGTCTAGGGTAATCCTCTCAATCCAGACACATTAGTGGTCTCATATTTATCATCAAATTCATAGTTTGAGAGATATTAAATTATATTTATGAAAATATCATATTAAATATTATCTAATAATATTATCTATTAATATTATCTCATGAAGGAGTCATCCGAACGTTTGATGCCTACATATGTCATACCTTCTAAGGTTAAAAACCGCAATTTAGATTTAACTATAATCTCTGAATTATCAGATGATTCCCTTTTTTGGAGTTAATCAATTTTTTTTACAAAATTATCTGTTTTTAATATAATTTAATGAATATTTTTATTTTTGCTTCACCGAGGCTTTACGGGCCTCCGAATCTCACAGTACTCAATATATAACATTAAAAAAATTACTATAAAATATTAAAATGTGTTAACTGAGAATTATTTCATATGTAAAACCTTCAAAAATTTAGTAAGTTATTTATCCAATAATTAATGTTTTACACATAAAGTATTTATAATAAATAAGAAGAAATAACTAAAAAAATCATACAAGAATAAGGACAGAAACATAAAATCTCTACAACTTATAATAGAACATCTTAAACATGAAATCTCAAGCCTCTCAATGGTTCTAAGACAAAAATATTGAGCCAATATTCCTGCATAACTGCCTCCCTTTACAATGGATCTTCCTGACCACATACATGTTTCCATAATATAGGATATATGGGTATAATATTTCCCCTAATGAACTTCCCATTGTGATGCAAAACATGTATCTGAAGCTCCTCGATAGAGGAATGTATCTTATTTATTCTCAACATCATCCACATTGATCACATGAGAAGGGTCAGGATGATATTACCATAGTTGTGATACCTGAAAAGAATCATTCATAGAACTGTATTTCTGTGGAAGATCCAAACAATATTCCACTGACCAAATTCTCTCCACGGTGTAAAAAGATCTAACAAACCTGGTATCTAAATATCCCTAACAATATATCCTATAGTGACCCAACCAAAGTGAATCCTGAAGGAATACATGATCACCCTCTATAGACACTCGGGGTCGGATTTGTCTATTAGATTATTACTTATACCCACTATGAGTTGTAGACATACATTTTAGTATCAGATGAACCTATTATACCATATACTTCAAGAGACACAGTGTCTAAAAGTCAGACTCACCAACTTCCATATAACATAATGGGTATCAACATGACCGACTATAAATATCCTCATGCGGTTCTATATGAATAGTCTCTGGATAAATATTTTTATAAATGAAATCTACTAGATCTAGGTGCATCTCCCATGATCCACTGAAGTTAAATATAAATTCCCTCATCATATTCTCAGTCACATATAAAATATGCTATGACTATCGATATGTTTTTGGGTGGAAATATATACTCAATAAAACCGATGTACCATTTTCATATTTCATGTCCTACCAAAATCTTGAAGTAAATCATGAATCATGATCTGATACTATATTCCATATCAATATATGAAAACGAACTCTATATAATATATATAGTTCTCCCAACATCTCTAATGAAATGGTTTCCATTAAAGAAATAATTTTCTGCCTATTTTTGTTGATCCCCAATGACAAAAAATGAATCATTCTAACTAAGTATCTCTTGAAGTCCTTCTATATTGTCCATGGTATCATCATCCCACACCCATTTTGGAATTGTAAAATGTTGTGTTAAACATTTATTACAATGACACTCAACCTTCACTTACTTAGTGGTGAATAATCATGTCCTAATATGTGATATCTTCTTTTTGATGCATGGCCCCCAATACTCTGGTCGTAGGATAGGGTACATTTTGGTCACACATGGATGTGTTGCCCATTTTGAGGCATGATATTCCAACATGATATTTACTCGCATTCTCATAGGCAAAAAAAACTAATTCTTCATATAGATTCCCTCATCCTCATATATCTTCCATTCCAAAGGTGTACCCACATGTTCAAGGATTTTCCTCTAGGACATGTACTCTACATACTCATACTCCTAATCTATGATCCATATAAAAAGTGTTGATTCCACTACAACAAATAGATGTTTCTTCTGATCCTTACTCTCCTAAACCACAACATGCATCTCAGCAAGAAATGTCATCATCATCCACAAAGAAATAGATTCCACAACCCTATGAGTCTGAGTTTTCCTACTCAATGTGTCTGCCATATTTTTTCATTTCCTGGGAGTATATTCCTTCTCAAATTCAAATTACACCCAATACTCAACCCATCTCCAGTGACAATGATTCTAATCACAATGTGAAAATATATACCTCAAGCTTTTGTAGTTTTTTATAATCTACAAACTTTTATCCTAAGAGGTAGGGTCACAAACACTTCAATACATAATCCAATAAGACCTACATGATATTATTCATAGTCTATTTCAATTCATGTGGACTGAGCATCTGAGTCACTTATTCCACAACTTTATCCCTTTAAGTCAACACAACTCCAATTCTTATCCCACAAGTGTCACAATACATTTTTTACTCTTCACCCGACTCACATAATATCAAAATTGGTTCTAATGTCAAATAATTCATCATAACATGAAAATAATTATCATAAGCCTATGATCATTCAAGCATTAATCCCTTTTTGGTGAATCCCCAAATTTGTACTAAAAAAATTGGAAAACTATTGGATGAATCTCCTGTAATATTCTACTAACCCAGTAATGCATAAAATATCAAAAAAATTCTTGTTTCACTCCTAAGAAACCATTTCCCACACATTTTTGGGTCTACTCACATACAGGCCTCCGAGATGAGGTGTCCTAATATGTTTACCTAGTCAATCCAAAATAGGCACATAAATAGAATATCATATAGACAACACTATCTATGTATACTCAAGATGATGTCATGATGTTTGGCATTATCAAAATGAGTCGCATAGTACACCATGATTTCATCCACAAACAGCACCACAAACTTATCCAGGTATGGATAGTAGATATTATTCATCATGTCTATAAACACTTAAAGAGCATTTGTATACTGAAATGGAATTATGATATACTTATAAAGCCCATAACTTTTACTGAAAGTAGCCAACATTATATCAGAATACTGAATTCTCAACTAAAGACACCCCGATCTCATGTCGATCATTGAGAAAACATTAGATACCTTCATCTGGTCAAACAATTCATCAATACACGAAAGAGGATATCAGTTCTTTATAGACATCTTGTTTAACATCTGTTAATACATACAAAAATGTAAATTCCAAACATCCTTATTTTTAAACAGAATAGATGATCCCCAAGGTGACATACATGGATGGATAAATCATTTATCCTTCATCTATTCTATTTGTTTTTGGAGTTCTTAAAGCACTGTTGGTGCCATTCTATATGGTGGGAAAGATACAAGATCATCCCTCCACATGAGGTGAATTGTAAATTCCATATCTATCTAAGGTGGTAGCCCTAATAATTCTTACAGAAAGAATTACTAAAAGAGTTCCACCTCTGGTAGAGGGAAATCATTCCTAACACCCACATAATCTAGGAAAAGACTATCAACCTAGGCTGTTAACACTCTCAGTTGTCGAGTAATTGGCCTTCGTTGGCCTACATGGATATCCCACTCCCTAGGATGAATGTATTTTTCACTCTTTGGATAAATAAATATCACTTTCTTATAGTTGAAATCAATGTTTTCTTGGTATGTGACTAGCCAGTACATACCAAATATTAGGTTTAATCATGTCCAGTTAATGATATAGATATCCCACACCCTAATTTAAAGAGGACATCCCTTGAATATATAGATGTCTCTAGAACATACTCCCAAATTGTATCTACCCTCAAATCCCTACTCAAAAACTCCCTTTACATGCTCAATACATTAACACATCCATATAACATTTATATAAGGGGAATAATTCACAACTAGTTAGAACGATTCATTTCCTAACATCTCACCACATGATCTAAACTATGGCATCAATCATACCCATAACCACCCTACACATAGGTCTAATTAATAAGGGTTACCACATTCTCATATTCATGTTTCTCAATTAGAAATGCATTTATTCACATTATTTAATCATTTTATAATCTTTTGCAATATCATATTTTTTCTCAATTTTCATTTCAATTTCCAAAGCAAGTACAACATTTTATGTACAACAATTTACCAATATCCTATATTCCTATCTGTGCCTAAAATAATGCTTGTCATAATAATCGTGAGTACCTATAATGATGTAATAAGACTCAATAATCATGATATTATGGGCCAAAAATCAATGCTCAAGAAATTATAGAAATAATAATTACATCACACAATAAGTGTTTCAACTATGATAAAATAATATTCAAATGTAATAAAAAATATTAATAATAACATTCCCACACTGAGAACAAGGGTTTTACCACATACATGGTTTTGCAAGTCCAATGTATGAACATATTACCAAACCTAGACTCTTTGTAATATCCATTATACCATTCCCAATATAGTTAGATAAAAGAAGATGAAGGAAAATTCCTCTAATGCCATTATGTAGTGTCCTATCCCGGGTACCACGAAACGATGTGTCGAGCTGGTTCACCACTAAACATTATGTGCTCCACCATGAATGCTAGAGGATGCCGAATAGTAGTGAGGGTCTGGTATGTCAGTCATGGGGAGGCTATACACTCTTTTATCAGATTAAAACACTAATAGAAGTGGAAAAGTAATAGTAGGATCATATATAACAGTACAAATGTCACAAGAATATCTAAGATAAGAAAGCCAATAAACAACTGAAAATGAATCCTGCAATATCTATATACTTATCATGTGTCTATAAAAATAATACTATAAGAAAAGATTATATTGAATCTGATTTCCCTTAACCATGCCCCTTCCCCAATCACTAATCAATACCAGGGACCTTGTGATGAACATGTCTTATAACAACAAAGTCTTTTATGATTCTGATTAGGCAACTTGAATAGGTTGTGAGTACAACTTATTAGGCCACCACCAATGACATCATAAACAAATCTAGTCAAAAACATATTTATGAAACTAATTTAAAAATAATGACAATTCATAATTTAAGAGTTATCTCATTATCAATTAATCTTTATTAACCACATAGACTATTATGTTTGAATCATGTCACACAATCAAATCACAATTTTCAATACCTACATATCCTTAGTGTGTAAATATTTTTCTATCACTCGAAAACACATCAGTGCTGAATGCCTTGTCTGACATTAATGTTGAATGCCATTTTTTAGAATTTTCAATACATACATATCATTACTTATTACATTATTTACCTTTTATTCATGTATGATGAAAAAAGATTATTTTTTCATGATTAAAAGACTATGCTATAAAGTGACTCAATGTGGTAGTAAGGATGATCAGTATTCCCAACCCTACTCTTTGATATTATGGGGTCTGATTCCACTAGAAGTTTTTCTTCTTCTAGTGGTTAATGATTAATTATGCTTGATTTCCAGAATATAAAATATTTTGCGAGTATATTTTTTACCACGATCTATAATATTTGATAAAAATGTAGGATATCATTAGGATATCATATACCAATATGTGGTATAAATTTTGGTTTCATTTATTAGTGGTCGAAAATATAAGTATAATTTCTAGTGGGGAAATTTTTCATGGACTTGGGAAGGTGATACTGTATTAAAAAAAGGATGTTTCTGAGTGATTATAGGATATGGAATGTCCAGTAACCAACAAAATATATGCATTGTTTTTTATTAGTGATAGTAATTAAATAGTTTGAATCCAGTTAATTTCACCATGGTAAGTTTTTTTCTCGAGCTATGATAATAATTTCATTGGATTGTAGATATTATACCGATAGGGATGTTAGGATATCAAATGTATTGTAGTCCTATGATCCATTCTTCATGTTTCATTAATTTTCAAAAATTATATATCATAATTTAATGTAAAATCAATTATATTAGTGTATGATGATTATTTATGTTTTTGAAATTTATTGGGAGCTTAGGTTTCCATTATAAATCAATTAAAGGATGAGTCATGGTTTGATGATACGTTGGTGGATGTTTCACATCATAAATGATGTAGAGTTTGATACTCCATGATGGACTATAATTCTTTGGGATACATAATTCATAAAGTATTAATGGAAGTAAATATGAATTCAATTACTATATTTCAGGGCTTTCATTCTTATTATATAGTTATATTATACTTACATGTGATCTTGGATTAAGATGATAGTGTTAAAGATATTAGTTGTCAGTTCATTTTTAGTGTTACATTTCTTGAATTCAAAAGGTATATTCCCCAAAATTACCCATGGTTACATAAAAAATAGAATGGCGGGGTGACTTAAATTAATTATAAGTTATTTTAAACTAATTTTTGAGTCATATATTTGACACTGCTATTTCAACAATAATCATTTATTTATTGGGAAAAACTAGAATCTTATAGTGAATTTCATAAATATGATAGGAAACAATCCAGAAGAAGGGGCGACTGAGTCTGGATCCATCAAAATACTATTATTTTGGTATGTATGTGACACATGATAGAGAAATTAAATTACTATAGATGTGGAATTTATAGTTATTAAATGTATATATAGGGTTTTAAATATTGGAATGAAGTTGGTGAGAAGAAGTGTTGTAATGTCAGAGATCAAATGACTAGTATATTGAATTTCTAGCATGGTTGTCATGAGGGTATCCGACTGAATGTGATGAATAATAAAAAATATTTTTTTTTATAAATTATTTTATCCACTCATCGATAGTGAGGTCAATATTATGTTGTCATAGCTACATTACAAGACCTTTTAAGTGGTTTTCCTCTTAAAGATACAATTTTGACTCAATAAAATTTCATTAAAAATCCAGATGCTCCATGATTCAATAAGATTCAATTTTCTCTTAGTGACTATAGTTGAGCTTAAGTGGATGTTATGGATTACTTTTTTTTGTATTTTCAAACGTATAAGATATTAACACGGGTCCCCATACATTTTTTGTCATAAAGAATAATTTGATTTTCATATGAATATTTTGGATCTAGATAAAGATGTATAGATTCTATTAGAAAATTCTATAGATTGTTTTATTTCATTTTGGTGAAAATCCATCCAGAGGATACATCACACATCTAAATGTCGAATATTGTGATCTAACATTATTTTGGTTTTTCAATGGTGATGTCTTGGGAATCATTAAAGACCGAGGGAAAGAAAACCCCTATTCATGAATATGCTTCACTAAATGTGTATCATTATCTATGAAATGATCATTAAAAAATTACCATAGAAACAAACTAATATTTAAGACGTAGGTGGAATACTAAAACCATTTTAAAAATTTAGAAGAATTTTGAAAAATAGACAACATGTTCTTCTGTTTAACTGATCAAATGTTCTGTTGGAGTTTTATATATCAATGAAATCCTATAATTCTAGATAGTGACGTTGTTAATAGAGGATCATATAAAATGTATGTCCAAAAATTTTTGTGTATGATAAACACATGGTTAATGGAATATCAGATTGATTAACCCTTGATGTTCTCTTTGTTAAAATGATCACGTCCATAAACCTAGTTCATGATAAAAAATATTGATGGAAATTGAAAAAAATATAATGATTGAAACATGGATCCCAATTTCATTTAGGTAACAAAATTGAGGCATTCATTTGAGTTTCATTTATGTAGTGGAATGATATATCGTGGTTTTATAGGAATATATAAGAACTACATTTTTGGATCATAGACGGTGGGACAGATTGTGGAGGAAAAATACATGAGTTCTTCAGATAGAATATTGATAGAATTTAATTTGTAGAATATTAATTTTAGAATTATAATAGTCATTTTTGGGTGTTTTGGACTCAAACTATGAAAAATATTATAAATTTCATGATTATTAGTCTTTTTTTAGATTTTTTTCCTATTTGGTGTTATGAGCAATAGATTCTCACTCACCCAAAGTTAAACATGCTGGTTCTAAAATGCTGATAGAAAACCATTACACTATATGTAATTGTTTTTGAGAAAAAAATTATTTCATTAGATGTTTCCAAGTTTGACAGGTCATTTCACAAGATTGAAAATAATTAATTGAATGGATGTTCGAGAAGAGCCTTAGGATGTCATGTTAGTGTAATTATGTTGGATTGTTTGAGACCACCATGTAAGGAGAAATTTGTTGGACATGCCAGTTCTGTATAAGGAGAACAATGGCATCAATGCATGGGAATTATGAAGTGTATAATCTTATTATAATAAATTTGGAGACTATTATGGATATTGTGTATGATTTGAGCCGAATTAATGGGGAAACATACTCGATGTATAGATAATAGTTATTCCATGTGAAGATATTTTAATAGTAATGACAAATCACTAATAGATATATATAGAATCATTCCACATATATATAGTAAATAAAATTTTAATAAATGACCATAGTTTGTAGTGTATGGATGAGGAAAAAATTTCACCATGATTTGGACGAAAATATAATACATGATACAAGGAAATGGACGTTTCTTATTTCAAAAGTAGGTCACCAACAAATTAATGAAGGTGATGCTGACATGATGGCATGATAAAACCATTACAGCTAGATGGACTGGTCCAGTTCTTCTATAAGATGAAAAAAAGTATGCGATATCTCGTTGAATAATTGTAATGAAATGGAGGTGGATCCATAAAGAGTACAAGTATGTGCTCCATGTTTTTATAGGCTATAAAGATTGAGGAAAAATGAATGAATGAAGGATCCCCCAAGGAAGACTTCTTTTGGTAGTCTTGGTTGGGTTTCTGGATTTCGTACATCTATTGAAACATAGATACCCTTTTATATATTAAAAAATATTTGTTCATTTTCTTATGAATTTCGGACATATTTTTTGATCAATTTAATCATTTTTTCATTTTTTATTATTTTTTTCATGAATGTAAGTTTAATTCATGTGATTGTTTTCTTATATGCTAACTAGAACATGAATCATGAGGTGACTAAAAATAAATATTATAGGACGAATTGATATGGTGTCCAGGGTTCTTGGCTTTTATATTTCATTTCTTATTTTTTATGGGGAATAATTCGATCGGATAACAAAATGGTTTTAGTCATCGGTGTTTCTCTATATTGTAAAAATATAAGAAAGAAACAACAATGATTAGAATATGTAGAATCATCATAATCAATTACTACTAATTTTATATATCCTTTTAATGTTTGATACAAATAAGACATGTTTGTGAAACATTCTAGATCTAGGGAGGATATTTGGATCAATTGTTGGCTCACATTTCTAGACTTATAGATCATTGTATCATCATATGAGTTATATATATAACTAAATTATGATGAGTGTGGTCATGGATGTAGTACCAATGTAATTATGTCATTTCATAATATAATAAGAGTTTATTTGGGACTACAATTGGGGGACTACTACTCTCTGCTTCCATTATGCTCATCATACCACTGTCAAGATGGTATGGTTTGTTATTTTCAATTTATGGAAAGTAATGTATTTTTTATGATGACTCTATTATTTCTATTTGAAAATTTATATTATGAAAATAATGGAGGAAGGAAAATTTATCACTATTATAGACATGTTAGATACCTGATAGATTAAAACCATGAATCTCCCAATATTCAATTATGTTGTAAATAAAATACCACTCATTGGAATATCAATAATGTTGAAATGTTTTTTATTTTTAAATCCTAATGACAAAAAAATTATAGATGTTTCAGTGTTGTTTTTGAAAATGTATGTTGAAAATTCCCTAAAAGGGTTGAGTATTTATTGATCGCATATTATCAATACAGTTGGATTGGTTGACACTATCCATGATTTGTGTATCTAATACTATAATATCTAGATTTTTTATAAAGTGTTTCATAGAGAATAACAGAGAAAATGTTGGTTTCCTATCAATTAAAATGATATGTGAACACGTTGAACATTTTTTATAGATGTAGATTCAAGTAAACCTCATTAATTTTTGGAAGGGTAATATTTTTTACAAAATTTATGATAGTTAATGAAGGATGTTGTTTCATGAAAAAAAATAGTGTTTCTCAAAGTAGGTGATCTCAGAATAAAAATTGAGTATGGGGGTAACATGTTTTCTGGATGCTTAAACCATTGAATGATGTTTCAAAATGATACATGATGTTGGATTAGCATGAACATTAAGTGTTATATGGTGTGAAGGTAATATCTACAGTGTGAAATTAATTTGAGGGGATGATAAAGCATATATGTTGGGAAACATGCCCCTCATTATTGAATGAAATAATTAAATAATATATGATGTCAATGAATTCATGAAGGAATTGCACAAAAAAATCATATATTATGATTTAATTGATCATAATTTATGTGAAGAAACTGACTTCAATTAGTATAAATAAATACTTTTTATGATCATTATCTGTTATAATAAAGATGATATCTTCATGAAAAATTATGTTCATTGAATGTGGAATGTTTTAGGAAAATAATACAAGATGTTGCAATGTTGTGTGATGGGTACACAAACATATATGTATGGTTAACATTGGATAAATTTCCAAATAAAAATATGTAATAAATAATAATGGTTCGATTAATTAAATTAAGAACACAATAACACACAACTTGTGGTGTATAAAACATTGATTAAATAAATCAAATTATACCTACTAAAGGTAGGGATAGTTAAATTCAGCATAGGGAAGTGGTCTTTTAACAAAATATTTTGGGCCAACCATTGGATATAGCGAGCCCACTCCTAATATTATAACAATAGTTTGTAATACTATATTATTTATATAGTCATGATACCTTTTAATTATCCAGGTACATTCCCAATTGTGGTGAACCATGTAAAAAGTTTATCACCCCTACATATTTCTTTTATTTTTTTATATATCTACTAGAACTAGAGGGAATATATATTTTTTTAAATGAAAAAAATATTACTATGTAAAGTTTATTTTACCTAACATACATAATTCACAACTATCCCTCTAAGGGTACTTAATCCAGTGCATTCAATAATTATGATCATTTCTATATATTAATGTTATGGATTATTTATTAGAATATTCTATATATTTAATTAATCACAAATGGATTCTTATCATTGTGGAAATGTAAGGATGAGTAAGATATAAAATAGCTTATTCTCATTAGTACATTTAATAAAAATAGATATTAATAATGGAATCCTGTTAAATATAGAAATTGTGTCTTTTTTTATAGTTGTATAAAGGGTAAAATATATAGATTCTATAGATATAAATGAATTAAGGGTATCTTTGTCAAACACAATCAATAATAATGTGACATTGTGTAAATACTCATATATAACTTGGTAAAATATAAAAATATCATTGAATGTGATTAAAATGTTTGGGAGTATATATTAAATGTTCTATATACCCAGTATTAGTACCTAAGGATTCACCATTATGGATCTATTCATAAAATATTTTACTAGGCGATCATTATTGTGAAGGCCATTTCTAGTCTTAGAGAAATCCATGCTTATGTGAAGATATTTACGGGCTACCTAATAATATTACCACCTCAATTTAATATGAATGTATTTATGCTTGAGGATAATGATCCCTAACATATCATATTTTATAGTTTTCTTATTACACTTATTGAAAATGAGATAACGAATATAGAAAAAGATTTTACAGAAAATGGGATTTTGAAAGAGATTAAATTCAAGGACATAATGTTGCTCTACATGGTGTATGTAACGTTTGTGTAAGTGGGTGATAAGTTCATTCCATTACTCTCTTAAATTATTTAAGTGGGAAATTTAATGTTTAGAGGTAATATTTCTATCACATATTATTTATCGGTACCTTTTATGAATCTTATGGAAACGTGTCCCATTATGTTTAATGAATATGATGAGGATGAAGAAACTCCAATGAATAATTATTTAGAAAATTTTTATGTTATTAGAACAAACTAAAAGAAATACATCACGAATAAGAACCCTCATTCCAACAAAAGTATTTATTAGGATAATTTGGATACAATAAATTGAAATTTGTAATGACTTCAATGAGAATAACATTATGGTGGTTCTTGGAATTTCCTTGAAATGAGATTAGTGAAACTATATAGTATGATATCTAAAAGGATTATTTTATCAATCTGTTTTATTTGGTGTTTATATAGATAAAATAGATTTTATGAGAGATAATACAAAAAATAACAATATAGTGGTTCACGATTCCAAGCTCTATAAGTTGAATTATTAATTAGAGCAGCCTATGATAAAGGATGGAAAATAAAATATAATATTTATAATTCCAAAAATACATAGAAGTTAATTTTTTAGAAGATCAAAGTTAATTAATAATTTAGTGTCATTAACTATTTTACTATTATTGTGATTGAACAAGTCAATGTATATATTAATATAAGATAGTATTTTTCAAACAATGAAAAAATATTGAAGAAAGAATAAATTTTTATAAATTTTTTTATAGGCATTTATCATAATGAAAATGTGGTAGTTTTTAATTATTGACCACAAAACCAACTTAAAATATGAATATTTATTTGGTTGTTAATAAAATCAAAAAAAAGGTACACATGGTTCTATTATAATGACACAAAGAAATTCCCCGCAAGTTACACTTTATTATTTTGGGAAAGGTGGTACATTCCAAAAACAAATTATATATACAATTGGATTCAATAGGAAAAAAATAAAAAAATACATCTAATAAGAGTTTTATATTCATGGAATTATTTTTAATGTCACTATTTTTGGTGTAGATGATTTTGTTTGAAGAAAAAATATTTCTACTAAAAAATATAGATGAATGTATTGATGAAGAACGAAAATGTTCATCTGAAGTATCTCAATGAATCATCATGAATGTTTTAAAAATAATATGTTTATATTCATTATTTTTATTCTTTTTTTCATAGTATAATAGCTATAATATCAATCAACCCATTTTTTCAAGTGAACTACATGGATATAAATAACAATATCTATATATGTATTGGTTTGAGTTATTTAAATAAATTAATATGATTGTTAAATTTTATGGAATATCTCATTGGGTTGTGTTTCCTAAATTATGTGGAATAAGGATCCTTCTATAGGTATATATTAAAAAATGAATGTTTTTTCACATTCAGAAGTGATGAATACCACTATATTATTGGATTTGTAAAATAAAAATTCTTGGGGAACGATATGATATTAAAATATCTCATGGTCGGATAATTTATCTATTGCAACATAATCAGTGTTAGTAAACATTATAAATAAGGATGTTCAATAATATTTTATAATAATTTAGGTTTCTTCAAGTGAATAGAAGCAGTAGTGGGGATATAGGGAATGTGCAAAAATGGATATCTCAATATTGTTAGTGGAAAAAGGGATATGTGACTGCTAACTAAGAAAGAAGAAAAATGGTTGTGGAATAAATGATGTTTTCATTTGATCCCACCATCCTTGGAAGAACAAGAGATCTCCATTTGTAATTATTACATCATACAAACTTTTTAAATTATTTATAATGAGGGAACATACACAAAACACATAAAATATAAAAGGGACGTGTCTAAAAAAATATTTAAACATGTAATGTTTTATGTGTGTGGATAAATATAAATAATATTTATTTATTTGAAGAGAAAATATATTTTCTTCATTTATTATTTTAGTTGGATGACATGGATTTAGATCATCACTATCAATTTGTTTAGTTTTTATATTCAGGAAAAAAATTAGAGGGTGGTTAAAATTTTGAATGGGTTGAAAATTATTTATATATAAAATGATAATATAAGATGATTACCAGAATCCATGTTGTCTATTATATTGAAAAAGACATGATAAGGAACAGTTTTTTAATAAATATGACTTATTGTAATATATTTGTGATTAAAATGAGTAACCATATCACTAAAAAATGGCCAGATCAATTCTTGTTGAGAAATTATTGCATAAGAATTTTTGGAATGATGAAATTTTGAAATTGATTTAAATTTATTACAAATATTTACATTTTATAATTGTTTTGGAGACACTATATGAGGAATAGTTTCTAATGAACCCAACATTTAGTTAATTTATAATATTCATAAGTTATTGGTTCACTCTATATATTCGGAAAAATTTGATGTTTGAATCTCATGGAGGACAAGGAATATTTCATTAATACTAATGAAAACACCTAGAATTTTTTTTAATATATTCTAATGAATTTTTTTGAGAGTAATAATGTTAATGTGCTGGAAACTGAGAAAAATCATTATAAATACAGTGAAAAATTATTGGTTCATAATGATGAAGTGGTGAGAATGTAAAACCTTGACCATTGGAATTTAATTATATTATTATTTTCATATTTTCAGATATTTTTTGGTAAGGATTGGGTTGAACCCAGATTTACATTTTAGAATTTTTTATGTTCTCTGTGGTGTTTGGGATTGGGCACAGCCTGGGTACTGAGTTTGGGAAACTATGTGGCTCAACCATGTGACCGTATAACATATTTTGGGGTCCATGGGGAATTAACACAGGTTGCTCATAGTTGTGAAACCCTGTGGAAACTATTGTAGAGGTTCTATAAATTTGGAAATTGGATATCATATAGTTTTATTTTGGTTTTTCAAACCATGTGGAAAAACCCTACGAGCTACAAAATTTCTTAATAATTAAAAAATCCATGTTTCCATACCATGTTATAAACCCTAAATTGTGTTTTACTCCCCTCCATCAACATAGATGAACCTGGGGTCCTCCATTCTTCATCTCATTTTCCATCATTCAACTTTTAATGTTATATGAATGTTCCATAGTAAAATTCATTTTATTTTTTTCTATTTATCCTTGCATTTTCCTTCTATATTGAGATCATGTTATCCCATGGTGGGGTTTCCATTTTCTCCTTAACCTATGGGTTTTTTATGATTTGTGGTTTGATTTATTGGATATTAGGGTGTGATGATCTTCTCCCGGGGTCAGTTTTTCCTTCTCAGTAGTTTCATTGAAATCGTGCTCTATTGAGGTTGGTGTTTCAATCCATTTTCTTTCTGACTCATTCCATTGATTCTTGTGGATTTTTAAATAATACATAAATGTTTTTTCGTGGTTGTGGTATGATTTCATGGAATTTTATGGTGTTTTTGTGTTGGAATAAATTAACGAAAGTGGATTTTAAACAGTTTCAATGAGCTTTATATATAGTTATGCACAAATGTATTTGTTAAAATGTCAATTGTTTTATTAAAATTAATTTATTTGTTTTAAGTGATGTTCGACCGTGGTTATGTTATAATATCATTTTTAGAATTTTAATTTGACATTAGTGGATGATTTTTGTTCTTTTATGCATTGTTTGGTTGATGTAGAAGACGTGGGGATTATTTAAAAATGGTTTTGGTCAACATCATGGATATTAGTTAAGTTCTATTGGATTTGGGCCCATTCATTTTTGAATGGTGTACACACATGGATGGGAACAATAATTATAATGTTATTAGATGAACGTGTACAACATAAAAACCAGGATTTCAAAACTCTAATCCCTTCTCATTATTTATTTCCTTTGTCAAAATAAATATACATAACTGATGGTCCAATGTTTCTAAAATTAATAGAATGTGATTAAAATAGATATAGAAAGTTGTGACCTTTCATACGTTGTAAAATTTGTTGATATTATTTAAAATTATTTGAATGACTATTAGGAATATTTTAGTTTTTTGATTTTTTTCCTTTGACATGATGTTTTCATTAAAAATTTAATTGAATTTGGAATTTCAATCCATATTTGTCATTTTTTGCATAAAAGTAGTGTTTGATGTTATTTTGGAAAAAGTGTTGAACATTTGTATAATATAATTTAAATGATAATGTTGAAGACCCTATTAGAACAATATATTTTATTAGATAATAATTATAGTTTCTAATGTACAGATTCCTAGTTCAAATATTTGTATATTTTTAAAAATGACTTGAATGTTTATGTGATGTGACATCATAGAGAGAACTTATGAATTTTTTGTTGTGATTTGGGCACCACTATGGAGAATCCCACTCTATGGGTTTTCAAGTGGGTGGTATCTGTGTTGGGTGTATGTGTGTGTGGGGGTAGGATATATGGTGAGTCACACATGCGAGGGACTCCTTCATTCACCATGTATCTTTACCATTCGTTTGATGGGTGTATTTTAGAGGGCCAAGTGAAGGTTTCTTTTCAACCCCAATTAGACTGTTTTGTACCCCTTGTGTGTTTTATAGGGTAGGTTGGTTATGCCACTAGATTGTAAATTTAGAAGGGACAATTGGTTATTGACTTTAGAGATGCACCATATGACACCAGGTGATTCCGGCCTGAATGCATCTACAGATCACTCTAGGGAATTCATTAAATGCCCGTGGTTTTCTATCTTTATTTTCTTGTTTATATTTTCCTTCACTTGATTTATTTTTATAAATTTTATTTATTTTAATCATATATTGGTATATTCTTTTTTGCATTTTGGTTTTGTATATGGTTTTTGGAATGGTAATCCTGTTTTAAAAATAGTTATCTTGTGAGTAGTGTTTCAAAAAGGTAAAGCAGTTTTGTATATTAAAATAATACAACCCTTCTTTAATTTTTGTGTTTTCAAACTAGTGTTTATTGGATGTTTCTGGCGAATTAAATGTGTGAAGTATGTGGTGCATTCATGAAAAGTTTTTATGATGACACCCAACATCCACCATTTGGTTTCGGAAGACCTAAACTATTTTTGAGGCCTATGTTTCTGGTTCAGGTGATCGCGTTAGAGTAGTTTTGTCTTGTGGTTTTTGATGACCAATAAGTCACATGGAGAACATTTTATCATGGATCTGTGTCAATTTTGTAGTTAGTTTTTGTTGAGTTCATTTATTGTAATTGAATCAGTTTTGTATCTTTATTTAAGATTCAATTATTGTTGGTTCTTCCGCTTGACCAGTTTTAATTAATCTATTCTATTATGTTTATAAAAAATGGATTACCATTATGGTTACCTTGATTCATATATCTAGTTTCTATCTCATGGGGATTGATAATGACCATCATTCCAATCCACATATCGGGTCTAGAGTTGTGTTAGATGGAATCCTAGATTTAATATTGAAAAAATAGTTTTAGAGGAGGCCCTTGCTATTTGGGGTGTCTAGAAGTTAGAAATTCTGACTGTTTGGAATTTAGAGGTATCTATGGGAAGATTTTCGTGAACTCATTCTCATTTTGATCCTTCAGTTTCATGGGGTATTATAGATTTGGATCATTTTGTATGTGTTTATGAATTAGGAATGATAGTGGAGTTGGGCCAGTGTCATATTGGGATATCAAATGGATTAGTGTCCCATGTGGACTCTCGGTGCATGATTCATGTCCCTCTTAGTTTTTATTTCATTATTAGGGAATGACCCATTACCATGTCTCCGAGTATGGAATTACTAGATGTTTCTCATTTCACAGTTTGGAATGAATTATATCTTGTTTTAGTCTACGATAATGTGAATAGGATTTAAAATGAAAATAATTTCCTTGACTTGTTTTGAATGGAATATTTAAAGGGGTTTTAAAAATATAAATTTATATAAATTTTGTAGGGTTTGAAAAAAGATGGAAGAAAACTGATTTGAGAATTTTTTGAATGTTTGAATTGTATGATAAAATATTAAACATGACTTTTGGAACTCCATTTGATATTTCACATATGAGAGTGTATGTTTCAAAATAGCATGTTGAGACACGTTAGTGGATTATATAATCTGAACTGGATGGAAACATATGTGACAGTTTATATGATTCTTTGGGTGAGTGTTTGAAATTAAATGCTAACATTATTTTTCAAAAAAAGATATGATTGAAGAATTGATATTGGGAATTGAATTTGGTCTGAAAAGTGGATTTTATTTTTTGTAAAGTGGCCTAGGAAGAAAGCTGTATTTCAATTTAAATGAAAATGGTGACTTTAGAAATGATGGTATTTTGTTGTGTTTTTGTGTATTTTTCTTTTGGGTCAATTATTTTGGCCTAATATGTTTTTTAAATTTTATTTCAGGTTGATGATGATATTGGGTTCTCTAAAAATATGTTGTTTATAATATTCTTCCCAGAGAGGACCATATGTATTCTAATGAGTTATTCCCCATTTTTGGTTCCTCTCAATTGTTTCATTACAATCATGGTTAATTCAGGTTGTTAGAGGAATTAATGTGTCTTTATGAGGTTGAGAGTGTGTCCAGAATGTTGGGAAATCCATCAGATGTTATATTTCATACACTTTTGGTACTATTTTAGAGTCTAGATTTTCATGAATGGGAAATGTTTTTCCACCATAAATGCATTATGTGATGTTGTGGGACGTGTTTATGTCCATCATTGTCTGAAGTTTTATAATCAAAGAGGTGAATACAATGAAAATGGAATAGATCATGTGTATTTGGATAATCAAGTAGAATGTGAAGGCATATGTTGACCACATCAAGAAACTCCTTTCCTTTTATCTATAAGTTAATTCACAAGATCTATTTTAGGATACTATTTTTGTATGGGGTCTCCACACATAGATCATGGTGCTTGCTCACTCCTATGAGGATATTCTATTCAATAAGATACTGGATGAATCATTCCTAGATGATTTTTTATAGAGATCTTGCTGTAAATAAAATATATATTTAAACTCATGATGGTTTCCAATCTATTGAGAGGTGTTTTCTAGAGGATCATGTCTTGGAAGATTCACTTTCATTGGATCTGACTTTCAGTTCGTGATACCATTTTCATGTTTACCACCAGTGTGGCCGGCTTGGGCATTCAAATCCATCTTTTTAAAATCCTCCAAAGGCATGTCATTATTGTGTACATTTGGATCATCTAGATTTTTTTTAGTAAGTGTTCCTAAAGTGGAAGTCTTGTTAACAGGATTTCATCTCATGAATATGGGGCATCATATGCTTCAGACATCCCAAATCCATCCATAGGCCTGAATGTGAATTTTTTTTCACATTCAAGAATCACAAGTGGTGTGTAGGGGTTCCTTAGACTAGTTTTCATCTCCCATGTTGGGGTTGAAGCATTTGGAGTTTCCATTTTTTTCCTTGAGTTTGTATGCACATAATTTCATTGAAAAAGTATGATGCACTTATTTTATCATAATATGAGTGGTTTTGATTATCATAATGTGGATTTTTGAATTGGTTTCTCTTATAATGTGCTCGACCCTAGTGTGGGGTGGTTCCAGTTTCTAGTTGTGTCTGTTTGGAGATGCTTGACCAATTTGGAATTGATGGATTTTATTTCAGTTATCTATTTGATTATTTTTCATTAATGTATCCCCCTAGTGTTAGGGTTCAGTTTTTGTGGTAGGTCTCTAGTTTTTTTGGGGGTTCCATTCTTCCCATGTTGGTTAACCTGTGGTGAGGTTGTATGGGTTGTAATATTTGTGGGTTTAGTCTAGTTCTTATGGTAGGTAGAACTCCCATGGGTTATCCCATCATTTTTTTCCTTTAGTTTATTATTAATATCTTTGTTGTGGTTTTTGAGTGAATATAAAACCTATGGTTTATGGTTTTATTTGAATTTGGTTAAGCATGGATTCATGATTTGTTTATCGTTTAACTTATTGAATTTCTAATGCAATAAAATATTTGTGTTGGGGAGAATTGTCAATCCTAGATCTTTGAAACTCCAATATTATATTATTTTCTTAGCTTTGGATATTTTTGGTTGAGTTTCAGGTTGAACCCCAATTTAAATTTTCATTTTTGGAATATCTTGGGGGTATTTTTTCATGTGCATGGTTTGGGGCCTGGTTTTGGGAAATAATTCAGCTCACCCAGGTAATCATTCAATATGTTTTGTGGTCTAGGGTTAAGGATCATAGGGTACACATGGTTTTTAAAAACAATTAGAAAGCATGTGTGTTGTTATTTCTAATTGGGCAATATAAACCACACAATATGAACACAGTTTGTCAAACTGTGCATCAAAACCATGTGATCTTCCTAGTTACATATAAATTAAAAACTCCCAAGGTTTCTCCTCCATGTTTTTATAAATAAATCGGGAGTTACACCCCTAATTTTATATCAGAAAACCAAGGGGTCCTACTATCCTTCTCTCCCTTACCTCCTTCAATTTTAGAATCTCTTTCATTGTTCCAACATAAGAATCCTTTGATTTTGGTCAATTTATATTTTTCTTCTCCCTCCTCCCTAGAGATCATGGTCTCTCTTTGTGTGGATTCCCTCTTCAATGATATCTATGGGTTAAGGTAGATGTATCAACCTATTTTATCTATAATATTGTATATGGATCTAGTCTTTTTCTCGGTTGTTTCTTATCCTAGAGTTTCATTGAATTAGTACTATATTATTGTAGGGGTTTCCATACATTTCATTTCTAAATCATTATATTGATGCTTGTGGATTTTTAAAAAATATATAAATTTATTCACATGGTATTGGTGTGATTACATACATTGGAATGGTGTTTTGGAGTTGGAAAAAAGTATTTGCAGTTGTCAGAAAATAGCATAGTTGATTATGTTATATATTTATTCACATACGAAGTTTGTTAAAATGTCAATTCATCATTTAAAATGATGTTATGTGGTTTTAGTTGTTTTTAACCTTGGTTTTGTCAAGATATTATTTTTTGACATTGAATTTGGCATAATATGTGGATTGTGCTGACTTTAATTACTTGTTGTATTGATTTTGAATATGCGAGATAGCTTAAAAAATAGTTTTGTATAACATGAGGGATATTTTTAAGTTTCATTGGATGTGGACACATCCATGTGTGTGTGGGGTACACAAATGGAAAAGAACACAAATGATAATGGTGTAAGATAACTTTCTCAATATATAACCCAGATTTCATTATTATTATCCATCTTTCTTCTTTAATTCCTACCACAATCTCCATATACTACACTCATGGACCCTTGGTTCTCAAATGAAAGGAATGTAGTTTCAAATTACCTATGAAATTAATGATTGTTTGTTACACTATAAAATAGGAAGAGTTTTGTTAAAATGGTATGATTTCATATTGGGAATCATAATGTGTGTTGAGTGATTTCACCCTGTCATGATGTGGGGTATGAAAATTAAATTTATTTTGGAACATAAAGGCATGTTTGGAATTTTGAACATAATATTGGTGGATGGTGTTGTTTTTTAAATGGTGTAGAAAATTTTGGTAATGAAAAGGAATTCATTATGTTTAAGTCTTGGTTGGTACATTATATTGTTTTGGGGGTAAATTATAGGATTGAATGTACAAATGATCAGTTGGCATCGTAGCATATTTTGAGAAATTATTTTAAAGTTAATGTGTTGTGACAACAATGTTGGCACTTTTGAATGATTTCTTATGAGGTGGGCTCCCCAATGGAGGATATACAAATATGATTTATCGAATGGGTGGTATTATTTTCTAGGTTAGGCTAGTATGAAGGTTACATATAAGTGAGTCAAAAATATAACAGCCTCCTCCTTCAACCATTTGTCATTACCATGGGTTTTCTATGCTTATTTTATAGGGTCAAGTAATAGTTTCTTATTTCATTAGATTAAATTATTTGGTACACCTTGGATGTTTTAGAGTCTAGGTTCATTCTTCCACTTGATTGAAATTAAAAGGACTAGTTTTTTATTGAAATTGGAGTTGCACCATATTTCAAAAGGTGAGTCCAACTCGAGTATGTCTACGGATCTCTCTAGTGATGTGTAGGAAATAAAAATGGTTTACTATATGTATTTTCTTGTTTATATTTCATTTCACATGGTTTATTAGTTATACTAATTTTTTATTTTTATCATAACTTGGTATAATATTTTAATTTGGTTTGATATTTTTAATTAAAATAGAAATCCATATTGAAAAATAATAATGTGGTGTGCAGTGATTTAAAAAGTAAAAGATGTTTTCATTATTAAAATAATTAAAACATATTATTATATGTGTATTTCCAAAGTACTATTCATAGAAAAATATTGTGAATGAAAATGTATGTAATATGTGGTGGTTGCCGATTGATTTTTTATGATATAACCATAATTGTACCATTCATTGTCGATAGACTTGAGCTATTTTTCAGGTCTAGGATTTTGGTTTGAGTGCTTTTGTTTTTGAAGTTTAGTCTTTTGGTTGGTGGTGACTAAGAGGTCACATGGATATTCTGGTAGCCTAGTTCAATCATATTTTGGTATTTAGTATTTTTTAGTCAATATATTACAAATAAATTATTGGAGGAAATATTTCTATACTATCAAAAAAATTCCTAAGTTGAGTGGAGAAAACATATTTTTAGAATAATGAATAGATTAAAATTGAGATCAGGAAATAAATCAAGAGATTAACTGAATTGATATGATTCTGAAATTGAATATTATTCCAATGATGGTAGTTATTAAAATCATCTCACCTACAATTTTTAATATATCTAGATTAATTATGAGGTTATTATTATTTAAAATATTATTGAATTGTGTGTTATGGATACTCCCAAATTAATGATATTGATATCAGTGAGTGGTTTTCACCCATGGAACTGCTTAAGAAATTTTTGAAATTTTATTATTTTTAATTGTAAATGAATCCCATGGTATTATATATTAAAATAAATTAAGAATTATGATATATACGTTTGATGAAATATTTCTACCTCAAAAAATGTTTATTTTCTTTTTAGGGAAGATAAGAACAAATTTTTTAACATAAAAAAATCATTATTGGATAATGAAGACATTGGTTTGGTGGTTTTGACAGATAGATAAATTCATGAATAATCTATGTTTCTAGTGTGTTTAAGAAGATTAAGATATTGATTTTAATAACACTAATGATCCAAGGATGATGGTGTTGGTGAATTATTATGTTATAATCTTAGGAATTTCAAACAAATCATTTTGAAAATAATTTTTGGAGTTCATGAAGTGTGAGTTCAATATATATATTTTAGGTGAAATATTATTTAATTTTTTTAGGTGTTATTGTGATGAAATAAAATATTTATTTCACTATTAAAATATTTTAATGAGTTTTTGAATGTATTTTGAATGTAATATTCAATTTATATGATAAATCTAAATGGTACAGAGATTAATTTTTCATGAAATGATGATGGAAAATTGGTGAACATGATAACATATATTAATACCATTAGAATATTTTTTTACATAATAAAAACATGATCTAACATTATATTTTACAATTTTTATGGGGAATTATATTAATTTAATCCAACTAAACCAAATTGTGTATAGTTAAAATAATATTAGGATATATTAAACTCATGGTGGAGTTCATTCTCATGAAGAGTGATTCATCTCAACAATAGTTATTAGAATATACAAATGATTATTAGGCTTGTTCAGTAGGTGATTGAAAATTTTCATCATGTAGTTTTATTTATCATTGTTGATTGTATATTTTTAATCATAGACTTAGATATTACTGAAAATTTCGTGACACAACAGAGGATAAATATATTGAATCTACTCATGCATGCACTCAGTTGTTATAGATGAAGCAAAAACATTATTAAATGGGTATAGAAGTAGTATCTCATATCAGAATCAACAATAATGATTCAGGTTCTATATATCATATAAAATAGAACATCTATAAATCTAAAAAATTAAAAATTGAATTAATTTATCATTTTAATAGAGATAAAGTTGATCATGTTTTGGTGATGTTGGTGTAGATAAATATATAAAATAATGTTGAAGATATTATAAAAAATGATTTACTAAAGGAAGTATTCGAAATGAGTCAATTGGGTCTCAATGTATAGTTGTTCCAATACACCACTATATTTTGGATAAGGTAACCCACCTCCTTGAGGTGTGTTATATTTTTTCCTATGTGGTGATAAATTATAATTTCCTTTACCAAAAAAGCGTGAAAAATGTTATTATTCAAAAAAGGGGAGAAATAATTGAATGGGAATATGAAATTGTTAAAAAGTATTTCATTTGATATTTATTTGATAGATGAGGGTAAATGATAAATATTTTGAATTATTCAAGAGGGTTGGTAGTGTACAATATATAAATGTTTTGAAGTAGTTATTTTAATAAATACATATTATTAATGGATTGAATTTTTGGTTCTTAATGAATGAGGTTACAAAGTGTATTTGAAGACAAGGTCTTCTCAAAAACCACCGTCATATTTAAATTTTAAAAAAGGGAATTGATTTAGAATTGAATTAATTTGTATGATTAATACTTTTTTATAAACGATGTTTAAATGGGATCTTTTAATTACGAATTTATTCATTAAAGGAAAATTTATGCTAATAAATTTTCTAATTTTGGTCATGGATCTTGTAGGATTTGTGTATGTATTGTTTAAATATTTTTGTTTCTCTCTCATGTTGCAGTATGTAAATAGTTCATAATAATGAAGGAGAAATATTTCTTTTCAATATAATTGTTGAATATGTAACAATGTTTGACGAATTTTCAACAACCCAAAATGGTAAATTTTAAGGAAAAACCTTATCAATGGAATGTCATGGTTTTTGGGAGGTTTTCTATGTTGAGAGATATATTATTAAAGTTAAAGTGTCATTATTTAAAATATATGTTTACATGGATCCCAATTTGTGTGGATCTGTGGGAATCTAATGTATCTGTACTAGTAGATGGAAGGAAGGTATTTAAATAAGATCACTGGGGTATATAAGATCAAGATCGCATTTGAAGGATTTCATATGATGAATAAATAATTTGAATGTTTTTAATGAATGTGTAATGTTTTTTCAAAATATTGATTTCATAATGTTGTAAATTTAGGGATTCATAATTTATATTTTGAACAGGGTAAACAATTATAAATTTCATTAAGTTCATGAATGATGGTGTAATGTGAAGGAGATGTGGTTTCACAAATGTGACGAGTTCCATGAAAACAGTGAAAATGGTGGAGAATATTGTATTGATGGATTTCATGAGTGGATGATATATCACAATTTTAAATGGATGAGTTTCATGAAAATAAAATATTTTGGTTTGTGAATGGTAGTTTCAAATCATGGATGTTATAAATAAACCATGAATTATTATATTTAGGTCTATACGCCATAAATTTAGAATGAATCACATAAAGACTTTCTCAAGGATCTGAATTTTAAAATGTCTTGTGTGAATATTTTTTTCAGGAAGGTTATGGAAACATACGTTCTATAAAGAAATTTTCTTATAATAGTTTCTATTATTCAGTTACATATAATTATATTGGTTATTGAAAGAGAAATTTTTTGAATAAATTTAATAAAATTTAATGGATGTGAGAAGATTTATGAAATTTTAAGAAGATTTGAGAATATTGGGATTGGTTATGTTAATGTGGATGTCAAATGATCCATAAATGATTCATCTTGAAACTCTATGGTAAAATGGGATTTATATGTTCATTTAAGGAAGAACATAATGAAAAGCTATTTGTTCATGAAATCTATTGATATCTATATATGTAACAATGATTGCACCTTATTATAGAGAACAACTATCTTTCAATAAGTAATTGGTAATATACCAAGGGTATAATGAATCTACACATAAAACTAGATTAATATCGTGCTATTGTGGATTAGGTATATTGTAACATTTCCTTTTTACGCTATTTTTACTAGACCAATTTGGCTATAACATGGAATTTTTTTTTCATATATATGATTTAATTTTTATTGATTCATTATTATTGGAAGGAGATAGAATAGTATTATATTTACCAATGAATCAAAATCGATAAGTTAGGTCATTTTTATCTACAATACCCAAATACAACACCCGCTGACTTCATATTGTTCATAAACTAACCAGGCTAACATCCTTCTATTATATATTAGCAAAGTGTAATGATCATTTCCATCCCTATTAATTTAAGGCTTGTATTACACACATTATTTTAATGAAAATATTATTAGTAGACCCATTTTTAGAAATTAATCAACATTTTTATTAATCACCTTGTTATAAAATGAATAATACCCGACAAATTGTTGGTTTTGTGTGATATCAATGTTTAAGTTTATGTGTTGAGAGGTCTAGTGGTTTATTCAAAAGATATTACACAAGTTGGTTCCAATATAGACAATGTTAAAAAACATTATGATATATAGGTTCAGGAAGAAAAATATAGTTAGCCATATTTTTAATAGGTGGATGGTATTATTTACTAAAAGTAGTTGGAATATTTGAATGGTAGATTGGATGGAGCCTTATTGTGTTAGGTCACCTAATGCATGATGGATATTGTGAGGATAACATATGATGTAGAAGTAGCTAGATTTCAAAATTCAATAGGTAGATCCGAGTGTTGTCCAAGCATATTAATACTAAGTATTATAATCCATTTCTTTCACATTGAGTGTTTTTTAGGATACAGAGGAAAATAAAGCTGAAGGGAAGGGGAATCTTCAAACAGTTGAATTGATGTTTAGTTGTTAGGGATGCCATGTGTGGATGCTTAATCACTTTTGTGATGTCATCAATGGAATGATGTGGATGCTCTCTTCACGGATGTATGAAAATAAATTTTCATCAAATTTATCAATGTGATGAGTATTGTTGATATGTATTGTTCACCTAGATTTTGTAAATAAGTAAATGTATTCCACTGGGAAATAGTTTTTGTACATTATAATAGTGTGTTTCCCTCAAATAATGTAATGTAGTGATGAATTATAGACTTGTTTGTACCTCTATAAATAGTTTATCTCCTTTACTTGTCCATAAAGATAAAAAATTATTGTAGGGAAAATCGATTACAAGAAGAGGAAAATAATGTGCATCTAGAAGGATCACACATGAGTGCATTATGTGGTCTAATGCCAAAATATTAAATTCAAATTACATAATTTAGTACACTAGATGATGTCTTATTCCAATAGTTCAAGTGGGGATGTCAGATGTTGATTACCCCTTTTGACTAAGACATACTCCCTATCAAATTAATGTTATTCCAAAATTATCACGTGGATATAAGACACAATTTTTCACCCTATTAATATTATTTTCACTATATTAATTCATTTTCATGGTATTTGTGTGTTCATTATGTAATTATTTTATTGTATTCATTCCATAATGAAGTCATTGAGCTTTCTAGAACTAGATTCTATAGAAAGACATGATTAGGTTGTCAGTGTGGTTGTTCATCCTAGATCATGGCATAAATATCATAGTGCATAATTCAATCAGATTCATGGAATATCATGGTGGTAGATGATCCACATCATTGGATAAACAACATAGGAACATGTATGTAGTGTATCATTTCATGAGGGAATATCCTCCATTATTGAGAGGATCATTTGACAATGTTCTATATGATGGATAGATTAAAGCGTTGAAATGTATTTTAAATGTAATAGTGTGTTCATACAATAAAATTTTTAGTCTTTATGATTATTGTTTTGAAGGTTAATCTGATCAATGGTGGTCAATAGTCATGAATTTTTGGTATAGTGAGGAGATTTATGCTCATGATTGGTATGAATTAAGAGTTACGTTTCTTGATAAATATTTTCCTAAGGTTGTCCAAATGAGGATGGTAGAAAGTTCATGTAATTGAGGAAGGAGGATGACTTAGTGGTTTCTTATAAGGAAAAATTCACTCGATTTCAAATTTATGATTTATATTGTATCTAAGATCTTTAATGTAAAATCAGAAATTTATACTCACTACTGGAAAGATGATCTTTCCCAACACTTCTATACCAACGGTTTGTAAAAACTGTTGGTATAGCTACCCTTTCCCAACGGTTCACCTAAACCGTTGGGAAAGGGTGTGTTTTGAGCCTCTTTCCCAACGGTTCACCAAAACCGTTGGGAAAGAGTGACCTTTCCCAACGGTTTTGGTTAACTGTTGGGAAAGGGTGTGGGAATTGAGACCTTTCCCAACGGTTCACCAAAACCGTTGGGAAAGGGTGTGAGAATTGAGCCTCTTTCCCAACAGTTTTGGTGAACCGTTGGGAAAGAGTGACCTTTCCCAACGGTTTTGAATTCAACCCACTCTAACCTTTCCCAACGGTTTTGAAAACCGTTGGGAAAAACCACCCACAAATTAAAGGGCTATCCCAATGGTTTTCAAAACCGTTGGGATAGGTTCTTTAATTTTTTTCCAGATCTATTAACCGAGAACATTATATAAATCAAAATTTTAAATAATTATGATAATACTTATATATATTTATGAAATTATGTTTACAAAAGTGATGTTAGCTGAGTGGTTAAGTCGTTCGATTATAAACGAGGGGTCCTGGGATCAAAACCCAGCGGATGTTTTATTTTTGGAATTTATATACCAATGGTTCCATTACCGTTGGTATAGATTTCTTATTACCTATACCAACGGTTTTGGAAACCCTTGGTATAGGTCTATACCAACGGTTTTTAGAAAACCGTTGGTATAGACCTATCCCAACGGCTTACTTGGCTACGGTTCTTCAAACCGTTGGTATAGGCTATACCAACGGTTTGGAGGCCTATACCAACGGTTCCAAACCGTTGGTAAAGGTTAGTTTTCCAGTAGTGACTCTGGATTAATTCCAAATTATAGAATGGAATTTTATCCCCATAAGATCAAAAGTTATGTAAACCTTGTTCGATATAAAAATATTTTGGTAGCGGAGATTGACGATGATCATGTGTTCTATGCCAAATATTGAAATTAGAGGTAGAGGTGGTAGGAAAAAGGGAATAATTCTTTTAAAAATTTGGATGCTATATTATTTCTATTTAGAATTTGTGAATTTTTTTTGAAAAAAACACACTAGGTACTTCCTTTTGAATTATGGTAAGTCTTTCCAATGTGGTAAAATGGAACATAAGACTCATAACTATAATGAAAAAGATCATGGTAATGGTAAAAAAATCTTATTTATAGTTTAAAAAAACGTTTTAATACAAATGATATTGGTCTTAATGAAAATGAGTGTCCGATGAAGCACGAAAATGATAGGAAGAAACAAAACAATAAGAATAATAGTTTGGTAAAATCCTTTTTCACTACTTCAATAAATGTTGGCCCATCATATGAAGTGGTACTAGAGACATTGTATTTATATTCATATTTTTCTATGTGTTTTTTGATTCCGAATCTACACATTCTTTCCTTTCTCCAAAATTTTCTAGTAAATTCAGAATTCAACCATAAGAAATGAATCCATACATTATGGTTAAAACACCAGGGGTACTTTTTGAGAAAAAATAAATTTATAAGACTCTTCATAACCATGAATGTGGAAATAATATACCTTCAAACATTATTTTTTCCTCTTGTAGAGATTGATTACATTCAATGAATAGATTGGATTTCTATTTACCATGTTATGATTGAATGTAAATCATTATATTTTTCTTTTCTGATAGGATTTCAATTTGTCTACAAGAATAAAACCTTACCACTGATAATATATTTGGACGTTAGAAAACTATGGAAAGATGGTAATGAAAGTTATTTTGATCGTTTTGTTGAAAACTAATGATTTTTTCAGATTAATGATGTTCTGCTAGTAAATGATTATCTTGGTGTTTTTACTGATGTGTATTTTGTTTTTATACATAATCAGGAAGTTTAATTAATTGTTTAGTTTGTTACTGATGTTAAGACAATTTCAAAACTCCTTTATAGAATGTCTCAAATTAACTTTTAGTGTTAATAAATCAATTGTAGGAGTTATTAGATAAATGTTTCATTTTAGAAATCATGTAGCATTGGGGTTATCCTATAAGTTTGTTAAAAATAATGATGGTTCAATGTGAATTTTCATTAATTATAGAGCCTTGAATGGCATCAATGTTTCAAACAAGTGTCCATTTCCTCATAATGATTATTTTTTATTATCTCTATGGAGAACCATATTTTTCGATGAATTCCTTGAGGTCATTGTACCCTCAGTTGAATGTGAAGAAAATAGTCCTTCCGAAGACTATGTTTCAAAAAAGATATGGCCATTATGAATTGGTAGTTATGTTGGTTAGGTTATCTAATACACCATCTCTATTCATGGATCATATTAATAGAATATTCATTGAGTTATTGGATAATATTGGGGGTGTCTATATTAATAGAATTTTGGAATATTCAAAAATTCAATAGGAGTATTATAATCATTTTAGGGTTATCTTGAAAACCATAGTTGAAAATATATTTTATGGGAAATAAAAAAAGTGTGAGTTTTGGATACAAAAAATACCTTCCTTGAAATTTTTTTGTAAATGTGGAATAACTATTGATCCCGCTAAAACAAAAGTAGTTAAAGAATGGAAAAGATGAAAAAATATATACAAGATTCATAGTTGTCATGGTTTAATAGCCTATTACCAGAGGATTTGTTGGATGTTTTTCACAGTAATATAGTCCCCATAGCAAGTTAACTAAAAAAGGTGTTATTTTCCTCTTGAAAAATAATTTGATGATTGTTTTCATAAATTGAAATGATGTTTGGTGAATGCGTTAGTTTTTTCAATACCTTCTAATTTTTATGAAATTGTTATCAACAATGATGATTTGTCCAATGGACTTGATTGTGTCATAATATAGAATGACCCCGTAGTTTCATATCCATTATATAAGTTAAAAATTTGGGAGTTGAATTACCCTAGAAATGATTTGGAATTAGAAGTTTTTTTTATTTAAAAATTTAAAGGCATAATTTTTATAGATTAAAATGTGAAATATATACGGATCACAAATTATTGAAGTATATATTGACTCAGAAAGAATTGAACATTAAAGATAGAATATGGTTAGGACAAATCATGGATTATGATTGGACAATTAATCACTATACAATAAAAGGAATCAAAATTTGTGGAGCGTTAATTCTGAAATGTAATGCCACATTGACCATATTATGTTTGTAACATGACTATTTGATTAATGATATGATTTACATTGGTATGTTCGTTTTGGGGGGGGGGAATTCATATATTTTCCATTAGGATTCAATTAAATAGTCTATATCTGAATGAATTAAGAAATCATAGATGTAAGATAGTGAATTGTAGAAAATGGTATAATTGGTTCATAATGGTATCTTTCCTTAACATTGATAATGATTTTGTTTTGAGATTTTGGAAGAGGTTATGTGTGCCTTGTGATTCACAATTGAAGAAAGAGTTGTTATGTTAATATCATAGTTCTCTGTTTTTAGTTCATCTAGGAACTAAAAATACGTATTGAAAAATTTGAGTGTATTATTAGAGGGATATAATGAAAAGTGATATTAATGACTTTAATGTGAACTGTTCGACTTGTTAGCTGGTTAAAACAGAATGAATGTTTCCAAAAGATATTCTTCAACCTTTTCCAGTACAATACTAGAAATGGGACAATATATAAATGGATTTCATAATGAGATTACCTAATAAATCACAATGTAACAATATAAATTTAGTTATTTTTTATAGATTAACTAAATCTTTTTATTTTATTTATGTTCGAGATACACTCCCTCTAGATCAACATTATTTGTTGTATCTTAGTGAAATAGCCAAGTTACATGGAGTACCTATCTCTATTATATCTTATCATGATCCCAGGTTCAGTTCTATGTTTTTCAAAGGACTTCGAAAGTCGTTGGGTACTGAATTAAATTTTAGTATGGATTTTCATCCTCAATATGATGCGTAGAATGAACCAACTATTCAGACACTAGAGGATATGCCATGTTCTTGTACAATGGATTACCAATGAATTTTGGACAATCATTTATCAATGGTTGAGTTTTATTATAATAACAGTTTTCATTCCAGTATACAGATAGAACCATATATGGAATTATATGGAATTTGGTGTCACATAATAGGTTTTTGTGATGAAGTATGTGAATAAAAGTTTACGAGACCAAAATGGGTATAATAGAAGGCAGAAAATGTATTGATGATCCAGAAAAACATGAGGAAAAAATGAAGTATAAATAAAGGTTATGATGATAACTGGAGGGAAGATTCTTCTTTCAAGGTAGGTGATCATGTCTTTCTCAACGTTTCACTAGGGAAAAGTGTGATGGGTTTTGGTGGGAAGGGAATGTGGGTTCTCCAGTTCATTGGACCCAATAATATTCTAAATATTATTGGATCAGTTTCCTACCAAGTGAATTCTCCCCCATTTTTATCCTAGGTACAAAATGGTTTTCATGTTTCAGTTTTATGAATGTATATGATGGGTTCATCTCATGTTTTGAGTCTAGAAGTAGTTCAGTTGTAAGTGAATCATTTTTCTGAGAAACAACCAGTACAGATTCTTCACCATATAGATAAAATGTTTTCTAATAAGGTAATTGTATAGGATATAGTTTTTTAGATAAACCATTTGTTTTATGAAGAAATATTGGAATACGAAAATACTATTCATGAGAAATACCCACACTTATTTGATAAGAGAATAAAATTGCAGGTACACAATTTCCAAAAGGGGTGAAGGATGTAACATCCTTGGTAATTATAGACTAATAAATTTCAATATCTATTATTATTTATTAATATCAAATTAATTAAATGTTAACAGGGATTTTTTTTCTAATAGCATACTTGACACACAATAATGGGGTTCTCAGAAATATTAGGACTAACATAAGATTGAGATTAAATGAAAAATAAATCAATATTATTATTTTAAATTCTATTTAATTATTAGCCAATGTATTAGTGGGAATGAACATAACTAACTATATTATGTATTCACATGTTTTTTAAATGTTTTTACATTCATCTAATAAATATTAGAGGCCTAAAATGTTAATAAATACGATTTTAAGCATAAAATACTTTAATATTTTTAAATGGTTGCTTTACCACATTTTGATGGATAACCCTTTTAAAATAATTTCTTTATCATTTTTATCTTCTATTTTTCAAAATAAAATTCTTCTTTAGAACCTGGACATAAAAGTTTTCATTGGTTGAATTATGGTATATTTCTGATAAAATTCATTTTTTAATGAATAGTGATAAATACTGCAATTTAATTAAATATATATATTTAGTTTAATTTTTTATATATTTAGGTTGTTCTTGTAAAAATTTTCATGTTTAATTGGTATATGTTTTTATCATTTAATCCAATTTTGGAAATTTAAACAAATTTCTAATTTAAATTTGATATAAATACAAGTCAATATTTTGATGGTTTTTACTTTAACAACCCCTTTTCTCATTTTAATAATAGGTATAAATTTTATATTAATTACTAAAACATATGTGGTTTGTATGTGTAAATTTGAATCCATTTTTGAAATAATAATGTTGAAATTATGCAAATAGGTCACTTTTTTTACCTTATGAATAGTATCTGTACAAATAATTTTTTATTCACCACGGTAAGAGGTAAATAAGGAAGAGAAGGTTAAAAATAATATTATAATAATAAAAACATGCCATAAAAATTATAATAATCCTATTGTGTGAGATACGTCCAACAAAAAAAACCATTGGAATGAAAATTTGGCCTTCGGAAGCAACTTGATTGACTTTATGACACTTATAACTATTTATTTAATATGAAGGAAAATATATTATGAACATATATCTTCTTACTAAAAAAATTAATATAGGGTTATATATGTGAAATATTCTACTATAAATAGTATTTAAAAAGATAAAAATATACACTGCATCATTTTATTTTATTTATAATATTTAGATATTAAATAAATAAATTTAATTATGACACATTGATGATGTATTGATTGTTTTTTTAATGATGAAACAAAATTAATGATATTATAAATTTTAAAATAAATATAAAATGACACAATTAATGACTTCCATGATTTTTATTAGTGAATATAATATATTATAATAAAATTAAATGTGTTCGATATACATTATATCTCTTTTGGATTTTATTTAAATTCAATAAACATAATAGTGTTAAAATTGACATAGTTATCATTTTATAACAATGGTATTTTATTAAATTTTTTAAAATTCCTAAAAATATTATGAAATAAAAAATTTACTATGATAAGGTCTAGATTTAAATTATGTATAAAACTATTTAAAATTTTTTCTAAAATATGTTAAATTAAAATCCTCTTAATAATTAAAATGTTGTAACAAATTTTAAAATTAAAAGAGACTAATTAAGGGTAATAAAAAATATATAAGAGTTCAATTAAAATTAATACAAGTCTGAAAATTATTTTATGATCTTATTTTTACATATACTCATCCTAACTAAGAAAAATTACAATTTGGAAGCATTTAAAGTAAAAAATTAATTTATATTAATTTAGTATTTTAAGAATTTTTAAGGCTTCCCCTCACATATCCAATATAAGATACCCTCTCTTCTGTATTCCTCACATTTCCAATGTCTTTGGGTTAAAAAAATCTATTTGCAAATCCATTTATAGATTCTCTCCCAAAATTATTGGTATATTATTTTAGGCATTTCCCCCTTCCTATAGGTGTTAAGTTGTTCTTCAAAAGTTATCAAAAGAAGAAGTGGTATCATTTTTTAATAGTTTCCATTTTCTTTATTCATCCACATCCCTTAAATATTATTATTATAAAATGAAATAATAAATATAGTGTCCTAAATATAAATAGTTTTTATTAGGTTAATACCATCCCCGAAAAACAATCTCAATTTCTATCAAATCAAAATGGAATTAATTGTTTGTGTGTATGTGTGAATTATCACATCCAGGAATAGATATAGTTCGTTTTCCATTATCATCTGTCAAGATTGACTATAATGATGGAATTATTGTCAATATGTGATATTAATGACATATTTATCAATTTAGAAGAATTATATTTCAATTATTTTATTCCTTACAGGAAAATTAAAACAATAACGTTGTTTGTGGGTATGTGTGAACTATCAACTTCATTAAGTGATGTGAATCATTTTTATTCAGCAAAGCACATTTAATATATATATAACTAATTTTAAATTATCATAATGAGGTTAATTATATTATTATAATGTTTTAAATATAAAATAATAATTACATTATTTCCATTATGATCAACAAAAAATAAAAACATTACTCATGAGTACATATGGCCTACCCTCTGCATGAATATAACGTTGAACATTTTTTATAACAAAAAATAATTTTTTTATTTTAAAATTTTGACTAATATATATAATATATGATTATTTGATGAATAATTTAATATATATTATGTAATTATTGGCATATGGATTAGTGACTTTGAAACCATGTTAATTTTTGACTCATGTACCGAATATCAGATAAACATCTGATATGAACCTAATTATTTATATAAATTTTATAACATCGTAATAATTGATATAAAATAAATAATAAAATTTAAAAACGTTTTAAGAAATTATAAATTAATATATTTTTTATTATTTAGGAATATATTGAATGTACGTGTTGTGTCAAAATTAGGGTGAGGGACTTCATCTCATTCATCTTTTTCTGAGGCATATTTTGATAATATATAACAAATTATACTATACGGTGTATATTAAACCTCATTGAATTTAAATTTCAAACAAAAGTTTTCATAAGGAATCTTTTTTCTAAAAAGTGTTTACTAAAGAAAAAAAGAATGTTTTTCTTATGTATGCAGTGATACCGACCTTTCTTCCACTATGACCATTATTTGATATTTGTCTTCCTCTACAAGACATATAATTTTTAAAATATAGTTAAACAGCATATTCCATTTTTTATCCTTTTTTATTGAATAATTATTGTGAATTAATTTATTATAACTTCAAATTATGACTTATTATTTTAATGTAAAATGTTATTTATCTTTTATACATGGTTTATGTGTTATGATTTTGTTGTGGTTTGTGAGAATATCTTATGTATACTATAGTTTCTGTGATAAACTGAGGGTTGGTGAACCCATTATTGTTGTCTAATGCATTTGGTTAAGACATGTATTTAAATGATAAGGATTCTCATAAAGGATTTAGGGAATATATTTTGATGTCTATTCAAAAAGTAACAATACAGGTTACTTTATGTTTGGATGTGAAAGCTAAAATATATGTATTATTTGGATGCCACATGTTAGGATTTACAATTTATGATTACAATGAAGTTTTTCATTATTCTTATGATTTATTTTGTTCATGAATATTTATGGAATAATGTTTTATTTGTTTATTTCAAATCCCTTACTAATATTTATTTTACTCATCCCATGTTTTGAAAATATTTTTCTGGGTATTTGGGGGGGTAAGATAAGGGAAGAAATCAATATGATTCTAATCAAGAATAATAAATAAGGTTAGATTTTAAAATTTTTATTTTGGAAGAAATAGATACTGATTTAGTGGTACATAAATTGTTTAAATTTGAGTTCTTTTATATTTGTAATGTCATAATTCTCAAAAAAAATATAGACCTGAAAATAACCTCAATTGGAATTATTTACTTAACTCGTGATTTTTCAAGGTTTAAGGCTGGGTCCATATAAAATCAATAAATATCATGATGGGATTCTTTATAATATCATTAAATAATACTTTTATAAGATATATAAAAAAAGAGGTTTTTTTAGACAATCCAAATTGAATTATAAAAAAATCAAAATTGTAGCACCTAATATGAAATTTAATCAATGGAATATCATTCATCCCTATAAGGAATAAAAAATAGACAAAAAACCCCAATATTTGAAAAATATTACACTTCTGTAATTTTTTAAAGATAACTCATCATTTTAGTGTAGATGATACATGATCATTATAGTAACAAAATTTATTTATTTTTAATTGTTACATAACGTCAAAACCCCATTATTATTCATAACAAAAAATAGTGGATCCTCACGGTGAAAAACTAGGGAATATAAATCTTCTGTAACCCCACTCTAAAATTTTTATCTTCAATTACACAAATTACAATATGTCCATCATATATTATGTCAAAGATATAAGTTTTTTTATTAGCTATCAGATTAATGGAAAACTAAACCACATGCTCTTGTGGTGTTCTATATAGTTATTCTAGAAACATGTCATTGTATTCCTTCCCAATAGGTATATCCTCAATTGTAAGGATACCCTTACCATTGAAAGTATTTCTCTAATCTTATAATCCAATTAATTTTTTAATGATAGATAATGGATGTGGATTGAGAAAAGACTAAAATTTTAGATTATATCATTTAAATATATGTGATTCCATATATCCATTATAAATTGTAATATCCTTTTATTAGAAATTAATATTTTTAATTATAATACCATATATAATTCACAGAAAGTATTATATGATAATTAACATTCTATAAAATAATAATGTTTTGAAATACATTTTTCATTTGTTCCAATATAGGAAACACATAACATATACATTTTTTAATAACATTTATCAAATGAGTACTTGTTCAAGACACCCTTATTTAGGAAGAAGGGAAAAACCAAATTATCGTGGTAAACATGGATGATATTAGAGAGTGAGAAGATCCTGAATAAAATAACGAATTAGCTAAATTTTGGGATATGAAAAATGTACAAGATTACACATCATTAGGAACCTCAACCTCAAATATAGTGACCTCATAAGATTTTCCATTCTCCATTGTAATTTTATGATGAAAATTATATTAATTAAAGTGTCATTCAATTTAATAGTGTATCATCTCCTTATTGTCGACTCACTAGATATTGGAGGATTATTTCATTAACAAAAAGGTATGGTTTCTGTGTAATTTTTCTCCATAGTTATAGAAAAATCACATTTCTATCTTTTAAATTCTATAATTTTCATCCACAATTATTAAAAGTTATAAATTTAACTTTTCTCTTCTTCAACTATTTCATATTTATTTTTTCAATGTTATATTTATGCTACATCTATTCATGATTTCTAATGAAGAGAAGGCCTTTGATATTAATTTCTCAACCATGATAGAAGTCGATCCTATATCCTCAGATGAAAAAAATGTATGAGAGAATAATTCCATTGGAAGTATATGATTTAACCCATAAAGGAGGTTATTATCCTTACTTATTGGATTGTATAAATTTTTTGTATAATTGGTTGTTATAATTGTATGGTTAGATTCTTCTTCAATACACTTTTAACCTTCATTTCATGAATATTTGGGGAATTCTCTCTCCATAATAGAATGTTTATTTTTAGGAACAAGTTATTCAAAGAATATCTTAAAATCAGTTATATTTATATCCTCTTACTACATAGTATTCTGGTTCAATGACCACAAGTGATAAGAATCTCTTATTAAAAGAAAAAATACTATGAAAACATTCTTTTGTTCAGTAATTCCAAAAGTGAAAAATATCTTCACTAGGTATAAGATCAATTTCTAATCTTGTGCTTGGTTTTTAGTCTCATTGAACGATAGTGTATTTTGTCAAATCATATTGGACAACATTGTTTCACCATGTCGGGGATCATCATGCTTCACTAAATTGTATGTTTAATTTCATAACATGAGTCTTATTTTCCAATATAGTCATAAGTGGTGTATCTAAAACCCTACCTCTAACTATAGCTTCATTTTAATTCACATGATGGAAATCCCAATATGGATTACATTTATTGATTTAGTTTCTATTTTATCTTCTTAGAGATACTTTTAAACAATGTCACATATACTATTTTCTCATAACATTGGAATATTAAATCATACTATATAAACTCTAATATAGTGTAACTCTTAATATGAATATAGAATGGTTTTTATAGTCAATCTCTGAATAAAAAACACAGTATCTTTAAGAAAATATTTAAATCATAAAAATGTTTACTAATCAGTTATTTTTTTTTTGAAAAAAGATTTTCAATTAACTGAATCATATCTTCCAAGACTATCTTAAAGGGTTTGTAGTTTTTCTCATACATTATGAATGGGTGATCATTAGTTCAATATCAAATCATCCATTTAAGAGTTATTACCTTGAGGGGAATCTGTTCCACATCTTTATCCACTTTCCTGTACCACTTCGTGGATGTATTTCTTAGGACGAATACACAATCTCTACATTGCAATGAAGTATTAATATAATCTTATACATAGACTTATACATTGAGTGAAAAATTGTGTTATGTTATATAATCAATTTTCACAAATATAATTCCCATGGACAATTATAATCATCTTATAATATCAAATTTAACACCTGGACTCCATTAATCTAGATTTGGTTGTTATTAAACTATATTGGAACCCTATAAAAGAGATCAAATTATAGTAGATAAAATAATTTAATTTTTTGGTTTTGAAAATACATACATGATTCAAACATTATATTTGAATATAAAAAATACAATACAATATTTTATTTTTAAAATTATATTTTTAGTGATTATATCCCTAAAATAATTTATATATTCATTTTTTTATATGTGTAAATGAAAACATAATATAATGTGACCTGAGATGATTGGTAAGGGAATAAATGCATTAAAATTTATCATATGATAGATAGATATAGATTAGTATAGAAGAGGAAAACAATAATCAACTATACCATATTCTGAATATCATAAAGGGGAATAAATTTATATTTTATATCAAAATGTAAATAATCATATAGATTATAAGAACTAGTTTAATAATGATAGAATACCTAGTGTCAAGCATTACCAAATACAAAAACTAATTTACCTAATGGAGCATAAAATTACATCATATGGATATAATACATCCCTTCCATCATAAACAATGTCAAATGCATTCATTAAATGAATTAAATGGATAATAATTCAAAAAATAAAAAACATGAAAAATTTATATTGAAAATATAGCATATGAAATTGTAATATTTTCACTTGTAAATAAATATTTGAAAATTATCATAATCCATATAATATAAATGGGGTTATATAATTATATTATATCCTCTAATACATCATAACATTCATCAATAGAAGTTAACATATATCAAAATACATTTAAAATAACGCTATAATGTTTCTCTATAAAAAAATCATTTTTAAAATGAAATATTTTAAATCTAAAATTATCCAAATTATTAGGAAGAACATTTTATTTTGAAATATACATAATAATTTTTAATGTAAACATAAATTCAACAAATAATCATGGTGGTTGGAAAAGGAATTCATTCATTAAACATAAAAATAATGATTATCTACACACTATTGGTAAAAAGATCATCATTCTGAAAATAAAAAGAAGATTCCATTTAAATCATATAATTTCAAATGACAAAACAGGTAAAATGATTTTAATAAATCATTTTATTATATTAAAATCATTCCTTAAAATATTTTGATGAAAAATTTTACACATAATAAAAATATTCATGATCGAATAGAAACACTATGTATGTTTTTCATAAAAACATTCAATAAGAATTTTTATTACCTAGAGATATAAAAATGAAAGTGAAACATGTAAATGATTTAATTTGAAAAGGGTAAATAAAATATATATTTTTTATTATAAAATTATCAAATAATTCATCCAATAAAAACTTAACATAAATAATCCCATATAAGGATGACATCTTGTAATATTCTTTTACCTATGGTCCAAAATTTATTAAATGCTCATTTTAACTGTAATATAATTATTCTAATTTTTTTATACATATATACCAGAACCATATTCATAACTATAATACCAACAGTGGTTTAATTATTTGTGCATATTACCAATTCATTAAAAGTATTTCATTATAATCATCTATCTATTGTTCATTATGTCCTTTTTTAACGTTGTTTTGACTGGACAGTTATGGATCATGTATCTTGATAACGAATCCATAATATATTGAATTTAGATCACGGGATAAATTTAATATTTTTTTATTTTTTAAATTTTTTATTAATTTATAAATGATAGAGATAAAAAATTGAATTACATCAATCATGGTGATGGCAGTCCGTATGTATGGATGGACACTAGTTCCATTTATTAACAAAAAAGGAAATACGAAAAAAGTAATACTTTTCAATTAAATAATAATATATCTATGATACATTATATATATATATATATTAATATATTAAATAAATAAATGAATCAATCAATGTGAGGTGATGATGTAAAACGAATAATAATGCTACCTGGAGGATGAAGTCCACATGTATGCACATGTGATATTTTCATTTATCATTTTAGGAGAAAGATATGGATAATTATTTTAAAAAAATAGTATATTAGAATGTTGTTTATATATTATTAATTATTTTATGATAGATTCTTTATTTTTATAGAATGTGAAAATAAATAAATGTTGACAGATTTAGATATGATGATTATATATTCCATGGGAGACTGCTTTTATTTTATACATTAAACCTTTATTTGATGGTATTGAGTTATGGCCAGGAGATCAAGAATAATGATATTGAATCAAGGAAGGTGTTTGTGAGGTTCATTAACAAAAAATATTTCTCAATGTTTTGATATAATTTTGATAAGAGGATCCATATTATATTTTGGGGATTTGATAATGTCTAAATTACTATAATGAAATAAATAATAAAAAGCCATTTTATTTTGAATGTTTCTCCAAATGGCGAATAGAAAAAATTATGTAATTATATGATAGAAAAATAATATTATAATGGGTTTTAGATATGTTTATTAGGAATTTTAACCACATTATCTTTCTTTAATTTCTAGTTAACCCAATTTAGTCTTTGCCAAAGGGATATATTTTTTCCATGGTTAAAAATCATAAAAAAATATGTTAAACTTATTATATAAGATAAATTTTTTATATTCATAATATAGGACTCTTCTTTTATACTTTATATTTTATAATTGTATTTAATTAAAATAAATATAGTCTAAAATATTACATATAATGTAGTAATTGTTTTAAAAAAATTGTCTTTATACATGAAAATGATTTTAACTAAAACCTAGTAACAAATTTACGTTCAATATAATTAATTGGATTTTTTTTAAATAAAATTATTATTATTTTCATTAGAAATAAATAAAAAAAAGTTTCCTTTTACATAATTGATAAATATAGAAGAATAAAAAATAGTACTTATTTCAACAAAAACATCACATCAAGTTACAAAAAATAATGTTTTTTTTCTATATTCGACAATATATTTGTACAAAAATTATATTAATATTTAAATACATAATTATTTATATAAATTAGGTTTCATAAGCATCACCTTATTACTAATTCATTATAATGTCATACAAGTGATTGTTTTTACAAAATCAGTATTTTTCCGAATTCACCGATAAATCAAATATTTTGGAAAAATTTAAAAAATTCACCCTAATATAATTATTATATAAAAAATATTTAAATATAAAATAATTTCAAAATTTTATTATCCAATTATGTTATTTAGTTTTATGTGAAATTCATTACTAATATTTCGAGAATTCTGTTATTGTTTTTATAGAAAGAATATTTTACTATAATTAAATATCATTTCTTTTAAACAACCACTAAATCTAATTCTTGTGACATATTAACAACCCAACTGAATGTATTCCCTTAACTAAAATTCCAAAATTTGTTAAAAATCATACTGAAGAGAGATTTCAATATATCTTTAAAATTTGATTCTCAGTATTTTATGGTCTGTGCAAAAATAATAACTAAGAGGATATTATGTACAGAAATTTTCTAACCATGTTATTTAATAATCATAATTTTTTCTATAAATTATACGTCAATATTTTATAAAAATGAAACACACTATATGGATTATAGAAGCCTTATAGTGGCATATTTTTTCTTTTTCTATGAAATAAAATTCGTGTGTGTATTGATACATTGTCCTTCAATTTTCATTATCAATTTGTAGTTTTACTATTTCAATCTTCCACTCCTTCAATAATAATAATTAATTATATTAATTAATATATGTTAGGATATTTTATCCCCCCACTATGATACTATTTATTTTATATTCCACTTCTAAAATTGTGTATCATTATTGTTAATATGAAATATTACGGGCTTCATCATGATTTGATTTTTTATTTATTTTTCTTATAAATCTAATATTCTTTTTCATCATGTATGGTTTCATATTTCATCATGTAGTGTATTTGATATATCATTTTCATATATGGATAAATAACCCAAAAATCTATACTAGGGGGGATTTCCAAAAGTGAGTGAGGATTTCATATTTCATTAGAATGGATTGTCCTTTAGGTTTAGTCATAAACCTTATACAATGGTTTGACTGGTGAGGTGATAGCTCATAAATCCCAACTCACTAATTGATTATTATTATTAGATAAATTATTCCATCAAATGAAATTGTTTTCAAATAGGTAATTATTAAGTATAGATATGTTTTGGAATTTTAAAAATATATATATATATGTCTCTATAACACGTATAGGACATGGCGACATCATGTGGGATGAATAAAATAATATACTCGATTTAAAATATATAATTTTTATATATTATGTCATTTAAATATTATAAATACACAAATTTAGCTACATATTTTGATGATGAGAACCAATAAGACACAAATTAGCATACATACTTGAATTTATAAACTACTTTTTTATTTATTATCATTATTTAAACTCATTAATTTTCTATAATCCTAGATTTAATGTATGTACTATAAATAAGTCACAAACAGCATATAACATGATAAACAATATATTATTTCATCCATGTAGAATATTTTCTATGTATGATAAATACAAAACATAAATTGTTAAAAAGAACAATGGGATTAAAAAACTAACTTAATTTCAATTTGAGAATCTGATGGATTGTGGCATCCTAAAATTATCAGACCAATGAAAAAATCCAAAAAAAATTAATTAGGTGGAAAATTAGTTTAATTTTTACAAATATTTAATGAAAATTGGAATATAAATAATAAAATGATTAAAAGTAAGATTTAATTATTGGATTTATAAACCCAATATAGATTTTATAATACAAATTTGACTATTTGAATTGAAACTTAACTACATGAATACTAAATTATATGATATAATACTAAAATAACCTTTATAATATATTTTAAAAATATTTAATATAAATTATGGTAGTGTATATATATTATTATAACATAAAATTAATATTCAAAATAGAAAACTCAATCAAATTATAATTTTATTTTATTAATAATTTATTTTAATAGTCATTCCATAGTATATATAAATTATATTAATAATTAATTTGGAAAATAATCTAATTTTCAAATGTATTTTGAAAATTTTAATTTAATTTTTATTTTACTTCTTTGATTTTTTATAAAAAACTTATTTTTTTAAAACCATGCAATTTGTTGAGATTATTAAAAATATTATATTTTAAATAAAATATGTTTTATTTCATAATATAGAATTAATAATGTCATAAAAATTATATGATTATTTTCTTGAGACAGAAATTGATTATTATGATAAAATATTTGTTAAAAAATATTAAATTCAATTGAAAAACCTAAAATTTAATATCCAATCATTAAAAAGAAATTTATTCCATTAAAAATAATATTTTTCCTCCTATTTTGGTACAACTAATAAAATCTATGTTTTATTTTACTATATATAATAAAAATTATATTTCTAATTGAATTATACTCACAGACACAAATAAGAAAACTATATCATCTCTTGGTGAAAAAATAACATTATTTTAACAAAAAATACCCTTCCCTCATGAATAAATAATACACAGCACATCAGGAAAAAAAATAATTACAAATACATATAATTAAAAAATACGTTCTCAAAACCCTCCACATAATACCCCTAGTATCCTCTGGGTAATTGTGTCTCACCCTACCTAAATCCATAAACACAATTAAGGTCCTTTACAAACAAAAAATGAAGGATGTGGTAACCGTTTTCTCTTTCTTTTCCTTTATGATTTTTCATTCCCCGTACATCTATCATATTCTTAATTAAAAAAATACACCAAAAAAATAATTATTATATAAATGTTAAATTTGTTTTATCATGCTATTATATGATTTTTATGAAATATTTAGTATATTTAAAATATTACATCTCCCTTTTTGGCATATCTCATTATTTTATAGTTTACCTTCATTGGGGGGAGATGTTGAATATATATATGGATCACCATAAAATCATGTTTTTTAGATTATATATCTATATATAATTACTATTGTTCTATAAAATTATTATTATATGTTATTTATAATGTATATATATTATATTGATCTTATTCTTGAACTACACATCACTTGTCAAGATGGAGTGGGAGAGAGAAAGTGAGGGTTGAAATGAGGACAATGCCAAAACCCATTCGATTCTCGTAGCACTGCATATATAGTTTTAGAGAATTTTTAGTGAAAATCTTTTAACTCCAATGTCTCCATGAAGTTGACTTAATCGATTCATTCGAAGTTGTTTTTTCACAAAGGTTATGCGAACAATGCCTTTTAAAATTAAGAGGTTCAATTTCTTTTATTTGATTGTAGATATGTTATTTCTATTAATTTTTTAAGTATTTTTCATCACAAATTTTTTTACCAAAATCGATAGAATATATTGTATTTGTTGATTTCATGATCATTATTCACAACATGATTAATGATGCGATATGTATTTCCTCTCAGAGTGATTATTATTGGCATTATTTTAGGGGCTCATGGAATATTTGGGGATGCTCAAAGAAATATCTGAAATGGTACCCCATGTGTAATTTTAACATTGAATAACTTATTTTACCCATTTGGTCAGGCTTACAATGTCTTATGATTCATTTATTAAAAAAATAATCATCTTCCCAATTTCTAACTTAATAGGGAAACCCATCAAAATGGAATTTTCTACATGGAATCTCACAAGTTCATTGGTTGTATGTGTGTGTTGAGGATGACCTTATACAACACTGACCTTAAGTTATCACAATTTAGAACTGCGATGTTGGTTTTTTTTCAAGAAGTGGTCGATGAATATTTACCTAGAAAATAAGGTAATTGTATACATCTAGGAAACTCCCTTGGAAATTATGGCTCTCGGAAAAAACACATAAGCATTCATCATAGGGGGGAAATCTCTTCTTATTAAAGATAAATCCATTTAGATTGAGAAAAATAGATGGATAACTAACAAACAATCTAAACCCTCTAATTCCAATGTTTTAGTTATATCTACATATATTAAATATTCCTACCTAGAATAACCATAATGAACCCAAGTAGATGATTTCTATGGATTTGTGGATGTAGTCTATAATGTTGAACCTATAATAGGAACATCAATAAAATTTACAACAACTCATGAGGTGTGCCAAGAGACTCACTCAATTTGTAGTGATTCTAATTACAATTATCATGATCAAGAACATGAAATTGAGTATGAATATCTTCCCTCGAGCACCAAAATGGAAAGTAACCTATTACAGACTCTGGTTGATTTATCAAGCCCCACCCTAGTAAATCTAAAAAAAATCATTTATTATTATTAGTTGGAGATAAACTCTATCTCAATATCCTTGGGGATTTGATTGGATAAGTCCAACATTCCTGCATATCCGGTATTTAATGAAAGTCCATCGATATATGCATCCTCTAATGAAGACAATTGTTCCACATCTTCGGATGAAGTGGGCTTCTCTTTAGATGAAGTTGATGTAATTAAATGTTAAAATTTCACTCATATTACTAAGAAAGGATACATGGAATAATTTTATTGTTGGATTTATGAACAATAAAGGTTTTATTTTTGATGATTTCATAATGAATAGAAAACATTCGATGATTATATGAGTATCATAGAAGATATTTTTGACTGATTGGAATGTAATCTAGATTGAATAATTATTTTGATTATCATCAACATTGGTGGGAATAAATCACTTTTAATAATGGTATTTGAGACTAATTTATTTTTTTCATTGATGTTGTCTACATAACATGATTTCAAGATAATTGGATTTTACTAATGATTGTTTCTATTTTTAATGTTTGTGGTGTGTATTACTATAGTTTCTTCTAATTATGGAATGACCTTCCAATATTCTCAAGTGGTGTTTCATGGGAACCATTAGTTTGAAATGAATTTTCTATGATGGAGAGGGATGGTATATCATAATATGATTTGTATGAAATTTTTGATGCATTTTTATTGCTTGAATCAGTGTGAATTAAGTAGAAGATGGATGGGAAGTGGTTTTAATCGCGGTCTGCTATTTACCACATCAGCATAGGAAATATATACTTCTAGAGTTCAGTGTTCTTTTGAGGATGAGAATAACATGATGTGAAGGTTATGGAAGTATATATTTTTCATCGTTGGCTTATGTTTTATCTTGTTTTATTTTATATCCTGAAAGAAGGAATACACCTCATTGGCTTCATGGTATTCGCTATGTATAGATTTTTGGTGGCCTCAGGGATAAATTTTTTATTTAGGGGAAATGTAAAGGATTTTTGATGTATTTAATAGTGATTTTCATTATATTGATGATATACATTGATATCTGACTAACCATATGATACCTTCTTGGTTGTGATCTTTATTATTGAAACAACAATCTGTTCAGTGTATTTTGAAGATGAGTTGGAAGAAACTAAGATTGAGGGATTATTTTCTCATCTGTAGAATTTAATTTTCTATAATGATGTATAAAATCAATTTATGCAAGTAAAATAAAAATATGTGAGATTGGTATATTCTACTACAATGTAACCACTACCGAGACCACACCGCATAGTCATTATATTTATATTTCTACCAAAAATTCATGCCAGGATTTTTTAGCCACTCGGGGTTGAAATAAAGGGAAAGAGGTCATCATTATCATCTTGACCATCCATTCCTGAATTATCATGAAAATATTTTTTTTTCAGACTATCGGCTTCAACATTTTGTCTTCAGTTAAGACTTATGCATTAGAGGGTGATGCACTGGGGAGTCTTGAATATATTCTTGTTGAGCTCTCCCTTGGACATGTTAAAGGTATTTCTTGTCACTTTTTTTTATTATTTTCAATCATTCTCCCATTGGTACAAGATCATTGTACCTTGTGTAATCTCTATAATTTTATATTTTTGTTAATTAATTTTGGGTACATAATTTCTACTCCTTCTCAGAACCATTCTGATTATATGTATTATCCCTCTATTTCTCTCCATGTTTTGAAATGTCTTATTAATGAATAGTTTTTAACCTTTGAAGTCATATCCAATTATTTAATTATCATCAACATGATTATATTTAACAGAAATTATAAATAATGTACATATATTTTTTATGAATTTATATTTTTTCGTGGTAATATAAAAAATAGATATATAAAAATAAATCAATACCATAAAATAAAAAAGGATAATTCCTATAGACATATTTTTAATCCATTTTAAATTCTACACTATGTTAATAAAAAAATTTTATTATAATAATCTCAAAATATTAGAATAAATAAATATAATATACTTCATTGATAATGTTTTAATAATCGTTTTCGGTTAAATAGGTGGTGTAAATGTGATGAAGAAAATATGACATTAGGTAAGAGGACTCTAACATTAATCTCATATACATTGTTAGCTCAACTAGTCATGATAAAAATTATTTTATGGTGCATTTATAATTCAATATGTTATTCTAACTATATTATTTACATTAAGATATATTGACTTATATGTAGATTCAATTTAAAAAAAAAATCATTTGTATTTTGTTATAAAATATGTAGGATGAATCTATCACAACTATTCTCATTGGCATTCATTTTTATTGTCCAATTATCATTAAATGTAATTTAATATATTTGAAACTCCAATTACTATATTTTTATTTTTTAAACCTAAATAAAAATTCAATATATATTATTTTAATTCTAGGAAAAAAATTATTTTTTTAGTTTAAGCTCAAAAAAAGTCACAAAAACACATTGGGTTGGGAAGAGTAAAATATTTTTAGATTAAATTATGTGATTTTTAAATTATTGGAGTTACAAACCCCTGTAGATTCCAATAAATGAAAATTACTTCTTTTATGGGTCATCATATATATGATCCTTATATAAGAATGCAATCTTTCCCAATGATTTGATATACTCTTCCAAATTATTATACTTTGTATTAAACTCATGATTCAACATATATTATTTCTTGATCAATTATATTTGTTATAAAAAGCAAACAAATTAAAATTATATTTTTTATATTCAATCCACATATTCTATTGATTCCATTATAGAGTTATTTATATATTTATACAATTATATATTAATCGTTTATGCACAATTCATAACATAGAAATACCATATGGGTATTCTTATCCCAATATCATATTTTGTTGTTATGTTTCCACTTCTTGATCTGATATATTTTATGATGAGTGTATACTAATATATGAAAATATCTATATACATTTATATATAAATCTAGAGATTTAATTTTACATTCATTTTCACTCATTGATGACACATTAATCTAACATTTAATAATTTCACTATAGACTATCAAACACATTCCTATTATTTTGTTATTTTATTCTCTTTATCCCTTATTCCCACCTGATTATTATTTATAATCAGTGATTTCCTTCTAAATGTATTTTATTTACTATTCAAATTTCATTAATTGGTGATTCAAAAGTATTTATTTCATTGTGACATATTTTTATTTATGTTAACTGTTATTTATAATTTTATTCTTTTTTAATCATGTCATTTATTCTTATATTTTTATTATTTTATTCACTCTATGACCTATTATATTTATGAAACATTTTAATGTCTATTATCATTATTTCACATCTTATTTTATGGAATATCATTTATTGTTAATTGAAATATTCATTAGGACATTATTATGATACTGATTCCGTTTTTTTAGGTTTTAAACCATGATTTTGCTCAATGTATGATTCCTTTCAATAAGCTATGTTTTATTTTTAGAATATTATAATGATGTGGGTGGAAGAAAATGTATAATGTCATATAATATATTAGATATTTTATTATTACTCAGGATATCATTATGCATCAACATGTTGTAGTGAACTTTTTCTACAATATGCTTCATGGAAATTTGGTGAATATATTGGAACATATTGTTACAATTTCTTGGAAGAGTTCATCAACAAAAAATGTTTAATTTTTAAAAATGTTCCACATTTATCTTATATCTACCATTGACTCATGTAACCATTATGATATTTTATTTCAATTGAAGATCGGATAATATTATTATTTTAATGCCTTTTTCCTCAATAATTCTTTAAATTTACCCCATTTAATTATTTTATTGTAGAAATTATGATATCTTGGTATCTAAAATATATTATTTTCAAAATGTTTCACTTTTTTATCTAAACAAATCATTGTAGATCACTAATTTATTCATTATTCCCTTGAGTAATTATATATATTGAGATGGGTTTATTCATATCTTAGAATGAAGATGAGGAATGATTTCATTACATTATTATGATATTACATAGTTTTATCGTGTAACATACTCATATTTCTCAAAGTCACTAATTTTACAATTATATGAATAAATGAATTTATTAAATGTTCATTTTATATTTGATAATGTATGTATGTGTTTCAAAAAGTCCACAAGTGATAGTCTATGAGTGTTTCATTTTATACCTAATCATAGTTTATTTATTTTTTAGAGTTAGTATATATAAATTGAATTTATAAGTCCCACGTTAAATAACTACACATTCTTGTGAAATTTATGAATTATAAATAGAACGTGAAAAACGGGTAGACATTTACTATAAGATGAGTAGTATTAATTTTTTTCAATGTTAAATCATAGGATTTCATAATTAATTAGTATTGTTATTATATTATATATATACAAATAGGAATAGGAATAAATCAAGAATAAAAATTATAAATATGGAATATCATCTATAGTGGTTGAACATGAAATATATTTAATATAAGGATCTGACCTTTAACTTAACATAAGCAAGTTAATTAAACTAAAATAAATTTATTACATTCCCAAATATCTTTTCAATATATAGTTTTTGATAATTAGGTCATAATTTTTACATAACATCCATCATTGAAATATTATATACCACTAAAATAGTATCCATTTCTTCCATTAAAAAATATTTTAATAAATCATGAATTCATCGCAAAATTTATCTTTGCTTCATCTTTTATCATACCCAACTTTAATCACTGTGAAATAAATTTTCAAAATAAGGATTATAAAAATAAATTAGTATGGTACATAAAATGAAGGAAAGAAAACATTAGTCCATGAATGCTAATAAAAATAAAAAATCTTTTTTGTAATATATATTTCTCACTATTAATGTATATATATACTTACTTTATGAATATGTGAGATTTCCATATGACATAGAAAAAAAATAATACCTTATTGGTGAATTAGGGATTTAATTAGATAATATTATAACTCTATTAGTTAATATTTTATTAGTACCCCTCATTGAATACTTACACTACAACCATCACAACTACCTTATGATGTAACCCTTAAGACTACCTTATGGTGTAAACATCATAGTTATACTTGGAATAAACATAACTGTCAACTTCCAACATAAATATACCCAATGAATTTTAGTTATATATATATCCCTCAATTAATAATTATAATTTATCAAGAACCACAAAAAATCCTCACACAATAATAATTTCATCATAACAACATTTATTTTAAATTTTGTAAAAATACACATTTATAAAATGATTTTTAAAGATATTATAATTACCTCATGTTCATCTTACTTAAACCATTTTCATAACTCTTGTATAATAGTTTCAAGAGTGTTATTAACATATTAAATAACCATATTAATATCTAAAATACTTTATATGTTCTTTTTCTAAAAAATTTCCACCCATGTATTAATAATATGTTATTATTTTCAATGTTTAGCGTGAGTTCTTCTCATGTTTTCCTTGTTCTGTTCATTATGGATTTTATTGTTGAATGGATGAAAAAATAAATAAGTGGAATGAAATGGTATTAATATGCATCAAAATTTTTATATTATACTATATATCATTTTATATTCTCATATTAAGAGGATTTATTTAATAAAACATCATTGAATATTATTTAATCTATTTTGGTGGTTTTTATGACCATAAAGAACATATGTCATTTTATTTAATATAATGTTTATATATTGGTTCTAGGAAATTATATAACTTATAATTTTAATAATAAAATATTATTTAACCATTATAATGGTTTTATGACATTCCATGAAGGTGATAATGTAAAATGAAAACTCATCATCCATGATGTCTATAAATCGACACATCACAAACGATGTTTTAATTTTTAGAATAAAAGGGATATGAGAAGAAGTTTGATGATGGATATTTCATTAAAATAATAATAATCAAGAATACATAATTTAAAAGAGTTATCATTTCACTATGATCATTTTAGGAGTGTATTTAATATAAAATAAAAATATTTTTGAATGAAATTTAAACGAAAACTAAATTGGATTTTACCACTTGAAATTATTCTCCAAGAGAACCACCTTAAAGAACCTGGTTCTGTCCTGTTGGTGATAAAATCTGGTCTTATATTTGAGGAAGAGGCTTGGAATGTGAATTTTGAAGATATTATTCAAGCTACATGGATTTTATATTGGTGGAAAAGAGGCGGTGAGGGGTGGTATTTATAGTGGAGGAGGGATATGTGTTTTTTAATGATTTTATTCATTAATTAAATTTTTTGTCTCAAGGATAATAATATTTTTACAATGATCACTAAATATATTCCTAAAATATAAGGTAGTTTGTGATTTTGGTTATTATATATGCAATGACCCATGAAACAGTATATTTAACTTATAATGTATATATACAAAATATTACCATATTTTACTATTCAGAAAATTCAAGTATTTTTAAAAAAAAATACAAAACATACACAAACCATTTCTCACTGTTTATAATTCAAATATGAACTCTATTTTATGAAAATAAATTCCTATATATTACAATTTTAATTTTTAATTAAATTAATTACTTATTTAAAAGTTACAGATTATAAAATTATTGATGTTTGATTTGGATATATTTTTATATTATTTTGCCACAACTTTTTACTTTATATTAAATTATTTAATTAATTATTTTTTCACTTTATACTAAATAATTGTACTTTTGTATTTATTATAATTAATTTTGTTAAATAATCATTTTCTATAATTAATTATGTGTTTTTATTCATTAAATTAATAATATTAATCTTACTTTACTTTTCTAATTTAATTATTTCTTATTTAGTTTGGTTAATTTAAATCTTCTTGACTTTTTAATAAGTTAATATCTATTTTAAAAAATTATTTAATCAACGAAATTATATTTAATTAATTTCAACTTTATTTTAATAATTTATCTTATAACATAGTTTCATTAAAATATTATAAATTTGTTAATTAATTTTTAGAGTCATCTTGCTAATCATTTAAGTAAATAATTTGTGTTTTAAGATAAATAAATTAGTTCTCTTTTAATTTTATGTGTTCACTTAGTTGTAAAAATAATTAATTAAGAGTTTTGAATTATTTATTGTTTAAATTTATGTATGTAGTTTCATTATTCATTCCATTTCATTTGGTTTCGGTCTACTAGTGAGATAGAAAAGAACTAGTGGTGACCTATTGAGTCCCTGATGTTCTTCATTTCTATTTTCTACTACACTGTAATAAATATATTTAGTTATATTAATTTTAGTTTATAATTAATTTAGTTTAATCATTATTCAGTTTATAATTTATCTGTTGTCAGTAAATAATTTTAATGTTTTATAGGTTAATAAAAATAATTCCTTAGTTAATGGTGTTTTTCATTATTTTAATTAATTATTTTAACTCTTTTAATTTAGTTTTCCTATGTTTTAATTCATGTTCAATTTGTGTTTATTTTAAAGGTCATTGTTAATTTTCTAAGGGTTACCCTTTCCTTTTGTCTTTCTACCGATGACCCGCTAATATAAAGTAAAAGTGATATTTTATAACTAGCAGTGACCTTTTGGTTCTATCGGTGAACCACATCCCACGGTTACCCATTCTATTGGTAATGTCATTTTATTTTATTTTATTTTCAATAGTGACTCCCGACTCACATGTTCTCATCCTAACTGTGAGTATTTTGATTTTATTTGTAATGGTAGCCCCTTATTTTTTATTTCTAATAGTGGACCTTCTGTTTAATTATTTATCTGTAACCTTTAAATTATTTATGTTACTGGTGAGGGTTTAATTTATGTCTTTCGGTGACCCTATTTTCTAATGATATCAGTGACCCTTATTTTTGTCTAAATGTGAGATTTTATCTTTAATTTTAATTTTATTAGTGACCCCGCACACCTTTTTTGCACCTCACTGTTGCGCCACTGCTCTACTTTATTTTACTATAATAGGGACCCCCAACCTTCATGTTCCATACTGGTAGGTGACCCTCACCATTACTTCCCCATACCAAAACCTCACCGTTACCCAATTTTTCTCAGCCTCAATGATATTTTATTTTCTCACTAGTGTTTTCTCTTCATCTCACCGTTAGGCGTTTTCCTCCTCACTGTTTCTCTTCCACCCTGTTTCATTCCTCCTACTGACCCAACTAAACCCTACCATAGATTCACTATAGTAGAAAACCATTCCGCATTCTTCATCACTACTACATTTACCAAATATAATCAGATAAAATTTAAAAAAAATGTAGAATCAAAAGAAACCCAGTTAATCATGGTTCTGAAACTCAAATACATTATCCTTTGTTTACATTTGTTAAATAGAAGCAGTTGAAACCGTAAACAAAGCCGCATAAATTAGATGAGGCACTGTTGTTGAAGCTGGTTTTCCAAAGGGAGAATCTCAACACCACCATGATTTTCAGAGGAGGAACTCATCACCGGTATCTGGATTCCGAGTAACTGAGCAAGCCACTACTGATAAGAAGAGTCCCATCATCACTGCTGTAAAGGCGAGATGCCATGCTAGATGCAACTAGAGCTGTAGCACTATGGAGTAGAAGGAAAAGGATGACCTGGGCCAGTTGGATGTATCACATCCCTGGGTTGAGCATGCCACCGAGGTCAAGAGGAAGAGCAGAGCAGTCGTGGGTGTGCGCAGCTGTAGCCACCACCGCGCTGCAGAAGAAGAAGTTGTTGTGCCGGGTTCAAGAGGAAGAATCCCTCCCCCTGTGCATCGATAATTGGGGGGTGGGGTATGTTAATAAAATTAATTAAATAATAATAATAATAATAAATGTTAAGTAAAACAAAAAAAATAGAAAGGTAAAAAAATTTAAAGAAAAAGTTAACTTTAATAGTCAAATAAGTATAATAGAATTTATAAAAGTTATAAATTTAAACAATTATAATATTAAAAAATATATTAGTTATAAATTAAAATACAAAACTAGTTTAATAATAAGTGTTAATAATTAATTAATATACTTTTAATTTTATAATTATATAATTAATAATAATTATAAATAAACTATAAAATATACTTATTAATTTAACGAAATATTTAAAACTAAAGTATTAATTCTAATTACTAAAATAAAATTAACTAAATAATAAATTAATTGAACAATTTAATTTCGTTAAATGTAATAATAATGATAATTAAATTATTAATTAATATTATCTAAATCGTTTTTTAATTTATTTTTTTCTTTTTATGTTAAACATTAAATACATAGTTAAAAACGATAAAATTTATAACTTAGTAACTATAATTATTATCATAATTTAATTAATAACTTCTTGATAAAATTATGTATTACCATAGTACTGTTAAGTGAAATTTTTTATAAATAATATAAAAGTAAATAATAATTATACATTAAGATATTTATTAATTAATGTTAGTTAACTTGTAACGATTAATATAACACTTAACATTACAAAATAACTGTTTTTATTTATTTCCGTTCTCATTCATTAGAAAGTTAGTTATGAGGGAAAAACTAGTGCGACATGCCAGTCATGAAAACAATTACATGTGCAGTGCACTCATGAAGGAAATTCCTAATCGGTAGAAATAAAGCAGTGACATGAAGCTTATTATAGCAGGATACTTAAGTAGAGTAGAAGTAGAAATTTTTGGGGGATGCTCATTCATTCCATGAACACACATTGGAGAGACAATTTGAGGATGATCATTCTGATTCCACCCCACACCAACTTTGAGAGTGAAGACTCCCGGTAGATGATAGAGCGGACATGGAGGCTAAGGATCCCGAAGGTAAAGTATTTTAAGGGGAGTTTACCTTCCCTCTGTCCATAATATTGTACTCAGTTTTCAGTTGCTTTTCACTACATTAATCAAGATGATCATAGATTAATATTTTCATAGCATTGCAATTCAATTTTTCTACTTTATCTTTATATCTTCTTCAATTACATTATATTTTTCCGAATCATCATCTATTAGTGAGATTGAATTTTGATTCTCTATTTAGTTGATTCACCTCTCAATTGATTTTAAAAATCAGAATTCAAATTTTACTAGCGAGGTTATTTTTGAATGAACCTTTTAGATCATTAATATCATTAACTTTGGAAATTTATGGTGAGTTTATTTCCAATTTTAATCTTTTTTCAATCTTCTTAGTAGTTTGATTAGGTTTTGGTGTGGCGAACTCCAAAACATAATCTTCTACCTCTTGACATTCTTGGCGAAGGGGATTCATCATCCAGTTTTGAGGAGTGATTTAATAAAAGTGTGAATAAGTCAATAATTTTAACCAGTATATTAGATTTCCATGGGGACTTTGTTGATTTGATATATTGTTTATTTGGTGTTAAATGTTAGTCTTCTATAATACTTTAGTTTGAAAATCCTTAATATAAATTTCAGTTTCATTGTAGAAAATCATGTATTCTCATTCTGGTTCCATTTCATCATTTTAATGATAAAAATATTAATTGTTAGAATATTTTTTCCCCATTACTGAAACAAGTGGGGGTTTAAAATTCGAAATCCTTAGAAATCACTCATATTCCTTCTTTATGGATAGACCCTGCCCTATTTTACTAGTGTAGGAGTAATAAATGTAATTTTTAGGGCCGTGACGACCTCCATCCCAACCAAAATTGGGCACCGTTGTCGATGAAGGCACACACTGAGAGTCTGGGGTTTGAAAAATAAAAAAAAGAAACAAAAACATTTAAAAAAATCTGATTAAAAAAAACTAATGTGATTTGTATCCGCTGCTTTTTTAGTTTTGAAAAACAATCTAATCAACTGTTCAACCTTGTGTGTTTAATCTAATTTTTTTTAGTTTGAAGGAAATGGTATATCATCAGAACAGGAATCATCTAGAACCTTACTATGTTTGTTTTAATGATTATGGACATACTACCTGGCAGTGTGTTTATAACCAGCCTCAACAGACATCATTCATTGAAGTGGCTGAATATCTTGAGCACAGTCCTGACACCCTAGCTAAAATTGATCTAATTGATTCTAATGTAGATGCTAGGGTGGAACTAATTAACAATTGGTTTACTCAAAACCATGAAATTCAAATTAGAGATTCTCAAGAGAAAGATCAAAGACTAAAAAATTGGAAAACATGATACTGTAATTACAACAAAAGGTTAATAGGAAAGAATAATTTGAATAAAAAGAAAAGGAAAATGTTTATAAAAGGTTTGAAAATCAAGTGGAAGAGGAATGTGATAGTGAAATTGAACAAGAAACCATTCTCTTTGAAAAATATAATTCTCTTAAACTAAATCTAGAAACAACCATGCCTCTGAGTCAAGAACACAACATTGAAAATATGATAAAGAAATTTAATGTTGTTGAGTTAGACAATTATGAAGATGAATTGAAAAATTCTGAAAATGAATGTCCATTTCTCTTCATAATTCATACATTAGAGAAAAATCATTGTTTTAGAAGCTTTGAGAATCGAGTCATTCGGGTAGAAGTGATTATTGAAACTGAAAATCTGAATGTCAAAAAGTCTTCACCCAAAATTTCTGAAATTCATAACATTGAGCCTGAACATGATATTGGGTATAATATGGATGATAACATTAAACTGGAAATCCCAGAATCTCACATTATTTAGCCTAAATTTAACACTTCTCTTCCATTTTTTCAATCTCCAAACCCAATAATCTCAGAAATGTTGATGGACGATGATGATGAGAGAATGATATTTGAAGAAAGACTAAATGGCGAGTTCTCATTTCTCTATCCTCATAGTAATGACTTATCTGAAACTTTGTGCAATGAAATTGAAAATTGTGTTAACCAACTTGAGGAGAATTTTCTGAATTTGAATATTCTGTAAACTGAATTTATTCAAACTAAATTGTAAAATTCTTCTCCTGAAATTGAATTGCAACACTCAAATGGCATGGTTTTAGAAAGTGATCCATTTGAACTTGAACATGAAAAAGAGGTTGAACACTCATTAGATGAAGGTTGCTGAACTGATTTGATAAAAGTAGTAGATGTTCAGTGTGGTTTAATAGACGAGGATCATTTGGAAGAGAATTACAACATTGTTAGACCTGAATTTTTTGGTTATAAAATAAATTCTCATCCCTGCCTATCACTTCCATCCACACCTGTTAAGTGTTATAAGCCTTCTCATGATACTAATAGTATTCTAGAGAGAGAATTAAAATTGATTCCCATTGTACATGATTCTATTCAGAACTATATTGAATCTCTTCTTGAACCTAATATTCAGTATTCACCCATTTTCACCCTTGAATTTGAACCTGTTAGTGTTGAGGTTAAGAGAGATAACTCTGAGGTCAATGACACAGCCTTTGAAGCACCTAGTTCTATGTTGTTCCTTCATGTGTATACAAATCATGAAATGTCTGAACATATTCTGGAATTGGAAAACAGTATAACAACTACTGTTAATGGGTGCTACATAAGGGTTATTTCAGTTTTTAAGAGTTTGGTTTTAGTCTACTTTAGTCTTGTTGCCCATAATTTTCATTGTTATGTTAAAAATATTTGGGCCAAACACTTGTGGTGGTTCCTATTAAAGAAAACCACATCCACATAGTGACTACAGTTAGTTTCTATGTGATTATGGTTGGGGACTATAAGTCCAGCGCTGCATGGAAGGAAACCCATGGTCTTTATTGTGTTTATAAATAAAAATTTGTAATTAAATAAAGTCTAACTGAAGACTTTAAATTCAGTGATTCATGGGAGTCAACCCATATTCTTTCTTTTGTGTTTAAATTTATTTATATTCTCATTTTACTTTGAATAAAGTCATGTTGTGCTACTTTCTCTATGTACTATCTATGCTGGTTATTTGTCTGTGGTTTTCATGCTCTGTGTTTTTAGGATGCTACTGCTGTGTAATAATGGAGTTGAATTCCCATGATCATCTTTGGAAAAGATATTATTCAGGTAAGTACATCAAATTTCTGCATTTATTTCTACTCCTCTTTTACTAATAAAATTCTGCTCTCTAAAAAAATTCTACTTGTATAGGGAATTCTTCATGACTATTAAAAATTCTGCTACATATTTGATGAAAATAGGCTGAATATATTGCATTAAAAAACTTTTTCTGCATGTTACTATGATGTGCTAAAAAAATATGCATGTACCTATTATTTTAAACTGAAATTAGTTGTTAAAAACAATTTATCTGCATGAAAATAGGTGTAGGGGAGTGCATGCTGGTGGTCTTTTGAATCTGCTTTGGGTTGGGATTTTAGCTTTAACTTTGTCTGCTCTATTGATTACCCAATTGAATTAATTCTGATAAACATTCTTTCACTCCAATTCATAGTTTACTTACACTTCACATTTACTTCTGAACTGAATTGAAAATATCTGTCACTAGACATAGATGTTAATTCATATACATGATAATGAACCTGCGGATATGTTTTTTATTGTGGAGAACAATATTATTTGAATAAAAAGTAGACCCTTTTATACATGTCATAAATATTCTCTATTGACAATTTTTTTTGAACCTTAAATGTCAAATTGTTTTCTTCTCCACATTAGAAGTCAACTTTGGGGAAAAAGTTGGGTTTTATGTGTGGGTGATTTAAGGGGGGTCAATTTTCGACTGTGCTAAAGAATGATTAATTGAAAGATCATCAATTGCCACTGCCATTTCAAACTTTTTGTAAAAAAATGGAATCATTTTTTTCCAAATTATTGCATAATTTTAGGCTTTACATTGTACTCAATTGGGTCTATCTTTATGATATGTTCCTTGATGATAGTTAAGAATTGCTGAAAGTATGAAATTAATGATAATGGATGATTTATGAGTGATCTTACATAGTGATTTGATAGAAATATGGTTTGGGAACTTTTTCTGAAAGTGATTTGGGTAACCTTTTAGTGGAAATTTGATAATAACCCTTGGAAATGGAAGTTTTATTATGATTCTAGGGTCCTCATTCATCTTTTAATTATTAAAATTAATTTCTTCAATGAGCGAATGTAAATGGTTTGTATATAAATCTTTTGAAACTGGAGTAATTTTGGAATTTGGGATCCCACAGTGAGTATTTGAGACACTAGATGCTGGTTGCATTTCTGTTTACTATTATCTCTCTGTACAACTTGAATAAGTTCATTTCACTATGTATAGAACATCGAAACATGGTTTGAGAAAAATTAATAATGGGTCTAGGGTCAAAAATGAGCTCATTAAGGTGAGGGGAATGATGAACGCCGGATGAAGAAGGGGTCAATTTCTTTTTATGTAAATCATTTAGGTTGTATCAATAAGGTGATTCCAAAAAGAATTAATTATTTTTGGATCCTAGGTGAAAAAGTCAAATTACAATGTTCCTTGGTTACGATCTTAATTCCATTGATATTTTATCTCATGTTATTCTTAGACATAAAAACTGAGATTGGATTGAAGTCAGTCATTATGTTGTATCACATATGAGGCATGACATCTTCTTTTATGGATGGTCTTTGTGTTCTTAATTACCCTTTATTATTTGTAATAGGCAAGATTCATTTGAGTAATTCATTTTCTTAAAGCCTACTGTTATGTTTTGTCCTTTGTTTTGAGTGATGGACAAGTTACAGTGTGATCTTAATCATAAAAAATTCAATGATTTTCAAAGAAAACAAAACATGGGATTGTTCGAGGACAAACAATGCTTAAGTGTGGGGGAATTTTATGTGGCTCTATTTTTACGTAGTTTTACCACATCTTTTTACTTGATTTTTAATGATTTAATTAATTATTTAATCACATTATACTAAATATTTGTACTTTTGTATTTTTTATAATTAATTTTGTTAATTAATCAATTTTTATAATTAATTATTTATTTTTACTAATTAAATTAATAATTTTAAACTTAATTTACTTTTCTAATTTAATTATGTCTTATTTAGTTTGGTTAATATAAATCTGCTTGACTTTTTAATAATTTAATATCTATTTTAAACAATTATTTAATCAATGTAATTCTATTTAATTAAGTTAGCCTTTATTTTAATAATTTATCTTATAACATAGATTAATTAAAATATTTTAACTTTATTAATTAATTTGATTAGTCACCCTGCTAATCATTTAAGTAAATAATTTGTGTTTTATGTTAAATAAATTAGTTCCCTTTTAATTTTATGTGTTCACTTAGTTGTTAAAATAATTAATTATGAGTTTTAATATATTTATTGTATAAATTTATGTATGTAGTTTCATTATTCATTATTTTTTATTTGGTTTTGGTCTACTGGTGAGGTAGAAAAGAACTAGTGGTGATCTGTTGGGTCACCGATGTTCTTCATTTCTATTTTCTGCTACCATGTAATAAATTTATTTCATTATCTTAATTTTAGTCTATTATTAATTTAGTTTAACAGTTATTCAGTTTATAATTTAAGTGTTGTCAGTTAATAATTTTAATGTTTTAAAGCTTAATAAGAATTTTTTTCTTAATTAATTGTGTTTATCATTATTTTAATTAATTATTTTATGTCTTTTTATTTAGTTTGTCTATGTTTTAATTCAAGTTCAATTTCTGTTTATTTTAAAGGTCACTGTTAATTTTAAAACGGTTACCCTTTCCTTTTGTCTTGCTACCGATGACCCGCTAATATAAATTAACGGTGACATTTTATAACTAGTGGCAACCCTTTGGTTCTATCGGTGAACCACGTCCCACTGTACCCATTCTATCGGTAACCTATTTTTATTTTATTTTATTTTTAACGGTGACTCCCGACTCACAAGTTCTCATCCTAACGGTGAGTATTTTTTTTATTTGTAATGGTAGCCCTTTATTTTTATTTCTAATAGTGACCCTTCTATTTAATTTTTTATCAGTATCCTTAAAATTATATAAGTTACCAGTGAGGGTCTAATATAGGTATTTCGGTGACCCTATTTTCTAATGTTATCAGTGACCCTTATTTTGGACTAAATGTGAGATTTTATCATTAATTTTATTTAAATCGGTTACCCCACAAACCTTTTCTGCACCTCACCATTGTGCCACTGTGCTTCTTTATTTTACTTTAACCATGACCCCCAACCTTCGTGTTTCCTACTGGTAGGTGACCCTCACCGTTACTGCCCTATACCCAAACCTCACTATTACCCAATTTTTCTAAACCTCGCCGATATTTTATTTTCACACTGGTGTTTTCTCTTCTTCTCATCATTAGGCGTTTTAATCCTCACTGTTTCTCTTCCTCCCTATTTCCTTCCTCTTACTGACCCAACTAAACCCTACCCTTGTTTCTCTGCAGTAGAAAACGATTCCTCGTTCTTCATCACCACTCCTTTTACCAAATATAATCAGATTCAATTTAAAAAAAGTAGAATCAAAAGAAACCCCGTTAATCACGGTTCTGAAACTCAAATCCCTAATCCTTTGTTTACATCTGTTAAACAGACCTAGTTGAAACCCCAACCAAAGCCGTAAAGTGAGCCACTGCAATGTTGTTGAAGCCAGTTTTTCACAGGGATAAGCTCATCCCCATCAATATTTTCAAAGGAGGAACCAACCGCCGGTATCTGGATATGGAGTAAATTAGCAAGCACCTACTGATAAGAAGAGGCCATTCGTCACTGCTGTAAATGAGAGATGCCACGATGGATGATGCTGGAGCTGTAGCGCTGCGATGTAGAAGGAGGAGGATGACCTGGGCCAGTTGGATGTATCACATCCCTAGGAGGAGCACGCCACTGGGGTCAGGAGGAAGAGCCGACCTGCCGTGGCTATGTGCTTCTGTAGCCATCGCCGCACTTCAGAAGAAGAAGTCGTTGTGCCGGGTTCAGGAGGAAGAAGCCCTCCCCCTGGGAATCGATAATTGGGGGGGAAGTTAAAAAAAATTAATTAAATAATATAAATAATAATACAAGTAAAGTAAAACAAAAAGAAGAGAAAAAAATGAGTTAATATTAAAGTCAAATTTAATAGTCAAATAAGTATATTAGAATTTATAAAAGTTATAAATCTAAATAATTAAAATATTAACAAATAGATAAATCATAAATTAAAATACAAAAATAGTTTTATAATAAGTGTTTATAATTAATTAATATTCTATTAATAGTATAATTATATATTTTATAATAATTATAAATAAACTATAAAATATACACATTAATTTAATGAAATATTTAAAACTAAAGTATTAATTCTAATTAATAAATTAAAATTAGATAAATAATAAATTAATCAAACAATTTAATTTCTTTAAAAGTAATAATAATGATAATAAAATTATTAATTAATATTATTTAAATTTTTATGTAATTAATTTTTTTCTTTTGATGTTAAACATTAAAAACATAGTTAAAAATGATAAAATTAATAACTTAGTAACTATAATTATTACCTTAAATTAATTAATAAATTCTTGATAAACTAATTTATTACCATAGTACTCTTAATTGAATAATTTTTCTAAATAATATAAAAGTAAATAATAATTATCAATTAAGATATTTATTAATTAATGTTAGTTAACTTTTAATGAGTAATATAACATTTAACATTAAAAATAACTATTTTCGTTCTTTGCGTTCTCATTTATTTACTTTTTTATTTTATTTTATATGTGCATGTTCATACCAATGTCGAAGACATGTCCATGCCCATGAAACTAACTCATTCAGATGTTATTTATGAGGGAAAAACTAGTGAGACATGCCAGTCATGAAAAAACACACGTGTGGGGTGCACTCTTGAAGGACATTCCATGTAGGTGGAAATTGATCAGTGACATGCAGATTATGAAAGCAAGAAACTTAAGCAGAGTAACAACATAAATTTCTGGGGGATGCTCATTCATTCCACAAAAACACATTGGAGGGCAGATATGAGGATGCTCATTCTGATTCCATGCCACACCACCATTGACAGCGAAGACTCATGGGAGATGATAGAGAAAACATGGAGCCTAAAGAGCCTAAAGGCAGAGCATTTCAAGGGGAGTTTACCTTCCCTCTGTCCATAATCGTGTACTCTGTTTTCATTTTTTTTCACTGCATTAATCAAGATGATCATAGATTAATATTTTCTTGTTTTTGGAATTAAATTTTGTTGGATTATATTTATAACTTCTTCAATTAAATTATATTTTTCAGAATCATCATCTATCGGCGAGGCTGAATTTTAATTCATTGGTCAGTTGATTCACCTCTCAATTGATTTCAAAAATAACAATTCATATTCGGCTGGCGAGGTTGTTTTCGAATAAATCCTTCAGAACATTAATGTCATTAACATTGGAAATTTATAGCGAGTTTATTTCCAATTTTAATCTTTTTTTAGACTTCTTAGCAGTTCAATTAAGTTTTGGTGTTGAGAACTCCAAAACATAATCTTCTTCCTGTTGAATTTCTTGGTGAAAGGGATTATTCAACATGTTTTGAGGATTGATTCAATAAATGGGTGAAGAAGTCAATTATTTAAACCGGTAGATTAGATTTCCTGAGTGACTTTTGTTGATTTGAGCTCCTTTGTCGTTGGTGTTAAATGTCAGTTTGATATAATACTTTAGTTTGGCAGAACATAGTATAAATTTTAGTTTCTATTTAGAAAATCTTGTTTTTTCATCCTGGTTCTATTTCATCATTTAATAAAAAAAATATTTAAGGTTAGAAGATGTTTTCTCCAATACCAACAACAGCGGGGCTTTAAAATTCTAAAACCTTAGAAATCACTCATCTGCCTTCTATGGGGATCGACCCTGCACTGTTGTACTAGTGTAGGAGTAACAAATGTAATTTTGAGGGCTGCGACGACCTCTATCCTCACCAATGTTTTTATAAGACATTGAAAAATTAATTAAGCTCTAATAATATTATATTATAATCTTTAAACAAGAAAATATTTATTTGTGAATAAATTTTATGATAATAATTTTTTTAAATCATTATATTAATTACAAAATTGCAATTAAATATTAATGACTTGCTGAAATACCAACACTTAATTTTTCATTTTAAAAAAAATTATTTATTTATAGTATGATACAAATATATCATATTTCGAATTATAGGATACCAAAATTTAATTTATGATCTCATAGGTGAGGTTAATATTCTATAAGTATAGATTCATTAATTTTTATAAATACCACTTATTTCATTTTGATTTTAACTATTTAATTATAGAGTATAAAAATTATAAGTTCCTAGTTCTTAACATTCTCCCCACCTTCATGATATTGTGTCCTTGAAATTTTAATTTATATATATATAAAGTTATGATACCTTTATCTTGAATCATTTTCATATTCCCATGATTCTTATTTAATAATTTTGTTTCTCCAAAAATCCATAACCTATTGAATTTTAGTATTCCTCAATAATTTCTCTCTACGATGAAGAATTTGAATAGGTTTATCATTAAATGAATTTTTCTCTTTTAGATAAACTACTTCTGTGCTAGAAACATGAGATGGATAAAGTAAATTCTTTATTAACTTCACAATATAAAGAACGTTATGTACTTGAGATAAAATCAGAGGAAAATATACTAATTAGGATACTATTCCATCTATCTCTAGGATTTTATATGGTATAATGATTCATGGAAACAAATTTCTATTCATTCCAAAACACATCACACATTTCTATAGAGATACTTTTATAATGACATGATAACCTACCTTAAAAGATAAATATTTTCTCTGGTTATCTTCATAACTTCTCTGCGTGTTCCGATTTATCATCATGTGTTCCTAGATAATTTCACTTTCTCAGCCACATATTTTTCTAATTTTCATTCTATAAACTACATTTCCCTGACATCATCCCATGATGTTTAATTCCAACACCACCTTCGATATAATTCCACAAAATTATCCATATGTATACTGGAATTAAAACTCTTATTATAAGAAAACATAACTAAAGAATGATGATGTCCCAACATCTTTGGTAATACATTAAACAAGATTCAAACTTATCATCCAATGTCATAATTATTCTCTCTAACTATCTATTAGATTGAGGATGAGAAGTAGTGCTAAAATTTATCATCACCTAATGATCTCTATGCCTTTAAAAATGTTTTAATTGAACTAGGGATCATGGTCCAATACAATGGAGAGTTGAAATCTATGTATCTTGACATTCACATTAAGATATAATTGTGAATGATGATATAGAAAATGGGTATATCGAACTTGAAAAAATGTAAATATTTATTCAGCTGATCAACATTAAACCAAAATGAATTATTACCTTGAGAATCTTTTGGTATTACCACCATGAAGTACACAGATATATTTTCCCATTTTTAATGCAGCATTGGAAAATATTGATGTAACCCTTTGATAGTTTTCTCTCTACTTTAACCTGTTGCAAAATCATATATCTCATAGTAAAATCAATAAATTATATTTCCATTCCATCCACCTTCAAATACTGTCAATTTTTTCCGTGCATCTTATGGATTCTATGATAAACTGAAAAATAGAGAACTATGAGAATCACATAATAAATCTATCTTCAAATGTGAATCCCAAAAAACGTTTAATCTCTTACAAAATAATAAAATGTAGTCTTTATCAATTTTAAATTCTTGCATGTTGTCATTTTAGAAAATTAAACCTTTTTTTATAAGTAATTGTCTTCATTATTTTCTTACACAATTATGTCTGATAGATATGACTACACTGAATCTAGATACAAAATAAGTAAATTTCTTACACCAAGAATTTCTAGGAAAAAATTAATCAAATCATTAATCAAAGGGTTATGTTTTTAATGTAGCATGGTTAATGATTCATGATGTTTCAGACTCATTGAATGTACCAGTTTTTCTTTTTTTGGATTGTAATTGATTGTGAAATCCAAATCCATTATTTGTTCTCGCTACCTTCTATGCCTCATGTTTAATTATTTATTAGTAAAAATATACTTTAATCATTTATGGTTAGTATAAATTTGACATTTGGTTCCTTGCAAATAACGCCTCAAAATTTTTTAACCAAAAACCAAATATAATAATTCCAAAACATTTGTGGGATAATTAAACTCATGTGATTTTGGTTGTCCTGTAGCATAATGATTTACATAATCATTCTGCCTCAAAAAAATCCATGTACCTTCAATGAATCCTCATTATAGATTAATAATTCAAAATTTATAGAAGTTTATTGTAAAAAAATGAAATTATAAAATATCCAATTCAATTAATGATAAAAACATCACATTATTCTACAAAAATAATCTTAACCCATTTTTATGTTATCTTAGTAATCATTCTATATAACCCTAAAATGTTTTTATCAAACCCTCATAAATTTCTAGTTAATCTAAGAAAAATATAAATCTCAAAAACATTTGAAATTATTTTCTGTTAAACAACCACTTTTCTATTAGGATAAAATGTTTTTTCATCATTATTTACAATTATCCACAGAAATTAATTATATGGAAACCACAATTCATATTTACTAAATTTTCCAGATAAATTTTTTATTTGACAGTTTGTAGGAAAATATTGAAATATTTTTCATGATATTCAAAACATTTTCAAAATAAAAAAAATATCATAAAAAAAACAATAACTATCATATAAAAATATTTGTGAAATATTATAATCATATGACCCAAAATACATCAGGTTCATTTTCCAATCTAGAGGTTGTAACAACAAACTCATAAGGCCCACATCTTGTATGAAATGATATTTTTATAATTTTATCCTCTTTTATCTTCAACATATGGTACACGAATCACATGTCAACATTGAAAAGATATTGAGATCCCTAAATATAATAAAAAAATCTGTGAATATATGGCAATCGATACATATTATTAAAATTAATATTATTTAATGATCTATAATCAATGAAATGTCTAGTGTAACCATATTTCATTTCAATAGTAAAAAAATCTCCCTATAGTGATGTACAATGATGAAGTAAACCTTTATCAATAAACTCATGAAACTTATTTTTACAATTATAGATGTTCTATTTGATCCATTTGATATGGGGTTTTGAGATTTTATTAGAATTAATAACTAATTCAATGGTAAATTTAACATCCAAATCTGGTATAAAATTGGGAAACGCATCATGAATATCATCTTCATATTCATTTTCCATTAGGAAATAAATAAACTAAACAGTTCCATTAGTTTCAACAATACATGAATGATATGATTAGTTTTAATCTTTTAACATTTTCTTATCTTCTGGATATGTTTTCAATTGTATGGGTTATTTTTTATAGGACAACATAAAATCTATCAAAAAAATAGCTTCTTTAGATCAATAATCCATAAGAGAATAATATAATTAAATGATTTCAATACCTAAAATAACATAAAACTCTACAAAATTAAAACCAACATAGTTTTAGGTAATTTTCTACCATATGAAAAAAAAAATTCTTCTAATAATATTTTACCGTAATATTTCCCCCATGGTGTTTTTACAGTATGTTTTTATTTCATTTCATGAGTTTAAATTTTTAATTATCTAGATATTTCATTATAAATAAAGTATTATGTAGACCCATATCAAAAAATACATTAGAAAAATCTATGTAAACAAATAAGGTACCTAATAAAATATCACTATATTTCACAATATCTATTGAATTAGTCATAATGAATTTCAATGAATAATTCAACTAATAATACAACTTAATTACATCATGCATATCTTTATTTTGGAATGTATTTTCATAATTTTCCATCTCACTATATTTAATACAATTTGTAATTTTCTTATCAGAACTAAACATAACAACACTCAAGTCATTTTAATATCAATACCATCCCATATGTCTAAAATTACAATATAGAATACAAATCCTAGATTTATTTAATAATTCTTAATATTTATTTTAACAAGATTTTCAACAAAAAGAAAACTATACATTCTTATCATTATATTTATTTGACCGATTCTTACCCATTTCATACCAAAGTGACTTCTTATTCTACTTTTTTTCAAATTACACATGATCATTAGATTAAAAAATTTCTACTATCTCATCATATTGAAAAAGATTATAAAAATATTTGAATTCATGGGAAGCCAATTCCATTTGATATCGTGGATTCTATCCAAGGTTAAAATTATTGAATTTATTATAATGATATAAATTAATAATTCTGGTATATTTTTCTAATAGAGTGAAGTTTTCTTCATACATGGGAATTTAATCATCTTCTATTTATTTAAATTCAAGGAATTTATTTTACATTTCTTATTTACCTACCTTTGGAAAATATTTTTCAGGGAAATTATTCATAAATTCTTCTCATTCTAAGGAATAATTCTCCTCATTATCCGTGATATTTTTGAACTTTGACCACCACTGTTCTACTTCAAATTTAAAATAATAAATAGAAATACTAAATTTATTATTATCTAAAAATTATATGAAACCAAATATCATTTCCAAGAATATAATCCAACCTTCATAGACTAATGAGTCAGAATATCCACTGGATGCAGGAGGGTGTTTTCTCATAATTTGTATCACAATAACCATGTTCCATTGTGGTTGCCCTAATTGGTCTCTAGCATTAATTCTATCACAACTTATTGAATGATTCAACTAATCAATTACTATCACTAACTTATGACTTACAATTTTCACAATTTATAGTTCCTGATTAAAAAATATATCATTATCATGGTGCCTTCCAACATAATCTTCCCTATTTCATCTATGAAATACCATTCTAATTAGGGGTATATTTGATGATTTAAATTAGAAATATTTAAATTCTATATCATTATATCATAACCATTAGGTAAAAATAAACTATGGTATTCTATTAACATCATTCTACTGACTAATGTTATCTAAAACATGATACAATTCCTACTATAAGCCGGAACATTATAATTACTTAAACATATTAATTTAACTAGAATTCACTTATTTCATTCATAAAGATCATTTTGATTTAATGTTTTAGATAATTATGTTATAATTAATACATAATAACATACTAGAAAAAAATCATTAAAATAGTTTCCATTTCTTCAATAATACTAATTTTTTTTATAAAACAAGTATTCTATAAAACATTCAAAATTTCATATTATTTTCACTTACCCATCTATAATCCCTTGGAAAAACATTTTAAACACTGGGATAACTAAAAAAATCATAGTAAGGTACATAAAAATAATGAATGATAATTTTCTTCCCTGAATAATCATAACATATGAAATCATATTCATAAGATATACTTCTCTATCTTAAATTATTATATACCTACATTGTAAATCCTATAGATTTATATAAAACAAAGAAACCATAAATAAAAACATAATAGTAAATTATATAATTACTTAATTAATATTTTAACCCTAGAGGCTACCATATGATTTTTAGCCCCCTTCGAAACTGTAGAATGGGACCATCATGAGATCCTTATGATGTAAACCTCACTACTACCTTATAGAGTTACCATCACAGTTACACATTGAATAATTATAACCGTCATCTTCCAATATAAACAAAACCAATGCTTTATAGGGAGATATTTTTCACAACCTTCACCACGAAAAGTGACTAAAAACATGAAAAAAATATTATACTAATAAAACATTCATCGTATATATATTCATATTTAATTTAGTAAAAATATAAATTTAAAAGAGTATTTTTAATGAAAAGTATCTTACCATAGGTTCGCCTAACAATAAACATGTTCAAACCTCCTATATAATGTTTTAAATATTGTTATTAGAATATTAAAGAACTATATACATATATATAATATCATATATGATCATTTTATAATAATTTTCAATTAGTTTTTAAAAATATTTTTTCCCATTTTTTGATTTCATTCTTTTCATGGTTTCAATCTTCATTTCGTTATGGATTTTCATATTGAATGGAAGAAAAAATAGGAAGGGGGGAATAAATGGTATTAATATGTTTTAATAATTTTAAATGATACAATATATAATTTTTTGTCTTATATGATGATGATTCATTAGATAAAACATTAATGAAAATGATTTAATTTATTTGGGGGGTTGTTACGACCACCGTAAATTATATCATTTTATTTAATATAATGTTTATATGATAGTTTAAGAACACTATATAAATTATAATATGCATAACCAAATCATATTTAACTATAATAAAGGTTTTATGACCATCATTGAATGTTGTAATGGAAAATGAATGCACATAGTCCATGATGTTGGTAAATCAACACATTAGAGATAATGTTTTCAATTTTAGAATAAATGGAAGAGGAGAAGTGTTTGTATGATGATCTTCCTTTAACATAAAAATAATAAAATATATGTAATATAAAAGGGTTATCATGTAACATCGATGATGGTAGATGTGTATTAACTAATAAAAGATAACTAATTGAATAGAAATTTAAAAGAAATCGAATGATGATATTACATCAAGAATCTCTTCTCCTTAAGAATCACCTTCAAGAACTTGGTTTTGGCATTTTGGTGAGACTAGTTGGTCTTCTACATGGTGAAGAGTCTTAGGAAAAAATTACTATAAAATAAACAAGTTATATGTATTTATGGTGTTAGGAGAAGAAATTATGATGGGTGGTATTTAAAGTTGAGGAGAGGGGTTCTTGTTTTATTATTTATTCATTAGTTTATTATTTTGGTTTAGGATAATTAATTGTATGGCCATTATCACTAAATATATTAAAATTATTATAGTAAGTTCATATATTACTTTATGAATACATTTTATAAAAATTAATTTTGTTTTTACTCATTATAATAGGAAAAAAAATTTCATTAAATATATCTAACTTACAAAAATACCGACAATTAATTTATCATTTCTAAATTTTTTATTTACGTAATCTATGAAAAAATAAAATTTCTTTACATAATGGATAAATTTATTTTTATATAACTCTCATAGGTGATGTTACTATTATATTCGTATAGAGTCGTTAAATTATATAAATACTACTTATTTCATTATGAATTGAAATATTTAATTCGAGAATCAAAATATTATTCTATATGTACCTGTGTTTTTACAGTTATTGAATAATTTTTTTATATTTCGTACCTTAACTGATATATGATTAAATGTTTAATTTAATTTTTTTAGATTTTCATCTAAAACGTAACATATTAATATATACATGTATAAACAATTTATTAATTTCTATTCCAATCATTAAATTATTTATTTCCTTATAAAACAACACTATAGTAATAAAATTTATTTTAAGTCTCACAAAAACTATAATAAGGAAATATTTACATTACATCATCATAGTGGATCCATACATATTGACAGAAAATAAAATTCATAAGTTTAATGATAGATTATATTTATAATAAAAACAAATAAAATCAATATATAGAAATTGACAATATATAACATCATGAATGCCGAAGAATATCACAACCATGAAGAAGAATATAAATATAAAATAAAATCTCAAAAATATGATCATAATTTTCAAAAATTATTTAGTAAAAAGTGAGAGAAAACTATGTGATTGATTAAGGAGGGATATAATTGTAATTTATTGATATTATAAACTCAACATGGCTTTGGGAATATAATCGTGAATGTTGAAATAATATCTGACAGATAGAAAAGTAACATGGCCATTATAAAATAAATATAGACATTATTGTAGTATAATGTCATATAAATAAATTTTAATTTTAATTATGTAATGGACCATAAATATTATAAATAAATAAAATATTTAAAATTTGAATGTTAATGGATGTATAAATGTATAATTTTAATAAATTTTATTTTAACATTATTTAAAATAAATATTTTTAATGTTAAAAATTAAAATTTAAAAATACTTTTTTATAGGAAAATTTGATAAAATGAATTTTAGTTTTGGAATAATTATATCAAAATCCTTCATGACCTTTTTTTGTTAATTTTTTAATGAACATTAATTATTGAGTTAAATGTAAAAATTCAATTTGTCAAAGATTACATGTTCTAAGACATTATATTGATATAATAACTTCCTAATATATCGAAAATAGGTTTTCCTAACAATTAATGAATATAATAAGCTAAATAATAAATTTCATAACAATAAATTCTATTATGAAACATAATAAATAATTCCAAATTTCTCAAAAGATATAAATTAAATTAGTAAACTAATTTCAAATTATTTTTTCTATTTCATTTATATTAACTTATAAAATATGTTGTTTAAGGGTTTAATTAATAAAATTTATATTATTTTTAATTTATTTATAATAATCTAAAATAATATTGCTATTTCATGTTTTTTTCTGGAACTAATATTTTCTAAACTTTTAACTCAAATAACCCATACACATCAAGTATAAATACTACATCTCTCCCTTATGGAAAATTTCATAAAAATCCGTATTTTTTACAATATATTCTAAAATTTCTCCTCATATTATCCTTTTGGATGTTATCATCTCGCCTCACCAAATTAAATTAAGTCATTATGAGTATTATAATATGATCATCATTAATGACGGGGTCACCTTTCTCACATTTTTAATTTCACTTTTTTCCTCTCTTATTATCATGTTTGTATTCACAATACTATTAAAATCCTAAAAATAATAACTTTTGATAATGTGAAAAATATACATGTGTAATAATAATACATTATAATTTCCAAAATTTAGTTACAATATACATAAATTTTATCTCTCCCTCTTTTCATATGCCTCAATAATGATCAATTTACCCACCTATAAGGAGACAATCAATTCATTATTTTTCATCACCATAAGCATTGGTTATTGTCGACTATATGTCTATATATAATATTTATTATAATCTTATATAATTATTTTTAAATATTTATAATATATATTTATTATCTTTATCTCTCAATACTTAATAATATCTCATTAGTGGTTGGTTCACCGGTTATGAGGATGTTATTAATTTTTTATTTATCTCCTCCTTCATGGATATTTAGAATAAGTTATATATATATATATATATATATATTGTTATTATTATTTATATAGATGTAATATTACTATTGGATAAATAAAAATGGATGAATATCTAAAAATCCAAATGAAAATTATATATTCAATATAAACAAATCATCACAGGAAGCGGGACACCATCTCAGATATGGCTCGTGATTACTAATCATGTAACTGTTTTAAGGAATCATTCCAAATGGATTTTGGCTTTTTGTTGAATTAATTTCTAATATGAGGATTGGGTAAGTTCATTACTCAGTATTCCTTGTTGTTCGACCCAGGAGATCACCTCCTCTGAAGACAGTGGTTTCAAGTAATTTATTTATACCATCCCTAACCATCACAAATTTGAGGTCCTCTATATTATCACTATGAATGATGAAATAGACAACCTCATCATTTGGAGTTGATGTTGCGTGCTTTATCAAATAAATATTATTTATTATTTACTCAAGATCATAACATATTATATTTTTGGACACAACCACATGGTTCAATGACATCCTCGTGAGGAAGAATTTTTTGGTTTGGTGTATACATAATCAAGTAATTATGATAGATAAACAGGTGAGGGAAATATGATTCATGATGTATTTTAAATTTTTCTCCTATATGAATCATATGTAACAATCCCCCTATCATCTCTTCCTTGAGAGTGATTAGTTGGATGCATTTTGGAGTGGCATGAGTGAGGACATAATGGTAGGAGTGAGAGTCTACAACCAAGGTACCTTTCTTTATTCATGGTTTATGTGAACTGAGAAAAATTCACATGAATAGAAGGCTAGAGAGGTACTACTTTTGGAAGGATTTTGGAGTATATTGAGTTTGAAGAAACAAAGCCAATACAACAGCAATACTACTTCACATCATTGAATGTGAGTTTAAACAAGAAGTATCATGGCAAACGTTGTCCCCCCTAAGTAGTTGATTTTAATTTAGTGTTGATGAATCATGTCATTATGGGTTCATGCTAGGAATATGCATGGTTTGTAAAATCAATGGGCAGTGACTATATCTTTTAGTGTTGGGTTTTTCCAGGGATACATCATTATGGTAGAAGCTTATATGATTATAAAGTGTATGGAATTGTTCCACTCTCACAACCTGATGCTGGATTCAGTGGAATCCGACTCAATTTTTATCCATTGTGTTCTGTTGGGAAAGGAAAAAATTTCAACGGGCCTTCATTGATGTCATTATCAAATGAAAAAGGCTCCATGACTCAAGGGAGACCCTTATTCATACATGGTTTGAGGGGAACAAGGTGGAATATTTTTATTCTTTTGGGATAGTTAATGAGGGTCATATTTTTTCCTTGGTTTGGGTCTGGCCCATAGAAATGTGGTAGTATTTCTAGGGTGGATCAGTAATTTTCAATTATTTTAGAAAGAAATAACATTGTTCTATCATGGGTGATGCCTGACTTGAAATGAAAAATAAAACATTTTATTGGGATGAGTATATAAATCCATATGGATTCCTATTGATATTCATTCCATTTATTTATAGATATTTTAATGAATGAATTGTTTTCTATAAATTTTAAAATAGAACAAGAAAGAACATGCATACTCTAGAACAATGGGGGGTATTAGACCAGGTCCAAATCAGATCATCCTTTGAGGAAAACCGAATCATGAGAGGCAGCTTATCTAGAAGACCAAAAATTGCATAGTCTTGCAGGTCCCATTTTCTAAACACAATGTGATCAAAATCATCGACTATGGGTCGACGATGGTTGAAGTGGGTAATCAGAGACAAATCCACAAGGATTGATGCTTCATAGAATAATGGCAATGAAATTGGGAGATGGGGGCCACCATGATGTAGGTTGGGGACCATTAGACTTATTGAAATTATCCGGATGTCCTGGAGGATTCTAGGGTTAGAAAAGGGGGTAAATGGTTTCCTCGAGCTCATAGGTGGTTGAACGATTTCATCCTCCCCCCTCCAGCGGATCATTGTTGATGTGGACGTGTCAAAGCCCCCGGTGTATTTGATTTGAATTGTTGTAGGTGATGAATTTATATGGAAACAGGATATGGTCGGTGATCCATGGATTATCTATTGCTCAAATTATTGTCATCTGGGGAATATGGTGTCGCACTATCATGTTGAAGGTAAGATAATAAGGTCTGATCTGAAGGTGAGGACATATGAATGGAAAGGACAGTTTCTCAATGTGGTTAATGGAATAGATTCTGGTTCTGTGAACCGAGTTGCAGTGACAGTGGGAAAAAAAGCAGTGGCCTCTTCCAATCTGATTGTCACTGTAGTTCATGATAAGCTGAAATTTGAACTGATGGTGGGGGATGGGGTGAAGCAAGGTGTTTACATGTGTATATCTGGTATAGGTTCTCCTGGTTCTGAAGACTGGTGGATTGGAAGCAGCAAGGATATCATGTGGTATGAAGGGAAGTATCCTGGAGCTGTGGGAAATTTGGAGTTTGATGTATGTGAAGATTGTCTATCTGTGGGGATTTCAGAGGTCTGTGCTGCTAGGTTCAATGGCCAGACATATGTTAATGAAGGTGTGATGGCCAATGTTCCCCCCGATAAATCTATTTCAAGGGATAAAGAAGGGGGTGAGGAGGATGATATGAAAGATTGTTCAAATATGCAAACCAAGATCACATAGCATGAGGATGCTACAATGAAAGAGATCATAGAAGATGGGCGATGTGAATCCTTGAAATTGGTGGAAAACCTGAAATACTTATCTTGAGTGACAATAATTTCCAACTCCATCAGAACCGAATAGAGCTTTATTAGAATATATAGATCCCTCGTAATTTGGAGGATTTGATTGATAATGACAATGAAAATTCTGGTGGCATGATCAATCCCTCATACAATGATGTTGTCTAGGGAGGGATGAAGGTGGGGTCTGTGAGCCAGGAGGATATTCTTGTTTCAACATGAAGATGTCTAATGAAGGACGACTCTTATCTTCCAAATCCAATTACAAACAGGTCTTTCAATATAGGTATACAAAGTAATAATGAACTATTTTCATTAGAGTTGATGAATATTAGGAAGATTCATGTCAATATTCCTAAGCATTATGAATGCTCGAAATGGGAATCGATGACTGCAGATGAAGCTTTTGTCCGTGAAGGTGGTAATATGTTTGATCTTGAGGGAATTTTGTTAATATTTGGGTCTTGTGGGGCATCATTATTGTACTTTTCCATTATTTTAATAAATAGTCAGGGGTTTTCCCTCTGAATATTATTTCTGGGTATAATTTTTAAAATCATTAATCTTATTTTATAAAATATATATTTTGATAATCTCACATTTATCTGCATTGGGATTAAACTTCTTTATGTATCCATCCATCAAATTAATTGAATTTATTTCATACACAAATTATTGTATTAATTTTTCTATTAATATTTTTAATGGATTTTAATCGATATATATTGATGTAATTTTAATTTAATTGTATGAAAAAAAAATTAAAAATTGATAGTGGATTCTTATCTCAATCACACGTTCTAGGTTATTTTCCACTTCTCAATCTAAAATAACTTATAAAGAGTGTACACTACTATATAAATCAACAGATATTTATATTTTCATTATGTTTAATGATTTACATTATCATTAGATATTATATACTTTATTAATTCTCTTTTCATATGTTAATATATTACTAAGGGGTTTCTCATACCCATTTATATTATTTTAGTATTAAACTCTAATTCTCTTCATATTTTTAATTATTCTTCTAAAATAGTATAAAATTTATTGTATTATTATTTTTATAATTATAAACTTTATTCTATTATGAATATTAATGTATTTATTTCATTGTAATAAAATAATATTCACCTCCAATGATTCTTTATAAATTATTTAATTTTGAAACAACACTCTTATTCATTTTCAGTTGTTTGATCTAAAATAAATATTAGATAAAGATAATTTTCATGGGTTGAAATTGTACTAATAATATCTAATGATTGATAGAGATCATAATTCATGGATTACGATATCATATTTCAGTATTTTGGGTAATCAAGAGGTGAACCTAATTCAAACGAAATGGTTCCATTTTGACCCATTCATTATATATTACATCATATATCGTAATGGTGGAATTAATGAAACTATATTCAGTACTCATGGGGGATTATTGATTTTTATAATTATTCTAGTGAATATATTATGGATATTTCTATCAAAATAAATTTGTTCTATTAGATAAAATAGATGATTGATTCAATAATGTAAGTATTTAATGAAATTTCCAAGGTATTTTATCATGAGTTGAAAGCCAAGAGTAAATGTGTCAGCGATTGGGAAGAATACATGGTGATAAATATTAATAAGAAATAGAAATTATATTCGTGTTTTTTTTTCTTGAAATTCGTACAACCTTTTTGGAATGACCTCACACCCAACACTCTCTCTCTTGTTTTACCATTTTCCAATGTGGTGCTTCCACACCACAATGTGAAAAGGAATACCACCCCAATATCAAGTGATTTATTATCCCATAGATAACTCTTTGAGTGGATTAAATTTTTTATCGAACTAAAATTATCATAATCATCCATGTATGATGAATTATGGTGTGGAAACAACAATTAATTGTATAATTTTACCATTATTACATCTTTTACAGAATATATGTTTCATTTTTCTAGAATTGAGATCTATTTTTGGGTTTTTTAATAACATCCACTATATATAAAATGATTTTTTATATCACTTCAAAATCCATCAGATGTATCATATTATAGAATATAATTAAATTTTTTAATTTTTTTGTAAATAGTGATTATTGAATTAGTATTCTTTATCGTAATGCTAATAAAAAAAGATTTGATAATTTTTTGGCCAATTGAATCCTGATATATAATATATGATATTTTATGTAGTGACTCAATATGAATACCATTATTATATATTAATGATCACATATGAATCCAGGATATCATATCGTATGATTTCATTGCTTAGTGGATTATGAAAAATGATTAATGTTTCACGATTATGACAGTCATGCATACCATAATATATGATATGATATCATAAAATACAATATGGTTATCACTCCTAAAATAATAATTATATTTATTAACAATTTTAGTTTCACTAATACTCATTCGTAGATCCGAATAATAAAAATGAATACTAAAGACCATTTTATTTTTCAATAAAGTCAATTTGGAGTTGGATTGTACTATTAATAATTTTTCTATAAATAATAATAATATTCATCATAGGATATTTATTTATTTATAATGTTTTTAAAAATTAATTTATTATAATTCTTTTATAATTAATTTTTAAAAATTTTATGAAACATTTACTAATTAATATTCTCTAATATTAAGGTCCTAATTTGGGTTATTATTTAAACACATAAAAAGGAGTTTTTATGATTTATCATATCATGTTATAGATATTATAAAATGCGATATTTAAATATTGTAAATTTATTACATAATAGAAATTTAAATATAAAATGATTATTTCCTATCATACATCATGTATTTAATGTGGTATTCCATATAATGAATAATTTGGAGGAGTTAACATTATGAAATAAATAAAAATTGTATTTAATTAATATTTTTTAATTTTCACAATGAATAAATAATTTATGATGTTTTTATAATCATAATTAACTTATGATTTTTTTTTAGAAATAATTGTATCACGTTTAAATATATAATATTCATATTTATTTAGGAAATATTCACATCTTATTTATTAATGGATAAAATTTATTTTCATTTTTTGATATATGCAAACATTATTATAAAGCCATAGACCATATTCTTTGTTGTCATGGGTGTAAATAAAGATTTATATGTCTTGTATGGTTTTTTATTTAATTTCCATAAATATTGACTATAATGTTTAATTAATGTTATTGTCATGAATTTAGTTATTGAAGATAGATTATATGTACTATCATAGACAGTTCAAGAAATATAGTTTTTTTATTTTCTCAAAAAAACTATTTTATTTGAATTTTACTTAAAATTTATATATTACAGTGTTTAGGGTTGTTATATTGAAGTTTGTATCAAAAAATGTAGTCTAGGTCTAGTTTTGAAACAATTATGTTCATTGGGACACTATTAAGGAGTTAAGAATGTAAATGTAGGTCAAAGATCAAGTCCTCAAAGATTTTTTATGATATAGGTAAGGTATATAACTATTTATTATTGGATATAACAATTATTTAAAATATTTGTGAATTTTTGGATGGTTTTAAGTGAAAGGAGTTTTTGGTGGTATTAGGAAATGAATTTCTACATTTTTTGTGATATAATTTTTTCGCAAATGGATATGTTTTTATATTTCTTATAATGATTATTATCCTATGAATTTTATTTGAAAAAACTAGAAAATTTAAAAAATATTAATAAAATGGTTTTATTTTCCATTATGAATATCTAAAAGATAATTGTTGTAGTTGATGTTTTGGAGGTTGTATGATAAATTGAATATGTGGAGCTTAAACTCATCAACAAAGATGGTGGAAGAATGAAAATGTGTTTTTGTGTAATAAGAGTGGTTTCACAAAAAATTAAATGACTAAAACATGGGGAAATGAATCCCAGTATAAATAGTTCAAAAAATTTAGATTTTCATATCCCAGTGAAGGGGTTTGAATTTCATTTAAGATATTTATAGGTTCATATAAATATTATAACATAGCATTCCTGATTAAATATTAAAATAATTGAGTTAGGGATTTGAAATTTTTTTGGGTGTTTATGTATTGGAAATTAGGACTTTGATTTATTCAGAACAGTGACTATTAATAATGAAATTCCCAAATGATGGTAAAGTTAGCGAGCCTCTCATATTTGGTACATTCCATTTTTTGAATCCTTAAAAAATTTCATGTTTGGGAGTATGTATTCTATAATTACACTATCTGAAATAGAATAACAAAAAATATTTATTTTGATAATATTGTACATTGAGGATAACGATGTAGATATTATAATAGATAAGAGTATAGTAGCCAAATTAATCAAGGAGGACTGAAATATGTTTTGAATGGGTAACACTGTGATTTAGTTAATTTCCATGACCCTTACATATTATGTATCATAACAATTTTTTTGGAATGTTTACATTTATGTTTTCATTCGCTACAATTTAGTTAACCATAGACCATTATATGAGACAAATTATGACATAAATCGTGGTTCTCTTATAAAAAATAAAATATTTAAATAATAGAATCGATCCCAACAGATGTTACTCAAACAAAACAATACTTATGTACAATATTATGAACGAATATTGTGTCCCATATATAAGGACGAGACCTTAAAAATTTGTGAAATATATTTTTTAGTAAATAATTTATAATAACCAAAAATTAATTAAGACTTATTACCCATCATTAATAATGGTGATTCAAAATATTGAATCCATTTTATAAAATTAAATTTTAGTATTGGAAGAATATAATTTAAAATTAAACTTCAACACCCGATAAAAAATATTATTTCCAATAAACAACTTTTTATGTATAAGGACGATTCTATACCATGTATTGGTTTAAAATAATTACAATGACTATTATTCGTATATTTATAATATATGGTAACTAATTTGACATTGAATATATTTTAAAACAAAATTGACCAAAGTAAATTCTTGAAATAAAAAAATATTGTTTTAAAATAAAAAATTAAACTTCTGTATTCATTAAAAATTAAAATTTTTCCTAAAAAATTAAAAAACCCATCTTAGGAAAATTTCCAAAAGTTTAATTCAGAAATTATATAATTTTATCGAATTGTAATAATATAATTTTGAAATCAATCTTTTAGTTAATTCCATATAATTCATAAAAACATAATATGGTTTTAAAATAATAATTATATTTTTGATTACATATATACCAAATATTTTTATAATTAATATAACTATATAAAATATAATCGATTAATAATATTATAGAATAAAATTAATTTAATATTAATAAAACATTCTATTTCACTTTCTTCCCCCTTTGAAAATTGTACCGTCATAATTTTACTCATTTATTAAACACTTGAAGAAATTTTGTCCTTCATATAATTTTTTGATTACTATAATGATTATTTAGACATATAGTCATCCCCAAGGCCCAAACCAAGTGATTTACATTATTCAACAATAAATAAACTATATGTTCATGATTCTATACAAGTTATTCATTATAAAAATTGTATTCTTTCAACTAAACTAATTTAGAGCTTAAAACATGAGATGAAACTATCACATATTTCCTTAAGAATCAAATATGAAAAACATCATATGGCTAATATAAATTTAGATTAAATTCCATAAAATACCATTCAATATAATGTTATCAATAATTTTATTTGGTATAATGATACATGTACCTAACATTAAATTTTCACCAAAACTCATAGAACATTCCCGTAGAGATAATTTAAGAGAACATCATCACTTACCTAGAATGGAAGATCATTACCTTGGTTATCTATATATTTTTTTAACTTATCTGATTGATCCTCATGTATTACTAAATCAAATTCACAATTTAAAAAATTTATTCATCAAATTTTTGTTAGAATAACATTCTTTCCCCAACTTCATTGAAAAACATTAGAGTTTCAAATATATGTCAATGTAATTCTCAAATGGATCAATATATATAATTGAATAAAAAATATTTTTATAATAAAACTCAACCAATGTCAGATGTTGATACAAGCATCCCTTATAATTATTTGAAATATCCTGACTCATATCCAATAGTGATAAAATCATTCTCTATAATTATCCATCATAATGATTATTGAAAGGTGTACAAAAATATATTTCTATACCCATTGGATTATGAATGATTTTTTAAAAATTATAGCTAAATTTGGGATCACAATAATATATAATTGTAATAGGGAATCCATGTAATCAATTTATCTACGAATAATAAATTAAATAATGTTAGTGCAAAATTATATTATCTAAAGTGTGATGAAAATGAAAATTTTTAGTTAATTGATCAACAATTAACAAAATAAAATTATCACCTTAATAAAACTATGGTAATACCGCTATGAAAACCACATATAAATTCTTCCATTTGCATTCTAGCATAGTAAAAGTCTAATGCATTCCATTGAATAGTTATCATTTGGTTGTAACCCATCAACAATTAGAAAATATCATTGTAAAATCACCAATATATTTCATTAATATTTTATAGTATATGTGTTTTGAAAGTTCTCTATACATATTTTTTCTTAGAATATAAAAATAAAATGGGTAACTATTATCCTAAAAAACATTTATTCAATAAAATAGGGATAAAATAGGACACAGAACAATTTTTTGGATCTCAATACACCTACTTTGTAAATATGACGTCTTGAAACATACCATTCTTAACTAATGGTACAATTTCATATTAAAATTTTTATTTTTTATAAGCTTATATAATCCTAAATAATGAATATGATAATATTATAAAACTAAAAAAATCAACTATTGTTCCTATAAGAACAATTTATAATGCAATTTTCATCATCTCAAAAAGAAAAGAATCATTTTTTGATGTAGTAAATTTAATGATGCATTATCTTTATGACTCAATGTATCTACAACAATATTTTAATTACAATTAAGTTAAATATTAATGAATAAATTATAATTTACCAGTTTTATCCCTATCCTTTGTATCTTGTTCAACTATTTCATAGTGAATATATACCTCAAACATTTATGATCATTTTATCTAACACACATATCCCCATATAAATTTTTTCTCAATTTTTTTTATTTCAACCTACTGCCACAAGTTAAATATATTTTTTATGATAATTATTCATATTTTTTTTAATTAACTAAATGAATATTTAATTACCAATTAATTATATATTAATACACATCCAATTAACATAAATAAATCATTATTTTAGAAATAAAAGTATTTATTTCTATATTTAATTTCCAAATCTAGATCATTCTGTGATATTATTTTAAATTCCTAAAATCATTTAGTGCATTCCAATATCCAGATAAATGTGGATACTTTTCTTATAAACATAGTTAGTGGTTGTAGAATCCTTAAGATGTGTAAAATGAAAAAGCTGGTTATATGCAGGTAATCTGAGAAAACGACCATTCATGTTAATATTTTTTTCATTAATCAACCACGTTTGTTTTATTAGGGTCACTACGTATGATAATTTTATTTATGATATGTCTATGGAATAATGTTTTCAATAACAGAAAATCACATTTTATAAATTCATGAGAAAAAAAATTTCGTTTACGGTTTCATAATAATACTTATATGTCTTTAAGATCCTCGTATCTTTTAAAATAAACCAAAACATCATAAATAAATATAAATATATAAATATAATGATATTAATAGAAAAATATATTTATAGGATTATTGAATACAATAGATGCACTCATCAAACCAATATGAATAACCATCGGCTAATAATTACCATACTAGTTGTAAATATTTTTTGTAGGGTTTTCATCCTCCTCACCCAGAGTTGATGTTTTTGAGAGCTAATATCAACCATTATATAATATTGATTTACCTAGATAATATCAACGAATGAATGAATATGATGCAATGGATAATAATTAAAAATGTAATATTATTTAATTCTCTATAATCATTGAAAACACTCATGGTTCAATAATTTTCCCTATAAAAAAAGGTATAACCTTATGATGATGTTGTTAGATAAAAAAACATTATCATGAAAATCCAACAATAGTTTAACAATTTTAGAAGTTATATTTCATATATTCATTACGAGGTTCTTTAAATTGACACAAACATATGAACTAAGTCAAAAACAAAATGAACATCACAATTTCATTTTATATAGAAAAATTCATCCATAAAAACAAATTGATAATCTTTTACTACCCAAAAATCGATAATTTTATTAGATCCAGTTTTTTTTTAAATGTGAAAATAATAACATTCATTTAGATCTCTTAAAATTTTTTATAATTATTTATATGTTATCCTTGGTATGAATTTATTAATATAAAAAATAAAACATGTTTTTTAAAATAACTACTCTTTTTTTAATCTATCATCGAATGATAAATTTAAAGCCTGTAATTATAATTAATGAAATCAAATTTTATAATGGGAATAATTATATGGATTACAGGGAAAATAAACCAACAAATGGTAACATGAATACATTTTTAAATTTGTGTTCCTCTAATACTACCACATGGGTGGTGTCTAAATTTATTTACATAATTAGATGAGGTGAACTTTTCATTTTAGAAAATAATTTGTTAGATTTGAATTAATGTGTATACCCAAAATCAAAAAATTCATTTTCAAAATATAAATAAAATTAATTGATACACATGTTCCTTCATTAAATTTCTCACCATATTCTAAGGTATAATTAATGGATTCCACCACCCAATTATTCTAATAGTCTTGTTTCTTCCCATTAATCATGGTCTTTATTGAACACACTTCTGTATAACTATCTATATTGTTACATTTAAAGAAACATAATTTATTCTTAAAGAAATTCATAACCACACATGTGAATATTTAATTTGAAATAACAATCCATTTTTTCAATAATACAACATCATAATAAATTTCAAAATTCCATAACAAATTTCCCGTTTTACTTTTTACAAAAAACTATACAAAATTAAACACATGATCTACTACCTTCATATTTCATTGATGAAATCATTCTATTTTACTAGCACCTAGATATATTTTTATTCTTCTTTTAAGTCTAAAAATAATAATTAGAAATATCAATTTATCACATCCCGGTAAAAATAAAACGTTTCTCATATCATATAAATTCAATAGAGACAAAATCTCTTTAGTATGTTGGCTTTAATCTATGGTAAAACTAATAAAATATACTATAATGATCCAAAAAATATTATATTGTGTGCCTTTCCAATTGGGTGTAATTTTAATCATATGAATCTAAAAATTCATCCTCCTTAAATCTAATTTATATTATTTTATTTTCCATATTATTTCAAGAAGCCATTGGAAAGTAATACCCATGGAACATATTAAAAAATGTTCAACATTCCATGGAATCTATCTCTTTTCATTATCTAGTATTCTAAACCATTGACCACCACTGTGTGGATTCAGAGAAATAATGTTAAATGTAATAATTAACCAATTTATGCTCTAAATAACACATGAATTTTAATATTTTTTATATAAATTTTAATCATATGTCACCTACTACGTAGTCAAAATATCCACAAGAATGTTGGATGTAGTTTTCACAAAAAATTCCCCATTATCGACATGTTCCTCTGTGGTAGATTTGGTTTCACTCAAGGATTGATACAACCATAAATAATATATTGTTTCAAATAATACATCATATAAAAAAATTATCCAGTTACAATTCCAACCATTTATGGTCTCTTATATTGAGTAAAAAACCCCACATGTTGCCTTCCTACCTCAACATTCTAATTTCCTTTGTGGAAAATGATTCTAAATCGACATTGCATTGATTAATAGACATGGTAATCATAAAATATGATATCATAATTACTATAAATTATATTCTCATAACAGTTTTATATATCCATTATTTTATCCTCTAAAATTATATAAACCATTCCATTGATAATAACTATAGGGAAATGAACTTAAATAACCAATAAAATTGATTCATCTATCAATAAGTCATTATGAAAAAAATATTTTTTCCTTATTAATATGTATTATTTATTATAATTCCAAATATTAAATCCATTTTATAAATTTCGGTTCATATTATTTTATGAATGTAAATTATAATTATTAAGAAAAAACAAAATGAAAAATAGTTTTTCAAGTCATAACTTTTTTGTGTAAAGGTGATTTATAGAATATTTGGGTATAAAATTCATTCCATTATCAGTAATTTGGTTATTAATTATATAATAAATTTTTTTCATTGTTGAACCATTTTAAACATATTTTGAACATTAAAATTCTACATAAGATATGGTAGTTTTCCATAAATATCATTATTTATCAGTATAAACTGAAAAACCAAACATTTTGGAATATTCTAAAAAATTAACCCTAAGATAATTTTTACATACTGAATAATAAATTATAATTTTTCAAATTATAATTATATAATTTTTAATTAATTTTTAAAAACCATATAATTCATGAATTACTTATTTGGTTAGGAATAATTGTTTTTATTTCTTATTTAAAATAAAATAATATTCTAATAATTAATATAAATCTATAAAATAGAATTAATTATAATTAATTATTTTTAAAATTGATTTACTATTTAAATTACCTGGTTTTTCAAACCATACACACACATTACCTTTTATGTTTATATTTTTATACTATTATAAAAAATCATAAAATAAATAAAACTATAATCTTTCCCATCAAATTAATAATTTTCCCCGCAAAATTAATTATTCAATATAATATAATAATATTTCATCATATAAAAAAATAATTATCTACCCCTAATACCCTTCAATACATATCATACATTATACTCATCAACATTACCTATGGAAATGGGAAATTAATAATGTGTGTTCCCAAACACTTTGTATGGTTTTACATAGATAATAATAATCAATGATAAAAAGCGATCATAAGTATAATATATTGGTGTGATATTATTATCATTTTACATGAATACATTATAACTAAATTTGTCCCAGTTAAACATGGATCATATTTCATTAATCCTTACATAATTATTTTGGTATAAAGAAGTAAATATCATAGAATTTTGGAATCGTAAATAAGTGTAAATTATATAAAACAATGCATCATAAGCATAAGTCAGGTCTCTATACCTTGAAAATATAATATATTGTGCCAATACATCTTCCCATAAACCATATATGGTATCAAGTGTGATGAAAAAATTATCTAATTCATTGGATGGCTATAAAAAAAATTCTTAGTTTTCAAATCATAATATTAGTTTGCATATTTGTGACAAATAAAATTAAACATAAATAAATCTACCACCAATTACAATGATAAAACCCGTTAAATTTAATTTTTATCCAATAGAAATAAGTAAATATCTATTTAAGTACACAAAAATAAATACAAGAAGTATAAGGTATTGTCATACTATGGATACGAGGTATATAATCTATTTAATATTTTCCCCATTCAATCGATGTATGTGTATCAAGGTGAACACCCTTTAATAATGAAAAATATATATAGTATATTATAAAAGAAAAAACATTAGATTAACAGATATTTTTTATGAATAGTCGATGATTTGGCAATACAAATGGTGTGGCGGGTAAATTCTCTTAAATAAATTCTATTTCCATCACACTATAGGTACATACAAAGATGGACAATGAATAAAATTTTTTCTAAACATAGAAAGAATTTATGTGTTAAATAATATTTATATAAATAAATAATTGAAAATATCTGATTAGGAATTATTATTTACATATATGGAAATAATTTTGTTGAAGAAAAAATATATAAGGTGTTTTAATAAGTAAATTATTGTATTTTACAAACATGTAAATTAATTGAATTAACCATTATATATTGGAATAAATGTATAAAAATTTTAATTCTAAATAAATATATTGATTATTTAAAACATGTAATAGAATTAATTTCATAAAATAGTAATCTTGATGATAATTTGGATTCAAATTGAATTATAATATTGAAAAGAATTTTTATAACTTATTTTGAAAATTATATAACAACAATGAAATAATTTATTTATGAAATAGAATTTAAAAACCAAATAATATAATTTTAAATAATTTTTTAGAATTTTTCTTCCAATAATAGAACCATGGAATGAAAAATATTCATAATTGAAGGAAATTTTATAAAATTATTATAAAAAACATCCCTTAAAATATTTCATAGGATTCATATTATGAAATAATATAAAGTAAACCATTAAGTAATGGATTTACCAAAAAAATAAGGACGATAAGGATGGACACATAACGTTCATAACTTATAATAATTGAATCCAGAAGTGATATAGATAGATAGTTACTGAAAACATTTCACTATGAATGCAAAAATGTGGTAAAGTGTCTATTACTAACATCACATTATGTGGAATATAAATCCATATGAATGGAAAATAGGTTATAAATTCTTCCTAAATAATAGTACTAAAATATTTTTGTCACGACCCCCTCCTAACAAAGTGTACCCCTCCTGGGCCGGAAATGTGAAAAGGGAGATAATCACCCCCGATCCCCGCATCTAGTAGGCCCCGGGTTGGCGACTAGCACTGAGGGTAAAATAAACACACAAATGTGAGGCATTAACCTCTAAGAGAACACATGCAGAATATAAAGATAAGATAGACACCAACAAACTCCAACTCTGAACTGAAATATAAAAGAAACAAAAGTACATATATTAAATTCCTTGAAAAAGTACTACAACTGAATGGGAAAACTACAAATACCCAAAATAAAGTAAAATGGCAGCGACCACAAGCCCGAACAGCACCTCCAACCCCAATATAGTAGTAACCAACTTGATCTCCATCATACTCCAAGTGACCTGAAAAATAGTTTATATATACGTAGGGTGAGTATAACAATATACTAAATAGGATCCTCCCCGAAACCTCTTCTGCAAAAGTAAAGAATGCATGCTAAAGAACAGTGAACAACAAGTGAAACTAACTCATCACCTAAACAGGTATACTAAGTTCCCAACCTCACCATGGATACTCTCACCAAGTAATTCATACAAGAATAAATTATATAATAAAAGATACCAAGGGTACCCCGCTACTACTTCCCCACTGGTTTTCTGCTTTTCCCCAACAACATACGTCCTTTGCATCTCTATCCAAAGGCTTGCCCGAATACACATGGTTTATTCTCCATAATCTGCACCACATGCACCACAAAGGTTTGCTCGCAGAAACCTGGGCTAAGGAGCACACCATCCTCACAACCAAAAGTAACTAGGTAGTTTCTGGAGCCACCACAGTTTTCATAATTTGTATCATACGTCGGGTATTATACCTCAAGCCATTACATCCCATACACCGAGTAAGGATCCTCAAGCCATCACAACCTACACATGTTAAACCAATAGTATTCCATAGGATACTATATCCATAATATATGTGTGTGAATAACCACAAGCCATTACATCCCTCTACACACATATATAGGGAAAACTAACAGTTGTGCCTCATAGAACTTGTATCTACCAAGAGAAGTGAGCAGGGTCAAAGGGGGTAGTAAGTCATTCATCCTCCCACCGGAATGTTGGGGATAATACCCCCTATGGCTCAGAATCCCCAGGGTGTCAGTTTCCCATACTGACAGGGTGGAGTAGCGTTTAGAAACACAAAAAGAACAGAATATTTTATAACTCACAACCACACTATGTGCATAACCTAGTCTTATACACGACTGCAGCTAACATCTCTCGAACTCCGGGATTCCACTTCTAAGACTAGGTATCTTATAAGAACACAACCATTTAAGGTATTTATTATATTACTTCATTCCACTTTTTCTCAATTTAACTGTACTTTAATTAATTCTTTGAACATTAAATAACAAAGAAGAATTCCACATTAAGTTCCATTAACATCACATCCAAAAACCACTGTCCCATCAAATGTTCTCAACCACATACTTATGTTTCATCCAACTCCAACCCCATGGGTTACCATCATTTATTCAAACATTTATTATAGAATTACTTTCCCATAATTCTAGAAATTCTAGAAAATCAACCTATGCTACTAAGAACAAGGGGGCTCAACACGGTGAGTAGACGTACTACCCGTGGAGTCTTTGCTTCTTATAGCAAGACCATATACCCATTCTCCCTTGAGAGGCTAAACATAGAAAGCATGTGGCATACCCCGCGTGTCTTCACCTCTTTCAGAAGAAGGGTAAGCAAGACCAGCTGCCTTGAGCAGTGGTGAAAAGTAAAGCATATAAACAACAATTAATCAACAAGCATTCAACAATCGCAACCATCCCATTACATCAACCCCGGTGTCCTCCTAGGCACCCACATGTATAAACCAATCCATCTCACCACTGTAGGCATTATCCTCTGCCACAACCACAAGGCCTCAATTCCCCCACATATCCCAACACCCTCCCAGGGTCAGATCACCGCATAAGCAGTAGGAAAACAAACATCAAATCAATTTGTGCTTTGTCCCATTAATAAAGCATCAGACCTTCAAACAAAAAGCACCAACAGATTTCAGGTTTACCAACCAACTGAATTAAACACATACATCGACATCAATTTTATTAACATCAATTTGGATCACCAACCACAACAACAACAACCAGATTAGTTTACATTCCTCTTTATCGTTAGAAAATTCATTATCAATTAATTTCGGCTTTACGTTCTTTATCAATTTCATCAAAAACCCCATGATAACAAGCAATTCATAGATATCACACTATCTAGAAAAACAAGAGGAAAACCATTATCACGGTACAAAGAAACAACATGTGATCAAACCAATTGTTTTAATCCAGTTCTAGTATTTAATTAGGCCAATTTCATTGTGATCCAAAATGATAAATCATGCTAACTCTACTATTGCACATAAAAAATTAGAGTGGCCACAAATCCCCTACCTCAAAGGTTTTCAAGGAAACCACTACAATCTAACGACACCCAAGAAATAGGGTCGAATCTCCAAAAATCTTCTTTAGATCTCCTCTCATAACACAACCAAGAACAAATCACATCATATTCGACATCCACATGCCTAGATCTACCCATAACGGGCATAGATCTAAGAAACCGAGATAAAAGGAGGAGTAGATCTAAATAGATCTAAGAAATCAAGCAAGAACGACTGCATTCCTCAAGAACCAGCTTCGATTCACCATGGAAAGCCTCTGGATCACCTCCAAAATGCTTGGGAGAGGTTTTATATCCTTTAAGGGAGAGCAATTCTCGAGTTATGGCCTCTTAGGGGATAAAATGAGGTGATTAAAGACAAAAAGAGTTAGATCCACAATTTTAGGATCTAACTTTAAGTGCATGCATGGTTTGTCTACATGGTTTACCAAACCGTGTGCCAACAGTGCGTTAGCTTCTACCTCGCCAAACACTCCTCGCATGGTTAGTCCGCACGGTTAGACAACCAGTGCACTAACCGTGCGTTAGCCACTGCCTCCAAGACCAACCTTGTACGGTTTGGCCACACAGTTTTGGAAAACCGTGCTCCAACCATGTGAAAGCTATTACCCTATAGCTTTCCTTAAACGTCCACCCCAATGAACCACCCCCCAAGTCACCTTGACCTCCTGGAACACCTCCATCACCACATTTTAACAATAAAATAGACCAGAGAGGTCTGGGCCATTACATCAGATACCTCTCAAACATTCTCGTCCTCAAGAATTAAAAACCAACCTAAGGAGAAAACGAAACAGGTTCTGAAAAACCACCCACCGCGATACCTCTCAAAAGAGAGAAAGCCACCAAAGAAACAAAGGGTTCCATCTCATAACCATGAATGTTCCACAACCACATCAGATACAAGGATACATGGAAATATTTAAACATCAAACAACTCTGGGTACTGAGCACGTATCTGTGATTCATGTTCCCAGGTACTCTCCTCCATGCCACCGTGTCGCCACAAGACACGAACTAAGGGGATGTAATTACCATTCAACACATTCTCCTTGCGGTCTTGAATCTCCACAGGTTTCTCCTCAAATGAGGCATCATCATCAACATTGATATATCCCCAATTGATGATGTGGGAGTTGTAATGAAGAAAACGATGTAGATGTGATACATGTAAAACATCATGTATCCGAATCATCTATGGGGAAAGTTCTACTCGATACACCATATCCCAAACATGAGATAACACACTGAAAGGGCCAACAAACTAATGAGAAAGCATACTCTCATTACCAAACCATTTCTGCCCACGACGGGGATTCACCTTCCGAAACACATGATCCCAAACATTATATTATAGGGGCCTTCTTCTTTGATCGGCATATGATTTTAGACAATATTGTGCTGTCATCATCCTCTCACAAATCACCTGAACCATCTCTGTTGTATTTTGAACTAGTTCCGGGTCGATAATTGCTGACTCTCCGACCCCAGTCCAAGACAACGTTGAATGGAATGGCTGGCCATATAAGTCTTCAAACGGCGCCAAACCGATTTTGGAGTGAAAAAAAATTATTTTAAGCGAACTCCACCAAGGTTATGTACCTCATCCATGAGCCCCCAAAATCAAGAATACATTAGTGTAACATTTCTTCAAGATTCTGGATAGTTCGCTCTGTCTGGCCATCCATTTGAGTATGAAAATCAGTGCTATGGCATAACCAAGAACCAAAAGCATGTTGGAGACCTCTTCACACCTTGGAGGTAAAACGAGGATCTCGATCAAAAATGATCATCCTTTGGACTCCATGAAGTGTCACCACCTCCTCTAGATACTGCCTCGACAAAACCTCCACTGATATTGACTCCCTGATTGCTATAAGGTGGGATGATTCTGTTAAGTGAACCACTTCCACTCAAATAGAATCATGTTCCCCCAGAGCTCAAGGTAAACCTGTAACAATGTCCATTGAGATTTCCTCCCATTTCCACTAATTAATCTCTAATGGCTGGAGAAGACCACCGGTAACATGGTGTTCGGACTTCACCTTCTGGACGACTAAACATCGAGACACAAACTTCCTTTACCGCATGCTTTAGCCCAGGCCACCAAAACTGAATCCTCAAGGATCAGTACATCTTTTTCACACCAGGATGCACCGCTAAAGGAGAACTATTGAAATCCCTAAGGACAGTCTCACGCATCGCCAAGGGAACAAAAATCCGTCCATGATACAACACTCGGTGTTGTTCATCTTCAGTCCAACCATCAGGGGCCTCACCACAAACAACTCGGTCTCTCCAGACCACCACCTCAAGGTCAACCAACTGGGACTCTTCCTCCTTCTACATTAGGAATGACTACACCGTTATCTGGAAAAGACAACCTCTACCTCCAAATTCTTCCATATATAGATGCAAAGGTGACAGTTCTTCCATTACTCTCCATTTATCACTGGATTCACGCACAGCATCACTACGTGACTTTCGGCTCAGCGCATCAGCTACAACATTCCCTTTTCCAGGTGTATACTATATTTAAAAATCTTATTCCTGTAAGAACTCTATAAACTGATGATGTCTCAAGTTCAAGTCAAGCTGGGAAAAAAATACCTCAAACTCTTATTATTGGTGAAAACCACGAAGCGCTCACCAATGAGGTAATGTCTCCACAACATCAGAGAACACACCACGACTGCCAACTCAAGATCATGGGTGACATAGTTGCGTTCATGGGGATGCAATTTCCGAGACGCATAAAATACTACTGACCTGTGCTGCATGAGAAAACAGCCTAACCCTAGATGTGAAGCATCATAGAAGACATCAAACTAAACTCCCTCAGCAAGAAAACAAATAATTGTACCACATACTAACTCTTACTTTAGATACTCGAAATATTCCTGACACTGATCAGTCCATATGAAAGCCTGATCCTTCCTAGTTAAAGCTGTTAGAGGAGTCACAACCCGTGGGAAATTTTCTATGAACCTTCTGTAGTAGCCTGTGAGACCAAGGAAACTTCACCCCTCTGACATTGTCTTGGGAGCTTCCCAAGACACAACTGCTTTAGAAATCGAGGGTTCCATAGATACTCCCTGTTGGGAGACAACATGACCCATGAAATAGACATCTCGAGCCTGAAAATTACACTTAGACAACTTCCTAGATATTTAATGTCAACGAAGAACTCCCAAAACAGATCGTAGATTCTCTGCATACTCCTCTTTAGATGTGGAGTACACAAGGATGTCGTTGATGAAAACTACCAGGGACTTGTCCAGGAACTCACAGAACATAGCATTCATAAATCCCATGAATACAGCTGGAGAATTCGTCTTTCCAAACGACATTACAACGAACTCATAATTCCTATGAAGACAACGGAAATTAGTCTTCAGTATATCCTCATCCTTCACACACATCTTATGATATCCTGACCACAAGTCGATATTTAAGAACCAAATTTCACCCTTCAGTTGATCGAATAAGTCATCAATCCGCAGAAGAGGATATCGATTCATTAATGTCACTTTGTTCAAGCGACTATAATTGACACACAATCGCAAACTGCAATCGGCCTTCTTCACGAACAGAACTAGTGAACCCCATGGTGACACACTTGTTCGAACAAAAACTCACTGTAACAGACCATCAAGCTATATATGTAGCTCTCGTAACTCAAAAAGGACCATCCTATATGGAGACATAGATATAGAAGAAGCTCCCAGCTATTGCTTGATCCCAAACTCGATCTCTCCTTGAGGGGGTAATGTTATAACCTCTTCTGGAAAGACATCATGGTACTCCTCTAAGACCTGACGAAACTCCAACTACTGAACCTCTGAGGAACTCAGAATCATCTGGACATTATGGATGATAAGGATGAAACACGCCTATGACCCATCTGAGGGCCCCTCTCACTGACAAACACCTCTTGCTCTCCATCTGCACCAAAGAAAACGGCCTTCTTACTAAAGAAATCTAAGATATCCTGAAATGAATACAACTAATCCATGCTGAGGATGACATCATATGGTTGTATCTGTAAACGTAGGAAATTTCCCCAATAGATGTGTTTCCCCAACACTTGCTCACAGTCTCTACATACTTCAAACATGTCATCTCGACCTCTAACTGGTGTAGTCAATGCCAAGGGCACTGGAAGCCTCTCTACATCAAGTACCAAAGCATGGAATAGGGTAGGTGATATGAAGGAGTGTGTCGATCCATAATCAAACAAGTCATACACCAAGGTAGAAAACAAGAAAATGGTACCTTGAACGACATCTGGCTCATCTGGAACTGGAAAAACTAGAGCATGAAACTGACCATGACCTCCTCTACAATATCTCTTACCCTAATGGAGACCACAACCACGGATGAATTCTACTCTCTGAGGATGGGGAGAACCATGGGGCTATCTTATGCCTACCACATCTACCCTCTATTTATCTAAAGCTGGTGAAACTGGCTGCTGATGCCTCGGCGGAAACTGCCTCAACGGAGGAACCTGGAGCGTAACACCTGGTGCCTAATGACTGCTCTGAATGGTTGGGCACTCCCGCTGCTGATGACCACGACCACCACATGAAAAACATGTCCCTGATCCCTTGGCATATGCCTGAGAGTTTCTGCCTCAGGAGAAACAAGATGTGAATGGTTGGTACCTACCCCCAGCTGAATGGAAACTCTTTTGCCCTGAAAACCAGGAACCCCAGACCGCAACCTGGCTTCTTGAGGAATCATGATGATTCCCCTCTCATGGTGATCCGGTCCTAGCCAAAGTCCTCTCGACAACCTCTACCCTCGCCAGCACCTCGAGATATGTCTTCAGCATAAATGGGGTAACCTGGCGTTGGATCTCTGGATGAAAAGCCTCCTCGAGATGCCTCGCCCTGGCCTCCTCATCGGGTAATAGGTCTGAAGAATATCGTAAAAGGATCCTAAAACGGATCCCAAAATCCCGAACACGGGAGCTTCCCTATCAAATGGTTAGAATCTCCTGGCGACTGGATGACTTTGTAGTTAAGGAAAGGAACTCAACTCTGAACTTGTCACAGAACTCCTCCCATGAGATCGCTGACTCCTAACGATCCCCGAGTAACAATAACCAACACTGGATTAATGCTCCATGCAACATCGTCATAGCTAAGGACACCCGGTGCTCCATCCGAGCACGGATCGAATTGAAGCCTATATCGACCTCCTCCAACCAGTCTTATGTGACTGCATCTAAAATGGAGCCCTGGTACTTTTGCAGACTTCGTCGTTGATACTCTCTGAGTGTCTTCCTCCAAGTGTCGCCATCGTCAACCTCTACCATGTGGCAAACTACTGGAACAGCCTGCTAGACATATTTTACGCAAACCTGACAAGGATGTCGACCTAGAGCCATACCTGCAAAATAACAACCACTTAGAGCTCCTAAGCCTGGAATATAGAGGACTCAACATTTATTAATTAACTGTTTTTTATTCAATTTAGGTTAACCTATCCCAAGGTCTACCCATTCAAACACATGTACAAAGAACAATGACGCATGATCCATTCCTAGGTCTTTACCCTCCAACTAGTATCACCTTGTTTAGTAGACATTGTAAACATAAAGGTCCGTGAATCAGATCATAGGGTGCCCTAAACACTTATTTCTTAGCCGGTCTCTATTGTTTACCTGACTTGCTAAACATGAATGACACTGTTTCCCTACCAACCCATGCAACCTCACATGTGCCTAACTCCAAACTCCATACTATCCCTCAACCAGAGCCTCTGATACCAATTTTTCACAACCCCCTCCCCACAAAGTGTACCCCTCCTAGGACGGCAATGTGAAAAGGGAGATAATGACCCCCGAGTCCCGCCTCCAGTAGGCCCCGGGTTGTCAACTAGCCCCAAGGGTATAAAAAAAACACAAATGGGAGACATTACCCTCTAAGAGAACACATGCAGAAGAGACAGATAAGATAGAAACCAACCAAATCCAACTCAGAACTGAAATATAAAAGAAACCCAAGTACATATATGAAATTCCTTGAAAAAGTACTAAAACTGGACGAGAAAACTAAAAATACCCAAACGAAAGTAAAACGGCAGCAACCACAAGCCTGATCACCTCTTCCAACCACAAGCTAGTAGTAACCATTTTGATCTCCAACCTCCTCCAAGTGACCTAAAAAAAATTATATATACGTATGGTGAGTATAACAGTATACTCAGTAGGATCCCCCCCGAAACCTCTAAAGAAAGAGTAAAGAAAGAATTCTAGAGAACATTGAACAACAACTAAAACTAACTCGTCACCTAAACAGGTATACTAAGTTTCCAATGTCGCCATGGCTACTCTCACCAGGTAATTCATACAAAAATATATCATATAATAAAGAATATCAAGGGTACCCCACTACTACTTCCCCGCTAGTTTCCCACTTTTCCCCAACGACATACGTCATGTGCATCTCTCCCCAATGGATTTCCCACATACACCTGGGCTAAGCTCCACAATTTTCACCAAATGCATGACAAAGGCTTTCCAGTAGACACCAGGGATAAGCATCACACCATCCTCATAGCCAGAAGTAACCAGGTAGTTTTCAAGAGCCACCACATCTCAAATAACGTGTATCATATGTCGGGTATTATACCTAGAGCCATTACAGCCCATACATCGAGTAAGGATCCTCAAACCATCACATCCTATACACGTTACACATACAGTATTCCATAGGATACTATATACTGAATATATGTGTGTGAATAACCACAAGCCATTACAGCCCTCTACACACATATATGGGGAAAACTAACTGTTGTGCCTCATGGCACTAGTATCTACAATGAGAAAAGAGCGGGGTCAAAGGGGGTAGTCAGCCATTCATCCTCCCACTAGAATGTTGGGGAAAACACCCCTCCAAGGCTCAGAATCCCTGGGGTGTTAGTTTCCTTTACAGAGAGGGTGGATTAGCGTATAGAAACACAAAAAAGTACAGAATATGTTATAACTCACAACTACACTATGGGCATAACCTAGTCTTAGACACGACTGTAGCTAACGTCTCTCGGACTCAGGGTTGGCACTTCTAAGACTAGGTATCATATAAGAACACAACCATTTAAGGGCTTTATTAGATTACTTCATTCCCCTTTTTATTAGTTTCACTGTACGTTAATTAATTATTCGAACATTAATTAACCAAGAACAATTCCACATTAAGTTCCATTAACATCACATCCAAAAACCACGGTTCCTTCAAATGTTCTCAACCTCGTCATTATGTTTCATCAAACTCCATCCCCATTGGTTAACATCATTTATTAAAACATTCATTACAAAATTACTTTCCCATATTCCCAGACATTATTGAAATGAAACATATGCTACTAAACACAAGGGGTCTCAACACAGTGAGTAGAAGTACTACCCATCGAGTCTTTTCTGCCTATAGCAAGAGCGTAGACCCATTTTCCCTTGAGAGGCTAAACACATAAAGCATATGGCATACCATGTGTGTCTTTGCCTCCTTCGGAAGAAGCGTAAGCAAGACCAGCTACCTTGAGTAGTGGGGAAAAGTAATGTAGATAAACAACCAAGAATAAACAAGAATTCAACAATCATATCCATCCCATTCCATCATCCCTGGTGTCCTCCCTAACACCCACATGTAGAAATTGATGCATCTCTCCACTCTAGGTGTCATCCGCTGCCACAACCACAAGGCATCCATGGACCCACATATCACAACACCCTCCAAGGGTCACATCACTGCACAAGCAGCAAGAAAACAAACATCACATAAATTTGGGATCTTGGCCCTTTAATAAGGCATCCAGCCTTCAAACAACAAGAACCAACAGATTTCATGTTTACCAACCAACTGAATTAAACACATACATCGACATCAATTTTATTAACTTCAATTTGGATCAACAACCATAACAACAACAATTAGATTCATTTACATGCCTCTTTACCCTTAGCCAATTAATTATCAATTAATTCTGGATTTACGTTCTTTATCAATTTTATCAAAAAACCCATGCTAACAAGCAAGGCATAGATATAACACCATCTAGAAAATTATGAGGCAGACCATTATCATGGTACAAAGCAACAATATGCGATCAAACAAATTCTTTTAATCTGGTTCAATTATTTAATTAGGTCAATTCCATTATGATCCAAAGGGCTAAATCATGGTAACTCTATGATAGCACATAAACAATTAGAGAATCCACAAATCCCCTACCTCAAAGGTTTTCGAGGAAACCACAACTGTCAAAATACTCCCAAGAAACCGGGTCGATTCTCTACAAATCCCCCTTAGATCTCCTCTCCTAACACAACCAAGACCAAAGCTCATCATATTTGACATCCACAGGCTTATATCTACCCATAACGGGCATATATCTAAGAAACTAAGAGAAGAGGAGGAGTAGATCTAACTAGATATAAGAAATCAAGCAAGAACGACCGCATACCTCAAGAACCAGCTTTGATTCGCCAAGAAAAGCCTCCGGATCGCATCTAAAACTCTTGGGAGAGGTTTTCTAACCTTCAAGGGAGATTAATCCTGAGTTATGGCCGCTTAGGGGCTTAAATGAGTTGATTAGAGGAAAAATGAGTTAGATCCACAATTTTATGATCTAACATTAAGTGCCCGCACGGTTAGTCCGCACGATTTAACAAATCGTGTGCTAACCGTGAGTTAGCTTCTGCCTCACCAAAAACTCCTCGCACAGTTAGTCCGCACGGTTAGACAACCCGTGCGCAAACAGTGTGTTTTCCACTGCCTCCAAGACCATCCTCGCACGGTTTGGCCACATGGTTTAGGAAAACTGTGTGCCAACCGTGCGAAATGTATTACTCTTTATCTTTCTTTAAAAGCCCACCCCATTGCACCCCCAAGTCACCTTGACCTCCCGGAACACCTCCAGCACCACATTTTCACAATGGAATGGACCAGAGAGGTCCGAGCCATTACAATTTTAGTTATTCTAAAATATTCTATTTGATATTAGGGGATGAATATATGATTTTGAAAAACTATACATAAATATAAGGGATTCATTGAATGGAAACTCTTACCTCACAAACCAAAACACATATTGTGTGAATAATTCAAAATTAATAACAAAAATAGGTTATTTAAATACTTGATGAAAATAATATCATATTTTATTTAATTTTTTACTGGTTAAAAAATAATCATATTTGATTCATACATTGTTTCATTTTCTCCCATGTCAGCCACGAGTTGTTGTTCAATCAATTTATCTAAAAATTATTTTCTATAATGAGTATAGTAAAATAAGGAGAAAATTTTAATTCAATATTAATAAATGAATAATTTTAGAATATTTAAAATTATATTAATAAAAATGTTTTATAATACTCTATTTTTTCCCAAATATATATAAATTAAGATATCATTTTTTGTATGATCATTTTTTGGTGGTTAAAATTACAATGATAATTTATTTATATTATCTTTAATAAAATTTCCAATTTGAAATTCCAAAACAATAAGAATGATATTAATATTTTTAATTCATTAAAATCATTTTCTAAAAAAAACCATGTAAGGAAGGGGTGAAGAATTAAATATGTCATACGTAGATATGGGGAACCAAAAACAATATGCCTTCCATTTTATTTTTTAAAATTTGATTAATGGAAGGAAGATATTTGATATCCGATTAATATGAAACCATATGATTAAACTAATGATATATATTTCATTATTATATAATGTATATATTTTATTACAATGATGTATAAGAATAATAATGAAATGAGAATTTTATGGTTATGTTGTCACCTTACTTATTGGGGAAAATGTTTTACTATGTATATTTTTCATTCACATTATGGTGTTTTGATGATACAAGATCCCATAGGATATCAATAAATGTTTTTTGTGGGTTTTCGATCATTATCATGATTAGAGGCATATGGTGAGAGGATATGTGGGGTTGTGAAGGAGTCATTTTATATGTTTTAGTATAGGCGTGTCTTTTATATCAATTTCATAATATAAAATATAAATTAACATTCAAAGATAGTGGATAAAATTTTTATAATTTTTGAATTTATGATAAGATATGGATTATGGATCTAACCCTTAACCATTTACCTCTGAGGTTTTGTGATATTTTTGGAAATTATCCATGGATTTAACACTTTTAAAGCTTTTGACAATTTATTATGTCCATAAACCCTTCCAATTGTAACTTATATTTGTACATTTAAATAATATTGAACATGAAATTGATAACTAATTACAATGATTCAAAATATTTTATAAATTTTAACAAATTCAATTTATAAATGTGATAAATATTTTCTTCAATATATGTTCACATAACAAAATTATGTTTTTTAATAAAAAGGTATTTATAGTAATTAATATATTTTTATGTTAATGATTATGTATAGAATTGATAAACATTATACTTATTTGTTATTTATTATAAAATGGCGGGAAAGATGGATTTAAAAATAATCTAAAACCACATCTAATAATATAAATAAATAATTAAAGTAAAATGTTCAAAATTAGTTTTTTACGATAAAATAAACAATAGTTCCAAGATATAAATCATTTTTATCTAGATTTATTAATTTATTCTCTAAATAATTAATTTAATTTCTAAAATCATATTATATAGAGAAAAAGGTTTTATAAATATTTATGTCTTACATATGTGATTATTTTTTTCATAAACATTGATATATTCCTAGAGACTATATTTTTACAATTAAAAAACATTTTAAAATAATAAAAAATTTACCATAAGATAATTTTGATGTGTTGAATCGAAAATTGATGTTTATTTCTTAAATTTCAATTATAATCTTTTTGAATTTTACATTAAATAACCACAAAAATTAATTACAAAACTAGTTTTATAGGGAAATGACTATAAAAAATCAAGTGTTATTAATCTTATTTCACATATATTACCATATATATGAGTGTCAGTATATTTTATCCACATTGAATCATTTCAAAATTACAATTTTTGAATTATTTATTTTTATGTTCAATAAAAAACACATTAATAAATAATTATTTAAAATGTATTTTTTTTTAACATTGACATATTTTTATCACATAACATTAAAATGAAGGACTAATCAATTCAATAGTATAGTAAAACCTCAAATAGTTACATAAATAAATAATAATATGTATAGTATTAAAATATATGTTTTTATAACAAAAAAAAATAAGTAATTATTTTTATATAATTTATGTGTGTTTTTATTCTATTTAAATAATTTCAAAATGTTTTACATTGCATTCTAATAATTTATTTAGGATCATCATTCATTATATTAATTTATAAAATGGTTTATTTTATTGTTGTTGTCTGTGATATAATATATTTAAAATAGTATTATTTAAATGTAAACTATGTAGTAATAATTATGGGGGTCACATTCTACCCAATATAATAAATTTCTTCCTCCTAATGTCTATTTAACACACATATTAAAATATATATGGCTGTTGAAAATATATTCAAGACTCGTTACATAATTTAATGTGAGAAATAAACCTCAATAATTATATTAATTACAATGAGGTCATATTTCCATCATAAGAAGAAAACATTTTATTTTTAGTTTTTCAAAACTATTTCAAAAAAATATGAAAATTAATATTCTAATTGTGTTTCAAGAGACATATATTTCATAGATTCATTTCCAAAAATACCTTATAAAAACACAGATGGAAAAATTGATAATAAAATATATTAATGATAATATCAAAAATAAATACAAGACCTATATGATGATACCACCTTTCATCCCAACAATATTTTTTTTATACATGTTCAAATTGTAATAGTTTTTATCTACTATAATAACTATCCTAAAATTAGCACCAACATTATTACTAAAAAAGATATTATATAAATGTATTATATCATACATTAACAAGATTTTCTCTCTAAACATCATAAAATACCATTATAATTAATATTTCCATAATAATAAATACTCCCAAAATTTATATAACTTTTCCAAAAATAACCATAATATTCTGATAACCAAATCAATTTTCAACTTCATTATTATCCCATATTATAATCCAAATACAATTAACATTTCATACCATGTATTAATAATTACCAAAATGTAAAATAAAATTTCAATATAAATGGATATATATACCACATTCATGTATTACTCCTAATCCAATTGAAAATGCTTCAAAAATATCATGAAGCACCTGGAAATTCAATCACATAAGATCTCAGAAGTGGTCTCTGTTACTATAGGATTATTATTATCTTTAAAATTACTAAATAGATATGGTTTTAAGAATGTTTAAATTTTACTAATTTGATAAAATCCTAACCCATAATTTTATCTAAACCATGACCCGATACCACCTGAGATGACCTTGAATCATACTACCAAATCTATTTCTAAAATCTATTTCTGAAATCTATTTCTTTTAACATTGGATAAAATAATTACTAAAGAAAATAAATATTAACCATATTTAAATACAATATCATCAATGAATAATGATTCACATTCAACCCAAAATACATTAATCTTTATATTTTGAACGAGTTAGAAAAAATCATTAACTAACAATCACCATATATTTCCCATAAAAGGCATATATTTTTCACGAAACTAATATTTCATTTTTTAGGATTTGAATTCTAAATATCCAAAAACAATTCTTCATGCCTAAAAACCGTATTGTTATATCTTATATAATAAAATTCATTATAACATTGGAAACCTTCAATATAAGATGTTTTGAGTATAAATTGTATCTATGGGTAAAAATATGTGATAATAATTTATTATCATTGTTGAGCATCATATAAGAATATTGGGTATGAGAAACAAATTATGGTACATGACCACGTCAAAATAAAATAATACCTAATAAAACACTGATCATAATTCAGGAAAAATGAAATATGTCTTTTTGAATAAATAATTATATAGTATTGTATCATTCCATCCTAATAATGTGTCAACAATATAATATATTCCATCAAAAAAATAATTTGAGGATGACATCCAGGAAAACATAACATAGGGTGATAGGTTGACATCCCGGGTACTATACTTGTAATATATTGTGATTGAAACATTAACCAATGGATTGACATGATTTATAATATGAGTGTCTAGTACCAGTGATTGACATGATTTACACATATGGTGAACATAAATAAATATGTAAATAATTATAAAAACAAAATAAATTGGAAATTGAATAGGTTTCAGATTAGATTAATTATATATCATGGAAAATAATCATCAATTATGAAAAATAAGTGTAATTTAATAACATCATATTTATAATGTTATTATATTTAGTTAGTATATTCCTTAATAATTCAATATATGAGTGTCTAGTTGATCAACCATCAATAGGAAATTGATTTAAACTGTATTTATATAGGGAAGGCATTGTAAGAATGGTTATGATTACACATAGTGGAAACAACCCGATAGTGATGGATCAATTATATTATATAGATTTCAATATCATCATATTGTACATACATAAAAAATTAAATGATGGGTCAGTAGATTTTTTAACAATGTATACATTTCTTTGAAAGATAATATTCGACAATATACATCACTAGAAAGAGTAGAATATGAATTATCATTCACATAGATTAAAATCATTTATATGAAGACATAAAATTGAATTTGTTTAAGTAAAAAAATGTGTACTATTTTCAAAATAATGAAATAAATGAAAAACACCTTATTTATTTTATGGAAAAATTGTTTAGAAAATAAATTTATAAAAATTGATGATTTTTTGAATATATTAAATATGTAGTATCTATTAAAACTAATCATGATATTAATATAAAAGAAAATTGATATGAAATAGTTAAAAGTGTTTTCATTACTTTTATTTATGTTTTATAAAAAATATATACATTATAATCTTTTGAAATCCATTTTATTCATATGAAAAAGCATTTTTAACAATTATTTTAATAATTACCCGATAATAGAACATTAATAATAAAGAGGTTTATAATGGATGAAACAGTTAGTAGAGGATAAAAAAATATTCCCTTAAAATATTTTATACAGTAAAATTTATGTTATAGTATGAATGTAATGATAACGACATGAATATATACAAAATAAATAAAGATAAAGAAGAATAAAAACTATGATAGAATAATGTTTGTAATATGTATAAAGGAAGTGAGGTTGATAGAGATTGATATTGAACATAACACTATGAATAAAAAATTATAAGGAATTAACCCTTACAAACAATATAGTGTGTAATCTATATTTATTTATTGGAGGTAAGGAAACCATAAATTAATATAAATTTTTTTTATTATACCCTTCCATTCATTTCAATATCCTGAATTTCAGTCATGATGAAAAAATAGGAAATCGAAGAACACTATATGAGTGGCATGGATTCTGGGAATGATAAATCATACCTACAGTACTAATTGTCTTGGTGTCTATTTCAAATAAAAAAACCAAAAATTATATTAAATACATTTTTAAATCCTATTATTGTAAATTAAAATTTTAATATATATTTTTTATTTTATGAAATTAAATTATAGTATTTATTTTCTCACTTCTGCCACTTTTGGCTGTTTTTTCATTTTCTATAAGACAACTTTGATAAGTTGACTATGTTTAAAGAATTTAAGAAATTTTTTCATTGTATCTATAATCATATGTATATATTCTAAAACAATAATAGAAAAAAAAATCATGTTGTTTAATTTTTTTTAAATAGACATAATTATTGAATGATATCTTGATATTCTTGTTTTTTTGGTGGGAAAATTATTATCATCAATTACAGTAAATATTATTAATATATATCAAAATATTATTTAAATACTTTCATATGAGTTTTAAATAAATTTATTATTCAATAAATCCATTTTAAAACAATCTATGTAAGGTAGTTATGAAAAAATGAACTAAGTTATCTATCTGGTGATAGAATGACTATAATACATGTAGTGTATTATTATAATTAAAATAAATGTGATGAAGGTAGAAAATGATTATTTTATTATGTAATATAATTTTTATATTATCATGATACCAATGAAATTATATTTTTATTGTTTCAATATATTTTGAGTATCTAGAAGAAGAAATATAAATAAGAATGTTTAATTAGAGGTTCTCACCATACATCTTTAGAAGACTCATTTATTATGTGTATTATTCTGGGAATGGGTGGATTTTTTTTGTTTAGTTAACATATAAGAATTGGATCAGTATATTTTGGAGGGTTTAAATTAGGTAATTTTCATGATAAGATGCTTATTTTTTGAGGATAAGTAAGGTGGTCAAGTGTTTTTTAGATGTGAGAGGTGTATTTTTATATATAAATTTTAAATTAAAATCGAAAAATTATTATCAAGTAATGTGTATTAAATTTTTATAATTATTCATGGTAGTATTGGTAAAATAAGAAAAATAAATCTTCCCCATATTTACATATTTTCTGTTTTGATTATTTCTGACAGTATCCCCTGATTTTACATTTCTAGCCAATTTTACCCCAAACTGTTGTGAATAAACTTTTTAATGATAGTTTAATTATATTCCCCAATATTAAATATTACTTATATTTTTATTATTATTTTTAATTATAAAATAAAATCCCTATTTTTCAATTCAAATTAAAATTATTATAAAACATTACGTCAACATAAGTACACATAAAGCAATGATTTTTTTTACAAACGTGAAATTTCATTCACTAACATACGTATTACAAAAAATGATTATTTATTTCACTAATAACCATGTCTTATAGTAGTTATTGAATACAAATTTTTTTTCAATTTTATTTAAAACAAGAAAAAACTAAACTCCATCAATTGAATAATTATTTAAATGAAGATGGCCAAAAATATTTATTTTTAGAAAACAAATATTTTAATTCGTTTCCAAATTCTCAATCATATGTTAATAAATACTTAATATTATTTTTTAATTCTTTGTTTCTCTCACAAAATACATATTTGTTTAAAAAAAGGGATTATAATTTGTTAATCCCTAATAATATCATGATTATTCTCTAAAATGTTGTCATATTTATAATGATGGTATTTTTTATTATTCCCCATAAATTAATCCTTTTGGAAATATATAAAAAATACACGTTAAGAAAAATATTATATGATTAATCCATTATGTACTCCATTATCTCAAATTGAATTAAAAATAATTTTTATTTATTATTTTTTAAAAAATAAAAATTAAATAAAATTATTTATATACAATTGGGTTTATAAACATTGTGTGATCATAATATTATTTAATATCAATTTATAATATAATTATTTTTTTCCAATTTGATAAAAAATTAAATATTTTATATGAAAAATAATTTAAATGTTATTAATTATTTTTATAAAGAATGGTAGGTTATCAAAATCATTAAAAAATTCCCCTTTTAATAATAAATGATTGTAATCAAGTCTCATTAAAATTTATTATTTATCATTTATGTGTTATTTTAAAACATAAAATAGTTCCTTAAAACTTAATAATATTTATAGAATTAAAAATCATGTTTTAATAATAATTCATTTTATTTTATCATCAAATTTTAATTTACTAGACGATTTATTATTTTTATTATGTTAATGTTTAAAATTTTATTATAAAAAATTATTATTGTTTATCATGAATTGTAATAAATATTTCATGTGGAATTTTAGTTTGGATATTTTTGTTATATAATATATTCTTCATAGTATTTATTTGATAAAAAATATGTACTAAAATCTTAGGGTGTTTTATTAGGTATGTATATTTCATCAGAGTAAATGGTGCATTTGTTTTATTGTGAATGATTTAAATATTAATGCCTAAAAAGATATGTTTAAATGTTGTTATTAATTCATTTAATCCATGTTTCAATCAATGAAGGATGTTTCTCATATATTAGTAATTAATTTATGTATATGTCTTTTAATTATGAATTTTCTCAAAACAAAAATGTTTAGACCATCACATGGTGACTGGTGACTATCACATATAGTGAGTTGATTATTTTGGTTAGAGATATTTTGTATGTTAGGATATTGGTTTGAAATTTGGAGGACTATAAGTTAGAATTTTAATATGAATTCATATGTAAGGAATATTTATAAAAATAATTGAAAATAAATTTATCACAATAATGAAATTTATCATTTCAACTATTTAATAAATATGGGATTTCATAACAAAAAATGATGTTTCTCACTAATGTATTGACATGATTCCATATTCCACTTTCTAGATCCATTCTCTTCAAAAATATTTCTCCGTTTTCCCTTAATAGTTTTCGAATGTATTTGTTTTGTGGGATTTATGGAGGTAATTATAAAACTTTAAATAAATTCCATCAAATATTTATATGTTGTTTTGTATTCTTACACTAATTACAAATATTGAAGTCTGATGTTATTATTTTTATTAAAATCATTTTTCTATTCTGTTTTCGAATAGGAATGATTTTGAAATTTAATTTTATAGTAGTTAACAACATAATGTTGGTGGAAACTAAATTTACCCAATGTAGACTCTTGTTTCTTATTTTGTCATGATGTCTAGTCCCATAAACATATTTCGTGTCAAACCATAATTTATTATAAATTATTTATTCACCATTCTCATGTTATATATATATTCATTTAGCTATTATATTCCTAAGTGAAATTTTAAATCCTAAAATTTTTCCTTCTAAATATGGAATGAATATTATCTATTGATATTGGAAGTTATAAATTGTAAATTATAAATGCTCTTGGGTGGGATATGGCTGCCATGTAAAAAAAATACAATGTCTCTAGGGTGGGATATTACCCCTGGGAATTTTATATTTGATAAATTGACAAAGATATCATTTTGGTATATGTTACCCATGTTAATTTAATTTGATTAATTATATAAGATTGTATTGGGACACTTCGGTTATAACATAATGTTAAAGGATATGGGGAGAAAAATAACTACCCATTTATTGATAATCATAGAATGATTTAATATTATGAAATAGTTCTTCTAGTTGGGTATGCATCTATTTTTGAGAAATAATATGCATGATAATATAGGAATTGATACTCGTAGGTTTCACTATAAAATTGAACTATCAATAAAATATTAATTTTTTTGTTTTTATTTATCTATAATAGAATATAAGAAATCCACATATGTTTACTAGATATATTTTGGGGTATCACTGGGTGTGGATTAGTGATTTTTAATCACACACTACTTATGTAATCTTTGGTACCAAAGAACACTTAATTCATTCATGTCATGACATGTACAAATAAACCATGATTTATGGCTGAACAGTTTAATTGGATTGGAGTAAAAGATATAGGATTCATCTTGGAACTGAGACCCGTTTTTATATTTCTAAGCATTTTTTACTTATGATTATTTGAGGATCTTTATGAATACATTCCTATAATAAGGGATTATGATTTTACCTGTATGATTTGAATTATTTCTACACTCAATCCTATATATATACCATCTATTGATTTGTATTTATTGAATTTTTCTTATTTATATTAATTTTTAGTTATCTAGACTTCAATTATTATTTTTTCCAGTACTATTTAGTGTGATTTTATATTTTCTCTATAGAATCACAAAATTTATTCATAGACTCCTACTACTAGTTGAAAGCCTATTGATTATGTGTAAGTCTTACTGACTTAATCTATCCTTCAGATATATAAATTACAGTGTGTCATGAGTTGTGAAATTATATTAAAAATATTTTCTATCCCTATAATAATGAATCTTAATCTCTATTTAGCAATGCATCCATGTGTAAATGGGCTTTGGATTGGACAACTTTACCGTTAATTATTTATGCATTAATCTAGAGAGGTTTGAGTTGGATATCATTAAATCATGTAAAAATCATGATGGGATATTTAAATTAACATTATTATAAATCATTTTTTTAAATTATATATATATTACCAATGTGATTTAGATGGGTATGATATAATATATTTGAATTTTTTTTATTGGATAATTAACATAAATAATGGTCCATACAATGAGGTTAAAATTTATATAGTTTGAAATTTATTTATGAATGTAATTATAATATAAACTCAATCACTATAAGAATTTATATTAAAAGGTAATAACACTAGTTAAGGTTGTGAGATTAAAAATCCTTCCATATAGTAAGTGTAAGATTCCTTCCAAAAAAGACTTTCCAATACCTTGATCATTCAGTATGAGTGATCATAACCGTTATTTATCATTAAATTGTCATGAACATGATAATATATAATTGGTCTAATAAAATGTTTAGGTACCATGTTCATAGTGTTTTTATGGTTAAACCTAAATGGTTTACCCAAAGGGTTATTATTGAAAAGGAATGTATTTTTGTGAATGAATGTGTTAAATTTGTTTAAATAATTATTTTCCTTAATATCGAAGATCCATATTGTATATGATTTAAAATAGTTTTATACTAGTTATGAGATAGATTATTTATGGAAAATATCTATTTAAATAATAATAAAAAATGAATCTTGGACTACTAATGGATATGAAAAATTTAAAAGTCGTATCATTTTCGTGAGAACATATTTTCAAAAGTCCCATGGAAATGTTAGTGATGGAAGATAAACATATGAAACAAATATTGGACTATAGATAACTGATTTTATCATCATAAGAAAAACTTTTTGATTTATCCTCCAAAATAAAAATATAATTTAAAAAATTATGAAATAAGTAACTTAGAAAATGAGGATAATTACTGATAAATTATTGGTGTTAGAGAAATACCCAACTGATTAAACTTTATAGATTTATATGATATGTATACAATTATTCACAATGGGGATTACATACAATAGATATAAAATTACTTAAGGAACATTACTCTTATATAATTAATACAATTTGGTATGTCATTAAATTCTCAACATGATAGAGTATTCTAATGATTTGGAGAGAATGCAGATTTTCTATATGGCATATTTTGGTTAATGAATCGATAGTAATATCATTGATGTAAATGTTATGAAAATTTTAATAATTTTAACAAAACATTACCAAATATATTCTATGTGTTGAAAATAGATAATAAAAAAATATGATGTCTAGTTTTTTTGATATATTGATAATATGAATGGGTAAAACTTCAAATCAAAATATGAATAGTGGATTATAGATTCTTATGGTTTTTCTTCAAGTATCTAGTCTCGGTCACTGTAACATAATGGAATAATCTGGAAAATGAATTAATGATAATATATAATGAAATATTAAAATACTATAAGGTGTTTTATAAATAATATAGAATATCCATGTTAGGTAAGAGTGATATAAAAAATTTATTGATTTTGAAGGTTATTTGATACAAAATGTATAATTTAATTTTTGTTAATATAATGTAGTATAAAAATATGGTATGAATTATTATAGAGATTTTATTTTATTCAAGGGATGAATTAGTGGGTTTTAACATCAAATAATTATATGTAATAGAATATCTGATGATCAAATGAAGTTAAATAATTGGTATATATATTAATGCGATTTTTATTTTTTGGTGAAGGTTTTTTTTACTAATTTATTTTTTAAAATATGAGATAATTAATTCTGTATGGATGGTTCTTGATGCATGAGGTTCTATAATTTGTATTAATGAAGGGAAAAGGATAGAAATATTCTCAAGTATAACAATATTTATTTATATGTTTTTTATAATAGTATAAAAGATGTTTTCACCCCCCATTAGTGGTATATTATAGGTATAAATAAAATTCTAAAAAGAAAAATATATATATAAAATTTCAATATATGGAATAATATTTTATTATTTATATATCCATAGTGAAAAAATTTATTATTTAATTACTATTAAAGATGGATTTATGTATCATAAAATGTTATTTTAATGACAATGTTATGTCTCATAGGTTATCTAGATTATTTTTAAACATTAAAATTTTTTATGTTAACATAAAAACTATTAGACGAGTTATAATTAAAATTTTTATTTTAGTTAACATCCTAAATTTTTTAGGATATACAATGGTAAATAAAAATGTAAATTTTAATATTTAGTGATCATGAAGAAATTAATATCCCATTTTTGTACAATATTTTACTAGTCAAAAATAAAAGGGCAGTTTCACATTATATATAGAAGTGTTTTAGGTATGTCACTATAAATATAAATATAAATGGTTACAAGTAGTTACCATGATATAATGAATATTACTACTCTATAAAGGATTGTTCCTGTGAAATTACATAGTGAATTTTAATAAATTTCCTACGTGATATTTAGAGATTGCAGGTAAAGATAATTGTAAAGAGTTTTTCATTTCCTCCATAATATAGTGAATGTAAATATTTCATAAATGATTTTAGGATATTATGATATATATTAATCATTAATGCTTCATTCATTACCAAAATTTCTGAATTGAAATATATAATGAAATGGTTATGAGGAAAGACGATATTATTTTAATTAGAGAAGTTAAAACTAGGGAAACAATATTATTTATATTTTAACATTTTTTTGTGGAGTTATGTAGTTTGAATATGTTAAAGGATTTTTAAAATTGAATTTTTTTTTAAATATCACCATTATTCAAAATTATTTTCTCCATAGTTTATTCTCACAAAAATGTATTCAATTTTTTTTTATTAAATGCTCACATAGTGATTTGATTGGAATTATATATAGATATAATGATTTATCAAACCCCAATATTGAATAAAAAAGATAAACTATCTTCAATTCTATCATATACGATATTATTTTCCTGTGTTTATATATGTTTTTTAAGTATTCTTGAATGAGTTTATGAATAAAAAATGTACCATATAATTTGAAATCTTAAATTTATCATTTTATTATTATCTATATATACATATATATATATTTATATTAATTTCATGATTTGTAATGATCATCGTTCTCTCAAAGTATGAATTGATGTTTTCCCTAAACAAAATTCATCGTTAGGATTTATAGGTAATGAATAAATTTTAATGTTATCTCGAATAGAATTTTTTTGTATTGATAAACCAAATTTTCTTCTAAGTAATAAAATATGTTATTGTTCAGAATATATCCCATGAATAAAACAACATAGAATATCATACACCATTTCATTGGTATATTAGGGTAATATGGATCATATTTTGATTCCACACTACGTATGATTCGATGGATACTTATTATTATAAAAACATTAATTTTATATTTTTCTTATAGAAACATTGATATATAGCTAATGAGTCATTGTTTGGGTATATTTCTTATCATGTCATCAATTATAGTGTAACTAATATGATATTTTATCTCTCGTATAATGTGTGTGAATTCTAGCCATTATATTGATACATATTGAGGTGTTTGTTGTAATAGCTATATTGTACATATAATTTCATTACATATTAGGGTGAGGCACACATTATGTTCCCTTCTACAATGTTGAATGTCATGTGATGTATTTTGATGTTTATAGGATCATGTAACTGAATAGTGAATTTGTAGAGGATAATATTTTCTTGATAATTTTTACTGATTTTCTCTCATATTGTGTGGTTGAAGATATTTTTTATAAATATAGAAGTTTTTTAATGTTATTTAAATAAATTAAAATAAATATTAGATTAAAATGGTAACATTTAGAAAAATAAAAATTAATTTAATGATTTTAATTTTATATAAAAATATCATTTTACTAAATTTATAAATAGGGAATTAGTATTTTTGAAAATATATAATGATGTATTTTTTTTGTTATATATATATATATCATTAATGTATATAAATATGAATATTTCAAATATTAATCAAATATTTAGTTATACACTCATTTTACTTATTAAAAAAAATATTAACAAATATTGAATTTAAATGAGATGTGAGGAATATAAATACACCCTTCTAACATGATATGATTTTGGATAAATTATTTTCTTTGTAATAGGATCATTGAATTTAATGTGAAATCATGATATTTGTTTGGGATGATCTGGGATAATAAGTATGTACATATTAAATGAGACATCGTCTATCCATTGAGTGAAATTATCTTCAACGTAGTCCCATATACTCAAATTTGAGTTCAAAATGTAACTTATGAGCCCCCAAACCCCTCCCAATAATGATCAATGTCATTATCACCTTATCATACATCCTTTTTTTGGAATCATGAAAGGTAAAGAGAATAATAATCTCATTTATATTATATTTTACAAGAATAGAGTAAATAGAAAACAAACATGTTGTAAGTAGTGATAATTTATAGTTATGATGGATTATGGATGGTTTTTTTGTCTTTATTTTAATTTTTTAGGATGGTGGAAGCCTCTATGAAAACATTTTTTTGGAATCTGACTACATAGATATAAAGTATACTGAACAGTTTTATGTAGGAGATTTATGAGATGAAATTTTTTATCTGATATTGTTATACATGATATAATTTCACTAAATCTACATTACCCAATGAAACTAAAACCCATCATTATTTATCCATTTAAATAAAAAAATAGAATTTTTTTTCATTACTATCTAATTGATAACTCATCATAAATTATTTATGATTCCAAAATTCTTTTGATTGAAAAAATACCTATATCATATGATCTAGATAAATGTGTTCCATAAACTATTACTAATCTAACCATAAATACGATGCATCTGGATATTGTAACTAATTACCCATGCTGGATTTTTTTCTCCTTAGGGGAAGTGTGGTTTTTATTTGAAAATTTCATTAATTATCTTCCAACAAGACCTGATTAGGTTTGGGGGATGGGGTTATTTTAGAGTTTTATTAATTCTATAATATAATATATTTTCTAATACACACTGTTTTGGTATTTCATCTAGAGTTTGTGGATTTTAGTGACTTCCCCTTTTACTACATGAGGTGAACTATTTCATTCCTTTTGTGGTGATTCCTCACTTATCATATTTTAAATTCATCTCCGGTTTGATTTTAGATATTTTATTTTTTGTTCATATATGAACATACTTTATCATGTGGTTGGAAATGGATTGAATCCTTAACATGGAAATACAATAAGGTTCGTTGTTGTTATTTTTATCTCTTTGATATTTTTGTTATTAATAAATTATACAGCATTTAGGTGATTATTGTGATGAAATAATTTCAATAAATATGAATTATCTGATTAATTAAATATATAGATTTATTTAATGTTAATTAAAATTATTATTTAATAAAATAATGAATTAAAGGAATCCTAGAATGAAATTGGGATACCGTGATTCTATATATGAAATCATAAAATGGATTTATATAAGAATTATTATTAACATGTTTAATTGACCTAAATCTAAATTATGTTAAGTAATGTAGTCAGTAGTTTTTTTTCTCATAATATTGTCATAATATTTGGCTACAATTCACAGTCTTGGATATAGTCTTATGGTAAGGTTTTGTTCAATGATATGATTATTTTAATGTGTTTTTTCCTTTAATACTAGAGGAGTAATATAGATTTTTAGTATAAAATTAATATATGGGGTATATAGTCTTGTATTATTCAATTTTATTATCACCTCAATAATTTTACCATTCTTGTAAGTTGATGTCTTGACCCTTAAGTTGTAATGTGAAGTATTAGAGGAATATTATAGTGATTGGTATGATGAATCATTATATATTAATAATGTTAATTTAGGATATTTGGGTAATCAATTAGTGACTTGTATTATTAGTGAGCTAATATTTTTTAAAATGGATGAGTGAGGTACACATGGTGATAATTGGTTATGTTATTATGACACGAGCAATAATTACGATAGAACAAGTTCAATATATATTTGTTTAAGGATGGTGATAGATAGGAATATATGGATGTGTTATATTGAGATCATACACCTCATAGTCTAGTTGTTGTTTGTGTGGTCGATCCAATATGGTTGGTTGGTTTCCCTTATACTTTGTCCTTTACTTTCTGTAATCTTAGTGGTCAATCCCCATTATCATTGGGTTTTTATGCGATTGATCTACCTTATTATTTTTTTGTTACCCCTTGTTCAATTGTTTAATTATATGGTTGATATACCTCTTGATAGATTATTTATCATAGAATATAGGTTATTCATATGGTTAATGTATGCATTAGGTCATCCTTGAATTCCATCCTCCATAGTTTATTAGTTGTTAATATCATGAACCATCCCAGGTGGACCCCGAACAGGGCTCTCGAACTGAATAGTGGCATGGAACAAAGGGTGTTCTCGATCCCCATGGGATGGAAAATACTTTTGGGAATCATTAGAGTAGAAAAGGTAATGATTTCTCCCAAATATAGAAAATAAAATAATTAGTAGAAAGAAATGGACCACACAATACCCATTTAAAAAAAATGAACTAATCATCATGAATATAATAAACATGTAGTACAACTGAATGATACAACTAAACCGACCATACCTCATGACCATAAAACTCCACGTAACTACCCTGGTCACTCTACAACATTTTTATTACATGTCACTCAATGTGATTGAACTTAGGTTGAAATCTTCACAACAGCTAAAAACAAACTAGAACTATTGGCGTTTGTATTAAAACTCAGTAGGGTATCCTGAAAATTTATTCCAAATGAACATTCATAAAAATAAAAGAAACATAAATTTCATGTTTGAATAAAATATATAAAATTATTTTTTATCGAAATGATTACTCAAACAGATACATAAAAATCTGTGTGAGACAATTCTCCCGAGCATTAAAGCATTCCAACCTGGGAAAACCATAACACTCTCCAGTTAAAAGATCAAAACCTAAGGATTCCTTATCAGTACGGTATAGCCTCTTAAGACAAGGAAATATAAACCTCCATCAATTTAAATTAATCCTCAAGCTAAAAAACACCAACTCACACGCACTTCATGAGAATCAATGGAACGATCAAGCCACCACCACCACAACCAGGACATAAACCTGATTTTTGGGCCTTCTACCAATGAACCCAATAGTCACCACAAGCCAATGATAACTCACAAAAACATATGATTTTAATAGAGTAACGAATATAATCCCGCCCTTAATAAACAACTAGCATTATACAGGTTATTTTGAGGAAAATCAATGAGACCAGTGGTGGTCTCCCCATCATTAGAAACCTACTAGTGATGAGAAAATAATAATTCAACATTAACTAGAATTGGGACTCACTGGCACAAGTCCACTAAATCTCTCCCAAAATAAACTACCAACACATTTTATGAGGGTTATAACATTAACATTTAAACTAACCACTTCTAAAAAATGGTACAAGAACAGGTCCAAAATATTCCACATATATCAGAACCCCACCACTGGGGGCGGTGAAGGTAGGGGGTCTTGTTGTTGGGACATTGAAACCAAAAATGAAATAGTAGAAACACCCAAAACCCTCCACCTAAGAATATGTAAATCCAAGGACACACTTTATTTACATTAGTGGTCCACATATTGTAATTGATCAAAAACCACATATGAAAAGTCATAACTATAGTCAATGAATAGGGGGTATTTTAACCATGATCTTTGCATAAAAAGAAAAATATAACAATGATGAGAAATCACAATAAAAACATAGAAACTAGATTACAACAACGGGGAATGCATGAGAATAGTTTATCACCCCACACCTCTTTCGATTTTTAGAATCTATGAAAAGATTCATTTTGATACCTATAGTGGGAGCCCTGATGTTTGAAGCATCTGATGTGCCATAGCCAGGAGCTGTGGATCACCACACCCCACAAAACTCACTTTCACAACAACACTCCTTCATATAAATAGAAACTCAAGGATAAATAGCACCATTCCCTTTTAATCAGAATAATAAGAAGAATAGACAAGGAATATGGAAAAACACATCAACATCACTGAACGCAATAGTTATTTCCCAAAGAAATATCAAGAAAGGGAAACACTTTTATTCAATCCCAAAAATCATTCTATTCCAAAAAATGAGTTGAGGTATCATCCAATGATGTGGTGTTAATGTTTAAAATAAATCTTTACACTGATCAACATGAATTATTGCCAATGGAGAATCATCCATGGACACATAAAAAAATCCAACATATCCTTATAATCCCACTGAACATGATCCAATCTCAAGCCACCAACATGATCCCATCTCAAAAAACATAAAGAGTATCACTTACACATCCTAAGGAAACAAACCAAACAAACCACACATCTTAATAATGAAAAAAACCCCACAAAAACACCATTCTATAAAAAGAAAAAAATATTCATCTAAAAACACTTCTAAAAAACAAACTATCTTATTGCATTTTCACATTCAACAATGGTGTATCATAAATTCTCACTCACATGCATATTTTTATGCCACCCTCAACACCCAACCACTATTCCATATCAGAAAACCATCAACATATTTATATAAAACCATGCATGTGAGAACCCATCAAAAAAACGAAGGCAATAAAAAACCATCTTCATTTTATAAGAAAAAATATTCAACCCATTTCAAAATTTTTGTACCTTCCATAGGCACACTAACCACCATGTGAAAAACCATATTCATATTTCTACACAACTATCCATTTTACCAAGTATGAAAAAGAAACCCCATAGTTCTCTATAAAAATCATTTCCCATTATTTAAACATTTTTTAGTATATCAAAAATCCAAACATGTTCAAGAACCATTTGATTTACAATCCATTTCATTTATTTTAAAGTAATTCCAAAACATGCATTCCATTCAATCATCCATTTCCCATGTAAAATTTTTTTGAATGTTTTTTTCTTAATCTGAGAGACATAAAGAACAAAATCACTATTTAAGAAAACACCATCTGGTAAAAACAAATTCCCGAAACCAACTCATCATATTTAAACACTCATCAACAACCTAAAACATTCAATTTTAAAAAAATCAAAAATATATTAAAATAATTAATTACATCCAACCATTTTATTTTAATAAACAAAAATTCTAGATTAAGGAAATTTGATCCTGTTAAATTATTCCAATTTATACCAGAATATTTTTTTTAAAAACCCATCTTGCTAAACATAATTCTTATATTAATCATTGAAAACCCAATTCAATAATTCTCACACATGGATTTTCAAAAAAAAATCTTAATTCCTTAAAATTCCAACAGATCTACAAAAGGGAACCAGTGTCAGTGGGTGTGTAGATTATATGGTTGTTCGCAGATGTCAAACACACCACAAACACATATAGCCTTTGTAGGACCATTCCCTAGATCCAGATTGATTTTCATGACTTGCGATCCCATGAAGACCAGTATTTCAACTCCCCTTGTCATATCCCAACATCAAATAATGAATAAGAACCAAATACACTACCAAAAACAGACATCCCATTGGCACCTGAGGGCCGAAACGAACAAGAGTATAAAACACTCTTACCAAACCTACACCTCATGAAAATAAAATAATACCCCATATATGTTGACATTCCCAAATAACAAAGGGTTCTCTAAAAATAAATTTCTGGTAGGAGCTAACTAGACATTGATACCATTTTTTCATGAAGTTTCCCAGGATGACCCTAAATTATACACCCGAACAGATAGGTGGAATATCCCGAAGGGCGTTCCCAATCCCCATGGGTTGGAAACTATTGATGGGAATAATTAGAGTTGACAAGGGAACGATTTATGCAAAATATAAACAATAAATCGATCACCTTAATGAAATGGATTACCTAATACGCATTTTGAAACACTGAACTAATCATCATGAACATATCAAAACAAGAAATAGAATTGAATGATAAAACTAAACTGACCAGACCTGATGAAGAAACTATGTCCATGTGACCCTACTTTTCACTCTCAAACACAAAAATCACACGTCACTCATAATGATCAAAATCAGGATGAAACCTATACAAGGGATAAAAACAAAAAAGAAAAATATTCAAGAGTATTAAAACTCATTAGGCTAGCCCTATAATCTATTCCCAAGGAACATTATATAAAATTAATGAATCATAAAAATCAAGTTTGAACAAAAATATATAAAACATATTTTTTCTACCTGATTAGTAAAAACAAAGATCAACTTATTTCCCTTATTCATTTCCAAATCTATATTCATTTAACCAGTCTACCAATACCATTTTAATGGGGAAAGTGATATTTACATTTTTCATATTTATAAAAATACGATAAAACACATACATATAAAAACAATTTTCCAAAAAAATATCAAAAACATCAAACCAATTTCTAGTAAAAACAATAAAAAATAAGTCATGATTTTAATCACAAAACAAAGGCTATCTAATTTTATATACAAGCATCATATTCATCTCTGCAAGAAACTGAAAGTCAAATATACGTGGTTGAACCTAGGAGATCAAGAGTAATTCAAAAGTCACTAATACTCAAGACCTAATAATTATTAAAAAGTAATACAATATAAAATTAACACACTCAATAAGCTCAAAAATCCCTTCTTAGTCATGCTGATGTAAAATAACATATCAATAAACACAATATATCTACCTACTATGGGCCACTATTCAGAACCATAACCTAAAACTACAGTAATCATTCATAGAATATTATCTCAATATGAATGGTTAACATGTATCAATTATATACTGGGGGTGAGCTAACTGATTCCATCCAAGCATCAAATCCCAAAATATATATAATAATAATTCACAATAGACATCACCCCGAGTCACTCTGGGGACCGATCTCATGCCATTAATAAAAAAGAACAAGATGTGTCTTACCTGAGGCACACTCATGATTGATAAAAAGTATTCCTCAGTTAGTACATTCCATCCACTATATACATACAAACATTTTTTGATAATCGTCTATAGGTGGTTTCATAATAAACAATTTCACTTTTTTTGACAAAGATTCCGAACGGGCCAATAAAAATTTCCCAAAAATAACATTTTCCAAAGGTAAACCTTTCAGTTTTATATATGAATTTTATGAAAAAAAATTATAGAATAATACAACATTCATAAATCCCTTAAAAATTCATGTTACACATCCAAATCAAATTGATTTTGTTCACAATACCCAATGGTCCATTTTCCAGCAGCTCAGACAAAAACTAGTTATAGACCGAAAACCCTTTTTTTGGTAAAACAAAAGCCACATTGTAAATCCATAAAATGTCCAAAAAATCCATTTTTCATGATTCCTGTTAATTTATAGATCTAAATAAATAAATTTTAATCACACATAACACATAAAATCCAACCAGGTTGTTTGACAAACACAATGCATTCACTCTTTAACAAAAGAATTTACTTTAAGCACTTCAAAATGAATAAAAATACCAATTTCATGCCATAAATGTATTCAAAATATATAATCATGTTAAAAATACCTTAAAAAATTATAATCATCAAAATCTATGTGTGAAAGATAACTAAACATTTAATCAAAGACATGGTGTGCACTTTTATATCAAAAAAACACTACTTTTGAAAAAACTAGGCATGCAAACCACTTTGAACAGAAAATATTCTTATTTAAGGATTATAAAACAGTACTCAGAATATTTATCGGGTGAAAATATAATGAAAATGATGAATTTTAAATAAAAATGATATGTGCAATGGGAAACCTACCTCAAATATTTGGCGGAATGGAAACGTACACCTGATATCACCATCCGAGGGTTTGTAATCCCTAAACCTGTGAAGACTATATCAAAACAAAAAACCCCATAAAAATCATTGGATAATAGAACCCTAGGACTAGAATGACCATTGGAGAAGATAAAATCAAAAAATATTGGAAGGAGGAGGAGGAGGAAGGATAATGGAGAATAAATATCATCTTATAAACTAGAAAACTCTTTGTCTTCCCTCACCTCTACACCCATATATGGAAGGGAATATCTTGGATCATATTGTAGAGGATTAAAAGGTCTGGAAGAACCAGAGAATAAATATTTTAGTTAAAAATAGTACAAAATGAAAGATTTATGAATGAGACAAACTACCATAAGAAAATCTGGATGATTTGAGAAACATTGAGTTGTTTTTCCCTACACTGTGAAAAGATGATATCCAAATAGGGTAAATGGAACATTGGGGTCCTCCTAGGTTTCATGGGATCTAGTGGGATGTGGAATCATGGAAAAGTTTAATAAACAGAATATGATAAAAATGAATCTAATTACTTTGTAAAAACTGGAAATGGGTCCATGTACTGACTCAATACTTGAATAAATAACCCAAATTCATCCTTCTTATAATTCATAACGGGTCCAGAATGGTATATTGGTTTGAATATGTCATTGTAGGACTAGTGGGAAGTGTAATATTTAAATAATTTTGAAAAAAAAATGAGTCATTAAATAAACAATTTTGTTTTTAAATCTAGAATTGGGCTCATAGTTTTCCCCAAATCATAATGGAACAAACGTTTCAACAAAAAAATCACAAACAAGCAATAGGGAACTGAAAGTAGGATAATTATATATAGGTGTAACATCAAAACTCAACATTAATCTCTAACCAAACCCCTGAAATTGATCAGGATTTTCAACTAACCAGATAAAAATAAAGACATGAAAAATCGGGTGTGGAAATTCTTCCCACCATTAAGGCTTTCCACCCCCAAATATCCAAATCACTTTCCAGCTAAAATATCAACACATAAAGATTAATTATCAACAAAATAAAGCTTATAAATCCATTTAAATATCACCCACCATCAATGGAACTTAATCCTATAGCTCAAAAAAACACCAACTCACAACAACTTTCTAAAAATCAATAGAAAGATCACACCACCACCTCTACAACCATGCCATGAACATGATTGTTGGGTCTTCTCCCAATGAACCCAACAATAAACCAAACTATTTATCTATCACAAAAACCAAGTATTCCATGGGAATACCAAATGGACTCCCTTGCATTAAGAAAAAACTAGAACTGGATGTGTTCTTAAGAGTAAAATCAACAAGACCCGTTGGGGGGTCTCCCCACCATTAAAAACAAAGTAACAACGAAAAACAAGATTTCAAAATTAACTAAAATTGGGACTCACTTGAACATGTCCATAAAAACACTCCAACAACAACCTAACAACCCATGCAATGAGGGTTACAAAATAAATATTTAAATAACCCACTCCTGAATGAAGGGTAGAATAATTGGGCTAACACCTTCAGCAATGATCAAAACCTCACCACTTGGGGGCAGGATGGGAATGATACCTAATCGTGGGGCCACTGAAACCACAAAATAAATAATGGGAAAACACAACAACCTCCACATGTGAATAGGTAAAACAAATAAAGCACTTGATTCACATTGGCGGTCGACATTTAGATGTTGATCAGAACCCACATCCAAGAAAGAATTATAATAGACACAACATGAGGGATAAGTTAACCATGATCTGCGAAAAAAAAGAAAAAACCATATTGATGTGAAATAACAATAAAACATAGAAACTATATTTCCAAAAAGGATATCGTAGGAGATTAGTTGAGATCCACACTCCTCGGTAAAATTTTTGACTATGTGAAAAGATTCAATACAAGACCTATAGCAGGAGCCCTGTTGTTTGAAGTATCTAATGCACTGTAACTAGGAGATTCTAATCACCGCACCCCACAAAATTCACTTTCTCAACAACACACCTTAATATAAATAGGAACACAAATATAAATAGTACTATACTCTCTCACACTAAACAAAAAGGAGAATGGGAAATGAATACATCGAAACACATCAACCTCATCGAACACAACTGTTATATCCAAACAAATTCTCACAAAAGATAAACACTTTAATTCAATCCCAAACAACTCTCTATTCTAGAAAATGACTAAAGGAATCATCCAAATGGGTGGATTTAATTTTTTAAATGAATCCTTAGGCCGATAAACTAAATGTATTGCCAACAGAGAACCATCTATGGCTATATCACAACATCCAAAATATCCTTAGAAACCCATGAAACATTACTCCAAACTCGAGCTACCAACGAGATCCCATCTCAAAACACACCAAGAGTATCACATACAGATCATGTTGAACCATATCTAACAAAACATACTTATAACACATGAAAAACAAACCCACATAAAAACAATTTTATAAAAATAGAAAACCATGTCATCTTAAAGCACTGTTTAAAAACAAACTAACCCAGTGGATTTTCACATTCACCAATGGTGTTTCATCAAGTCTCACTCACATGAAAATTCTTGTGCCCCAATGGTCACCCAACCACTATTCCGTATCGGGAATCCATCAACATATATATATATATATATATAACCATGAATGTGATCACCCATAAAAACACTTATGTCTAAAAGAACATTCTCATTTTACAAGAAAAAAATTACAACCCATTTAAAAAATCATGTACCATCAATATGAAAACTATCCACCAAGTATTAAAACCATTTTCTTATTTCGACACAATAATTCATATTACCAAGCTAGAAAAAGAAACCCTGTAGGAATCCATCAAAATATTCTCCCATTATTCTAACAATTATATCTTCTAAAAAAACAAATCTTTTTCAATAAATGATTGATTTAGAACCCAATTTTTTTATTTTAAAACAACTACCAAACTAAGTATTTCATTCAATCATACCATTCTAATTGTAAAAAATTAAGCATGATCTATTTTCCTAATCTGATAGCCAAAAATTCCTAAACACTTTTTAGGAGATCAGCTACTACACAAAACCAATTACAAAAACCAATTATTATGATCCAAACACTCAGCAATAGATCAAAACATCAAATATTAAATAAATTTTAATAATCATCTTAAAATAATTCATTCCTTTTAACCATTTTTTTTAATAATCCATATGTTTACATTAATTAAATTTGATCCTGTTAAATTATACTAGTATCTCCCCAAAAATTTATTTAAAAAACCCAACACACTAAAAAAATTATTCTTATATTAAGTATTGAAAAACCACATCCTCAATTTGAAAATAAGTATTTTGAAAAAAAATTCTATATCCCAAATATGTCCAAGAAACCCACAAAAGGGAAATAGTGTCAGTGGGTTAGTTGACCATATGCCTGGAAACCATATGTCAAACAAACCAACAATATGGAGAGAATAATTTGAACCATTCCCTAGAGCCACGTGGCTTTCCAGGCCCAATGAGATCATGGAGACCATTATTATAACTCCCATTTTCATATCTAAACATCAATCAATGAATGAGAACCATTGACACTAACAAAAATAGACTTCCCATGTGCACCTAAGTGTTTGAACATGCAATAGTTCACGACACTCTTCCCAAACCTACCCCTCAATTCCCTACATTACTACTAAATATACCTTTACTTCTCTAAATAACAAAGGGAACTATATAAATAAAGGTATTATAGGATCTATCGTGCCTCTAATACCATTTTTTCAAGGACCAGCTACGGTTAACCCTGAACTGGGCACCCGAACAGATCTTTGACCTGGCTCGAAGGGCATTCCCAACCCCCAAGGGTTGGAAACTAGTGTTGTACATCATTATAATAAAAAAGGTAATTATTTATACCAAATATAACCAAATAAAATAATCTATAGAATGAAATGGGAACCCAAATATGAATTTATAAAAACTGAACTAATCATCATGAATATAAGAAAACATGATGTACAACTGAACAATACAACTAGTTTGACTAGACATGGAGACCAACTAACTCCATGTGACCCTTCTGGTCACTCTCCAACAAAATGATCACATGATGCTCAAGGTAATAAAACTCATGTTTAATCCTACAAAAGTGATACAAACAAAAATGAACAATAGGAGTGAGTATTTATATTTAGTAGGATATCCCGATGATCTATTCCCAATGATTTTTTCTAAAAATTATATAATCATGAAATATAATGTTTGATAAAATTTATATAAAAGTATGTTTTTTCAACATGATTACTCAAAACAATGTACAATACATTACCCTTATCGATTTCTAAAATATGATTTGTGTATCTAGTGTTCCAATATAATTTTAAAGAGGAAAGTGATGTTTACATTTTAATATTTGTAAAAATAGGATAAAAAATTTCATTTAAAAACCATTTTTATAAATACTATCATAACCACACCACTACATTCAAAAAAAATTATACACAATAAGTCATGATATTAATCAACAAAAAATGGAAATATAAATGTATATAAAAGAATAATATTCATCACTACAAGAAACTAAAAGAAAAATAAACATAGGTGGACCTGTTTTTCTTTGGTTTGAGTGGGAGGTGGGATCACATAAAATTATTAAAAATAAAATTATATATAAATCAAAGAAATTATTTTTTTAAAAACATGAAATGGTCCCATGGGCTGGCCCAATCCCAGAATAAATAACCCAAATTCACAATGCATATGAATTCATAAGTGGTCTTCTTCTTAATATATTTTTTATTCAAATGGAAAGGGCAAGGGGAAAGGGAGACAACACCCCTCAAGGGGGTCGGAAATGGTGGAGTCCAAGGGCATCCCCCAGTACAAAAGAAGCACATTCTGGAGGGAGGGAAGAAAGTGAGTCATAAATAATGAGAGGCACATCCTTCCTACCCAAGCAGGAAAGGGAGTCCGTCGCGAAGTTATCCTCCCTCCAACTGTGATGAACAATATTCCCATGTGCGGTTCCGATCTTGCACCTTCAAATGATGTAAGTGAGCTCCCAAGGAACCCCACTAGTCCCATTCATGATCCTCGCAAGGGTTTCCGAGTCTTTCTCTATTTTGGATGCTGTCAACCTCTTCCTTCTACACACCAACAGACCTGAGGCCAGTGCATGGACCTCCGCACTCAGAGAATTTCCTGGCCCATAAAAGTCACTAAAGGCAAGGAAAACCGAGCCTGATGAGTCTCGCAGGACCCCTCCCCCTCTCATGGTTCCCCCCATGCATGAGCCATCAACGTTGAGTTTGAGTCCCATGATCGGCGGGCTCCATTTAACCCACTGACCAGTACCTTTTCTCAGAAAACAGGGGCGATTGAGCAGTTTGTTGATGGCAGTTGACATTGAACCACCTTTGATCTGGGAAGCAATCTTGAAGATGTGGGATTTGATACTTTTCTAGAGGAACAACAGCTAACTGCCTTCTCCCCTCCTAGCTTGATTGCGAGCCTCCCAAAGCACCCAGCACAAGGCCACAAGGATGATTATTCTAACCGTCCGCTCCTGGCCAGAAGAACCCGAGCCAGAAGAACCAGCACTCCATATATTCCTGGAGAGAAGACTCTCCATCATTTCTGCATGGGTTATGCGTGAACAGTGACCAGAGGTGAAGCGCCCAATGACTTTGAAAGAAGAGGTGCTTCGCCAAATCGCACCTGTGAGTAGTGCAGCAGGCACATCTAGAGGCCAAAGCAACGCCCCAGCGCTGGATGTTGTCCTCCATAGGAAGCGCCCTGTTCCTGATTCTCCATAGTAAAAAATTCATTCTGATCAGTATTTCATTGCACCAGGGAGCTGGAGCCCAAGCGTTGGAGGTGCTTCCTAGCAGAGCGATACTTCTGAAGCCTTGCGCGGTGAATCTGCCCGAGATCGTAGCCGAGAAGCAACACCTATCGGGTTCCTCACTCATAACAATATTTTCAAACACATACATCTGGTTGGCGTTCAAAGAGGTATTTATCAAGCCGAACTCCTCGCATGCACTACTGAAGGTGATATCCGGAGAAGGGCATTCGGGGTATCCCAAGGGTTCCCCGGACCAATTTGTGTCCCAAAAACTAATCTTCCCAGCGCCGATGATCCATCTCGCGTGACCTGATAACGTGTCCATAAAGGAGAACATGCACCTTGCCAGCCGCGTGGACCTGTAGAGCCCTGTGCTTCTAGCCCCGGGTACCGTGCTCTAAAAACTTTCACCCATAGCGAATCCCCGATGATAACTTCCCAAGCGAGTCGAGCCTGGAGGCTTTGAAGAGTATCTAGAATATCACGGAGGCCCACTCCTCCTGCCTCCACTGGTCTGGAGAGGCGCTTCCAGGAGGCCCAGTGGGACCTTCCCTCCTCCTAGGTGTCCCACAGAAAATAATTGAGGATAACTTCCATTCTCTCTATAGTACCCTTAGGAGGATGGATCACTGAGAAGACGTGCATGGGGATGGATGTGAGGACACTATTGATCAGCGTAATCCATCCACCGAAGGAGAGAAGCTTATTCTTCCAGTTGTAGATTCTGCCCAGAATGCGATCAAGGGTCGCAGAGAAGTGCACCTTCTTAACGCGGCCACAAGAGATCGGCACCTTGAGATAAGAAATGGGAAACGTCATCCTACAGCAACCAAGGATTTTTTGTATCTCCTTGTTCCTTGGAGCCGGGAATTTGTCTGAAGTGAAGAAATGGCTTTTAGTAGAGTTGACACTCTGCCCGCTCCATCTGCCGTAGGTGGTTAAGGTGTCCATGAGAGCCTTCAGCGACCTTTTCCTGCCATTGATAAAGATTAGAATATCATCAGCAAACATAAGATGGGAAATGGAAGCACTATTCCTTCCACGGAAAGGGAACATGAGGTCTGAATCCATCCCATATTTCAAATTTCTTGAGAGCACATCCTGGGCGAGAACAAAGAGGAAAGGAGACAAGGGGTCCCCTTGGCGAACACCACGGACAGTCTTAAAGAAGCCAAAAGTTTTTCCCATCAAGGCAATGGAGAGCCACGGTGATGAATAGCATCTGAAGCAGATATCGCAAAAGACCTCACTGAACCCAAACTTCCTCATGACCCGGATGATGAAACTCCATTCCAACATATCATAATCCTTGTTCATGTCGACTTGGAAGATGACATTGTGTCCAACCGATTTTCTGTTAATGTCCTGCACTAATTCATTAGTGATGCCCACCGCCCGTTGAATGCTCCTTCCCTTGATGAAACTGTGCTGCTCCATTGAGACCAGGCGAGGAATAACTTTGTCAAGCCTTCTGACGAGGATAGAGGCTAGAATTTTATAGGCAACGTTGCAAAGGCAGATTGGCTTGTACTGGCTCACAAGGGTGGTATTTATGATCTTCGGAATGAGGACCAGTCTGGAGGCTGAAATGCCCCGGATGAGAGGGCCACCGAGGAAGAAGTCCTGGATCGACTCCACAACAAGCTGGTCGACAATCCCCCAAGCGAAGCTGAAGAAGCTGGCTGGGAAGCCATCGGGACCCGGCGCGCTGTCCTGGGGCATGCTTCTGAAAGCCACCCGGATCTCCTCGGCCGAGGGGATAGAGGAGAGAGCGCAGTTGTCCACCTGATTAACCGTTGAGGGGATATGGTTGAATAAATCCTCAGTGTCTTGATTCCCCCTCACGAAGGAAGAAACATTCTCCCCTGCAAGGATGTTTTCGAAGAAGTCCAGATACATCTTCCTCGTAGTGTTCACGTCCGACGTGTAGCCCCCGTTCTCCATTCTCAGGTTCATCCTTGAGTGTTTCCTCTCTTTGATGCAAGCATGGAAAAAATCACTGTTTCTATCCCCTTCCTTCAGCCATCTAACCCGTGATCTCTGTTGGAAATCTCTCTCCAGAGAAAGAAGCCTCTCGGACATGTTATGTTGTTTGTCACACAGAGCGACGAACAAATTCTCATCCCAACAGTTCTGAAGGGATTCCTCCAACCTGTCGACTTCCAACCTGAGGCTATTGATACCCTGGGAAACATCAGGTCTGGTGCTCACACACCTTTGCAAATCCATTTTGAGATGCCTGAGGCGGTTCACCAGGCCACCCCACGATCTGGAAGCTTCATCTTTAGACCAGGACATCCTGATAGCATTTAGAAAATAGTCATCCCCATGCCATGCAGTCGAGTAGGAGAAGAGGGAATTCGTAGCCTCCTCCCTCTTGATGTTGATCAGGAGCGGGTTATGATCAGATAACACCCGCTGAAGGTGAGTGACTTTCGTCTTTGGGAAAGTGTCCCACCCAAAATTATGATGTAACCAACCTTTCTACAAAAACTCTAAAACAAAAAATTGGGAACCCAAACTAGATTGATTAGACATATATGGAACGTCCAAAATCCACATTCATCTCTCCTAAAACCCATAAAAAGTATCAGGATTTCCTATGAACCAGATCAAAACAAAGACCTGAAATAACAGGGTATGACAGTTTCTGTGGTCATCCCACTCATATGTGGTTTATTTTCTTACGGTTTATATTTTTATAAATATGGTAGATCCACAACATATAATTTCACTAATTATTGGTCAATCCTCACATTAAATTGGATACAATGGTGTCTTTATTCCTTCAAAGTAAATTACATTACATATTCAAAATAATGACGACAAATATGGGTGAATATTTTATAGAAATTAAATACATGTGATGATATTATTTTCATGAAGTTATGTAAATCACAATATAGTAAGGAAGATACAATTCAATATGAATTAATGATAGTATGAATAATGAATGTGACAAGATGATGATTCAATTTTTAGTAACAAAACATACTTTTTTCATGATTATTGATATAGTTGTACTTTTGTTTTATTTTCCATTATACTACTTGGATTATAAATAATCCTTATACATGTAAGAATTATCTTATTGTATGATATTTAATAATACGTAGTGATGGGATTATATATATATATATTTTATTTTTAATTCCTTGTACTTGAATAAAGTCCAATCATAAATTGGAAAATGATTATTCTATTTATAGCTTCATAGGGCACTATATATGAGGTTGAGGTAATGATAAATGTATGATGGTCATGTCATTGATATTCACTTTATTCTATTTAATTAGTGAGTTTCACTCCTGATGAATAATAATTAGTTTTGAATAAGAGTATATCTTAATGATAAGATTAGATGGAGTTGTATTTATTGGGAACATATTTATTAACCAATATTATACATTTATTTGTTGTGGTTTCTCAATGTAATGTTTTTTTGGAAATTACTTGGATGAAGGAATGGTGTGATAATTATCATAATTCTACATGTTGGGCATATCTGTTGTTTATGAATGTCATGTATGGGAATATTTATTTTGATATTTGAATTTTTTTAAATTGATGGTTACATGTAATGATTAAATAAAGAGAGTATTTATAGGATTAAATTTATTAGAATTATTCATTTTCACAACATTTTTATGGTTTGTTTTTTTATATGTATATTTATAAACATAATGATCATATATGGATAATATTTATCATAAATATATGATCCTACAGAGTTATATAAATTTATCATCCCTATACAGTATTTCTACTCCTTTTTTGTTGCATTATTTTATGGAAATATGGGAACACTAGTTTTGGTATAGTTGAGGTTGAGCATATGAGGCAGAGGGGATCTTAGGGGACCCATTTTTCTTTCCCTTGGTTGTATTATATTCGGAATTATTAATTCATATATGGGATTAAATTTTTAGTTGTTATGTTTATTATTGAGTGGTTTTGATTTTTTTGGGTTATCTATCAACTTGGTGTAAATTTCAAGGGAGATTATAGAATGATACTCAATGTTTTGGTCTCTAAACTATATCATATTGTTGGAGAGATACATGGGTCTTCATTTTAATCAATACTAGACCCAATGGGGAACTAGTGGTGGGTGTCGGTGGGGGATATTAGATAATGATATTTATATATATGGTTGAGATTTCATATAAAGGTTGAAGATAGGAATAGGTTTAGACTGAATGGGTATGGATTGAAAATATAATTATCTAAAACTAATTTTGTCATAAGTGATGGATACTATCATAAAAAATAGTTTTTGTTCCCCCGATATCTGAAAAATGTACTTTGGGTTTTCTAATACATTTATTTATATGGGAATTCATTGATTATAGTGTAGAAAAATTATAAATGGTGTATGCATCACTAAAATATCTATAATTCATATCTAGGAATTTGATCAATATTTATTCATAGTATATTTTAATACTTATTTGTTCCAACCAAAGTAAGAATGTTATGACTACTTTTATTATTTTGGTCAATCTATATTTATACATTTCATTTTATATGATTATGAAATGATTTGATTCTATTTTCTCTATGATTTATTGTTTAAAATTTCACTTATAAATTCATGAATAAAGAACCAATAGGTGAATCCTAAAAATTAAACAAATTATTTTAAAATGGAAGTATCGTGCTAATATGTGTTCACTAATAATGATAAGTGATTAAGAAATTAATTTTCAATGTGTAATATTTTCAAGGATATTTGTAATTTTATAATTCCATGTATAGTTGTAATATAATATAAGGATACATGTTAATGGACCTATAAATGATCTTCAGGAATTAAATGTGAACATGTTGTATATTTTACTAAAAATAAATATCACTACAATGAATATTAATGTGTTGTTTTCATTAAATTTAATGAGTGTTTGTTTCACCAATAATTAAACATACCCCTTTTAATAATAAATTTTTTTAATTGGGTTGTAAATATTATTTTCCAGCTATATTTCTTAATAATTGAAAATTATAAGAAATTATTTTATGAAATTTTAGATTCAACACTTTAATAATAAATTTCATTACTTGTGGAAATTTAAAATATCAATTTAAAATATTATTCTAATTAAATTCATGATACAAACAAGAGTATAATTTTTTATACTACATCCTAGTGTTAATAAATTATTTATATAATATGTAATAAAATTTTGATTTCATTAATATTAAACTGTGTTCTTTGTAACGCCCCAACCCCGGAGGCCCAGAGTCGGTACATTATTACATAACATTGGCATGATTACAGGGAACAAAGTCTTGAAAGACCAACCAGTTTAGCAGTCATGGAAAATAGATTACATGTTTGAACATTACATTACACTTTATAACATACGACACAAAAAATATCCTTTGAGAATGCCATTGTTCCCTTAGATTAACCCTACATATCAAACATAAAACACTTCTTGGGATCCTGGGAAAATAAAACATAAAATTGGGGTGAGCTCAAATGCTCAGTTAGGATAACAATATAGTGGAATCTTTCATAAATAACCATAAACATTTAAGGAAATATATAAAACTAAAACAAAGTCCTTTTAAATATAAACTTCATCATACTATTGAAAATTATAATCAATATAATTCTATTTACATACTCACATGGATATTCTACTAGTCAAATAATCACATGGAATATCAATAGACACTTTCATAATGATGGAATGCATAATGCCAGACTTTTATAACCACATAGTCAAGGCCTTGTGCCAAGACTACAAATAATATTTTGTAAAGGCCTTGGTCCAATACCATTGTTTGTATGATGAGAACTACCGATGTATCAGGAGCTATAGAAGGTTCCACCCGTCACTTACTAAGTCCAATACATTCCTCATATGAAAATGTTTAAACAAAACCTAAACATTGGTATTAAAACTAGCATATGAACTGTAAATACTTTATCTATAAACCATGAATGGTATAAAAATAACACATCCATAGTCAAACATATCACAAAACCATCAATCCAACATGGATGATTTGTATCATAATAAATCAACTTCAAACAAGTTTAAAATCCATCAATGTATATTGATATAGATGAAAATGATTTGTAAAAATCATTGAGAGAAATATCCCTTTTTCATAAAAGCAATTAAAAGCCACACAATTTAGAAAGGAAGATACTTAAAGAAATTTTTTAATCAAAGTGTTTCGTACCATATTAAATTGTTTGAAAGGAATTAACATTTTAAAAACATTCAAGTCTATATAAATAAATCCTTAAGAGATATTTTAAAAACAAGGACATTAATGAGAATGATTTAGAAGAATAAATATTTAAAACATTTAAAATCAGTTTTTAGTTAAATTTACCTTAAAATTTATCCCTTTAAAACCTCTTTTATGAAACATGGATATGGATAATAAATATGTCCTAGTAGATACTTACACATAAACAATCTCGGATAAAAATGAAATTGAGGAATTAACCCGTACCTTGCACATTACATTAGTCAAGTGTATGTTTCACCTCCTGTATAATGACCATTGTATGTTATTAGATTATACCAAAACCTTATTTATGTTTATTATATTATACATGATTCATTTATGACATTATACTACCCATTTAATAATGATTTTCATGTTAAATTAAAATTTAGGTTCATAATTACTTTCTTTATTATACGTATTTAGACTTGTTATTCTTGACTGTATCGTTAAAATCATGATTTAAATACTTCCATAATACAAAAATTGATTCATTTTTCATATATATTTAGAATATAAATATTTATAATAGAGATATATATGAAATTCAATACACCGTTTATAGAGATGGTAGGCCGTACGAACGCATAAACACTGTTTCTGTTTTCATATCGTATTAAACAGAAGTTAGGGAATAAGATATATGATAGTACATAAATACATATATATATATATATATATATATCTACAGTAGAATTATTATTTCATATACTACATACTTATTCGTAATATATATTTTTATAATCGTCAATGAATAATGAACATGGAAATGAATCTCATCGCGCCGTGAAGACGATAATCCGTACGTATGCACGAGCGACAATATCATTTCCTTAACAGTGTGGAATTTTATGGTATATTAATTTTAAAGAGACATTAGGTTGTTATTTTCATTAATTATATATATATTACTCATCATTATTTCCATCCAAATAACATAGTGTTGAATAAAAAATTACACCACGGTGTGGAGACGGTAATCCGTACATATGCACGCATGGTGACATTATTATTCATAGGATGGATAGAATAATGAATATGGTTGTTCCATATTTATAAAAAAAATAATGTATATATAATTTAATGGATTTTTTATTTTGTTATGGTAATAACAAATAAAGAGTAAGTGGAAGAATAAAAGAACTTGAAAGAGGGTGGTGAAATCATTACAACTTCTTCAGGTTCTTCCTTTTTATTTGATCAAATGGTCTCTTTAAATTTCATTTATGTCCAAAAAACTCCTCTATAATTAAGTTATTATAGTATTTATGATATTTTGGAAGGTCTTCGCCGATCCAAATGGCTTTGGAGGTGTGAATTTGAGAGAAGAAGAAGTGCCCTTTTATAAGATGGGTGAGGGGCACCTTAGAAAAAACTTAAAATATTTTTATATAATAAATTAATTTTCGGTCTATAATGGATAAAAAATGAATTATTTAAATTATAAGGTGGTTATGGGTCGCAAACCACTCAACCAATAGGTTTTAGACAGGTTTGGGTGACTATATTAACCTTACCTTTTATATTTAACTCTTAGTGAAATAGTTTCAAATTTAACATGTCTCTTTGTATTTTTATATTATATGGTTAATAAACATACTATAAACTTCCAGTATAACCCCAAGTGGTTCATTAATGACATATATAATTGTATTTAATCCCTTTGTCCGAGAATTATATTTTTATAAATAGAATACCAATAAATAGTATAATATTTTTTTTCAAAACTCTTTTATGTCAATTTTGACACTATTTAATATTTTATTTTATATAAATTTATAAAAAAATTATTAAATAGAAAAAAAAAATATTTTAATAAACCCTAACAAGGCATATTAACCTATAAAATTTTTTTAATTCATTATAATTCGCAAATTACAATTATTTTGTTTTTTATAATATTAATTATTTTATTATCTCATTAATAAGGTGATTACTGTATCATCATTGTGTCATAAATAAATTAAATTATATAATGTCTAAAATATATAGATAAAATACAATTATTTAGGAAATTATTTTATCTAACTAATGAATATTTATAGTTTAATTTATCTTATGTGTATCCCTATATTAAAAATGGTTTAGTTATTAACATTGAATTTAACACTTTTAACTCGTGTGTGAATTAAATAATAACAAATTTCCAAATCTAATCCAAGTGGACCTAAATGATCATATTTTATTTCTAAGGTTATTTTGGTCGAGTTACACATATCCAATAGAATTAGGAAATTTGTTAGGGTAATAATAATATCATTTTTACCTTTAATTACCCTATTTACTTTTAACCATGTAAAATAAAAGTCAAAAGTTATTATTCATCAAAATTTATTTTAATCTCATTAATCAAGATTTTACTTATTAATATCAATTATGTCTCTTGGAGTATTGAAATTAAACTCAAAAAAGTAGTAAAATTATATTTTATGTATATTTTCAAATGATCCAAGGAGTTGGGTAAAAGACGGTAAAACGTTCGATAAAATTTTATATATCTAATTTTATTATAAAATTACTCCAATGAATTTAGTTAAACATATATTGGTAAAATATATAAATTTTTACTTAAAATTAATTTAAATAAAAGAAAAAATTATTTAAATAAAAAGTCGGTGTTAAATAATAACATAGTGTTTTTCACTATTCATAAAAAATAGAATGTTTTCAGAAAAATAGAAATATTTTACCCTAGAATAATTTTGATATTATGAATTATGAAATGAATTACATTTTACCAAATTCAAAACTTAGAAGATTCATTTATTATTTAAAATTAATTCTTGTTGTCAAAACCAAAAGACGTATTTTTATGAAATATAACTATCAAAAGATTTACAGTTGTTTATGTCCAATTTCAAAGTGAAATTTCTTACAATGACCAGAATTGGATTAAATGGTAAAAATATATTCTATTTATTTCTATAAACCATTAAAATTTATAATTTATCACTATAAATTATTTTGATTAAAAAAGTTGTTTTCTGTTAAAATATAGTATTTTTTACTATTCACCCAAATATGAAAGTTATCAGAAAAACACCAAAAATTTATTGAAACTAAATTCTTATGTCACGATTCTAAATTTGATGTCTGGTTTTTCAATTTTAATATATAAAAGTTTCAAATATTGGATTTTAAGAGGGTTCTCCATTAAAAGGTGGTAAAATTGAATTTTTTTAAAATATTTCATTTTTCTATAAAAAATGAATTTTTTCTTACATTATGTCTAAGAAACTCACGAAATGGATAATAAAATTATAAGGATTATTTAAAGTTCAAAATCTAATTAATACTATTCATAACCACTTTTGAATGGCTAGTTTGGTAAGTCATGGTGCACTAGAACTCAGTGTTGTGTGTAGTGCATGTTATTGGATTACTTTGATGAAATAACATACTATGAAATCATGGGGTGTTACATTCTTCCCTCTTTCAATAAATTTCATCCTCACAATTTGAAATTGTTTTTCAAAAATAAAAGGTTGAAAACAGAAAATACCTTTGTGGGAAAACTCACATCGGAAATTGGGATAATAAAATTTAATCTTGATAAGAGGAAGGAGGAAATGAAAGGGTCACCACCAAATTATGATCTCAATTAGGAGAAAATTTGGGAAAATTAGAGACACATAATTGGAGGGAAAATGAAAATATTTATAGGGGGTGATTGAGGTCATCAGTCACAAACAATTGACGAATTGAGGGCCTCAAATCCATCAATCTATGATCATTTAAAATATCATTGGTTCCACAAAACATAAGGTATTAGCATAACACGTTTTTTATTTTAATATCCCTTACCTAAGTTTATGAATTAATTTATTCATAGAATAATAGATGAACAAAATATATACATCACAAGTAGAGTTCCAACCTTTAAATAATTTCTACATCAAACTCATCTTTCACTCTACAAGATAATCGAACTTGAAAAAATATTTTATTTATCCTATTCGTATATGGTTCCAAAAATAATGAATTTATAATTCATCTACTACACCTTTAAAAAGAATACTAAATTATTCAATATAGGACATCACTTGGGCCATTGGTAGGTGATACACCCTTGTCAACCTTCAATTGCGGGTTCAAGTCGCGCTGCCTTGCCAGACGCGATGTGTTGTCGCCCGACCTCTGGGTTGTCCTTTTTACGACAATCCAAAAATAACATTAACAATTGAATCCAATTTCCAACTAAATCCATTTGAACCATTAGACTTATCTAAAATACGTATATCCAAACTCACCATCCAAAATTTATAAGGAGTTTATACATAATGAAGAACCTCTATTCCATGTAATAACATGTGAACACCTTCATCATGTATTTTTTTAAAACATGGTAACACTTTGAGTTACCATAAAACCTCCTTGATTACGTCCATGCTCCCATATTCATTATAGAATACTGGATATATTCCTTATATCTAAATTTTTTAATATTCCAACAATGATGAAATAAACAAACTATTTATCATTTCCAACGAAGTAATCAATATCCAATATAATATATCCAAATCAACCATCTCTTATTCGAAAATCCCTACCACATTATCATGTCCATATTAAGTATTACCTTTCCTTAAACCATTTATTTTCCAAAAAAATGTATCTTACTATTAAGTCACATTTCATAGATCCATATAATCTCAAATCCCCAATAAAATAGTACGACATTAAAATCTTTATTTATCTCCAAAATTCATATAACCAGTATTTTGTTGATACAGTACTCAAATGAAAAATTCTATAATAAAAACATAAGAACACTATCCATTCCTCTTCATCTGAGGTAGTATCATAACATGATTTTTATCCAGTAACATCATTTGGGGTATACTATGATGATTTGGACATTGATTCATGTAGTGACCCATCTCCTTACAGATGAAGAATTGTACATTTGAGACATTTTTCTTACCCTTGAAATCATGTAATTAGGGTCCTTTTTCTCTACACTTATAACAAACTCCAATTCCCTTCAACCATTTACCAAGGTGATTCTTTCCACAGTTATCTCAAATGGGAAAATCCTTCTTTCCCTTATTCCCTTTATCCATCTTTCTTTCTACCATCATTTTCTTCTCTGTATTCCCATCAAATCCATAAGACTCAAAGAATTCATTACTTATCTTATTAACACTTCATACTATTTATTCATATGATGATAATACGTGGGAGACTATTTACTTTCTAAATGATTGCTTAATACCGTGAATGATATGATCCTTCATACTCTTTGGATTATACGTATTGCAGGATTTCACATTCTTTCTACTTGTTCCATTTCTATACAAGGTCATACACTAGTTCAGTTTATGAATTGTAAGAAATAATTCCAAACTTGTATAATAACTAACATAAATTGAATAGTTTATGGATATAATCTATAATCATAAAAAAAATGTTTTCCTTGAGGAAGTATGTACTCATAAAACCATCATAATGGTTTGTAAAGAAATTAGAATTATCCTAAGTAGATCCCCCAGGAGCATCGTAACAAAGAGTGCAGTAAGGCCCATTGTCATGCACCAGTTCCTATTCGAGTCTAGCACAATGCAGTGTTTTCATGTTTTACCCCTAAGTACATCTGTGCCAGAGCTGCCTCTACCTTATCATATCAAGATATGGATTTTTTTTCTTGGAAAACTAATAAAATCTCTACAATACCAAAATTTTAGGGAGTTCTTCTATACTGATTTTCAATGTCTATCTTAGTGTAATGTGCTCTAATTAGAGTTTATCTAAATCTAGTTTCCAATGTTATTGTTAAACCTCCTATGATAAAAAATGTAATTCCCTAACCCTAGAGTCCCTGAGTCGGTACATTATTACATAGCATTGGAATGATTACAAGGATCCAAGTCCCGAAGACCGATCAATTTAGCAGTCTTGGATAATAGATTACATGTAAGAATGTTACATTACACTTTATAACATAAAACACAAAAAAAAATCCTTTGATAATTCCATTGTTCCCTTATCTTAACCATAAATCTCAAACATAAATCACTTCTTGGGATCCTGGGAAAATATAACATAAGAAAGGGGTGAGCTCGAATGCTCAGTAAGGATAAAAATATAGTGGAAACATTAATAAAGAAGCATAAACATTTAAGGCAATGTATAAAGCTAAAACAAAAGCCTTTTCAACATAAACTTCATCATACTATAGAAAATGTACATCAACATAATGCCATTTACATACTCACATGTATATTTTAATATTCATATAATCACATGAAATATCAATAACCAATTTCATAATGATGGAATTCATAATACCAGACTTTCATAACCCCATAGTCAAGGCCTTGTGCCAAGACTACAAAAATATTTTTTCAAGGCCTAGTGCCAAGACACTAGTTTGTCTCATTAGACCAACCGATCCATCATGGAGCTATAGCGGGCTCCACCCGTCACATACTAAGTCCAATACATTCCTCATATGAAAAGGATTAAATATAACATAAACATTCAAATTAAAACAAGCATACAAAATGTCAATACTTTATCCATAGACAATGAATTGTATAAAAATAACACATCAAAAGTCAAAAATATCACAAAACCTTTAATCCAAAATATAAGATTTGAATCATAAGAAATCAACATAAAACATGTTTAAAATCCATAAATGGATGTTGATATAGATGATCCCTGGTCGAGTGGATGCTGGTGTTCCAGGTGGTGCACATTTTGGCTACTCTGTTTTCTCCCATTGGGAACCTTCTGGCGTGCCTTTTATTGATCATTGGTGATGGTGTTGGGAGTATTATCAGGTTCTGCAGGTCATTGGTTTGAGGTGGAAACGTGCTTGTAGGGTTAGTGTTCTGGGCTCGAGATGCATTCGATGCAGTTTGTCGCGGTATCTGCTGTGATGATGGTCTATTTTGAATTTTGAAAGAGTGTGGCTGACGAGCGGGGGTGATATGGTTTTGGTATGTTATTTTGATATTTGAATTTTGTAATGTGAGTTTTGTTTGTGTTTTGTGAAGGTGTGATTTTATGGTTCAAGGAATGTTTATGTAGGTTCCCACTTTCCCTTAATGTGGCTTTTCAATAAAATAAAAAATGGATTGGATGTTGATATAGATTAAAATGATTTATAAAAAATATTTGAGAGAAATATCCCTTATTCATAAAAGAATTTAAAAGTCACACAATTTATGAGAGGAATACATTTAAAGATATTTTTGAATCAAATTGTACCATACCCTATTGAAGCTTTTTAATGGAATTGCCATTTTAGAAACATTCATGTCCATATAAATTAATCCTTAAGAGCCATTTTGAAAACAAGGACATTAATGAGAATTATTTGAAAGAATAAATATTTAAAACATTTAAAATGATGTTTTATTAAAAATTAATTTTAAAAGAATTCTTTTGAAAACCATTTTATGAAACATGGACATGGATAATAAATATGTCCCAGTAGATACTTACACATAAACAATCTCTGATAATAATGAGATTTAGGAATTAACCCTTAGCATGCACTTTCCTTTAATCAAGGGTATGTTTAACCTCTTGTATAATGACCATTTTATGTTATTATATTATACCAGAACCATATTCGTAATTATTATATCATACATGATTCATTTATGACTTTATAATACCCATTTAACAACGATTTTCATGTTAAATTAAAATTTCAGTTAATAATTGATTTCTTTATAATACGTATTTTAACATGTTATTCTTGACCATATCATTTAGATAATGATATAAATACTTCCATAATATATAAATTGATACATATATCATATATATTTAGAATATAAATATTTATAAAAGATAGATATATCATATGTAAAACACTATTTATGGGGACGGTAGGCCGTACGTACACATAAATGTTGTTTTTTTCATATCGTATTGAACGGAAGTAAGTGATTAAGATATATGTAAGTAAATAAATAAATATATATATATATATATATACAGTAGCATTATTATTTCATATATTACATACTTATTCATAATATATATTTTTATAATCTTCGATGAATGGTGAACATGGAAATGAATCTCATCTCGTCGTGGAGACAATAATCTGTACCTACACACGAGTGACAATATCATTTCCATAATGGACTGGAATTGGATGGTATATTAATTTTATAGAGACATTATCATGTTATTTATATTATTTATATACATATTACTCATCATTATATCCCTCCAAATAACATAGTGTTGAATAAAAAATTACACCACGACGTGGAGACAGTAAGTCGTATGTTCGCACACATGGTGACATTTTCAGTTATAGGATTGATAGAATAATGAATATGGTTGTGCCATATTTATAATAAAATGACAGTAAATATAAGGTACTGGAGTTATTATTTAGGTATGGTAATATTAATGAAAGATTATGTGGAAGAATAAAATAACGTGAAAGAGGGTGGTGAAATCATTACCTCTTCTTAGGGTTCTTCCTTTTGATTAGATCAAAAGTGCTCCATAAGATAGATTTCTGTCCAAAGGAAGGCCTATAGGATTAAGGTAGTATAATTTGGAGGATATTTGGTCTGGGGTAGGCTGATTCCATATGGCTTTAGAGGTGTGAATTTTATAGAAGGGGAAGTTCCCTTTTATAAGAGGGATGAGGGGCACCTTAGGAAAAACATAAAATATTATTTATAATAAAATAATTTTCAGTTTATAATGGCTCAAAAATGAATTATTTAAAATAAATGCTTGGTATGGGTTGAATACCACTCAACCAATAGGTTTTATACAGTTTTCGGTCACTATATTAACCTTATCTTTTATATTTAACTCTTAGTTAAATAGTTTTACATTTACCATGTCTCTTTGTATTTTTATATTATATGGTTAATAAACTTACTATAAACATTTGAGAGAACCCCAAGTGGTTCATTAATGACATATTTAATATTATTTAAGGCCTTTTTCAAAACCATAGATTTTTAGGAATAGAATACCAAGAAATAATATAATATTTTTTTTAAAAACACTTTTATGTCAATTTTCACACTATTTGGTGTTTTGTTTTTGATAAATTAATAACAACATTATTACTTAAAAAAATTATTAAATCATCCCTAACATGTAATAGTAACCTAAAAAATTAGAGGAATTCATAAAAAGTCTAAAACTATATTTATTTTGGTATTTATAAAAACAATTATTTTAATATTTCATTAATAAGGTAATTGTTGCATCATCATTGTGTCATAAATAAATTAAATTATTTAATGTAAAAAATATATAAATAAAATTCAATTATGTATAAAATATTTTAGGATTTATAATGAATATTTATAGTCGAATTTATCTTATGTGTAACCCTATATTAAAAATGGTTTAGTTATTAACATTGAATTTAACACTTTAAACTCTTCTTTGAATTAAATAATAATAAATTTCCAAATCTAATCCAAGTAGACCTAAAGGACCATATTTAATTCCTAAGGTTATTTTTGGTAGAATTACAAATCTTTAATAGAATTGGGACATGCATTATGGTAATAACAATATCATTTTTACTATTAATTACCCCATTTACTTTTATCCATGGTAAATAAAAGTCAAAAGTTAGTATTCACCAAAAAAATATTTTCATCTCATTGAACTAAATTTTACTTACTGATATCAACCGTGTCTCTCGTACTTTCTAAATTCAACTCACAGAAATGGTAAAATTATGTTTTATGTAAATTTTCAATTGTTCTAAGGAGGTCGGTAAAAGACGGTAAAAGTTCGATAAAATTTTATACATCTAATTTTATTATAAAATGACTCCAATGAATTAAATTTAACATATATAGGTATTATATATATATTTTGACTTAAAATAAATGTAAATAAAATAATTATTTATTAAATGAAAAAGTCGGTTTTGAATAATAGCATAGTGTTTTTCACTATTCATTAAAAATTGAATGTTTTTAGAAAAATACCAAAATTTTACCCTAATCTAATTTTGATATTCTGAATTAGAAAATTAATTCCATTATACAATATTCAAATTGTATAAGATTCATTTAATAATTTAAAATTAATTCCCATTTTCAAAACCAAAAAGAGTATTTTTAAGAAATAATAACTATCAAAATATTGTCATTTGTTTATGTTCAATTTCCAGGTGAAATTACATAAAATGACCCAAATTGAAATAAATGGTAAAAATATAATCTATTTATACTTAAAAACCATTAATATTTATAATTTAACAGTATAAATTATTTTGACTAAAAAAGTCATTTTCAGTTAAAATATAGTATTTTTCACTATTCACCCAAAATTGAAAGTTATCAGAAAATCAACAAAAATTTATTGAAACTAAATTCATATGTCCCAATTATAAATAATATATTTATTTTTTCAAATATAATATTTAAAAGTTTCAAATATTGGATTTAGAGAGGGTTCTCCATTAAATGGCGGTAAAATTGTATTTTTTTTGAAAAATATTCTTTTATCTAAAAAATTTAATTTGTACTAAAATTATGTCTTAGAAACTCATAATATGGATTCTAAAATTATAATGATTATATAATATTCAGAATTATGTTAATACTTTTCATAACCACTTTTAAGCGGCTAGTTTGGTAAGTCGTGGTTCGATAGAACTCGGTGTTGTGTGTAGTGCAAATTATTTGATTACTTTGAAAAAATAATGTAATATGAAATCATGGGGTGTTACATGCTTAGATAGAATAATTTATACATGGTTGAATTGAGAAATAATAAGTTGTACTAGAAATGGTTAATAAGGAAAAAAAAATTTGATTCGAAATAACCCGTATGTAATGTTATTATGTTATTATGTTTTCATTGACATATTTAATATATACTTATTTTTATTTTTTCCCTGAAATGGGTTATGAAATGTTTATTGAAATATTATTATTTACCCTAAATAGGATACCATTTAATTTATGTAGAATATTAAAAAAATTGATAGAGAATAAATTTCATGAATTTTTTAAAAATACATCTTGGTGGAATAATATGAAATTTAATACTCTATATTGGATACTGTTTACAGAATTTGAATATGATATCATGGGTTTCTCATCATTTCATTGATTAATTATGTGCTAATGGTTTAATTTACCTTATGTACTATACTTGAATAATTGAATAGTTAGGATTTTGTGAATAATTGGATGGTTATCCTAGAGTATTATTCATGGACAAAATTCTGTATTACATGAATGGAATCTGTATTGAACAATGGTTCTCAAGATGACACAAACGCAGTTGAAATGATTTTGCATTTTGTGTTTTCTTATGTTCAATATTTGAAATTTTTATTATGATTGTATAATAGTCTATGATAGGGGGATACAATTCCATCATAATATATTCTTATTTCGAATAATGTTTTAATATATGGGTTTCATGAAAACCATTGTTTATTTGTATTGAATATCAATATTTTATTGAAATAGAATTGAGAATATTCTCAACGGGAGATGAAAGAAATATCATTGGATTTTTCTATATTTATTTGTTAGTGGAAGATTGTAAAAATTATATTCATTATAGGATAATTACATGAGTTTGAGTAATGAATAAACTTGATTATGGTTGAATTTATGAAATTATAGAAATTATTTAATTTATATGCTTCACTAGTGGTTGGATTATTCCAAAGCATAGACTAAATATGGTGGATGATAAAGCATAAAGGCTCTAATCGGATACCAGGGGTAGAGTTTCATGAAATATTTTTTTATTTTTTATTCCTGAAATACTGAATAGAATCAATGTAATGAATATTCAAGAGACCCAGTTGGTTGAGTATAGTGTGTGTGGAATTGATCAATATTATTTTTACCAGATTAATATGTTTTCCATTTTCCTATCATATTGAGTATATTGGGTAGAAATTTTATTTACAATTTAATGCTAGTTTCTTTGAATTCATTTGTGTGACTTCATTTTAATTGTTTATAATTGGTTAAAGAACATTTATATGTCTTGGAGAGTGGCCTTTAGAAGTCGGACCAATTCAACCAATATTCTTCTCTGGTTTTTGGATAGGTCTATATAAATTTTCAGATTTGTGAACCTAATGATTCATGTTAGTGGAGAGTGATGTGACCTTTATGAGATTTTGTCTGACTATGATCCCGAGTTTTTATATACTCTAGGTTTCCTCTATCTTGAGAGTTAAACTATTTTAATTGTATGTTTGTTCTGCATCACCTGTATGATTTCTTTTTTGGAAAATATACCTCTCTATCTTCAATAGGAAATTATGTTTGGTTTGGGATGTTTTTGTTTATTCCATGGTATTGTGAAAATTATTTTTGATAGGGATATCTATATAAAAGTAGGTTTTTGATTTTGTTCCACTAATATCTTGCATATTTTTTTATTCTTATAAGGCAGACCCCTCAGTTGAATTCTTATGTGATATTTCTCCCCCTATTTACTCATTTTACAGTTTTTTTCCATCACTGGATTTTCCCATATTAAGGTTGATAATTTATTCAGTTTAATCTCATATAATGGATTTGATATTACAAAAACATTCCTTAAATTTATATGGTTTCTTGTAACGAACCATCCTAGAGTACCATCCAAACTCATACCAATTCTGATTTTCCAATAACCCAATGAGTGTTCCTGAACTAAAATGGTTGGTGAAAAGAACATGGGAATCAAAAAATAATCATTGGGAATGAGTTGTTTTAGAAAATATTACAAAAAACAAAATAAAATATCGAAATAGCAACAAATACATACATTAGTTTAATTATATCATATATTATGCAGTTACACGTGATAGGAAATAAAAAAATGATTTCAAAAACTGACCATGTGATGGTCCATGACCAACCACCATATCCCAATTCTACTTTTATTATTCATTATATAATAAAGTAAAATGAAATATGAAATTACATTTACATGATATAAGATCATAAAGGAAAGTCAACACCAAACTATACAAGCAAGGAGTAATCATTAGATCCTAGTAGAATTGCACCAATGATTTTTATTGGTTACATTTTTATCTAATTATAATATTCTTGAATAGGAGAAAAATAAATATAGTATCAATATTAGATTAAAAATATGTTTCTAAAGGTTTTAAAATCATTTAAAATTTTAATCCTAAAAAACATTCCATTTCAACATTTGAAAACTATAACTTTTCTTAAAATAGTTTGGAATCCAATTCACAAGTTAATGTTTTATCAGAGAGGAAATTTAATAACATGCACTCGATATCCAAATCTATACAATATTGGATACAATAGATTCATTTTGAATAATATCAGTAAAAAATAATTAAATTCGGGAAACTATAGTGCCAAATAATGAAAACAAACACTATCATGTATCTTGTACCTTGTATATAGATAAAATATGTTCAACAAATGTAATATGGTGATTCTAACATATACTAGAATATCAAAAATCATCACAACTAATCGACTAGATTACATTTAGTCTCATATATCTCTTTAAAACTAGTTACATGCACACCATCATTATAAGAATCACTTCAATAGCATGATCATTTCATGTTCCTTGTGGATTCACTAGGCGTTGTGTGTGTCCTCTAGTGAAACATATATATAGGTCTTATCTTCTAATATTACTTTTTTCCAATTACTAATAAAAATAAATTAATGTGATAATAATGTTACGTGGATGAAAATGGGGATCCTAATCAATATCATTCATGGTATCATTCCCTCAAATCAAAAATCACCCTCACACCCATTATCCATCTATATATAAAATCACCACATAAACAACAATCAGTGGGATGTATAAGATTTAATAAGTTTAAACATGAAATTATTACAAGATACGATAATAATAATGTGCTAACTAGGACTCCAAGAATCATCAGTTTAATTCAACTCCTTTAATTACAATTAAAAATTCAAATTGATAATCATAACCTCTAGTTTTCTGAAATCTACATTGTAATTCCAAATGGGCCTTTAAAAAAATTATTTTTTCAAAACACCCCAAAGGAATTTAAGAAAAATTCAGAAATTGAAAAGTTATAATTTCAATGAAAAACATTTATTTACACCCCTCATTCAAGTTAATAGACCACTCATTTCAAATTAACCATTATCGCCAATTTCAAATCAAGGGTTACATCATCAAAAATGATATCGTGTTCATTTAAAAAATTCAACTATATGAAACTATATATGAAATATCACATAGTTCAACTTTTTTAATTATAATCAATGACTCTCATTTTATGAAGAAAAAACAAAGAAAATGACCTCATTTTCACCAATTCATCCTTCAAAATTTCATTGAATATCAATCTAAACAAACATGGCACAAAAAACCACAATATTTTGTCAGAAAACATGATAATAACCATATAATTCATGACATGATCTATTCAAGGACAAAAAAAATAAAATATGAATCCCTAAAGTATTCTAAGGGAAAAATTATATGAAATATTATTATCTATTATGCATCACATATCTTTGAATTATTCTAAAAAAATAAATTTCAAGGTGGAAAATCATATAAATACCTTACTTGAAATAAAAAATACCATAGTAATGAATCTATGATATATCACATTCTCTAGTGATAACTTTATCTTGGAAGAGATTGATATAAAATGAAGTGATAAAACATCCTAGATATCAAATTCCACTACATCACCCACGAAAAAATAAAATACAAGTCCACAAATAGATCCAATCAAACGATACTCAATTCAATGGTTAATAACACTTAAATGAAAGTAATATTATGTTACCACCTCTACACCATATGAATTTATTTTGAAAGAACGCTTTTAATATGAATTATAGAACATTGTGATAAAATAAGAACACCATTACTAATCTGGTGAGGCATAAGGTCTGAAATCTAAAAGAGATACTCTCCTAAAAGATAACATCACAAACAACTCTAAGATCAAAAATTCAAGAATATTAATGGTCTCTAATTTAAATAATAACTTCTGACCAAAAAAGTTCTCCCCACAATTTATTGTTTTTTTAAAATATTTACTAAGAAAAAATCATGTCCATTCGTTTATAGGATGATACTTAAAACAATCTCTATAGAGAGAACCTAAGGCTACACATCGAATATCATTGAAGAGTGGAACATCAAAACAATTCAAATTTTTCATAAGAAACAACACTCACATGATCCACCTATATATTAATGTCCACATAAATTTCATAGAACTAATGAGAATTTATTCCCCAGCTAAGTACTCTATAGTAAAATAGGATTTTTAAAATCAAGCCTCACAGCTTGGTGAGCTCATAAAATCAAATTCCAACACCTTTAGGTGCTACGTGCATAAAAAATACACATCATCCAAGTTACCTGATACCTATGTTTGATCAATATCTAATAGAAAAGTGCTAAAAAATCTAGGATAGTGAAAAATAGTGCACCACACTCTCATTGGGGAGATGTAAAAACATATCAAAATTGAGCTCTTACCATAAATGAAGAAACAAGATAATTATAATGAATAATAATCAATATGAAAACATCTCGGTGATTCTAACATCATGATTCCACTCCACCACCTTGAGATGAATGAATATCACCGAACTATCTATAGTCCCAAAAAGGATTTATAATAATACAATTGTACAAATTCACAAGGCACAACCATATATAACATATAAAAATGAAACCATCAATTTGATAATAACCAATGTAAAAATAAACCACTAATAATGACATGAAAAACCCCATTATTGAAAAATTCAAGCATTTTCCACTCTATTGTAAATACAATATGCTTGATCAATGTCAAACACATTCAGAATAAAATAGAAACACCACGACCTGAAAAACATAACTTCAAGTCCTATGAATGGAGCCATGTTATCATGAAGAATATACATCATTGTAGATAGGATCTGATATTCCTGAAATAAATTTCCCTTCTAGTTTCCCAACAGAAAAAACCTCATATGATGACCTAATGGAATCATCATCAACAAACCATTAGAAATTTTGAAAAATGAATATCAAAATGACCACTTTTTCCACACAATAAACATGTTATAATCATATTAATTTCATGAAGAGGATGTACTTTCTCAATAATGAAAGATAAATTCTTCCCTTCATATCATTTCACTATATCTTATTCAAATTAATGTAACCAATTGATCATCACTAAATAATAGATCATCTAGGTTTGAGGAATGATGGTCAAGTGGTATTGGTGAAGAAAAATCATACAACATATAGCCTTATAGAATTCATCCCTAGCATTACTAGGTGTAAATCATTCCAACTATACAATATTTTTTGCATACTCTACAATAGATATCTCATCGTGAGAAAAACAGAAGAGCTTGAAATCAATATACTTTTATTCATCATCTGGATACTTCCACCAAATAAATATTTTTATAAATAATTCCTATGATATTCCTTCATGCATATTATAAGTAATCAAATTTTTCTAACACTCTTATATCAGTCAACTAAATTATGAAATAATATACTTTTCATTAATAGAATTAGGAGTCCTAAGATAATTTATGATCTCGTAAACATCATCAAGGCACTTTACTGAAATAATATAAATTTGTTATCCTTATATAATGGCGGTAGAAATTCAAGAAGTCATTTATAGAATCTAAATTCAAGATGTCCTTGTGCTCCACCACATAATATCGAGTATCAGAAGAGTTTTTGATAATATATTTTACAATTATAAAACATGAGAAAAACTCTGAAAACAAAATCACTGAATAAAAATTCTATTATTCTTGAAAAATATCATGTTGTACATTTATTGTCATCATAAAGAATATAATCATAAAATAAGGCATAAAAATAATCCTGAAAAAGAATAAAGAAATAAAAATTCATTGAAACAAGCCATATCCCACTTTATAAATAAATCGTTGATTTCCAAAAAAATATTATTCCCCCGTTTATAATACATTTCAAATTTATTTTACAATGAAAATTATTTTTTTAGATCCATCACATTGATTTAGTAATCCATTCAGAAACCATAATAATTCATTTAGGATTTCAAAAAACATTAATATCATTTTCCATTAATCTAATATATTTCTATTTCAGAACAATTAATAAAAATGTTTCATAATAAAACTATTAATTTATACATAGTCTGTGTTTTATTGAAAATATTTTTCCCATAAAAAATATTTATTAAAACTCACTTTTTGGTAATTGATAAAATAAACCAATGAACTCAATCCTAAATTAATTTATTCCACAATTTGGTTTTAGAATGGTATTTATAATTACTAAAAGGTGGTTAAATCTAAAATTAACAAACATGACAATTAAACAAAATGCATCTATAACCCACCTAACTAACCACACACAAGTGATGTAACCTAGAAGAAATTCTATAACGAGTAAATATTGGTTCTAAGTTAGATATATGAATGAATTTATCCTATGGGATGGTAAAACACACACCATCTTCACAATTATTCATGGAAAAATGTCTAGATCAATGAAATCAATTCCTCGTATGATTCCAAAACAGGAAAACATTTTTTTATTGTGGTAATACTTCCATTAAAATTCCAAAAAATCATAAGAGATTACCCAAATCAATGATCATCCCATTTATAACCTAATTATTATCTTAATATACAAACCGAAAACTCAATACAAAGACTCTTTTCCCACATCTCTAGTAATTCAAGTGTCATCCTGAGGAGGTATTGACCAAACACAAACTCATCAACTACCTATTGACTCTCAACACATTCTTAATATCCTTCTAACTGTGAGTCTCCCCTATTAACATACAATATTTGAAAGAGATGATTTGACAATAATGTATGTACCTACTATTACAAAACTGTGATGAACTATCCAAGTGTACTATCCAAAATGATATTTTATCCATTTCACCCATAAACTAAACATCATTCCTAATCTCCAATTTACGATGCCAAGAACCTGGTCATCTGGAAATAATCATTAGGAATGAATTTTACCCCAAAATACTTACCTATATAAAATAAACTGTGGAACATCATCATATACATACATTAGTATAATAATATCATGTACAAGAAGATGATAGAAAATAAAAATAAAAACATATACACCAAAAACCCATCTTTCGGTGGTTGAGAACCAACCGCCTTATCGCTAGTTACATACCCTTTGTCACCCTAGAGTGAACCAAAAATAATGATGAAATAAAAATCCTCTAATATAAGATCAAAATGGGTATTAAAGTCAAATATAATGTAAATAGTGATATCTATATAACTAATTAATATTCAACCAATGATTCTATGAAGTTATATCATATGGTAATTAAAATATTCAAAATTAGGACTATAATAGAGTATTAATTTTTATTTAAAAATAGAGTTATAATTGTTTAAAAATAATTTCTCAAATCATTCTTATGAAATATTCCATTTCTCTGTTATTAAACTAAACATTTTTTTGAAAATAATTGAATATAATTTCACAAGATAATGGAATATCAGTTAAGAAATAAAAGAACATCAACATGATATTAACAATTGTATAATAGTTGTAACCATAAGGTCAAAGTACATCATATAAATAAGTAGGATAAATGTTCAAGGAAAGTATGGATCCATGTAGTGACAATGAATGTAGACATATATCGAAAGTAACCTATATATATGAGATGGGTACAACCAAGGTGTGATAGAATTTCCACCATCGAATGAATAATAATAATCATATGTGACTAATCCAATGGCTTATATATAATCATAGGGGTAGCCAGTAATCTAATTCCACAAACACTCACATTCATTCCTGCATGTCTATAATCATAACATTTCATGATCTCTATAGATCCACATGAATGGGTGTGAGTTTTCTAGTGAAACAAATATCTAGGTCATTATATATAACTATCCAAGTTTCCAATACTAGTCAAAAGTGGTGAGATAGATAATTATGCCATGGATATCACATAAGAGATCCTTATCAATATAAAAAATGGAATCATTCCCTAAAATGACATCTCATTCTCACCTTTAATCTCACCCAATGTAAATTTTCCCCTCTTCGTCACCCATCAATGGGAATTTAAAGAATTAATAAGTTACTATAATGGATTATTAAAATATAAGATAAAAAAAAGTGCCTACTAGGATGTAATGTGTCAGCAATTAGATTCAATTTTTTTTCTAAAAAAATCAATATTAAGAAGTGTAATCATACTTGTGTCCATTCAGAACCCAATATAGTAAATCCAAAATTTAATTTCAAGAAAACATTTCATTTAAAACATCCATATAGAAGTCATGAATGTTACAAAATTTTAAAAAGAACAATGTCAATTAAATTATTGGATTACAATTTATTATCTTGTTAATAGATCCCTCATTTAAAATTAACCATGAATTACCATTTAAATAAATTTTATTCATTATCCAAAGAGGGTGTGTGGTCATTTCCACAATTCTGTATTTGAATCTATTTACAAAAAATAATACATCAACTCTATTAAATAAAATCATTACATTTCATTCTAGGAATAGTAATCCATACCAAAACCCTTGTTTTCATAAAATAGACCTCTAAAGGTTCTGTGAAAACAAATACAAAAAACATGGAGTTAAAAAAATTTCATAAGGTGAGATATATCAATAACATATCCAATAAATTTATTCCATGCTCAATTTTATGAAATTAGGGTCAAAGTGGAAATCATAAGGATTTTCAATGAATACATTCATAGAACATGTGTCAGTAATTAAGATACATGTATATAAGAATTATCATATAAAATTTAATTACATTAATTTTGTGAAAAATCCTACATGGAAACCCCAAATCCAACTACAATAAATCTAAGATGTTTTTCAATTAACGTTGGTCACCAGATCAAGGAAGAGATAGATCCAGATTGAAGTGAAAAAAGATCCTATATATAGAATTCCACACTATACATCCATGGGACTACGTGACATAAGGCTATCATAACCTATAGAATGAAGGAAGAAAAATAATAAAGGAGATAACAACCCATTAAGAATAAAATCACTGAAATAGGATCACTCTGTCGATTGGTAGTTTGATTTTCCCAGATAAGCAGTTGGGAGAGAAAAAACACATCTAAAGGGCTACCAAAATCTAAATGAACATATTTGGTTTAAGTGTGAAAAAATAGGTTTAAATATAGGGATTCCTAGATTTTAATTAATAATTTAGGTCTTTAAAAGCTTTTCACATGTTTTCCATGATTTGGTTGCATGGTTAGTTCTAACTGTGTTCCCCACATAGAGATATTGGAATATTAATATAGTTAGGTTTCACTATTATATTATCAATGTGCCAACCATGTGATCCCTTCTATGATACTAGAGATGGAAAAATGGGATGGATTCTAGGATTATCTAGTTTTTCTATAACTATTCATCCATAACAGGGATACTAGGAAAAGTATAACAATTTTATTGTATGATTGTTCAAACCATTATTCAACCATGAACAGTCCATGAAACCTTCACAAAACTCTAAAAAAACTATAAAGATGCATTGAAGAGATCCAATCAAAGGATACTCTAATAAATTTCTCAAAAAACCTAAATTTTTTTAATGGGATGTTACAAGTTAGGTGGTTTGAGAATATTTTCTAAATTATAAAATATTGTTATGAAATATTATGGAAATTAATGAAATTTAGTATTATATTTTATGTCATAATTTTAGGAAAACCCAAAAATTATTTGATGATTTTTTATTTGATTTATTAATATACATTAATTATATTAAAAAATATTAATTTAATACTTTTTTAAAGATAAATAGGTATTTTTATTTGTTTAAAATATATTTATCATGTGAATATATATATATATACATTAAATATTATTCTAAAATTTATATACAACTCATGTTTTACAAAATTAATTTGAATTAATTTTTTTAAGTTAATTTATTAAAACCCATATGGATGTAAAATAAATGAAACCACTTACCTTGATAGAATTTTCCTAAACCCTTTTTGTTTTAATTGTGTCATGTAATTTTAGGGGGAAATTAGGTGATACATTAAAGAAGTTCCTGGAAATAATTTTCAATTTTTTAAGTAATATACTTTTATTCCCTTATGTATTTTAAATCCTATAAATCCATAATGATCCAACTATTAATCTAGATTCCATATATGTGAACAAAAACACATTTCATGTTTTCTCCATGCTACAACCACCTTCTCCATATATTCTATTATTGGTATAGGATGAATGGATGAAAATTTTTTAATTACATTAATTTTATATTTAACATTAATAATAATAATAATAATAATAATAATCTGATAATTATTAATTTTTTTTGATATAATGGATTACAATTATTATATTAATTCTTTATGAAATGATATTAATTGGTTTAAGCCATTTTAAAACTATGGTACTTTATTTCAACTACATTTCTATATTTTTTTCTGAACTATTTATATTAAGATATTATCAATATGATATTTATCTTTTTAAATTATTATGTTTGATTTTATTACATCCATTAATGATACCCAGTGAACCAAAAACTCATTCCTTATGTTTCCCATTAAATTAAATTTAAATTAGGGTTTTCCTTATTCCTCAGCTGAAAATACTTTCCCTTAAATATTTGGGGCTTCAAATAATCTCTTGACAGACACCCTCCCAATGTACTATTATCTATTACCTTGGAGAATGTTAACATTTATTATCCCAAAATTCATGTGATTTCTCTATATATGGTAATTGAATATCCTTTTATCATTTTTTGTAGAGTTGTTTTTAGAAGGGGGAGATGGTTACATATAAATTTCTTTTATACTCATACATTATATAATAGTTAAGAATAGGGAAGGGGTATTGTGGTGCATATATTTATTCATTAACATAATAAATTCTATCAAAATCATTGATATAGACTTCATTCTAGGGGAATGGGATATAATGGGGTTTTCCATGCATTTTTTAGATGAAATTTGTCTTTCCACATTGTTATTATTGCATTTCAGTTTTAAAATATCATCCTTAGTTTGATTCAATGTATATTATTTATTTTTATGAATTGAAAGATTGATTTAAGTGGATTAAAATGGTTTTTAACATGGAATGAATATTATTTTCTTTTATTGAACTTATATATATCTATATCATATGGATAATTTAATATATAATTAATAACATCCCATGTGACATGATAGCTATGTTAAAATTATGTGAACATTGAGAAGAGGATGAGAAGTGATGTCAAGAATTTAATTTAATTAGATATCAATATATTATGGAATGAAATCTTGAATATAAACTTATAATAGAGAATGGATAAAATAATTTTATAAATAAAATCATAAATTAGATTAAAATAACAGTTGTTAATGGGATGAAAATGAGGTATAATATTAAATTAATTTATGTAATTTACTCTTTACTTATCATATCATTGTGTTGTCAGAATTTATGGGTACAAGTCTATATATAGGTTATTGTATCGTTGTAATGTTTCGGTCTATGCTATGGTTGGAGGCATGTAAATTTTCCTCTATCTATATAAGTCCTATAGTATTATAACTAATACAAAATTAGGATGTGGATTTATATATTTAATGTATTTATCATTGTCACCATAAAAGAGTCTCATCATCTTATAAGATGTAAATATATATGAACATTGGTTATATTATATATAAAAACATCCACTTTATATCCAACTAAAAATATCTGTTATGTGTATTTTACTGTTAATCCTTATGGTTAGACTACCTTATGGTCTATTTTTCATTATTGATTTTGGTTGTTCAATAATTAAGTCCAATGCTGCATGGTTGATTAACTCATAAATGAGTGTCAATTAAATTAATGTAATCAACCTTGTATTTTCAGAAATCTTCTTAATCAATTGGATTCTCCGATGGATCATTAATTTATATGAATTTTAGTTATATTTATACATTAATGAGGTCTAATGGGTTAAAAAACAATATAAATTATGAAATAATTCTAAATATATTCCATATTTTATGATAATACTAATGGCACATAAAATGATAATCTTGAAATAATAATTATGAAGATTCCATTAAAATAAGTGATAAATTTTTGTTAATCATTTTACTAATGTAAATTATCTACTGTGATCTCAATAGTTATATGAATTATTCAGTTTGATTCTACATCATACTGCAATACATGACCCCCTCCCTCCAAAGTTACATCTCCTCATCTAGTAATCGAAGAAGGGAGAAAATGATACATGATATCTTCCTATCATAGAACACTGGTTAGTGAAAATCAATTATTGAATATCACAAACATATATGGGGTAAATTAATGTCTAAATTTTTTTTATAAAACCAAGATATGATAGAGAAATCCATAGACACCATCTCAAGATAACAGTAAAAGATATCTAATAAATTCTTGTAATGGCATACAACTGAAATGACTAAAATTGGTAACTATAGTTACTAAAATATAATCCTATAAAGTGTACAAAATTCCTCAAATAGATCATGAATATATTAGAACCAACTAGTGAATAGCCTAATAACTAACCTACTCCTAATAACATGAAAAATAGTTTTTATATAGGTTGTTTATGTATTAAATTTATACATAGTAGACTTCCCTTAAGAAAAAGATAATGAAAGTGTGACAAATATCAATAACAAATATGTGAACTTAACTGATCACCTAAATAGGAATATTAGGTTTATTCCCCCACCATGGATATCTCACACAGTATCACATTAAATTTAATATCAAAATATGGTGTCCCACTACAACTTCCCAACTAGTTTTCTACAATACACAATGTTGAACAACCAAATCCATCTCTCACTTAAAATAATCCATCTAAAAAATAGATGGGATAAATTATCACAACATGTATCATGTTCATTATATCATCTCATCACATACCATTAACTATATTCATCACATCTTAACACAATACAATGAAACAACTCCAAATATAAATTGAATTGTTTTTGGGAGCCACCATAGCCTTTGTTAGATATATTCTACATCAATACATGATAATATATTCATGAAATACCAATAATAATACATAATAAACAATATAATTAGATTCATGTGTGTGAAATAACCCCAATATAAAAAATCCCTCTACACAAATATAAGGATAATGATAAATATCATGTATTAAATAAAAAAATACTACTAGGATAAGTGATCATAGAAAGAAGGTGTATTCAATCATCCATTTGTTACTAACCAGGATATTGGAAAATTCATCATCTAAGATACTAGGGGGTTGATTCTTCATACCGAAAATGGTTGGGTACTATATAAAATAAAAAATCATACAAGATATCATTTACCTCGAAATCACACCATGTTAATTAACCTTGTCTTAGGATCAACAATAGTTATCGTCTCTCATACACACATGTTACACTACTAAGAACTAGATATCCTATAATAAAACATGAATTAAAAAATACATTAATATAATTATTTATTTCCTTTAAAATTACACATTTGGATTATCATTTCAATTAACAATTAATATTTCATTAATGTTATGTTAACATGATCACCAATTGATTCCCATTCCCTCTAGGAATAAAAAATTAAATCTAGTTTCCAAATAATTTCAACAATTACATTCCATTCATGAACCAACCCCATCAATTAAAATATTTATTAGTCAATATAATTCAATAATTATAAATACTTTAGGGAACATCCTATACTACCATAAAACTGAATCTCAAACCAATCACATACAGTTTCCTCATGATGTGGGGAAAGAAATGCATACAAAAAATAATCCTTTCTATCATTACTATAGATAATAAATTTATTATGAAACCGTAAATATTTTTTGGCATCAATATGAAACCCCAACAACAACCCATTTTGTTAATCCATGATCTATCCCTGACATCAGCATATATATAACGATGTTCATCATAATCACATGTGTCAAACGATTCCATAATCATAAGCATCCCTCCCATTTCTCATTAACCATAATACTTCCTGAGATCACATCATGTCTTATAATAAGGAATAAATCAAGAGATACAAAAAAGGAAGTAAAAATCAAAATATACAATAGGGAAAGTTTAAAAAAAACAATCCATCTATAATTCAAATGAGAATTAACTAGATCAACCCCAAACATATTTAATTTTCAAACAATTGGGTCATTAATATCTAGGAAAAAATTTCATTTATAATTTTTAACAACAGTGTGAAACATAATCCCTATGAAATAAATATATAAGAATTATTTAAAATCTGTTTAAAGAATAAAATATAGATTAAACACTTAATGAAGAATAATTCAATTAACCAGACACTTTATTATTATCAAAAAAATATATTTATCCAATTTTATAAAAATATAAAAAATAATTCAAACTAAACATGCATTAATATTATATGTCACTCACTATAAAAAATATGGAGAAAAATTTACAAAACATGGTTCGTTAATTTATTATCCAGCCAACATTACTAGATTTAAATAATTTAATCTTTTTCATAACATTATCTATCAAAAAACATAGCACAAATAATTTTCTAGATAATGAAGATAAATAGATATAATTCTCTGTAGAAAATCATGATGAAAACTATTATCATGGTGGAACAGATGTGATCTCTAAAACAAACAAAAAATTATTTCATTAATCCATTTTTTTAATTATAATTGTTAGTTACCCATTCACAAAAATATAGAAAGAATGGTTTTTTTAAAATTTCACATAAAATTATTAGTGTGGAAATGAATCTATGATAAAATGTTCTGAAACATTCATTTAATGAGGGTAGAATAACAATACTAGACTCGAATCCCATCACCCATAAAAACATTCATCTATCTATGAACATCGAGAAAAAATAGAACTATAAACCAAAAATTTACTCTAGATGAACATATTTGATTAACCACAATAGTGTATAAATAATTAATGGGAGGAAAGTATATAGATTAATGAGGAAAACAGAAGAGAATTATATAAAACTGATCACTGATCAATACATATTTGACAAGAGTCCGATAGAGATCAATCTCTATCAATTGGTATTGGTTATTTCTGGATATTTTCTACTAGAAAACATGGTCCTAGAGATATATAAATATTTATTGAAATATATGGGTGTCATCATATCTATAGGATCACTAACATAAGAAAATTCATGTTGTTAAGTGTTAATAACACCATGAATGGTTAATGTTTTTTTCCTTGTCAAAATATTTTTCAACTTGATCCATTAAACATGGATCAATTCATGTCTTGAACATCATGTTTATTCCATGAATATTCATATATATATATATATATATTTATAAAATTTTATCATCAACCATTTCATATCATAAATCAATTAAATTCATTACAAAAAAACCTCATGAACCACTTTTACAAAATTCACAAATTCTTACATTAGATGTGAAGACCTCAATAATGACATAAAACATGATTCATATCCTAAACTCCACATTCGTCCATTTTTACCTTAAAAACACCACTGAGCCTATTATTTTATTCCACCAAGAAACATCGACCTTAAAATTTAATAATGGAATATCCTAGAAAGATTCATGTCCTCCAATAAGATTCTATTCAGGAAAATTCTATCCCTGATAATTTCAAACCATAGATTAAGAGAATAAAAAGAAAAGGGCAATCTAAATAGACAACATATGTGATTACTCTCAATAATCTATACATCACAAGATCCTAACCACCTCGCTCTGATGAATAATGATAAAAATAACACAAAACAGATTAAAATATATGAAAAATTATACCATGGGAAAATAATGTCTAATAAGAGAAATACAATAAAAATTAATCAAGCAACAGAAAACCATCTCAATTTCAATAAAAATCTAAAGACAACAAAAAAAATTGAATCATGTAAAGATCTAATTATCAAAAATATAGGTATAAAATTTTTTTATTAGTGAATCAAATTCCATGGTACTCTCTTACATATCATTTGGATTTCAAAAGGCTCTATCCAAATAAATAACACTAATTTAAAATAAATTCTCTTGGGTACCATGGATCTCCATTTTTCACTCATCGAAGGTTGTGTCATCCTCAATGTCGATCTATCCCAAATCAAGGAAATGATAGAAATCATGAGGATAATGGATATTCTAAAATAAAAGTAACGATTTCAAATATCCATCTCATCTAAGGGTGGTGTTCAATATGTGATAAAATATCTCCAACATGATCCAACAACTCCTAAGTCCCAATAAATCTTGGACAAATATAACTCCCAAAAATACTACATCACATACCATAGTGAGGAAACAACATTAAAAAATGTTCTCTATCATTAATAACCATAAGTATCTTCCAATGATCAGCATAAAAATCCAGATGGTCATTCTCTTCATTAATTATCTCTTAAATCTCATGAAATAACACTATTTTTCACTACTATAGTCCAACTCGAGAACTACTAACTATTTAATCCAAGTTAGGATAAAAAATAGAATGGAAATGTAAGTCATCAAATTCTGGAAATTGTTTCAAACCAATGGTGGATTGAGAACCATTTTCCAATGAAATATCAACCTGATATAGGAGACTCATTCAATTAAAACTGAAATCCCTGAAAAAATAATATGAATAATGTACTCAAGAGTGTGAATGGTCCT